>CP136056.1:550783861-551383861 GCA_032464435.1 Aegilops umbellulata
CCACGTGGCCGCTGCGGCGAGCCCAGGCAGGAGGTCCTTTGGCCCCGGTTGGTAGCACCAACCGGGACCAAAAGGCATCCACGCGTCAGTACCTAGCAGGAGCTGAGTTTTTTTTGAAAGGGGGTGGTTTTGGGGGGTTAATTTAGGGTGTTGGCAAGCTAATAGAGAGAAGTGTCCTCTCTTATCTCCGTGCTTGGTTTACCAACGCTACTGCTATGCCTAAACATGGCTTACATTGAAGTGAATGCTACATGTGGTGCATGTCGAAAGAAATACTAATCCTAACTTGATCAAGTTTGGATTAGTACTACTTTCGACATGCAGCACATGTTTCCTTCACTTCAATCCAATCCATGTTCATTTCACCCACTGATATATAATAACTCTTCATGCTCGCATCATGCATCATCGTAATAACAAGTCCTACTAATCATCATCATACAACTTCTACTCGTTATTAATAACAAGTCATACGATCATCATCCTCATAGTCATCGAACCAACCCAACATAATTGTTCTTAGCACATGATCATCAGTATTAGGTAGGACCTAAATACCCTCTTTAAGGTAAAGTAGCATAAAACAATATAGGCCTTGACTCTATATTATGGAGAATGGAGATCATCCTGTCTCCAATTCTTGCGCTTCGCTTCCTTTTGATTCCAAGAACCTCCTTACGACTGTCCATACCTTTTTTCCATTCTTTGATTTTCATGTCTCCACTTCTTTTAGAAATTCGATATGAATAGGTGAGATTCGTAAGATGACCTGGCCATATGTTCAAAACATTAAGGTGACCATTCTGATACATCAAATGAGGCACACAATCATTCAGGATTATCTGTTGAAAAACATAGTAATAACTTCATAGTTAGCAATGTAGTTAAGTTTCAAAAGAATTTATGCAAAAGATGCACGAATGTCGTAATAGTAAAAAATCTTACCATGGCATCTCCATGGATGTTACCGTAGTTGAACACGTGCCCTAGTGGCATGTATTCACCATAATGTGGAGGAGTTTTATAATAGATATTGTAATTCTCAAGATCAGTACAAAATGCGACCAAATGATTTTTCTCCTGATAAGTTAACTCAGAGCCATCGGTGTAGTGGGTTTTGTCTACCATCTTCCGCACATTGTTTGAACAATGAAAGTAAGCTGTCAATGGAAATAATATGTCAACTATTTTCAAATAAACAATATAAATTAGCTAATAACTATGTTTGAGAAACTCACATAGCGGTAGAATTGGAAGCGTATCAACAAGGACCCAAATGTCCATATTATTTTCCTCGATGTCAGGATCACCAAGATCCATGGTGACAAGCATATCCTCATAAAAACCATACATCTTGCAAAGTGCTTCCCAATTTGGGAAACCAAAATGGGTTACGCTCTCAGAATTATACAGATTTACTTCAAAATCCATACCATGACGAGTCCTTAGGTGCATTTTCTTTGTTTCAAAACTTTCATGGTCTTCAAAACCCATCCTCTCCAAGACATAGCGTCTTGCATGGCATGGGATAAGCTAGTCGAATTATAAAAGATGAAAATTACACGTTGAAATAGTTGAAGTCGTGCTTAATTACGTTGCGTACCGTTTCAACATCGAAGGTCTCCTTGAGCTTAATGCTGAAGCGCCGATCTACGTCCAGGTGAGGCCTGTCGCACAAACCTCGGTCGTCGTGGCACCAGTCGCACTCCCCCGGGAGACTTTCGTCGTCCGAGTACGACATTTCCTACGTTCATAATTCAAATATTAAACTTGTACAATTAAATATATGTACTAAAAACCTAATTCATTATTATTAATCACGGGTTGACTATCGGTCTGTCGAGTCTTTTCTTGAAAACTCTTAGCTCACGTGGTGTATATATTCGACCGTCGGTGATGGTAGCTCCTCCTTTCGTTCCCGAGTGCATTACACCAAATTGTCTAGCACACGGAAACGAAAGAGAAGCTACTCCCACGACAACAATCGGGATTCTTCATCCTCTCATATATGTATATATATATATATGGTGGAGACACTCCCTCACTGATTCCTCTATGACATTTGCGACCGTCGGTGATGGTAGCTCCTCCTTTCGTTCCCGAGTGCATTACACCAAATTGTCTAGCACACGGGAACGAAGGAGAAGCTACCCCCACGACAACAGTCGGGATTCTTCATCCTCTCATATATGGTGGAGACTCGACAGACTTAAAGTCAACCCGAAATATTGTTTAATTATCTTTCTATAAAAGGACATATCGAGCGCCTGAAATTTGCCGGAACGGAAATATACATGTTTTTTCTCTACATCATATGAGCATTCAAACTTGATGGCCATTACATTTCAATGGTTGAAAATATGAGCAAAAACATTTCAAAATATCTTATAGGACTCATATTGACATGGAGATTTGGTTGGTCTCACCTCGAGGTCGGAGGGGGGTCGGTGACGGGGACAACGACGGGGATGATGGAGGGGGCTCCTAGATTTCTTCAAAAACAAAAACCCTATAAGCTATCAACTAATCAAATGCATACGCCTTGCATAGTGCTCTCCAATGTTAGCATTCAAAGTAGGAGTAGTTTCCCAATTTGAGCATTCAATAAGCAAAACCAAATCATAAAATAAATTAGTATTCAAATTAGCATGCATTCAATAAGCAAAACTAAATCATCTCTTGCGTCCGTACATCGTCGAATATTATCACTAATACACCTCGAATAGTATCATACATATAACGTCGCTAATACAGCTAGAACCGAAGCGCCCGACGGGTATCGGCGCGGGCGGTGGACACCCAAAGAGAAGGAACCATCACAGGATCATAGCTCTAGTGAGATCCCTGAAGAACCTCCTAGGTATAGGAGAACCTACCCTCCAACGCAACCATGTAGCGACGGATGTGCTCGTCCTCCTCGCTGACACGGTGACGTACCACCTCCGCAGTGTCCGGAAGCCTCGGCACCGTCACTGGCCCATGCTACCGCCACCAAACAAGGTTCGAGTCAACAACGGGCTGGCTCCTCACCAAGCTACGCCCCCCGGAAGGTAGCACCTCCCAATACCAGCCGGCGGAGCCCAGTCCCGGACATGGCCCCTCTGATCAAGTAGGCCTCCTCCGCCGAGTCGACAAGGAGGATGCGGGATAGGCATCGTCGACGCCGATGCAGGAATAATTGCTTTAACTAAAAAAATAAACTAGTTCTATTAATTTTCTTACTAAAATAAACTACTTCTATAGTAAAATAAAGTAGTTTTATTAAATCAACTAGTTCAACTACTAAGCACTTATTATAAATAAAATAAAGTAGTACTTACTAAAAATAAACTACTTCTATAGTAAAATAAAGTAGTTTTATTAAATCAACTAGTTCAGCTACTAAGCACTTACTATAAACAAAATAAAGTAGTACTTACTAAAAATAAACTAGTTTAACTAGCTAGTTCTCTTATTTTTCTAACTAATTCTATTAAGCACTTACTAAAAACATCTAATTCAACTAATCTAAAATGCACACTAACCTAACACTAATGCACTAACCTAAATCAGAAAATGTTCAAATAAAGTAGTATTGCTTGGTTTATTTTAAGAAATGTTCAAATAGAAAATTTAGTCAAAAAGTAAAGGTTTTGCCTAATGCTCATATAGAAAATTGTTACTCCGTAATTTAATAATTTAGTATTGCGTGACTATACATAATAATCTGCGTGACTATACATAATTACTAGTATATATACATGGAAAAAATAAATATATGAAAATATGAAAAAAAGAGAGCCGGCGCGGCGGCGGCTCACAGCGGGGCCGGCTGGCGAGGGTGACGGCGGGGGCGGCGACGGCGTCGACGATGGCGACGGTGGGGGCGGCGGACGGTGTCGGCGTGTAGAGGGTCCGGGCGGGCGCGCGGGGGCAGGGCACGGGCGACGGCGTGGGCGGCGGACGACAACGTCATGGGCGGAGGACGGCGACGGCGTGGGCGGCGGACGGCATCGGCGTGGGCTCCGGGGCGGGGGCAACGACGACGGCGTCCGGTAGCCTGACAGCATCGAGGAGGTCTCCACGCGCTTCATCGGGGGCGAACTGCAAGATGAAAACCAAAATTTTCACAATTGTGCCTTATATACATGTAGCTTTAGTCCCGGTTCTTGTCACGGAACGGGACCAATGCACCCTTTTGATCCCGGTTGGTGGCACCAACCGGGACCAAAGGTCGTGTGCTGGAACTGGCGCAGTGTGGTGCGATGTTTAGTCCCACATCGCTAGCCGAGAGGAGCTCGGAGTGATTTATAAGCCCTACGGAGCGACCACTTCGAGCTCCTCTCTACTGCAGGCTTACGGGCCTAAATCCACTCTCTGTGCCTGTGGGCCTACTGGGCCTACTGCGGGCCTGCATCCTGGCCCCAGTAGCGGGTTTCTAGTCGTATGCAGGCCATGATGGCCCAGTAGGTGGCACTTTCTTTTATTTTTTTCCAGTTTTTTTGCTTTCTTTTTTGTTTTATTTATTTTTATTTTTTCTACTTACATCAAAATACTTACTAGTTTTTCACTTATTCTTTTTGGTTTTAGATAATAAAAATTATAAACTTTCTGTTAGTGCCATTAATTTTCCAATTTGAATAGTTTATGAATTATTTGAAATTTGTGTGAATCACTAGTTTGTGATTAATTTACTATAAAAATAGATTTTGGAGTGATTCCTTTTCCTGCTATTTAATATTACTGTGTTTTAACGTTATGTTCAAAAACAATTTTTTTTATTTTAGTTTCTAACAAAAGAAATCTTTATGATAATTCATTTTGCTATTAAAGTTTCTACTAAAAATTTTCTTTATGAAAATTCTTTTTGCTTTTAATGTTTTGAACAAAAAATATTTTGATAATTTTAGTTGCATAAATTTAAGTTTATTATTTTTGCGACTAGAGTTTCATAAAAGTTTTTTGATAGAAAGACTGTCAGGGAACCCCCTATAGTGTAATTGGTGCAACAAACCCAAATTGCAAGTACCATGCCTTGAACCTGGGTGGGTCGGAAGGTATCAGCCCCTTCCCACCACTAGGCTATGCCTTAGTCTGCAGTTGAGAGGGTTACGGGAAAAACTGGATGCGCTTTGTCTACAAAATGGACAATCTCTTTCGAAGTATCAGGATTTCGGACGAAAACTCATCTGTTACAAAGCGATTTCATACGGAAACTCGTCTGTTACATGGATATTCTAGATCAAAGGCATCATCATAATAGTCGTGGAGAGAAAGTCTTCACTTTTTCTTCACTTCTGTCCTTTGCTTATTGCGTTGTAACCATGGGTAATCTTCATCGTTTAACAGGGTGCTTGGGTCAGCCTTGACTTTCAAGGTAGGAATATCATGAAGCTTTTCATAATCTTCGGACATGTCTGTCTTGCCCTCCACCCCCGCGATGTCTCTTTTTCCTGAAAGAACTATGTGGCGCTTTGGCTCATTGTATGATGTGTTCGCTTCCTTATCTTTTCTTTTTCTCGGTTCCGTAGACATGTCCTTCACATAGAAAACCTGCCCACATCATTGGCTAGGATGAACAGCTCGTCTGTGTACCCAAGATTGTTCAGATCCACTGTTGTCATTCCGTACTGTGGGTCTACCTGTACCCCGCCTCCTGACAAATTGACCCATTTGCACTTAAACAAAGAGACCTTAAAATCATGTCCGTAGTCAAGTTCCCATATGTCCACTATGTAACCATAATATGTGTCCTTTCCCCTATTGGTTACTGCATCAAAGCGGACACCGCTGTTTTGGTTGGTGCTCTTTTCATCTTGGGCGATCGTGTAAAATGTATTCCCATTTATCTCGTATCCTCTGTAAGTCAATACAGTCGAAGATGGTCCCCTGGACAACGAGTACAACTCATCACAAACAGTGGTGTCACCTCTGAGACGTGTTTCCAACCAACTGCCGAAAGTCCTGATGTGTTCACATGTAATCCAGTTGTCACACTGCTCCGGGTGTTTGGAGCGCATACTGTTCTTGTGTTCATCGACATACGGGGTCACCAAGGTAGAGTTCTGTAGAACTGTGTAGTGTGCTTCAGACCAAGAATTCCCGTCCCTGTATATTATTGAGTCCCCTCCAAGCGTGCCTTTTCCAGTCAGTCTCCCCTCATACCGCGATTTAGGGAGACCAATCTCATTAAGGCCAGGAATGAAGTCAACACAAAATCCAATGACATCCTCTGTTTGATGGCCCATGGAGATGCTTCCTTCTAGCCTAGCACGGTTACAGACATATTTCTTTAGGACTCCCATGAACCTCTCAAAGGGGAACATATTGTGTTGAAATATGGGGCCCAGAATGACAATCTCCTTGACTAGATGAACTAGGACGTCTGTCATGATATTGAAGAAGGATGGTGGGAACACCAGCTCAAATCTGACAAGACATTGCGCCATATCACTCCTTAGCCTTGGTATGATTTCTGGATCGATCACCTTCTGAGAGATTGCATTGAGGAATGCACATAGCTTCAGAACGGCTAATCAGACGTTTTCCGGTAGAAGCCCCCTCAATGCAACCGGAAGCAGTTGCGTCATAATCACGTGGCAGTCATGAGACTTTAGGTTATGGAACTTTTTCTCCGGCATATTTATGATTCCCTTTATATTGGACAAGAAGCCAGTCGGGACCTTCATACTGAGCAGGCATTCAAAGAATATTTCCTTCTCTTCGTTGGTAAGAGCGTAGCTGGCAGTACCTTCATACTGCTCTGGAGGCACGCCATCTTTTTCGTGCAAACATTGCAGGTCCTCCCGTGCCTCCGGTGTATCTTTTGTATTCCCATACATGCCCACGAAGCCTAGCAGGTTCACGCAAAGGTTCTTCGTCACGTGCATCACGTCGATTGAAGAGCGGACCTCTAGGTTTTTCCAGTAGGGTAGGTCCCAAAATATAGATTTCTTCTTCCACATGGGTGTGCATCCCTCAGCGTCATTCAGAACAGATAGTCCGTCAGGACCCTTTCCAAAAATTATGTGTAAATCATTGACCATAGCAAGTACGTGATTACTGGTACGCATGGCGGGCTTCTTCCGATGATCTGCCTCGCCTTTGAAAAGCTTTCCTTTCTTTCGACATTGATGGTTGGTCGGAAGAAATCGATGATGGCCCAAGTACACATTCTTCCTGCATTTGTCCAGGTATGTACTTTCGGTGTCAGCTAAAGAGTGCGTGCATGCTTGGTATCCCTTGTTTGTCTGTCCTAAAAGGTTACTGAGTGCGGGCCAATCATTGATGGTTACAAACAGCAACGCGTGCAGGTTAAATTCCTCCTGTTTGTGTTCATCCCACACATGTACACTGTTTCCATTCCACGGCTGTAAAAGTACTTCAACTAATGGCCTTAGGTTCACATTAATGTCTTTGCCGAGTTGCTTAGGGCCTTGGATGAGAACTGGCATCATAATGAACTTCCGCTTCATGCACATCCAAGGAGGAAGGTTATACATACATAGAGTCAAGGGCCAGGTGCTGTGATTCCTCCTCTGCTCCTTGAAAGGATTAATGCTATCCGCACTTAAACCAAACCATACGTTCCTTGGGTCTCCTGTGAACTCAGCCCAGTACTTTCTCTCGATTTTTCTCTACTACGGCCTGTCAGCGAGTGCTCTCAACTTCCCGTCTTTCTTACGGTCCTCTTTGTGCCATCGCATCAACTTGGCATGCTCTTCGTTTCTGAACAGACGTTTCAACCGTGGTATTATAGGAGAATACCACATCACCTTCGCAGGAACCCTCTTCCTGGGGGGCTCGCCGTCAACATCACCAAGGTCATCTCTTCTGATCTTATACCGCAATGCACCGCATACCGGGCATGCGCTCGAATCCTCATACGCACCGCGGTAGAGGATGCAGTCATTAGGGCATGCATTTATCTTCTGCACCTCCAATCCTAGAGGGCATACGACCTTCTTTGCTGCGTACGTACTGTAGGGCAATTCGTTATCCTTTGGAAGCTTCTTCTTCAATATTTTCAGTAGCTTCTCAAATCCTTTGTCAGGCACAACATTCTCTGCCTTCCAATGCAGCAATTCCAGTATGGTACCGAGCTTTGTGTTGCCATCATTGCAATTGGGGTACAACCCTTTTTTGTGATCCTCTAACATGCGATCGAACTTCAGCTTCACCTTTTGACTTTCGCACTGTCTCCTTGCATCAACAATGACCCGGCGGAGATCATCATCGGGCACAATATCGTCTAGTTCCTCTTGATCTTCAGCAGCTTCCCTTGTTGCAGCATCACCGTATTCCGGGGGCACATAGTTGTCATCGTCCTTTTCTTCTTCGCTGTCTTCCATCATAACCCCTATTTCTCCGTGACTGGTCCAAACATTATAGTGTGGCATGAAACCCTTATAAAGCAAATGGCTGTGAAGGATTTTTCCGGTCAGAGTAAGACTTCGTATTCCCACATATAGGGCATGGACAACACATAAAACCATTCTGCTTGTTTGCCTCAGCCACTTCGAAAAAATTATGCACGCCCTTAACGTACTCGGAGGTGTGTCTGTCACCATATATCCATTGCCGGTTCATCTGCGTGCATTATATATAATTAAGTGTGTCAAAAACCATTACAGAATATCATGGATAGATAAGTGACCAAATTAATAGAAGTTCATCATCACATTATAACCAAAGTACATACATACTTCTCATTGACAAGCAATAATAAAAGTAAGAAAATTAGACAAGTATCTATCTAAAGTAAGAATTCTTTTCTTTAACAAGGAAGATAAGAACAAGAGGCTCACCACGGTGGTGCCGGCGACGAGATCGGTGCGGGCGATCGACGGCGGTGAAGACGGGGACGGGACGTGACGGACCGCTAAACCTATGCAAATCTCGGGGAAAATGGAGCTTGGAGGTTGAGCTTTGAGGGGAGAAAGCTTAACTAGTGTGGCTCGGGCATTTCATCGAACATCTCATGTGCATAGGAGGTGAGCTAGAGCACCCAAATGCCCTCCCCTTGCCGGCCAGAAAAAACATAGCACTATGGAGTGCTCTGTTGCGATGATCGGGTATATATAGGCAACTCATTTGTCCCGGTTCGTGGCTGGAACCGGGACTAAAGCCCCCCCTTCTGTCCCGGTTCGAGCCACGAACCGGGACAAATGTATGTGGGCCAGCAGCGAGGCCCATTGGTCCCGATTCTTGCCAGGAACTGGGACAAATGGGTCCAGACGAACCGGGGCCAATGCCCACGAGGCCCCGGCCAGCCCCCTGGGCTCACGAACCGGGACGTATGCCCCCATGTGTCTCGGCTCGTGACTGAACCAAGACTAATCGGTTGGCCAGGCCCGAATCAAAGCCCTGTTTTCTACTAGTGGGGATCTAGGATCTTATCGAGGACAACATCGGCCGAGCCTACAGAGAGAATGCGCTAGCGACGACCTTGCATGTAGTCCCGCCAGAGATGCTTCACGTCATTGGCGCGAAGGACAATGCCAAGGAACCCTGAAACGCCGTGCACACGATGGGCATTGGCGTCTAGCGTGTCTGGCAGGCCAAGGCACAGAAATTGTGTCGGGACAACAAGAATCTGGTGTTCATGGTTGGTGATTCGATTGAGGATTTTGCTCTGCCACTTTCTGGGATCATCACCCTGATCACCAAGTGCTCGAAGACGAGATCTATGATGAGTGTGTGGTGAAAAATAGTTCTATGTGCCGTACCGACGGGGTATGCTTAGGTGGCCATCTGCATCATGACGCTCATCGACCTGAGCACGCTCTCTATTGTGGAGTTCAGAGGATGGTTGCTTGCCTTTGGGGAACACTTCACCACGAGAAGCGACGAGCCGACGGCACATGCTTGCTCCTTACCGAGCATGAGCCGAAAGGCATGTGATGGACACCACGAAAGTGGGAGGGCTCGTCCGGCGGCGGCGGTGGCAAAACAGGCTGGAAGGGCAAGGCCAACACCCGAGCAGATAGCCCATAGGAAGTGGTGGCAGCTGCGGCAAGCCACAACTGTGGCATTGAGGGCCACTAGCCCTAGAGTGTCATAAGCCACATCGTAGCCGTGACCACCGAGAGGAAGCCAACCTCATGTAGGGATGACAATTTTGCCCATGGGTATGGGTAACCATGGGTACCCTACCCGAAAACAACGGGTATGGGTAAGACTTGAAGAGATTTTGTACCACTGGTAATGGGTATCCATACCCGTAAAATATATGGGTAGCATATGGGTATGAAATTACGCCCATGGGTAACTGCTACCTCTTGAGCATGCTTTGGTTTTCCCTTGAAGAGGAAAGGTTGATGCAGCAAAGTAGCGTAAGTATTTCCATCAGTTTTTGAGAACCAAGGTATCAATCCAGTAGGAGCCCACATGCAAGTCCCTCGTACCTACACAAACATATAAGAACCTTGCAACCAACGCGACAAAGGGGTTGTCAATCCCTTCACGGCCACTTGCAAAAGTGAAATCTGATAGAGATGATAAGATAATATTTCGGGTATTTTTATGATAAAGATTGAAAGTAAAGATTGCAAAATAAAAATAGATTGGAAACCTATATGATGGAAAAATGACCCCGGGGCCATAGGTTTCACTAGTGGCTTCTGTCAATGTAGCATAAGTATTACGGTGGGCAAACAAATTACTGTCGAGCAATTGATAGAAAAGTGCATAATTATGAGAATATCTAGGCATGATCATGTATATAGGCATCACGTCCAGAACAAGTAGACCGACTCCTGCCTGCATCTACTACTATTACTCCACACATCGACGGCTATCCAACATGCATCTAGAGTATTAAGTTCATAAGAACAGAGTAACGCATTAGGCAAGATGACATGATGTAGAGGGATAAACTCAATCAATATGATATAAACCCCATCTTTTTATCCTCGATGGCAATACAATACGCGTCGTTTCCCCTACTGTCACTGGGATCGAGCACCGCATGATTGAACCCAAAGCTAAGCACTTCTCCCAATGCAAGAAAGATCTATCTAGTAGGCCAAACCAAACTGATAATTCGAAGAGACTTGCAAAGATAACCAATCATACATAAAAGAATTCAGAGAAGATTCAAATATTGTTCATAGATAATCTTGATCATAAACCCACAATTCATAGGATCTCGACGAACACACCGCAAAAAGAGTTACATCGAATAGATCTCCAAGAAGATCGAGGAGAACTTTGTATTGAGATCCAAAGAGAGAGAAGAAGCCATCTAGCTAATAACTATGGACCCGAAGGTCTGTGGTAAACTACACACACATCAACGGAGAGGCTAGGTGTTGATGTAGAAGCCCTCTATGATCGATGCCACCTCCGGAAGAGCACTGGAAAAGGCCCCAAGATGGGATCTCACGGGTACAGAAGGTTGCGGCGGTGGAAATAGGGTTTCGTGGTGCTCCTCGATGGTTTCGGGGTACGTAGGTATATATAGGAGGAAGAAGTAGGTCGGTGGAGCCACGAGGAGCCCACGAGGGTGGGGGCGCACCCAGAGGGCAGGCGCGCCTCCCTGCCTTGTGGCCTCCTCATTGATTTCTTGACGTCCACTCCAAGTCCTTTGGATCACGTTTGTTCCAAAAATCACGCTCCCGAAGGTTTCATTCTGTTTGGATTCCGTTTGATATTCCTTTTCTGCGAAACACTGAAATAGGCCAAAAAACAGCAATTTGCACTGGGCCTTGGGTTAGTAGGTTAGTCCCAAAAATAATATAAAAGTGTATAATAAAGCCCATTAAACATCCAAAACAGAATATATAATAGCATGGAGCAATCAAAAATTATAGATACGTTGGAGACGTATCAGTAACCTAATGGACACCTAAAACAAATTAATAAATGAAAATAACTCCTAGCACATGCAGGGTCAACATCTAGCACCTATGGCCCATCCTAAATCGCGTATTCCTTTAACATGCCATATCTAATAGGCCCATAAACACCTGCCTACCACTCCTCCTATGTCCTACATGACACCTCGAAAAGATGAAATCTTAATTCTTTGCTACCAGACTCCCATCAACAATTCCTCATTTCCATCGCCTCCCACTACGCCAGGCTTCCAGCTCCACCACTCATACTCCCTTGATGCCTCCAAGAGGTCACCCACATTAGAGGCCGCATTACTGCTATATTGCTCGTCCATCATCACTTGAATTTTAAACTCATTTCCCTATATTTTAAAATTTTAAATGCTATATATTCTACCCACTCGATACCTGTCGGGCCCGTTGGACTGGGGGTACCCAGGCCCGTGAGCCCGCGGCCCAGTGCGCGATGCCACTAAGAGGCCCAAGCTAGCCCATCGCCAGGACTTCATGAGCAAGACCCTCGCGAGGGCCTCGACTCGCGAGAAGGGCGTCATCGGGCGTCATGGAGAGCCTCGCGACACCCTCTCGCGTGGCGACTCCCCGAGGCCCCCGCGAGGGCGTGCGGATCACGGACAGGCAAAGGAGTCAAGCAGCCATGCGTCTTCACGAGGGTGATGCACGTGGCGACGGGCGGAGCCATATGGGCGCTAGTAGGCGCAGATCAGGAGACTTTCCTCTTTCGTGCTAAGGGAGCATGGACAACGTGTCGGTTCTCGAGGCGATCCCCGAAGGTTTCCACTTTGGTGCAAGAAGACCAGGACGGCGGGCTCGCTGGGACGGAGGCGAAGATCACCTTTAGTCAGGATAAGCTATACTCCTGTCCCCCTTCAAAATCGGCCATTATGGCAACCTGATGACCCACAAGTATAGGGGATCGCAACAACTTTCGAGGGTAGAGTATTCAACCCAAATTTATTGATTCGACACAAGGGGAGCCAAAGAATATTCTCAAGTATTAGCAGCTGAGTTGTCAATTCAACCACACCTGGAAACTTAGTATCTGCAGCAAAGTGTTTAGTAGCAAAGTAATATGATAGTGGTGGTAACGTCAACAAAAGTAAAGACAACAAAAGTAATGTTTTTGGTGTTTTGTATTGATTGTAACAGTAGCAACGAGAAAGTAAATAAGCGTAAACCAATATATGGAAAGCTCGTAGGCACCGGATCAATGATGGATAATTATGCCGGATGTGGTTCATCATGTAACAGTCATAACATACAGTGACATAGAACTAGCTACAATTCATCAATGTAATGTAGGCATGTATTCCGAATATAGTCATACGTGCTTATGGAAAAGAACTTGCATGACATCTTTTGTCCTACCCTCCCGTGGTAGCGGGGTCCTATTCGAAACTAAGGGATATTAAGGCCTCCTTTTAATAGAGAACCGAAACAAAGCATTAGCACATAGTGAATACATGGACTCCTCAAAGTATGGTCATCACCGTGAAGTATCCCGATTATTGTCACTTCAGGGTTGTCGGATCATAACACATAATATGTGACTATAGTCTTGCAAGATAGGATCAAGAACTCACATATATTCATGAAAACATAATAGGTTCAGATCTGAAATCATGGCACTCGGGCCCTAGTGACAAGCATTAAGCATAGAAAATTCATAGCAACATCAATCTCAGAACATCATGGATACTAGGGATCAAACCCTAACAAAACTAACTCGATTACATGATAAATCTCATCCAACCCATCATCGTCCAGCAAGCCTACGATGGAATTACTCATGCACGGCGGTGAGCATCATGAAATTGGTGATGGAGGATGGTTGATGATGACGACGTTGATGAATCCCCCTCTTCGGAGCCCCGAACGGACTCCAGATCAGCCCTCCCGAGAGGTTTTAGGGCTTGGCGGCGGCGGCTCCGTATCGTAAAACGCGATAATTTCTTCTCTCCTATTTTTTTCTCCCCGAAAGCCAATATATGGAGTTGGAGTTGGCGTCGGAAGGTGTCCAGGGGGCCCACGAGGTAGGGGGCGCACCCTAGAGGGGGGCGGGGCGCCCCCCACCCTCGTGGACAGGGTGTGGGCCCCCTGGTCTTCATCTTTGGCGAGGATTTATTATTATTTATTGTAAGGTATTCCGTGGAGTTTCAGGTCATTCCGTGAACTTTTGTTTTCTGCACATAAAACAACATCATGGCAATTCTGCTGAAAACAGTGTCAGTCCAGGTTAGTTTCATTCAAATCATACAAGTTAGAGTCCAAAACAAGGGCAAAATTGTTTGGAAAAGTAGATACGACGGAGACGTATCAACTCCCCCAAGCTTAAACCCTTGCTTGTCCTCAAGCAATTTAGTTGACAAAATGAAAGAGAGAAAGAAAAACTTTTACAAACTCTGTTTGCTCTTGTTGTTGTAAATATGTCAAGCCAGCATTCAAGTTTTCAGCAAAGATTATAACTAACCACATTTGCAATAATTCTCAGGTCTCACAATTGCTCATATCAATAGCATAATCAACTAGCGAGCCATAATAATAAATCTCGGATGACAACACTTTCTCAAAACAATCATAATATGATATAACAAGATGATATCTTGCTAGCCCTTTCAGAGACCGCAAAACATAAAAGCAGAGCACCTTTAAAGATCAAGGACTGACTAGACATTGTAATTCATGGTAAAAGAGATCCAATCATAGTCACACCCAACATAGATTAATAGTGATGAATGCAAATGACAGTTGTGCTCTCCAGCTAGTGCTCTTTAATAAGAGGGTGATGACTCAACATAAAAGTAAATAGATAGGCCCTTCGCAGAGGGAAGCAGGGATTTGTATAGGTGCCAGAGCTCAGTTTTGAAATAGAGATAAATTATATTTTGAGCGGTATACTTTCATTGTCAACATAGCAACTAAGAGATGGCGATATCTTCCATGTCACACACATTATAGGCGGTTCCCATACAGAATGGTAAAGTTTATACTCCTCCTCCACCAACAAGCATCAATCCATGGCTTGCTCGAAACAACGGGTGCCTCCAACATACATCAGGTCCCAGGGGGAGTTTTGTTTGCTATTAATTTTGATTTAGTTTGCATAAAGCATGGGACTGGGCATCCCGGTGACCAGCCATTTTCTCGTGAGTGAGGAGCGGAGTCCACTCCTCTTGAGAATAACCCGTCTAACATGGAAGATAAGGGCAGCCTTGGTTGATATATGAGCTATGCGAGCATACAAAACATAATGTTTATTTGAAGGTTTAGGGTTTGGCACATACAAATTTACTTGGAACGGCAGGTAGATACCGCATATAGGAAGGCATAGTGGACTCACCTAGAATAACTTTGGGGTTTAAGGGATTGGATGCAGAAGCAGTATTCCCGCTTAGTACAGGTGAAGGCTAGCAAAAGATTGGCAAGCAACCAACTAGAGAGCGACAACAGCCATGTACATGCATTAAAATTAATAAACATCGGATGCGAGATGAGTAGGATATAATCCACAATGAACATAAATATCGTGAAGGCTATGTTGATTTGTTTCAACTACATGTGTGAACATGTGCCAAGTCAAGTCACTTAAATCACTCAAAGGAGGATACCACCCCATCATACCACATCATAACCATCTCAATAGCATGCTGGCATGCAAGGTAAATCATTATAACTCATAGCTAATCAAGCATGGCACAAGCAACTGTGAACTCTAATTGTCACTGCAAACATGTTTATCCGTAATAAGCTGAATCAAGAACGATGAACTCATCATATTTACAAAAACAAAAGAGGTCGAGTTCATACCATCTTTTCCCATCTCAGTCTGTCCATCATATATCATCATAATTTCCTTTCACTTGCACGACCGAACGATGTGAATAATAATAAGAGTGCATGTGCATTGGACTAAGCTGGAATCTGCGAGCATTCAATAAACAGGAGAAGACAGGGCAATATGGGCTCTGGGTTAAATCAATAGTAATGCATATAAGAGCCACTTCAACAATTTAATCATGGTCTTCTCCTACTGACCCCCAAAGAAAAGAAAAGAAATAAAAACTATTTACACGGGAGAGCTCCCAACAAGCAAAAGAAGAACGGGAAATATTTTTGGGCTTTCTTTTTAATTACTACTATAGCAGAAAAGCGGGAAAGAGAAAATAAACTAGCATGGATATTACAGTGAAACAGTATGAGCACCGACATCTAGCAATGAGTGTGTCTGAACATAAATGTAATGTCGGTGAGAAATGCGTACTCCCCCAAGCTTAGGCTTTTGGCCTAAGTTGGTTTATTGCGAGGGATAGCCTGGCGGATACCCGTAGGTGTAGTTGGGGTCGTACTGCGACGAAGAATAGTTTGGATCATACTGTGATGAGCAAGACTCTGACTGCCATTGACAGACATCTCTGGATCCTAAGAATAAACAGATTGTCGTGGAGGCTCATCTTGTGGTTCCACTTCTGAGGCTGGTGCAGGCTTTTTGTAAGCTTGGATGACAGCCCACGTAACGAGATAGGGTCCTACAAACTTAAACAAAGAAGGAGTAGGCAACGTAATAGTTTCAGGATGATGTTTATCAAAGAATAATTTATACTTGAGCTCTCCATCCCTGCCCTTAACAAGAAAATCATGTGCTATCATACTCTTATAATCTAGATAAGCACTAGGCATCAATTTTTCTTCTTTCTCATAATGACTAATGGCTATGTTAAAATGTGCAGCAAGGCGTGAAGCATAAATGCCTCCAAAGATGGGACCCTTAGTACGGTTCATACTTAACCGTCTAGCAATAATTCTGCCCATGCTAACAGTGTTATCGCGGTATAAACCATGGAACAAAATAATAATATCAGGAACACTAAAGTTCCCATAGTTCCCGCGATCGATCAAGCAACGACTAGCAAATAAGGCAAAATAGCGTAAAACAGGGAAATGTATGCTAGTGATTCTTGCATCAGAAACCTTCCTAGTTTCTCCCACAGAGATAGTGTTAATAAACGCTTCCATCTCTTTACGGGGTGGTTCCTCTAAGATACCCTCAGGGGGTATGTTGCATATTTTGCAAAATTCAGACAATGGCATTTTCTTCACAACGTCATATAAATGAAACTCTACTGAAGGAGGTGATTCTTCAGGGTAAAAGTAGAATTTTTGCACAAAAGTATTTGTGAGTAAGAGATACTGTGGACGTTGGTCGCGGACGAAGTCGGTGAGGCCAGCATTCTCAATTAATGTATAGAAATTCTCATAAATCCCGGCATGTGTCAACAAATTATCAGAAGGCCATTCACACGGCCGGATCTCCGCGGTACGAGGCAAATTATATTTGTGCCTCTGTACTTCTTCATTTTGTTTATCCTTTGAGCTTCGGCTCGATGAGCCCCTCAAAAGTCTCTTCATTATTTCTGAAATAATCTGAAATTTTTAGTAACTTCAAATAAAAGTGAACCAACTTCAATAAAACTGATAGCAACTACTCCTACAAGTTCCTAGAGCCTATATCAAGCATTAGAAATACTTGGAACCATATAAATTTGACATGCAAGCTCAAGAACATGGTCACCTATGCAGCACAAATTTGCAAAGAACAAAGCACTAGAACAAAAACTAATTGGACCAATGGAGGAGTCACATACCAAGGAACAATCTCCCCAAGCAGTTTCGCGAGAGGTGCTTTGAGCAAGGAGATCAAAAATCACAGCAAAGAGGGCTGGAACCCGTGCTTGAGTTGGTTTTTCGTGTTTGTGTGAGGCAGAGGAAGAAGATGGGTGCTGGAATAAGTGGAGGAGGGCCACCGTGGGCCCACGAGGCAGGGGGCGCGCCCTCCACACTCGTGGCCAGGTGGCAGCTCCCGCCGCGGTATTTTTTGCACCATAAATCCTCAAATATTCCTGAAAAAACATATTAAATTGGCATGTCATTCTGAGGACTTTTATTTTCGGGATATTTTTATATTGCACGGATAAACCAGGAAACAGACAGAAAAATACTATTTTAACTTTATTTCAACTAAATTACAGAAAGTATAGAGAGGGTACAGAAGGTTGTGCTTCTAGTTTCATCCATCTCATGCTCACCAAAAGGAATCTACTAACAAGGTTGATCAAGTCTTGTTAACAAACCCATTCCGATAATCATGAAACTGGAGAAATTTCGAATTACACTAGGTTACCTCAACGGGGATATGCACATCCCCAATAATAAGTATATCATATTTCTTTTTGACAGTAGGAAGAGGAAATTCAAAACCTCCAATAATAATCGATGGAATTTTTCCAATAGAGTTGATACTGTGGACTTGAGGTTGTTTCCTCGGAAAGTGTACCATATGCTCATTACCATTAAGATGAGAAGTGACATTGCCTTTGTTGCAATCAATGACAACAACTGTAGTATTAAGAAAAGGTCTTCCAAGAATAATAGACATACTATCATCCTCGGGCGCATCCTCACAAATACCGACAGGTATAGCAGTTGATTTATCAACCATTTGCAATGATATTTCAGTAGGTGTCAACTTATTCAAGTCAAGTCTACGATATAAAAAGAGAGTCATAACACTAACACCGGCTCCAAGATCACATAAAGCAGTTTTAACATAATTTCGTTTAATGGAGCAAGGTATAGTAGGTACTCCTTGATCTCCTAGTTTCTTTGGTATCCAACCCTTAAAAGTATAATTAGCAAGCATGGTGTAAATTTTAGCTTCCGGTATCTTTCTTTTATTAGTAACAATATCTTTCATGTACTTAGCATAAGGATTCATTTTGAGCATATCAGTCAATCGCATATGTAAAAAAGATAGGTCTAATCATTTCAGCAAAGTGCTCAAAATCCTCATCATCCTTTTTCTTGATGGTTTGGGAGGAAAAGGCATGGGTTTCTGAACCCAAGGTTCTCTTTCTTTACCATGCTTCCTAGCAACAAAGTCTCTCTTATCATAACGTTGATTCTTTGATTGTGGGTTATCAAGATCAACAACAGGTTCAATTTCTACATCATTATCATTACTAGGTTGAGCATCATTATGAACATCATCATTAACATTTTCACTAGGTTCATGTTCATTACCAGATTGTGTTTCAGCATCAGACATAGATATATCATTTGGATTATCAGGTGGTTCAGCAATAGGTTCACTAGAAGTTTGCACAGTTCTATCATTTTTCTTTTTCTTCTTCTTTGAAGAACTAGGTGCATCAATATTATTTCTTTGAGAGTCTTTCTCGATTCTCTTAGGGTGGCCTTCAGGATACAAAGGTTCCTGAGTCATTCTACCAGTTCTAGTAGCCACTCTTACAGCATAATCATTTTTCTTACTATTCATTTCATCAAGCACTTCTTTTTGAGCTTTAAGTACTTGTTCTACTTGAGTGGTAACCACAGAAGCATGTTTGCTAACAAGTTTAAGTTCACCTCTAATATTAGCCATATAATCACCCAAGCGTTTAATCATATAAGCATTATGTTTTAATTGTCTACCAAAATAAGCATTAAAATCGTCTTTCTTAAACATGAAGTCATCAAACTCATCCAAGCACTGACTAGCAATTTTAGTAGGAGGGACTTCAGCTTTATCATATCTAGAGAGAGAATTTACCTTTACTACCTGTGTCGGGATATCGGGATCAGGAGGTTCTTCAATAAATAAGGGATTGAGATCATATGTTTCTTCAACAGGTGGTAAATTAAGACCATGTATTTCTTCAATAGGAGGTAAATTCTTAACATCTTCAGCTTAATACCTTTTTCTTTCGTAGATTTCTTTGCCTCTTGCATATCTTCGGGACTGAGAAATAGAACACCTCTCTTCTTCGGAGTTGGTTTAGGAATAGGATCATTAATTGGAGCAGGAGCTGGCTCAGGAGGTGCCCAATTATTTTCATTTGTCAACATATTATTCAATAGAATTTCAGCTTCACCCGGTGTTTTTTCCCTGAAAAGAGAACCAGCACAACTATCCAGGTAATCTCTGGAAGCATCGGTTAGTCCATTATAAAAGATATCAAGTATTTCATATGTCTTAAGAGGATGATCAGGCAAAGCATTAAGTAACTTGAGAAGCCTCCCCCAAGCTTGTGGGAGACTCTCTTCTTTAATTTGCACAAAGTTGTATATTTCCTTTAAAGCAGCTTGTTTCTTATGAGCAGGGAAATATTTAGCAGAGAAGTAATAAATCATATCCTGGGGGCTACGCACACAACTAGGATCAAGAGATTTAAACCATATCTTAGGATCACCCTTTAATGAGAACGGAAATATTTTAAGTATATAAAAGTAACGAGATCTCTCATCATTAGTGAACAGGGTAGCTATATCATTTAATTTAGTAAGATGTGCCACAGCAGTTTCAGATTCATAACCATGGAAAGGATCAGATTCAACCAAAGTAATTATATGAGGATCAACAGAGAATTCATAATCCTTACCAGGAACATAGATAGGTGAAGTAGCAAAAGCAGGGTCAGGTTTCATTTTATCTCTAAGTGATTCTTTGTTCCATTTAGCTAATAACCTCTTGAGCTCATATCTATCCTTGCAAGCTAAAATAGCGGTAGAAGATTCCATATCAAAAACATAACCCTCAAGAATAACAGGCATATCTTCATCATCACTTTCATCATTATAATCAGATCCAATATTTTCTTTTTCTCTAGCCCTAGCAAATTGTTCATCAAGAAATTCACTAAGAGGCACAGTAGTATTAGGCATAGAAGCAGTTTCATCATAAGTACCGTGTATAGCAGAAGTGGCATCATCAATAACATGCGACATATCAGAACGAATAGCAGAAGCAGGTTTAGGTGTCGCAAGCTTACTCATAACAGAAGGTGAATCAAGTGCAAAGCTAGATGGCAGTTCCTTACCTCCCCTCGTAGTTGAGGGATAAATTGTTGTCTTAGCGTCTTTCAAGTTCTTCATAGTGTCCAGCAGATATAAATCCCAAGTGACTCAAAGAATAGAGCTATGCTCCCCGTCAATGGCGCCAAAAATTAGTCTTGATGACCCACAAGTATAGGGGATCGCAACAGCTTTCGAGGGTAGAATATTTAACCCAAATTTATTGATTCGACACAGGGGAGCCAAAGAATATTCTCAAGTATTAGCAGCTGAGTTGTTAATTCAACCACACCTGGAAACTTAGTATCTGTAGTAAAGTGTTTAGTAGCAAAGTAATATGATAGTGGTGGTAACGGCAACAAAAGTAAAGACAGCAAAAGTAATGTTTTTGGTGTTTTGTATTGATTGTAACAGTAGCAACGAGAAAGTAAATAAGCGTAAACCAGTATATGGAAAGCTCGTAGGCACCGGATCAATGATGGATAATTATGCCGGATGTGGTTCATCATGTAACAGTCATAACATAGAGTGACATAGAACTAGCTCCAATTCATCAATGTAATGTAGGCATGTATTCCGAATATAGTCATACGTGCTTATGGAAAAGAACTTGCATGACATCTTTTGTCCTACCCTCCCGTGGCAGCGGGGTCCTATTGGAAACTAAGGGATATTAAGGCCTCCTTTTAAAAGAGAACCGGAACAAAGCATTAGCACATAGTGAATACATGAACTCCTCAAACTATGGACATGACCGAGAAGTATCCCGATTATTGTCACTTCGGGGTTGTCGGATCATAACACATAATAGGTGACTATAGACTTATAAGATAGGATCAAGAACTCACATATATTCATGAAAACATAATAGGTTCAGATCTGAAATCATGGCACTCGGGCCCTAGTGACAAGCATTAAGCATAGCAAAGTCATAGCAACATCAATCTCAGAACACAATGGATACTAGGGATCAAACCCTAACAAAACTAACTCGATTACATGATAAATCTCATCCAACCCATCACCGTCCAGCAAGCCTACGATGGAATTACTAACGCACAGCGGTGAGCATCATGAAATTGGTGATGGAGGATGGTTGATGATGACGACGTCGACGAATCCCCCTCTCCGGAGCCCCGAACGGACTCCATATCAGCCCTCCCGAGAGGTTTTAGGGCTTGGCGGCGGATCCATATCGTAAAACGTGATGATTTCTTCTCTCCTATTTTTTCTCCCCGAAAGCCAATATATAGAGTTGGAGTTGGCGTCGGAATGTGTCCAGGGGGCCCACAAGGTAGGGGGCGCGCCCTAGGGGGGGGCGCCCCCACCCTCGTGGTCAGGGTGTGGGCCCCCTGGTCTTCATCTTTGGCGAGGATTTTTTATTATTTATTGTAAGGTATTCCGTGGAGTTTTAGGTCATTCCGAGAACTTTTGTTTTCTGCACATAAAACAACATCATGGAAATTCTGCTGAAAACAACGTCAGTCCAGGTTAGTTCCATTCAAATCATACAAGTTAGAGTCCAAAACAAGGGCGAAAGTGTTTGGAAAAGTAGATACGACGGAGACGTATCACAACCCTTCCTGCCTAGTGTTTTCGGGGGAAGAGGACCAAGGCCAGTATATGTATAGATGGAGCACCACCGTAGGAGGGGATCCTAAACTCACCCGAGGCTTTTCACCATCCCTTGTACACTCATACTCATCCTCCATCGCGAGGCAATCCATCCACAAAGCAGGAGTAGGGTCTTGCACCGCAAGGTGGCCCGAACCTGGGTAAGTTGTCGTGTCTGTTGTTCATCTTTCCTCTCGCCCGAACATGCCAGAGGATCGCCGTGGGGTTGTGTGCAGCGAGGTAGGCCTTAGCGGAGTTCATCGAGCACACCCCAGAGTTCGAACCTTTCTTGGGTCCCCGGACCGGAGCCCTAATTGCGACGTTGGGCGCGCAAGGTAGGGGTGTGCTGAGGTTCTTCCACTTTGCTCTGGTCCCTACTCCACCATCTCGATGGCCGACGCTTGCCGCGTTCACGCCGATCACCGGGCGGCCTGCATCGCACGGATGACACCCACTGGGAGTGGCAGCCGTCGCCACTCTGCCGAACCCGCTCCCATTGCCGCCAACCTCGTCGTTTCCCTAAGCACCATGGGCTGTCCGGCTTTCGCTGTCATCCTGCGCTGAGTGGATTGGCCGGCGAGATTTAGAACGGTGCTGCCCCCGCGCTACGATGGTACTGCCGACCTTGAGGGTTTCTTTGGATCTATACCCAAAGCATCTTGGCGGCGGGCGGCGGCGACAAGTCCATGGCGAACTGGTTCCCCTGGCCCTCGTGGGCGCCTCACGCTCCTGGCTCCTCAACCTTCCTGAAGCTTCGGTCTCCTCCTGGGGCGAGCTCCGCGATCGATTCACTGCGCGCTTCGCTCCCCAGGGGCCCCACACAATCGCGTGCATCCTCGACGGGTCCCAGGCGCCTGTGTCCAATCGCCACTCCAAGGAGCTCTTTCGCGGGGTGAACATCGTGCAACCCTAGCCCGAGGCTTCGCGGCCTCGCGTGTGGCCTGAGTGCATCATCACATTCGATTCTCGAGATCACCCCGAGTTCGCAGTCACCACCGGTGCGTTTCCCATGCTATGCACCCCCACCATCAGCAATGTCGCGGTCACCAAGACCCTCATCGATGGAGGCATGGGCCTCAATGTGATCTCCATTGAGACCTTCGAGACGCTCCAAGTGCCCTGGGATCAGCTGACACTGACACGGTCCTTCTCCGGGGTGACCGACGGCTCCACCACTCCCGTGGGGCATGTGTGCCTCCCCGTCACCTTCGGCACCTGCGACAACTACTACATCGAGATCATTGACTTCGACATGGCCCACATCACCCTCCCATACAAAGCCATCCTGGGGTACCCCGCACTCGCCAAGTTCATGGCGGCAACCCATCCCGGCTACAACGTCATCAAGATGCTCGGCGGCAGTGGCGTGATTACTGTAGTCGGAAGCAAGGAGGATTCGGTTCGAGCCCTCAAGCACGCCTACAAGGCCGCGACAGCTTTGCACCCAGGTGCCAAAGACTTGGCCGAGTCTCTGGAGGTCGCTCCTACAAGGAAGAAACCGATGTTCTCTCATGACCACGCCGAAACAAAGAAGGTATCAGTTGACGGCTGTGCTCAGGTCCTACCTTCACCATCGGCGCTAGCCTTCCCCCTGAGCAGGAAGGCGTACTCGTCGCCTTCCTCTGGGAAAACAAGGATGTGTTCGCCTGGAAGGCGTCTGATCTGTCCGGCATCCCGAGGGAAGTGATCGAGCACCATTTGGCGGTGTGTCCCAACGCTCGTCCCATCAAGCAGAAGGCGTGCCACCTAGTGGCGTTGAATCAGACATTCCTTGTCCAAGAGGTGCATAAGCTGCAAGAAGCTGGGTTCATTCGAGAGGTGCATCATCCCAAGTGGCTCGCTAACTTGGTCATTATCCCCAAGATAGGCGGAAAGGAGAGCATGTGCATCAACTTCACGAGCCTCAACAAGGCCTACCCCAAGGACTCTTTCCTGCTCCCGTGCATCGACCAGATCATGGACTCCACCGCTGAGTGTGACCTATTGTGCTTCGTGGAAGGCTTCTCGGGCTACCACCAGATCAAGATGGCGGCAGAAGATGTGGAACAGACGGTCTTCATCTCCCCATGCGGCGTGTTCTGCTACACCTGCATGCCGTTCGTCTTGAGGAGCCTCGGCACTACCATCCTGCAGCTGATGCACATCATGTTGGAGCCATAGCTGGGAAGGAACGAGAAGGCTTACGTCGACTACATCGTGGTCAATCGCGTGAAACCAGAACGCTAATCAAGGACCTAGAAGAAACGTTGGCAAACATGCGCGGGGTCAGCGTGAAGCTCAACCCCGACAAGTGTGTCTTGAGAGTCCCCTTCCGCATGCTGCTCGGCTTCCTTGTATCCCACCGGGGGATCGAGGCCAACCCTGAAAAGATCAAGGCCATCAAGAAGATGTTCCCCCCTCCCCCGGACCCTCATGGAAATGGAATGGCTGGCAGGGTGCGTGGCCTCCCTGCTGCGCTTCATCTCCAAACTCGCCGAGCGCGCCTTGCCGTCCTTCAAGCTGATGAAGAGGACAGGCTCCTTTGAGTGGACCCCTAAACACTACTACGGGAAACATTATACATAGAGGATCATTAGTAGCACTGGTTAAAACTAAGCGCTACTACTACTTATCAGTAGCACAGGGACACAAAGGGCGCTATAACTATGTTGGTAGCAGTTTTGTGCGTCTACAGGAAAAGGTGCTACTACTCTAAATCCCACACTGTTGCAGCCAGGCTATGAAGAGTAGTAGCGAGCTTGGGGAAAACTCGCTACCGCTCAGTTTGTTGTAGTAGTGTGTTTTGAGTGGGGAGCGCTATGATACATCTCCAATGTATCTATAATTTTTGATTGTTTCATGCTGTTATATTATCATTCTTGGATGTTTTACATCATTTTATATCATTTTTTGGTACTAACCTATTGACATAGTGCCAAGTGCCAGTTGCTGTTTTCTACATGTTTTTACATCGCAGGGAATCAATACCAAACGGAGTCCAAACGCAGTGAAACTTTTTGTGGATTTTTTTGGACCAGAAGACATCCAGTGAGCCAAAGAAGGACCGAAGAGGGAACCCGAGGTGAGCACAAGACACCAGGGCGCGCCTGGAGGCCCAGCCATGCCCTGGTGGGTTGTTCCCACCTCGGTGGCCTCCCACACCGCCTCTTTGCTCTATAAATACCCCAATATTCTAGAAACCCTAGGGGAGTCGACGAAAATCAATTTCAACCGCTGCAAGTTCCAGAATCACCAGATCTAATATAGAAACCATCACGGAGGGGTTCATCATGCCCATTGGTGCCCCTCCGATGATGTGTACGGATCCATAGTTAGTAGCTAGATGACTTTGTCTCTCTCTTTTGATTCTCAATACAATGTTCTCTTGGAGATCCATATGATAAAACTCTTTTTGCGGTGTGTTCGTTGGGATCCGATGAAATTTGAGTTTATGATTAGATCTATATTTTTATCCATGAAAGTTATTTGAGCATTCTTTGATCTCTTATATGCATGATTGCTTATAGCCTCGTATTTCTTCTCCGATATTTGGGTTTTGCTTGGCCAACTTGATCTATTTATCTTGGAATGGGAAGAGGTGCTTTGTGATGGGTTCGATCTTACGGTGCTTGATCCCAGTGACAGAAGGGGAACCAACACGTATGTATCGTTGCTATTAAGGATAACAAGATGGGATCTATTTCTACATAAATAGATCTTGTCTACATCGTGTCATAGTTCTTATTGCATTACTTTTTCTCTCCATGAATTTAATACACTAATGCGTGTTGGATAGCGGTCGATGTGGGGAGTAATAGTAGTAGATGTAGGTGGGAATCGGTCTACTAATCTTGGACGTGATGCCTATATAATGATCATTGCCTGGATATCGTCATGATTATTTGAAGTTCTATAAATTGTCCAACAGTAATTCGGTTACCCACCCTTTGCTATTTTTCTCGAGAGAAGCCACTAGTGAATTCTTCAACCCTCGGGTCTCTTCTATATTATATTTTCCTTTGCGATCTATTTTTATTTGCTTTTATTTTCAGATCTATTAATCCAAGAATACAAAAATACCTTGCTACAATTTATTCTTATTTACTTTATCTCGCGTTCCAGCGAGGTCTATTTATCCAATCTACTACAATTTTATCTATCTTTTTACCCGTGAGGGATTGACAACCCCTCTCTTATGTTGGGTTGCAAGTATTTGTTCTTTGTGTGCAGGAGCTATTTACGTGCAGTTGCGTGGTTCTCCTACTAGTTAGATAACCTTGGTATCATCACTAAGGGAAATACCTACCGTTGCTATGCTGCATCCACTAGTAGAAGAAGGGCCTAATGTGAAGCACATTAGTCCCGGTTTGTAACAAAACCGACACAAATGTGTCCATTAGTACCGGTTTCAACGGCTAGGCGGGCGAAGGTAATTAGTACCAGTTCGTGGCGAACCTTTAGTACCGGTTCGTGCCACGATCCGGTATTAAAGAGGCTGTGGCAGGCTGTGGCTAGGCTGGGTCCCTACCAGCACCTTCAATACAGGTTCGTGGCATGAACCGGTACTAGTGTTTTTTAGTTGTTTCATTTTGTAGCTGTTTTTAGTCCCACCTCACCAAGCGAGAGGCACTCGCAGCGGTTTATTAGCCCTGAGTGTAGAGACGATGAAGCTGAGGTGCAATGCTCACCTACACGTTGCTTAGCTTCAGGCCTTGAGGAAGTGGTGTGGACTGCACGGTGCTATACGGGTTTCGGACGAAAACTACACATAGCTCTGTGCAGTCTACACTATTTCCTCAAGGACTGAAGATAAGCAACATGCAGGTGAGCATTACGCCTCTCTTTCATTTTTAATGACTTATTTTAACTCCGGATTTTTTTGCGCCTTCATTTGCTTTTTCATGCATTTACTGATTTGTTTAGAGCTAGATGACCGTGAAATTGAAAAGCACTACAAATGAACTCTGAAAAGGTTGAAACTTGGAATGGTATCATCATTTCACCCGCATAACATGTGAAAAAAAAGTAGAGAGGGTTACAGCAAAAACTGGATGCACTTCGTGTACAAACTGGACAATCTCTTTCGAAGTATCAGGGTTTCAGACGAAAACTCATCTGTTACACCGGCACTTCAAAATTGTAATAACTTATTACAACTCCAAATTTTTTTTGCGTTCAGTATGCACCATTCAAAGCCACGTCATCACCTTTCAACCCTTTCTGACATAATTTGCTATTTTTCATTCATTTACCGATTTTTTAGAGAGCTAAATGACCATGAAATTGAAAATCACTACAAAGGAATTCTGAAAAGGTTGGAACTTGTCATCGTATCATCATTTCACCCGCATAGCATGTGCAAAAAAGTAGAGAGGGTTACGGCAAAAACTAGATGCACTTCGTGTATAAACTGGACAATCTCTGTCGAAGTATCAGGGTTTCGGACGAAAACTCATCTGTTAACTTATTACAACTTCGGACTTTTTTTGCATTCAGTATGCATCATTCAGAGCCACGTCATCATCTTTCAACCCTTTCTGACATAATTTGCTATTTTTCATTCATTTACTGATTTGTTTAGAGACCTAAATGACCGTGAAATTGAAAAAGCACTACAAGTGAACTCTCAAAAGGTTGAAACTTGGCATGGTATCATCATTTCACCCGCATAACATGTGCAAAAATGTAGAGAGGGTTATGGCAAAAACTGGATACACTTCGTGTACAAACTGGACAATCTCTTTCGAAGTATCAGGGTTTCAAACGAAAACTCATCTGTTACACCGACACTTCAAAATTGTAATAACTTATTACAACTCCGGACTTTTTTTTGCTTTCATTATGCACCATTCAAAGCCACGTCATCACCTTTCAAACCTTTCTGACATAATTTGCTATTTTTCATTCATTTACTGATTTGTTTAGAGAGCTAAATGACCATGAAATTGAAAAGAACAACAAAGGAATTCTAAAAAGGTTGAAACTTGGCATGGTATCATCATTTCACCCGCATAGCATGTGCACAAAAGGGTTACGAAAAAAACTGGACGCACTTCGTGTACAAACTGGACAATCTCTTTCGAAGTATTAGGATTTCGAACGAAAACTCATCTCTTTCGCCGGCACTTCAAAATTTTAATAACTTATTACAACTCCGGACTTTTTTGCGTTCAGTATGCACCATTCAAAGCCACGTCATCAACATTCAACCCTTTCTCACATGATTGCTATTTTTCATTCATTTACTGATTTGTTTAGAGAGCTAAATGACCGTGAAATTGAAAAGCACTACAAAGGAACTCTTAAAAGATTGAAACTTGGCATGGTATCATCATTTCACCCGCATAGCATGTGCAAAAAAGGGTTACGGAAAAAATTGGATGCACTTCGTGTACAAACTGGACAATCTCTTTCGAAGTATCAGGATTTCGAACGAAAACTCATCTCTTACACCGGCACTTCAAAATTTTAATAACTTATTACAACTCCGGACTTTTTTGCGTTCAGTATGCACCATTCAAAGTCACGTCATCAACTTTGAACCCTTTCTGACATAATTTGCTATTTTTCATTCATTTAATGATTTGTTTTGAGAGCTAAATGACCCTGAAATTGAAAAACACTACAAATGAACTCTGAAAAGGTTGAAACTTGGCATGGTATCATCATTTCACCCGCATAGCATGTGCAAGAAAGTAGAGAGGGTTACGGCAAAAACTGGATGCACTTCATGTACAAACTGGGCAATCTCTTTCGTAGTATCAGGGTTTCGGACGAAAACTCATCTGTTACACCTGCACTTCTAAATTGTAATAACTTATTACAAACTCCTGACTTTTTTTGCGTTCAGTTTGCACCATTCGAAGCCACGTCATCAACTTTCAACCCTTTCTTACATAATTTGCTATTTTTCATTCATTTACTGATTTGTTTAGAGAGCTAAATGACCATGAAATTGAAAAGCACTACAAATGAACTCTGAAAAGGTTGAAACTTGGCATGGTATCATAAATTCACCCTCATAGCATGTGCGAAAAAGTAAAGAGGGTTACGGCAAAAATTGGATGCACTTCCTATACAAACTGCATAATCTCTTTCGAAGTATCAGGGTTTCGGACGAAAACTCATCCGTTACACCGGCACTTCAAAATTGTAATAACTTATTACAACTCGAGACTTTTGTGCGTTCAGTATGCACCATTCAAAGCCACGTCATCACCTTTCAACCCTTTCTGACATAATTTGCTATTTTCGCTCATTTACTGATTTGTTTATAGAGCTAAGTGACCGGGAAATTGAAAAGCACTACAAAGGAACTTTGAAAAGGTTGAAACTTGGCATGGTATCATCATTTCACTCGCATAGCATGTGCAAAAAAATAGAGAGGGTTACGGCAAAAACTGGATGCACTTCGTGTACAAACTAGACAATCTCTTTCGAAATATCAGTGTTTCGGACCAAAACTCATCTGTTACACCCGCACTTCAAAATTTTAATAACTTACTACAACTCTGGACTTTTTTTGTGTTCAGTATGCACCATTCAAAGCCACGTCATCAACTTTCAACCCTTTCTCACATAATTTTCTATTTTTCAATCATTTACTGATTTGTTTAGAGACCTAAATCACCTTGAAATTGAAAAACACTACAATAAACTCTGAAAAGGTTGAAACCTGGCATGGTATCATCATTTCACCCGCATAGCATGTGCAAAAAAGTAGAGAGGGTTCCGACAAAAACTGGATGCGCTTTGTGTACAAACTGGACAATCTCTTTTGAATTATCAGGGTTTCGGAGAAAAACTCATCTGTTACACCGGCACTTCAAAGTTTTAATAACTTATTACAACTCCAGACATATTACCAATTTGAATATAATGATAAAAAACACTAATATTAAACATAAGAAAAAAGAATTACTGAAAAATCTATTTTTGAAGTTAAGTTATTCACAAACTAGTGATTCACACCAATTTCAAATAATTCAAATTAGAAGAAAATAACTCTAAATACAGCAAAAAGCTAATCAGAAGTAAATATAAGAAAATAAATAAAGCAGAACAGGAAAAAACTATATTAAAAAAATTATTTGCGCGCTGGCCAATGGGCCTGCTCGGTCTTAGGCGTGGTTATGCAGGCCCATAAGGCCCGCAGGCTCACAGGGCAGTGCAGCAAAGTTAGGCTCAGAAGCCTGCTTTAGAGAGGAGCTCGAAGGAGCAGCCGTGGCTGGGTTTATAAACCAGTACGGCTGCCCTTCGCTTGGCGAGGTGGGACCAAACTTTGTGCACCGCGAAATAGGAGTGCACCACCTTTAGTACCGGTTCGTGGCTCCAACCGGTACTAAAGGGCGGGTCTTTAGTATTGGGTGGAGCCACCACCCGGTACTAAGGAGGGGTCGCTTCCCGTCGTTTGGGCTGCCAAATTTGACCTTTAGTATCGGTTGATGGCTCCAACCAGTACTAAAGGCCTCTCCTATATAAACATCAGTTACGAAAATTTCAGTTAGTTTTTGATCATCTGCTTCGTCACGCCCGTCCCTATCGTCGCCGCGCCCCCCGTCGCGGGCACCCCGTCGTCGCCCAGCCCGTCCCTGTCTCGCCGCCCCGCGTCACCGCCCCAGCCCGTCATGGCCCATACGTTGTCGCGCCGCCCTCGTCGCGCGCGTCCCTTCGCCGCCGGCCCGGCCCGTCCCCGTCGCCTTGCATTGCCGGCCGTCGCCCCGCTATAAGATCGACCGCCCCGGCCCCCTGCCGCTCGCCGGCGGCCTCTGCACACACACACACACCCACGCAAGCAAGTAAGCACACACAAAGTACACACACACAGGTTTTTCTTAATGATTTTTTCTGTTTTTTGTTTTTTAGTTTTTTATACTTATAGTTTATATAAATGTTAGATTATCAATTGTTAGATGATTATATATATATATATATATATATATATATATATATATATATATATATATATTAGTGTCAAATGTTAGCTGAATTAGACAGAAATATATGTTAGATATTAATGTCAAATGTTAGATGAATTCGATGAATTAGCTAGATATTAATGTTAGATGAGAGTTAGTTTTCTATACTTTTAGTTATAGATGAATTAGATATATTAATGTCAAATATTAGATGAATTAGATATATTAAATTTAGGTATATGATATTTGATCATCTAATTAAAATTTTACTATATAAAAACTAGATGAATTAGATGTTAGATGAGTTAGTAACTAGCTACTTTATTTTTAGTAAGAAAATTAATAGAACTAGTTTATTCTTAGTAAGTGCTTAATTGAATTAGTTGAATTAATAGAACTAGTTGAATTAATAGAACTAGCTAGTTGAATTACTTGAATTAATAGAACTAGTAAGTGTTTATCAATTAATGTTTCAACTATGAACATAGGAAATGTCGCTTGACGACGAAAACAATTTCGTTATGTGTGAATACTGCAAAGACGAGCGCGGCCTGTGCGACAGAAATTTCCTAGTTGATGATAGGCGCTTCAGCATCAAGGTGGATGAGACCTTCGAAGTGGAAACAGTAAGTCACAACGACAAGTCTTTTTTGGTAATTAAGCATGACTTATGCTTCATTTGCTTCAACTTATAATTTTAAAATTTCATTATTCTACTAGCGTATCCCCTGCCATGCAAGAATTTTTGCCTTGGATAAGATAGGTTTCAGTCCTAACAAAACTATGGAGGTAAAGAGAGTTTACTTGAAGACCGAGCATGGTTATACCTTTGACGTCAAATTATACAATGCATACACCTACACCTATTTTAAATACAAAACTTGGCAAGCACTATGCAAGGCTTATGCATTTGAGCCTGATATGGTTATCACCTTTGATACATGTCCGAAAGATGATATTGAAGGTAATAGAGACATTTGGGTCGATGTGCATGTTGGGGAGCGTAGTAATTTCAAAAAATTTCCTACGCACACGCAAGATCATGGTGATGCATAGCAACGAGAGGGGAGAGTGTTGTCTACGTACCCTTGTAGACCGAAGCGGAAGCGTTGACACAACGTAGAGGAAGTAGTCGTACGTCCTCCTCCTGATCCGACCGATCCAAGCGCCGTTACTCCGGCGCCTCCGAGTTCTTGACACACGTACAGCTCGATGACGTTCTCCGGGCTCCGATCCAGCAAAGCTCTCGGGGAAGAGTTTCGTCAGCACGACGGCGTGGTGACGATCTTGATGAACTACCGATGCAGGGCTTCGCCTAAGCACTGCGACAATATGACCGAGGTGGAATATGGTGGAGGGGGGCACCGCACACGGCTGAGGAACGATCACGAAGATCAACTTGTGTGTCTTGGGGTGCCCCCCTGCCCCCGTATATAAAGGAGCAAGGGGGAGGCCGGCCGGCCCTATGGGGCGCGCCAAAGGGAGGGGAGAGTCCTCCTCCTAGTGGGAGTAGGACTCCCCTTTCCTAGTCCAACTAGGAAGAGAGGGGGAAGGAAAGAGAGGGAGAGGGAGAGGGAAAGGGGGGCCGCGCCCCCCTCCTTGTCCAATTCGAACTCCCCATGGGGGGGGCGGGCGCCACCTCCTGGCCACAGCCCTCTCTCTCCCCTCGGGCCCAATAAGGCCCATTACTTCCCCGGGGGGTTCCGGTAACCCCTCCAGCACTCCGGTTTTATCCGAAACCACTCGGAACCATTCCGACGTCCGAATATAGTCGTCCAATATATCAATCTTTACGTCTCGACCATTCCGAGACTCCTCGTCATGTCCGTGATCTCATCCGGGACTCTGAACTAACTTCGGTACATCAAAATACATAAACTTATAATAACTGTCATCGTAACCTTAAGCGTGCGGACCCTACGGTTCGAGAACAATGTAGACATGACCGAGACACGTCTCCGGTCAATAACCAATAGCGGGACCTGGATGCCCATATTGGCTCCTACACATTCTACGAAGATCTTTATCGGTGAGACCACATAACAACATACGTTGTTCCCTTTGTCATCGGTATGTTACTTGCCCGAGATTTGATCCTGCCACGACGCTTTGTTTAGAACTGCACCAACTTACAGCTCCATCGTTTAATGTAAATACGTATCCGGTTTGCGATTTAGAATCGTCCGGATCTGTGTCAAAGCTTGCATCCACGTAACCGTTTACGACGAGCTCTTTGTCACCTCCATATACGAGAAACATTTCCTTAGTCCTTTTCAGGTACTTCAGGATATTCTTGACCGTTGTCCAGTGATCCACTCCTGGATTACTTTGGTACATCCCTGCCAAACTTATAGCAAGGCACACATCGGGTCTGGTACACAGCATTGCATACATGATAGAGCCTATGGCTGAAGCATAGGGAACATCTTTCATCTTCTCTCTATCTTCTGCAGTGGTCGGGCATTGAGTCTTACTCAACTTCACACCTTGTAACACAGGCAAGAACCCTTTCTTTGCTTGATCCATTTTGAACTTGTTCAAAACTTTGTCAAGGTATGTGCTTTGTGAAAGTCCAATTAAGCGTCTTGATCTATCTCTATAGATCTTAATGCCCAATATGTAAGCAGCTTCATCGAGGTCTTTCATTGAAAAACTCTTATTCAAGTATCCCTTTATGCTATCCAGAAATTCTATATCATTTCCAATCAGTAATATGTCATCTACATATAATATCAGAAATGCTACAGAGCTCCCACTCACTTTCTTGTAAATACAGGCTTCTCCAAAAGTCTGTACAAACCCAAATGCTTTGATCACACTGTCAAAGCGTTTATTCCAACTCCGAGATGCTTGCACCAGTCCATAAATGGATCGCTGGAGCCTGCACACTTTGTTAGCTCCCTTTGGATCGATAAAACCTTCTGGTTGCATCATATACAACTCTTCTTCCAGAAATCCATTCAGGAATGCAGTCTTTACATCCATTTGCCAAATTTCATAATCATAAAATGCGGCAATTGCTAACATGATTCGGACAGACTTAAGCATCGCTACGGGTGAGAAGGTCTCATCGTAGTCAATCCCTTGAACTTGTCGAAAACCTTTTGCGACAAGTCGAGCTTTGTAGATAGTAACATTACCATCAGCGCCAGTCTTCTTCTTAAAGATCCACTTATTCTCTATTGCTTGCCGACCCTCGGGCAAGTCAACCAAAGTCCACACTTTGTTGTCATACATGGATTCCATCTTAGATTTCATGGCTTCTAGCCATTTTGCGGAATCTGGGCTCACCATCGCTTCTTCATAGTTCGTAGGTTCACCATGATCTAGTAGCATGATTTCCAGAACAGGATTGCCGTACCACTCTGGTGCGGATCTTACTCTGGTTGATCTCCGAGGTTCTGTAGTAACTTGATCTGAAGTTGCATGATCATCATCATTAACTTCCTCACTAATTGGTGTAGGTGCTATAGAAACAGTTTTCTGTGATGTACTACTTTCCAATAAGGGAGCAGGTACAGTTACCTCATCAATTTCTACTTTCCTCCCACTCACATCTTTCGAGAGAAACTCCTTTTCTAGAAAGACTCCGAATTTAGCAACAAAAGTCTTGCCTTCTGATCTGTGATAGAAGGTGTATCCAACAGTTTCTTCTGGATATCCTATGAAGACACATTTTTCCAATTTGGGTTCGAGCTTATCAGGTTGAAGCTTTTTCACATAAGCATCGCAGCCCCAAACTTTAAGAAACGACAACTTTGGTTTCTTGCTAAACCATAGTTCATAAGGTGTCGTCTCAACGGATTTTGACGGTGTCCTATTTAACGTGATTGCGGCCGTCTCTAAAGCGTAACCCCAAAACGATAGCGGTAAATCTGTAAGAGACATCATAGATCGCACCATATCTAGTAAAGTACGATTACGACGTTCGGACACACCATTGCGTTGTGGTGTTCCGGGTGGCGTGAGTTGCGAAACTATTCCGCATTGTTTCAAATGTGGACCAAACTCGTAACTCAAATATTCTCCTCCACGATCTGATCGTAGAAACTTTATTTTCTTGTTACGATGATTTTCAACTTCACTCTGAAATTCCTTGAACTTTTCAAATGTTTCAGACTTGTGTTTCATTAAGTAGACATAACCATATCTGCTTAAATCATCTGTGAAGGTGAGAAAATAACGATATCCGCCACGAGCCTCAACATTCATTGGACCACATACATCTGTATGTATGATTTCCAATAAATCTGTTGCTCTCTCCATAGTACCGGAGAACGGTGTTTTGGTCATCTTGCCCATGAGGCACGATTCGCAAGTGCCAAGTGATTCATAATCAAGTGGCTCCAAAAGTCCATCAGTATGGAGTTTCTTCATGCGCTTTATACCGATATGACCTAAACGGCAGTGCCACAAATAAGTTGCACTATCATTATCAACTCTGCATCTTTTGGCTTCAACACTATGAATATGTGTATCACTACTATCGAGATTCATCAAAAATAGACCACTCTTCAAGGGTGCATGACCATAAAAGATATTACTCATATAAATAGAACAACCATTATTCTCTTATTTAAATGAATAACCGTCTCGCATCAAACAAGATCCAGATATAATGTTCATGCTCAACGCTGGCACCAAATAACAATTATTCAGGTCTAACACTAATCCCGAAGGTAGATGTAGAGGTAGCGTGCCGACTGCGATCACATCGACTTTGGAACCGTTTCCCACGCGCATCGTCACCTCGTCCTTAACCAATCTTCGCTTAATCCGTAGTCCCTGTTTCGAGTTGCAAATATTAGCAACAGAACCAGTATCAAATACCCAGGTGCTACTTCGAGCATTAGTAAGGTACACATCAATAACATGTATATCACATATACCTTTGTTCACCTTGCCATCCTTCTTATCCGCCAAATACTTGGGGCAGTTCCGCTTCCAGTGACCAGTCTGCTTGCAGTAGAAGCACTCAGTTTCAGGCTTAGGTCCAGACTTGGGTTTCTTCTCTTGAGCAGCAACTTGTTTGCTGTTCTTCTTGAAGTTCCCCTTCTTCTTCCCTTTGCCCTTTTTCTTGAAACTAGTGGTCGTATTGACCATCAACACTTGATGCTCCTTCTTGATTTCTACCTCCGCAGCTTTTAGCATTGCGAAGAGCTCGGACATTGTCTTATCTATCCCTTGCATATTATAGTTCATCACGAAGCCTTTGTAGCTTGGTGGCAGTGATTGAAGAATTCTATCAATGACACAATCATCTGGAAGATTGACTCCCAGTTGATTCAAGTGATTATAATACCCAGACATTCTGAGTATATGCTCACTGACAGAACTATTCTCCTCCATCTTGCAGCTATAGAACTTATTGGAGACTTCATATCTCTCAATCCGGGCATTCTGTTGGAATATTAACTTCAACTCCTGGAACATCTCATATGCTCCATGATGTTCAAAACGTCGTTGAAGTCCCGGTTCTAAGCCGTAAAGCATGGCACACTGAACTATCGAGTAGTCATCAGCTTTGCTTTGCCAGACGTTCATAACATCTGGCGCAGCTCCAGCAGCAGGCCTGGCACCCAGCGGTGCTTCCAAGACGTAACTCTTCTGTGCAGCAATGAGGATAATCCTCAAGTTACGGACCCAGTCCGTGTAATTGCTACCATCATCTTTCAACTTTGCTTTCTCAAGGAACGCATTAAAATTCAACGGAACAACAGCACGAGCCATCTATCTACAATCAACATAAATAAGCAAGATACTATCAGGGACTAAGTTCATGATAAATTTAAGTTCAATTAATCATATTACTTAAGAACTCCCACTTAGATAGACATCTCTCTAATCCTCTAAGTGATCACGTGATCCAAATCAACTAAACCATGTCCGATCATCACGTGAGATGGAGTAGTTTCAATGGTGAACATCACTATGTTGATCATATCTACTATATGATTCATGATCGACCTTTCGGTCTCCGTGTTCCGAGGCCATATCTGCTATATGCTAGGCTCGTCAAGTTAAACCTGAGTATTCCGCGTGTGCAACTGTTTTGCACCCGTTGTATTTGAACGTAGAGCCTATCACACCCGATCATCACGTGGTGTCTCAGCACGAAGAACTTTCGCAACGGTGCATACTCAGGGAGAACACTATTACTATGATAATTTAGTGAGAGATCATCTTATAATGCTACCGTCAATCAAAGCAAGCTAGATGCATAAAAAGATAAACATCACATGCAATCAATATAAGTGATATGATATGGCCATCATCATCTTGTGCTTGTGATCTCCATCTCCGAAGCACCGTCATGATCACCATCGTCACCGGCGCGACACCTTGATCTCCATCGTAGCATCGTTGTCGTCTCGCCAATCTTATGCTACTATGACTATTGCTACCGCTTAGTGATAAAGTAAAGCATTACAGGGCGATTGCATTGCATACAATAAAGCGACAACCATACGGCTCCTGCCGGTTGCCGATAACTCGGTTACAAAACATGATCATCTCATACAATAAAATTTAGCATCATGTCTTGACCATATCACATCACAACATGCCCTGCAAAAACAAGTTAGACGTCCTCTACTTTGTTTGTTGCAAGTTTTACGTGGCTGCTACGGGCTTAAGCAAGAACCAATCTCACCTACGCATCAAAACCACAACGATAGTTTGTCAAATAGCCTCCGTTTTAACCTTCTCAAGGACCGGGCGTAGCCATACTCGATTCAACTAAAGTTGGACAAACTGACACCCGCCAGCCACCTGTGTGCAAAGCACGTCGGTAGAACCAGTCTCGCGTAAGCGTACGCGTAATGTCGGTCCGGGCCGCTTCATCCAACAATACCGCCGAACCAAAGTATGACATGCTGGTAGGCAGTATGACTTGTATCGTCCACAACTCACTTGTGTTCTACTCGTGCATAACATCAAACCATAAAAACCAGGCTCGGATGCCACTATTTGGGAATGTAGTAATTTCAAAAAAATTCCTACGCACACGCAAGATCATAGTGATGCATAGCAACGAGAGGGGAGAGTGTTGTCTACGTACCCTCGTAGACCGAAGCGGAAGCGTTGACACAACGTAGAGGAAGTAGTCGTACGTCCTCCTCCTGATCCGACCGATCCAAGCGCCGTTACTCCGGCGCCTCCGAGTTCTTGACACACGTACAGCTCGATGACGTTTTCCGGGCTCCGATCCAGCAAAGCTCTCGGGGAAGAGTTTCGTCAGCACGACGGCATGGTGACGATCTTGATGAACTACCGACGCAGGGCTTCGCCTAAGCACTTCGACAATATGACCGAGGTGGAATATGGTGGAGGGGGGCACCGCACACGGCTGAGGAACAATCACGAAGATCAACTTGTGTGTCTTGGGGTGCCCCCCTGCCCCCGTATATAAAGGAGCAAGGGGGAGGCCGGCCAGCCCTATGGGGCGCGCCAAAGGGAGGGGGGAGTCCTCCTCCTAGTGGGAGTAGGACTCCCCTTTCCTAGTCCAACTAGGAAGAGAGGGGGAAGGAAAGAGAGGGAGAGGGAGAGGGAAAGGGGGGCCGCGCCCCCCCTCCTTGTCCAATTCAGACTCCCCATGGGGTGGGTGCGCGCCACCTCCTGGCCGCAGCCCTCTCTCTCCCCTCGGGCCCAATAAGGCCCATTACATCCCCGGGGGGTTCCGGTAACCCCTCCGGCACTCCGGTTTTATCCGAAACCACTCGGAACCATTCCGACGTCCGAATATAGTCGTCCAATATATCAATCTTTACGTCTCGACCATTCCGAGACTCCTCGTCATGTCCGTGATCTCATCCGGGACTCCTAACTAACTTCGGTACATCAAAATGCATGAACTTATAATAACTGTCATCGTAACCTTAAGCGTGCGGACCCTACGGTTCGAGAACAATGTAGACATGACCGAGACACGTCTCCGATCAATAACCAACAGCGGGACCTGGATGCCCATATTGGCTCCTACACGTTCTACGAAGATCTTTATCGGTCAGACCGCATAACAACATACGTTGTTCCCTTTGTCATCGGTATGTTACTTGCCCGAGATTCGATCGTCGGTAACCAATACCTAGTTCAATCTCGTTACCGGCAAGTCTCTTTACTCGTTCCGTAATACATCTTTTCGCAACTAACTCATTAGTTGCAATGCTTGCAAGGCTTAAGTGATGTGCATTACCGAGAGGGCCCAGAGATACCTCTTCGACATTCGGAGTGACAAATCCTAATCTCGAAATACGCCAACCCAACAAATACTTTCGGAGACACCTGTAGAGCTCCTTTATAATCACCCAGTTACGTTGTGACGTTTGGTAGCACACAAAGTGTTCCTACGGTAAACGGGAGTTGCATAATCTCATAGTCAAAGGAACATGTATAAGTCATGGAGAAAGCAATAGCAACATACTAAACGATCGGGTGCTAAGCTAATGGAATGGGTCATGTCAATCAGATCATTCAACTAATGATGTGACCTTGTTAATCAAATGACAACTCCTTTGTCTATGGTTAGGAAACTTAACCATCTTTGATTAACAAGCTAGTCAAGTAGAGGCATACTAGTGACACTCTGTTTGTCTATGTATCCACACATGTATTATGTTTCCGGTTAATACAATTCTAGCACGAATAATAAACATTTATCATGATATATAAGGAAATAAATAATAACTTTATTATTGCCTCTAGGGCATATTTCCTTCAGTGCAGATGCCTCCAGTTCTACCATTATGTTAGTTTCTCAACCATATTTATGTCTTTGATATTGTTTATTCAAAAATAGTTGACAACTAATTTCTATTGACAGCTTATTTCCATTCAAGCAAACATGTCCAGCGCTTGGTAGACAGGACCGTCCACTGTCCCGGAGCTGAAGTAAACTGCGAGGAGATGCGTCATTATGTTTCATGGCTTGAGGATCTTGATACTGTCAAGAGAGATTATTTTCCTGAATTTGAAAATCTTAGTACTCAAAACATGCGACCAATAGTGATTGTATTGAACTACGGTCACATCTATTTAGGAAAGATGATAAGATTTTTACTATTTACTTAGTGCATCTTTTGCATACATTATTTTTCAAGCTAAACTTCATTGCTAAGTATGTTACTATACAATGTTCTTCAACAGGGACCCCCAATGACAGTTGTGCCTCCGTGGATCGGTACTAAAGGTCGCATGTCAATGGTTATCTCACGGCCAAGACAACCTACATTGCACATGAGTGCATTCATGATTTCCACAACCGAGGAATGCTTAGTAGTGAAAGACTGGAGCAAAATTGTGAACGATCGCAGAGAAGTACTAGGGGGCAGCAATCAGAAGCGCAACTCACAATTAGGAGACAGGTTCATCTACATGCTCCAATATGATCAATCAGGAGAGCTACACATGTTCTATGCTATTTTACCTGAGAGAGAGCAGCAGAAGTGATTAGCTAGTTCATGCTCTTAGTACTTCTCTGTTTCAGTCCTAATGTCACAGTGATTTCTTTTGTGGTCTTATGAACTCTTATAATCTCATGACCATGCATGTTGAACTCAATGATATCTTTGCTTTTGATACGTACGTACAAGTGAATGTTTCTTCTTTAAGCTAGTGTTGGTGGTGATTAGATAGCGGTAATGACTATGATGATTAAATAGTGGTAATGACGACTATGATGATTATTAGCTAGCTAGGCTGTTGTTGGTGATGATATGATGCAAGAGTTTTTATTTTAATATGATGATGATGATGACTTATTATATCATTTATGAAAGAAACCGCAAATTAGTTTCAACTGGATGGATCCTAGCTAAGTGATCAAGTATATGCCATATCCATATTACTTGGTCTACTAAGTGATCAAGTAATATGGATATGGCATATACTTGATCACTTAGCTAGGATCCATCCAGTTGAAACTAATGTGCGGTAATTTCACCTAATGATTTAACAACTCATTATAATGTAAAAACAATCTCTAAATTAAATTGAAAACACAAAAATAAAGGAAAAATAAAAAATAAAAACAAAAGCCCCCAAACCTTTAGTACCAGTTGGTGTTACCAACGGGTACTAAAGGTCTCCCCGCCACCGGCCCTGGCTCGTGCCACGTGGTGGCACTTTAGTGGCAGTTCGTGCAGAACCGGTACTAAAGGGGGGGACCTTTAGCCCCCCACCCTTTAGTGCCGGTTACAGAATCGCACAAAGGCCCTTACGAACCGGTGCTAAAGCCCGGTTCTGCACTAGTGATCATCCCTTCCTCTTTGGGGAAATACCGACGTAGTTCAAGCAAACATCGCGCTACTGCTAAGAATAAAATGAAAAATAAATGGAAAAGTAAATTAAAATGAAATAATTAGAAAAAGGAGAAAGGAAAAAACAAAAATGTAAAGAAAAACAAAAGAAAAAGAAAAAGAAATGAGAGTGGTGTAGCAGAGCGCTATATCTAATCTAGCAGTGGCGCGTTTTGTGGACCCGCCCCTTATTCTCGCCAATTGCAAGGGTTTATAGTGATAGATAAATAAAATAAAAAGGAAATCATTTGCAGCAAGTATTTGTAGGGTTTTAGTACATATGAAGTGAATGAACTCGGGGGGTCATAAGTTCACTAATGCATCTCTGTCATCAGCATTGCAACATTGGGTAGACAAATTAGTGTTGGGCAATTGATAGAATAGCGCATAGTTATGATGATTCTTCATGACATGATCAATATATATGCATTACTTCCGTTACTAGTAGACCGACATCCATCTGCATCTACTACTATTACTCCACCCCTTGACTGCTATCCAGCATGCATCGCAAGGTATTAAGTTCATAACAAACAGAGTAATGCTTGAAAGAAACATTTTTTCAGAGGGCCAAGTTTAACATTGGGAATTGTAACTATACTAGATTCTGGAAAGAAACATGGTTAGGGGAGTTACCTTTAGCATCACAATATCCTACGCTTTATAATATTTTACAATGTAAGGAAGCTTGTGTCGCTACAGTATTACAGTCGGTACCCCTAAACATAAAGTCCTGTAGGGTTCTGGTGGGGGGACGTTGGAATTCGTGGCTGCATTTGGTTCATAGGTTGATGGATGTTCAACTCTCTGACCAACCAGATGTCACTCACTTGAAATTATTTAGAAACGATAGTTTCACAGAGAAATCCATGTACTTAGAATTCATTATATACGGGCCAATACCGAAATCACTTCACACATGGAAGATTAAGACACCCTTAAGAATCAAAACCTTCGTGTGGTTTGTTCACTAGAAAGTGATTTTGACCAAGGATAACTTGGTGAAGCGAAGATGGGTGGGTAGTTCAAGATGTTGTTTTTGTGACCAGTTGTGACCAGAATGAAACCATAAAGCACCTCTTTCTCTACTGTCCTGTCGCCAAGCTTTTATGGTATACGATACATATAGCCTTTAACGTTACACCTCCAAGTAGTATTGACACGTTATTTGAGACATGACTAACTGGAGTGGAATCAAGTATTGCGGGTCATATTCAGATAGGAATATGCGCATTACTTGGGCTATATGAAACTACAGAAACGATTCATGTTTAACAGGCAAAAAATTATCAACTCTTTGTAAGTTATTTACAGGGTCACTACTTGGATCCGTACGTGGTCGTTACTCATGCATATGGGCTCCAGGGAGTTTTTGACCAATGGATGCAACCGATAGAAGACGGTAGCTCGGGTTATCTACGACCGGTTTGGATGGCGATCCACTAATGGATGGGTGCTTAGTCATCTGGGCCTATTTTTCGCCGGTTGTGGCGTTTATCTGAACCTAAGACTTTGTTTTCGAGCCTTCGATCAATAAAAAGGATGCAAGCATCACTCTCATGCAAGGCCGAGGGCATTGCTCCTTTAAAAAAAACTAATAATTAGTGAATAGTTGCTTTTCTTAGAGACAAGCGACTAAAGACATCAACGATATCAAACAAGAAGAGCACAATTATGTCGATAGATTTGCTCAAAAGGTTGGTTGTTCTACTATAACTAATTTGCATGGGCGTTTGTTGTTGCTAGACCTCTTTAATCTCTATACTACATGGTGAATCGAATTGTTGATGTTCTTCCACTCGCTTGTTCTCTTTAAACTACTCTAATCTTGCATATTATCCTTTATTCCACTATCTCTTGATCCAATTTGAGAGCTCTTCTAATTCTGCCCAAGAGGGTGCACTGGCTGGTGGACTGTAAGGGGCATCTCCAACGCGATTCTCAAATAACCGACAAAATGTCTGGACCGGTCTGTCTGGATGTAATTTGCCATCCAACGCAGACCATTATTTGTCTGTGGACGTGTGTGCGCGTTTGAATTACAGCAAACTGGACGCAGATAAGGGGAAGGTTTGAAGGGTCACAAACGCTGCCACGTACGCGTCCGACAACACAGACTCCCACCCGAAACCATCTCCCGCGCGACTGCACCTCCGCTCTTGGTGCCACATTTATGCTGGCCCAGAGCGAGCGCAGACAATCACGAGCCAACATTGAAGCGGCGCGTCGGCCGAGAGTACCACCCACGCCACATCCACTCGATTTCCTTGACTGTTAAATGCTAGAACGACATGACCAAACGGGGTGAGAGGACAGTTTTCTACCGCATTGTGGCGCATGCCCATTCTTTAGCCTGCAGACATTAAACAGATGTGCCTGCCGAGAAACCCGCTCCGCCCCCCGCAATGAAATAGTGTGCTACTTGGTCTGGCCGATGCCCGCTACTTAAACGTTATCACGCGTGACATTTTCTGCACCGCACCACCTCTAGGACTGGACGTACGAGCGAGCTTTTCGGCTCGGCCCGAAGCTCGCTCCAGCTCGGCCCGTTACAGCTCCGCTCGATAGGATAATCGAGCGGGCCGAGGTCCGAAAACAAGCCCGTTTCGCGACCGAGCCGAGCCGAGTTTTGGCCGGTCCAGCTCGGTGACTCGCTTGCGGCCCAGCCCAATTCTGCCGTCCATCGCAATGGCTAGCGTATTAGGGCACGAGCAACACACAGCGAGTCTCTCGTCTCTTCCTTTCTCTCCTCTGCACCGCCTCGCCCCTCTCTCACGACGCCGCAAATCTGGATCGACGGCGACGAGCGACGCCGCGTTTCCTCGCCACACCGACAACAACGGACTCGGCACCGACGGCGACGGGCGGCGCGACCGTTCCTCACCACACCGGACGCAGACGGACGCGCCTCCCCTGGTTTCTCGCGGAACATGACGAGCCGGAGCAGGTACCTCCTTCCTTCCCAATCCCTAGCCGCAGCTCTCTGAACTTCAGAAGTACGCATGTGATGGATCAATGGATGGATGGATCGATGGATGTAGTTATGTACTTCGAACTTCCAGTACACATCTGATGGATGGATCGATGGATCGATGGACGTAGTCAGGTAGATGTATACGTACGGGTAGATGGATGGATGGATGTAGGGCCGAACTCCCACATCTACGTAGGGCTAGATGGATGGATGTATTATACCCTGTACGGGTAAATGTAGCAGCGACGGATGGATGGATCATGGATGGATGGAGTTGTAGGGCAGAATGGATGGATAGATCAAAATTTTCATTGATTCCATGTGTAATTAGTTTTCTGCTGTTGATGACCTAGTTGATGATCTACTTGTTGTAGCATAGCAGCTTGAAAAATAATCTACTTGCTGGAAAATTACATAGATCCATGTCTAATTAGTTCACTGTTGTTGATGATTGACCGTTTGTTGTTTGCTGATGTATGCAGATAATGGACAAAGAAAAGGGGAAGGCGAGTGGGAAGAAGGATAAAGAAGGACGTTGGACTCCATTATGAAGAGCAAGTTGCCGGTCTCGGGGATGTAGAAGGGGAATGGGAAGGGCAATGCAGCAGCTACTATGCTGCTGCCAAGGAAGCTGGCAAATGATTCCAGCAATGTCCCAATCGCTGAGTTGTTGTATAGGGTAAAAAGGAAACCTCCGCCATGATGTCTCCCTGACCCCAGCGGCGCTGTCGCGCTGGAGTGCGTGCCGGAATCGCCCTTGCCTCCGGCTCCGCAAACTACTATGAGAGGGAGGCTACATCTTCCCAGGTATGTAGGTGCAAAATATATACTTGTGCAAGCTCGTGTATGTGCTGTTTTTCTTTTTGAAAGTCAAATTTATGTGTGCCCAAGCTCACATGTGCTGTTTTCTGTACCTAAATGTCGAATATATGTTTGTGCAAGCTCATGTGTGTGCTCTTTTTGGTATACAAATGTCAAATACTCCCTCCGTTCCTTGATATAAGGTGTATATATTTTTGAGAAAAAGTCCAAAATATAAGGTGTATGGCATTGCACCACTCGTTAGGATAATTTTTAAGGGATTTGATTACATTTCCTTATATTAGGTAATCTCCTCTATTTTCTCATGTCATATAGTCAGGAGTAATATCGCCCAAAACTTGTGAAATTTTCCCTCCACTTGTGTTCTTTAATTTTCGTGCCAAAAACTATACACCCTATATTTAGGAACGGAGGGAGTATATGTTTGTGCAAGCTCACGTATGTGCTGTTTTTGTTATCGAAAAGTCAAATATATATTTGTGCAAGCTCATGTGTGTGCTGTTTTTGCTATCCAAAAGTCAAATAAATGTGTGTCCAAGCTCATGTGTGTGTGTGTGTGTTGTTTTGGTGTGCTAGGCAATGGAATATAATAAGCAAGCGGAGGAGGATCATGAAGAGGTGGAAGAGGATGAGTGTCCAAGCTCATGTGTGTGTGTGTTGTTTTGATGTGTTATGATATACAAAGTTTCCTTGTTTGGCTGTCAATATTTGATGTTTTGCTGTATAAAGATGAAAGGAAGTTCTGTCAAAAATACAGTAGAAATGCTGCCCAATTCTTTCTCTCATCTGTTACATTGTTACAACTTTCGTAGAAGAACTCATAGAAGAAAGCTTATTTTTCATTACTATGACCATTTCTTAAAACAATAGATTGCTGGATGTTTCATTTTTAGCAATATAAACTGTTTGTTTTCCAAAATATGGGTTTAATTGCTGCAAAAGAATCAAGACTGTGTTGTATATACTGATATACAGAGTTACAAAGGCTCTGGGGGCAGTTGGCTTACGAGCCGGCTCGGTTTGAGCCGAGCCACACCTAAAACGAGCCGAGCCGCCTGAACTAGGCTCGTTGGCTGAGCGAGCCGAGCCGCTTCAGAGCGAGCCAAAGCCAGGCTCGGATCAAGCTCGGCTCGGCTCGGCTCGTGTCCAGCCCTAACCACCTCCACTTCCCTTCCCTCTCTATGCACCTGTAATGCAATGATGACGAGCTCCTGAGCATTGTGGGAGAGGCTCTGTATGGAGCAAAAGCTCGAGTTGGCCGGACTTGCGGGTAGCTGGAAGACCCATCGTGGAAGAAAAATAGAGGTCGGACCACTAACGAGCTCGCCAAAGGAGAGCGACGATGACCTGACGATGGAGGAGAAATCCGACCACGAGTCGGCGCCTGCACCGTGCCGTTCCTTACCGGCATCAGCATGGAGCTGGCGCAGGCGCACTTCAACACTATTATGGCGGAGGTGAAGTCGACTCACTCGGTGTTGGCGTTCCAGAGGGCGCACGAGGACCAACACTACAATCTCGACCTCCTCGTGCAACACCTACTGGCGTAAGAGCAAATCTATGACGAATGAAGAGGTAGTGGCGGGCATGGTCACAGAGGACATGACCTTCATCGACCAGTAGGGGGCGCTCTTCAAGCCCACCCAATGCTCGCGCCGACCTACGTCGGCAGCTCCGTGTCGTTTGCGTCGTCCGTGCTGTTTGTCAACAACCACGAGGCCGGCCCGTACACTTTGATCTGTGAGCTCACCGACCGGCGGCGGACTCTGGCAAGTCAGAGTAGGGACATTGGATCCACTCCATCTCCTCCCGTGTCTTACTCTTCCTCACCGAACGTGGGGAGGAACAGGACGTTGTACACGTTCGTCTCCATGGCCTACGAAGATTTAACTAGGAACTTTTGCTATGTTAGTAAAGTCCATGTCTGTTTTTCTTTTGTAAAATATATCGAACTTTCATGAATTTGGTCCAAGTTGAAATGAAAATTGTCCAGTTTGCATAAATTTACCATGTTTGTTCTTAGCCACGTTTGAAAGAAGGGCTCTCATATCAGTGTCTACGGACACATCCGTGGACGAATACTAATGTCCGTTTTAGGGGATAGTGTTGGAGATGCCTAACCCTAGGCCTGGCTGCCTGGTGGTGTCAAATATTAATCAGAAAACGTGCTTGGGCTAGACAGGACAGCTGTAATCAAACTATGAAGACGAGTCCCGGTAGAAGTTGGAAAAGAAGCCGATTTGGAATCCGCAAAAAAAAGGAAATGTCAACGCCCACACGTGTGGGCGTTCACCATCCCGACCACACGCAAGCATCTCCGTTGGCAACTTTGTGCATGAATCTTGGAACAAACCGGCCAGTTTTCTGCGCCACGTAGGACGAGGCGCGTGTGCGGTGTGCGAGTCAGTTCGCCCGCACGTTGGCTGCCATCCCGCGGTCAGCGGTTGCCACTCGGAGGCGTGCGGTGGAACTGCTATGCGCCCGCACGCCACGCTCCGACCGCGGTTGACGTAAAACACGTCGCACACCTCTGTCCCCTCTCCCTCACGGTTCCATTTACTCACCCGCACCGCAGTTACTGGCACAACCCACTCGCATTTCAAACAATTGGAGGAGAAGGCGAGGGGAGAAGGCGACGGCGGAGGCGGAAGAATCGACGGTTTTCGCGGCCGTCGTTGGTGCTCGCCGGAATGGAGCGGCTTCGCCGAAGCGCCTGCGGGTTGAAGGTAATGCTCGCTACAACTCTCACAATCCCTTCCTGCATTTTCCCCTCTTTCCTCCCTGTTCGATTCCTCGATCGAGATTCATAGAGATTCAGGCGATTCGGCGATGCGTCGGCGTTCCCGCCAGCGCCGAAGTCGTCTGGTAGCCGTTTTTGATGGCACTGGGCAGTTTCGTCGCGGCCGCAGCGGCGGCATCGTCGGTGTGGTTATGCCTATTCGGAGGCACGCACTAGTCTTGCCTATGGATTGGGCAGGTGTCTCCCGGTTTGTTTGATGCGCATTGGTTCGAATTTGTGTTTGCAGTCAGTTCGTGGGAGAATTTTGAGGGTGAATTTGAAGTCGCGGTAGTTGCCGTTGAACCCTAGATCTAGTTAGTTGGGTTTTGAAACTGTAGTATGAGGCGAACTTGATAGTTTCATTAACTATCATGATTGTGTGGCAACTAACTCCCTGAACAAATGTGATAGTTGCCACAAACGTGTTTCCCCTTGCGGCAACAAATTACTGAAATGACTGTGTTAGTTGCCACATATAAGCTTTCGCATGGGGCAACTATTTTTATTGAATGACTGTGATAGTTGCCACACACACGCTCTTCCATGTGGCAACTAAATTTGCTGAATTACTTTGATAGTAGCCACAAACATGCTTTTTCATGGTGGCATCTAATTTTTCTGAATGATTTGTGATAGTTACCACACTGTGATAGTTGCCACAATCGGTAGTCAATGCAGTTTCAGGAGCCAACTGCACTGGACGGCAACTAATGTGCACATCAAGTGTGCCTGTTGCCACTTGCATAGTATATTCATGTGGCAAATAGAATGTGAACACACTGTCTGTTGCCATTCTGAAGATAAGACAGTGTGGCAAATTGGCTGCATAATGTGGCAACTAAATTTGCATATCAATTGTGTCAGATGCCATACATATGCTTTGCATGTGGCAAGTTTTTGGCTGACCACATCATGTCTGTTGCCATGCCACAGTCAGTACAATATGGCAAATTCATTGTATTGTAGGCGCAATTTTTTTTGTTTCGGCACAACAACTTTGTGATATCTGATCACACTGTGGCAATTTTCAGGTTCTTGATTAGATGTGGTTTCATCAATTTGTTGTAGTATGTGTTGCATTTCAGCACGGCAATTTCACCCTAGCACATTTCTGCCGCTGAACAAGTGGCATTTGATTGGTGTATTTTTAGGACAATGTGTGAGCTGCCACATCTTAGTTTTTGTGATGTGGAGGATTCTGTGACTTTCTATCGTACTATCTTGGGCTAACATGGCAACTTCAACATTTTTTGTTTTCAAGTGCATTTACCATATGTACACTTTTTTTACTTGATAATGCAACCAATGTGCTTACTTGCCATGTTTATGTTTTCGACAATCATAGGAGGGGTGCGTGTGTGTTCATGTTATTTTTTCTGCATTCACTAGTTGACATTTTCTGTTAGGTGGCAACTGCTTACCTCTTGCATTTACATTTCCACCATGCCAATTTGGTTTGTTCCTATCTCAGCAGAATGGCTCGTGGAGATCATCAAAATGATCATGATGATTTCATGGATCCACCACAGCGTAATCGGGCAACTGGACGGAGAAAAGAGGGTGATGAGGTAAATGTTCACACATCCCCCCTTCCTCCTGCTTTATGTTACTGGTTGACACCTCGAGCTTGCAGTCGTCTGACACGAACTAAAATTTCATGACATTGCAAAACATGGCAACAACTGATCACTTTTTGCAAAAACATGGCAACAACTGATCACTTCTTGTCTGTTTTTTCCAGAAGACGAAACATATTCGCAACAGAGCCTCCCAAGAACGACTGACTGTGTTGACTGACAAATTCACCGACGATCAGAAAGGGGCTACTGCTGAAATGGGTATGCAGTCTATGATGGATGTCCGGTGCACGAACCTTGTCAACCCTGTATGCGACTGGCTTGGTGAGATTTACGACCCCGCCTCCAGGGAATTCGTGATTCCGGGACGTGGAAGACTACCGTTGAACGAGGAATCCGTGTTCTGCACTTTGGGTGTGCCTCATGGACATATCAAAGTCCCGTACGATGTCAACAATGAGATCGAGGAAGCATTGTCCCCCCGTTTGTTTCCTGGGTCGGAATCCATGCCGAACACGTCTGCAGTGGCAGATTCGTTGCAGACCATGACGACGCATGGAGATGTTTTCAAGATGAAGCTACTCATGTACCTCATCTCAGCTGTTTTCGCGCCGACCACCTCTCTTCGCCCAAGCAACAAATGCTTCCCCATCCTGGTGAATGATCCATCTTTACTACCTTATTTTCCTTTGATCTTTTTGGCTCCGATGTCATGTGTAAAGCTAGTGACTGCCAGCGTTTTCCGATGTTTTTTTCCATTTGATTTCTGATGCGGCAACCTTTTTTGTCCTGAAATTTTGTGTGGTGCAGGCGGATCTGGAAAATGTGAAGAACATGAATTGGTGTAAGTTTATTGCCGACTTCCTGCACGATGTATTCTCAAGCAAGATGTACCAAAAGGGTTGTCGACTGCATTTAATGGTATTTTTTTACCAGTTCTTTCTGTGAACACTGTTTTTTAACACACTTTTATTCATGCGTGGCAACCTGATCATAACAAGATGGCAACCTAATCATATCAAGATGGCAACTGCCATAATGACAATATGGCAACTGGCATAATGACAATATGGCAACTCCCATCATATTAGTATGGCAACTGTCATCATACTATGATGGCAATTGCCATCATAACAACATGGCAACTGCTATCACACTATGATGGCAATTAGCACATGTAGATGGCATCTTCTTCTTTTTCTTCTCTTCTTTCATGCACCTCAACTTGATTATCATGGGAACATATATTATCCTGTTTTCCTCCACACAGTACCCATGATGTCAACTGATATTTCTTTCTTTTTAAAAATTGTTTTGCATCAACTCATGTACGTCGACTGTCCTTATCTGTCCACAGTGGATTTCACTGGGACAGGAGGCCCGCCGCCTGCGCACAAGTTTACTGTTTCTGCATGGACTATCAACGCTGTCAAGGCTGTGCTTGTCGCAGACAAGGCTACTGACACCACATATGGAAAACTGCAGGTTAGTTCTGGTTTCTTTGCCCACACGACATGCCTACAAATTGGCATGAGGCAACCGTCTGTGGGTCATAAGAGATGACTACCTTTGTTATCCATGGCTGTCTGAGTACTGTATCCATGTCTCATTCCACATGGCAACTCTTTTCATTCGTGCTTAAACTTACATTCTCTCTCTTACGTCCTAGCTTTTTTTTTCTTTTTTTTCTTTCCAGCTGATGGAAAAGCATGCTATAGACTACAACGTGTTTGGGGGGCCTCAAAACTTTGGAAAGTGGATGGACCTGCACTCAGCTCCGTCTTGCCCTGCCGAGGTAATCAAAAGATCTACATCTATGGTTTGCCGTGGATTATTTTTTGATGTCGTGCAAATGATTGCAATACGGGTGGTCATTGATGCTTCTTTGTTTCGTGCACAGGCGAGGGCACCTATTGAGCATCTAATAGGGCAATTTGCATCTGGAATGACCGGCTTGCTCGGGAAGTTGGTTGAGGGGTGGACGTCCCTCAGTGGCTCTGACAGCGACGCGGTTGCGAGGCAGTTCACTTCATTTGTCCCAGAACGTACACACCGGCCAACCGGTTGCCGTGGCCGGTATGACTACAACAGTCCCCAAGAGCCTGCTGACACACAAGATGAACTAGGTGGAGATGCTGGTCTCAGCAAGGATGACGACGATGTCATGGAGAATGTGCAAGAGGACACCGATGATGATGAACATGCTGAAGTTCGCGCAGGTGGTAACAAGGGCAAGGATGCAACAGATGTCCCCCAACCGGAGAAAGTCAAACAACATACGGCTGCGAGAGGCGAGGGGGTTTTGCCATCAAAGAGGGGGAGGGCTCCAGAGGGTGTTGGGCAGGGTTCTGCTGGCAAGAGGTCTAGTACCGACCCCGTAGCTGCCAGGAAGAGGTTCGACTTTTATTTTAGTTTTTTGCTTTGTATATTTTCTTCGAACAGACTCATCCTTTTTTTGCACTTGTTTTTGTCAAGCGCGGCAACGAGTTTGCTGTCTGACAATTGCCACCTTTTTTTTCCTCCATCTCATACGTGCAGCGAGCCGGCAGCTGGTGGACGAGCAGTTACGAAGAAACAGGCGCCAACGCCAACCCGTGTTTCTGCTCGGTTGAACAAAGGCGCCCCCATTGCCGGTGACACCCCTTCCACCAGGTCATCTCCTCGCACGACGACGACCAACACCGGGGATCCTGTCGTGTTGCCAGACCTGAGGAAGGCAGTCAGGAAGTAGGTTTTTTCATCCGCTTTCATTGACATAGCGCTATATTTTCTTGATTTTCCAATGCATCCGTTTAGCTTGTCACATTGTCTTCTGTCATCGCCCCCCACGTGGCAACTGCTGTTTTCCAAATGATTTTTTCCTTCCTTTTTAAGTGTATGACAACTCCTATTGTTTTTTACATGGCAACTGGAATCTAGGCCAAATGGTAACTTTAATGTACCTAATGGCAACTGCCATCTTTACCGTTGGCTTGTGAGCTCATCCCACACCTAGGTTTGAAATTGCATTCATGGCAGATCAGGCATTTTTATCATTCTTCAAGTTGGCTAACATGGCAACTGCTGCTGGATGGCAACTGCTAATTATGACACATAGCAACTCACGTTCCCCTTACATGGCAACTACCAGCTTTTCCACTTGTTTTTCATTTTTTTTAAGATTTCTACCAGGGCAAACATATTTTTGTTCATTTTTAATACCTTTTTCATGTGCTTTATTTTTTTGCAGGGCGAAGAAGACTAGTACGCGCAGGGCCAAGCATATCAGTAAGGACCCGCTCGAACGCCTGCATTCAAAGTTGTCAACAGGGGGCAACTCAGATGTACATGAGGCACCAGGCGACAATACTACTGCTGCACCGTTGACCACTCCCACCAACTCTGATGCAAGTGGCCGACCATCTCCGCCGGCTGCAGATGTGCAGGCTAGAACAACAGGCATCCGTACATTGGGGAGTGACAAGTCGGTATCTGCCAGGACAGCTGAAATATTGCCAACTCTTCTGGCAGTGAAGGATGCTGTTGTGAGCCATGCCACCCCATCACCAAGCGTTGAAGTGGACGCTCCTGAGATGAACCTAAGCAAGGAAGATTCCCGCTCATCTGACACTGATTCCTAGCGCGTGCGTGGTGGCACTCCTGTGTCCACGACAGAAGCGGCTGAGGCGGCAGTTCATAAGGATATGCCATCTAAAGGTGAGAGTCCTGGCACAACAGCTCCAGCTCCTGTCGGTGCAGATACTGCTAAGGCGACTGTTTCGCGTGTTGGTCTTCCACCTAGGCATCGTAGCCCCCGCAAGCAACCAACAGACATACCCAACGCACCGGCTGTAGCTAGGAGCAGGAGAGACGAGTCTGTTTATGTTCCTACGTCCACACTATTCCCGCCACCTGCCAAAAGCAATGTGATGGAGAAACCAGAAGACCGGAGCACAACTGATGCAGGTGTCAAGCCGGGCACGAGTGACGCAGGTGAACACCCGGAGCAGACTGCGCCTTTACCCGCAGTGGAAATCCCCAGCATAAATCTGCGCACTTCCAGCTCCCAGTCAATGTCGGTGTCCCCTACAACCCAAACAAGAAGATTGTGATGAAAGCTGCGGCTGATACCGCTGACAACACGCCCCGCCCTGCAAATAAGGTCGATCATTCTGTAGCGGCCGATTCAGATATGTTTGTCGATCTTTCACCCTTGGATTCTGCCCCGCAAGTCGTTCGTGGTCCGGCCAGTACGAATGAGAGGCACCCAATGGCCTTTACCCCACCGAGCTTCAGCCTTGGCATCAGTCAAGATCAACCGGTGGTGCAAGATCCTATGCCGGTTGCCTTTGCTTTCCCAGGAGGCATGCCCGCAATGATGGCGCAGCCAATGGTCGAGGGCAGGAAGGCTGTCAAGTTCGCAGAGCCGATTGTGCAAGGCACACTTGTCATGTCCTTATGATTTTTCTTGTATACATCTTTGTAGTTTGACTTTTGTCCCAATCATATTTTTGGGGGGTTCTCACTTGTGATGGCAACTGACATGTGATGACATGGCAACTGGATTTGATGCACCATGTCACCTACATTTTTTTGCTGCCATGCTGCATTTGACATTTGGGCAACCACGTGGCAACTGAAGTTGATTCAACATGGCAACTGTAGTTGCTATCACATGGAAAATACAGTGCATTACACATGGCAACTGGATTTGCCACACCATGTCACCTGCATTTTTTGTTTCCATGCTGCATTTTTTCATACGGCAATCACATGGCAAGTGGAGTTGACACAACATGGCAACTGTAGTTGCTGTGACATGGCAACTACAGTCGAACTAGATGGCAACTACAGTGCAACTACATGGCAATTGTAGTTGCTATGACATGGCCACTGTAGTTGGACCACACATGGCAACTGCCCCACTTTTTCTACCTACATCTCACGTCATGCACCCTATCTTCTCACAATCCATCTGTTTTTGATTTTCTAGGTATCCTAACCCACTTTTTTTATCATTGCAGCCACCCCTAAGGAGATTTCACCGTCACTTGACGAAGCTTACCGCATGATTGAGGAGGCAGCATTGCAGAGGAGGTCCTCACGAGGGCAAGGGCAATCAAGTTCCAACGTGCCTGCAGATACGGTATCTGAGGATACCATTAGGAGTGCCACTCCTGGTTCTGTGAGGCAGCAGGGGGTAGTTCACCCACCTCCCGTGGAAGACTACGAGCCCGAATTCAGGTCCACTAAGGAACAGACCTAGCTGTACGATATCGTCAAGCGGTTTGGAAATGCGAGGGCCAGCAGCAAGCACATGAAGGAGCTGAAAGCATAAATGACCACACCCCATAATCTCTCATTTTGCTTTGCTCCTTTTTTACCATTCATCTTCTTCGTACTTTCTATACACGATCCGCTTACGTTTTAGTTCTTTCATATATTTTTTTACTTAGTAGGCATGATTCTTCCATGTTATATCGTTTTCATACAGCTCATATTTGGACAGAACCAAAATCATTCAATGCGGAGTGACGTACGTCGACCTGGGTGATCTTGCCGAGTCCGTGAGGCCAAATAGTAAAATGTCGACGAATGTAGTTGCATGCGGGATCGACTACATCAACAATCACACCTATGTGTGTGCCGACAAGATAATCATGCATTACAGTGTGACCTGCAAAATATGGGATGGTGACTTACACCACAAAATCCTGAGGAAGAATTTTGCTCAACACGGTGAATTCAAGCTCACACTGAAGAAATATGTGAGTACTCCTTCCCTGTCTGCACTGTTTTTTCACATGGTGTGGTTTTTTGCCATCATCTGCACTTGTGTTTATGTGGCAGATGTTTTCATGTGGCAACAGCTGCCGTGCACACTGACTTCTTGATTTTTGCATCTTGTGCAAACTATGTGGCAACTTGATAGTAAAATACACGACACATTTTGTTCATACATGGACGGCAACTTTCTTTCAACTACCCCCACCCATAACCAAACATTCTACATGATTCTAATTTTTTTGTCCCTCTGCTGTTCTTTATGTGAACTCTGCTTCTCATTTCTTCACATTTAAATGCAGGTCATGTTCCCCATGTTCCAGGAGCTTGCACCACATGACCCACACGACAAGTGTGGTCACCACTATGCGATCTGCCTTGACCTGATGAACCAACGTTTTGAGGTGCTTGATTCAATCCGTTCGGAAGCTGATGCAGACCTTACTACGCATGCCGAATTCTTCATTAACAACCTCAAAGAGACATGGAACCGTCACTACGAACATTCAAAGGTCCAGATCAGGCATTTCCCGACTGAGTATGTGGCGACTGCGAAGCAAGGGAACACGTAATTTCTTCCTTCCTTCATGTGCCATTTACATCAATCCAACCCATCTTTTGTTGTCACATCTGAATTGAAGTCTATCTTTGTTACGTCTGTCCTTTTTGCGTGTTCACCTGACTCTTTTCCTCGTGCAGGACGGACTGTGCCTTTCATGCGCTGGAATACTTTGCAAAGTGGGAAGGCAGAATTGTCCCCGCTATTACAGCTGCAACGGTCGTTGAGCTCCGGAAAATCTACACATGGAACTAGTTGACGAATGAAGATTTCAACAAGCGGTCCGGAGCACGCGAGTTCGTGGAGGAAGCTGTCAAGAAAGTCATCAAGAAGTACAAGTGATCACGTGGCGTTACACACCGGACGCATACCTTACATTCTGTTGCCGAGGAATGTAAGGTACTATCTCTTTGTTCTCGTCGAAAACTATGTTTGTGTGCTATGTTATGACTGCAACCCCGTGTAGCCTACTATGTAGTGGTGGTGTGTGAGCGACATTTGAATAGTTTCTGTAATATATGTGTGGACGTGAACCTATTTTAGGCGTTACAGTAGATATGTTTTATGTTTATCATTATTACAATGGTTTCATCGTTTCTAGCACCGGTTTGCTGTTTCGAATGCGTCTATGATGTTTTAAAAAAGATGGCAAATGTAGTTCATCAGACATGGGTAGTGAAAGTCATCGTCGTTTTTCATTTTTGGCTGTTTTGCTTCTTCTTTTTCATCGCTAACTGCACCGGCTAGCATGGGTAGGTTGATCATGTAGCCACAACCTTTGCTGCGGTTTATGCACGTTACGCTTTTTCCAACTTGTTTCCCATACATTGCACACAACACACTATGTGTCTCTAAACCGCGTCGTATTGTCATGGAAATATATGCCATGCAGAGTCATTACAAATACCATGGCATATTTTTAGTACAGCTAACATGGCAGATACAGTACAAACAACATGGCAGATCCAGCATAATTAACATGGCAGATACAGTACAACTAACATGGCAGATCCAGTACAACTAAAATGGCAGATCCAGTACAACTAGCATGTCATATTTAGTATAAAATAGCATGGCATATTTAGTATAAAATAGCATGGCATATTTAGTATAAAATAGCATGGCAGACTAACTACACATAACATGGCAGATTAACTACACATAACATGGCAGATTAAGTACCCATAGCATGGCAACTGCATTTATCCATTCAATGAATTTTCCTTCCACTTCTGATGCCCCTCAAGAGTCATTCTCCCAATTTTTTAAAAAAAATTCTCATCATCTAGGGTACAAAACAAAATGTCCACAAGGACCATGTCACATCGCCCCAATTTTTGCTCATGGATTGCCCGCTCCTTTCTTCGTTTTCTTGTGTTTTGCTTGGATCTCCAATCCCGACTTGTACCTTATCTCTCTTGGACGACCCTTTGTGATGGAACGGGGTGGGTTCCTCACCTGGGTCTGTGTGCTTGATGTTCCAAATCCTATCTCTGAGTTTTCAGATGATGGCCCCGTGGATGAAGGCACACTTGATGTGCGGGGGAACGGTGTAAGGCTTCCTTAGCTTTCCTCTTCTTGATCTCATCAAGCTCTCTTTTCAGTGCCTTCCTGTGTTTTTTTGCGACTCTCGCTGTCTCATCACTCTTGCACGCTTCATCAATTAGCTCAGCATAGTTCTTTGTCAGCACAACGTGCCTCACGGCTTCCATGGTTGACTCAGGTCTCTCGTCATGCATAGCCAGAATTGCGTGTGTTGTCTGCGGCGCCAACACGTCGTCAGCGTCCCAAGTCTATCGCCGCCTTATGAAATGGCGGGGCATCCGTGTCACAGCGTTCATGTCCATTACTTTTAGTATGTGACAGCACACAATGCCGTCCCGTTCGAACTTGCAGCATTGGCAGTAGTACTCGCCTTCGCCTATCGAGGCTTTGACGAAGTAGTTACTTCCTTTGTCCGGGTCTTCAGGTTCTGAATCTGACATGCCCAAAATAAAACACGCCTTGAACGTATGTTCGTCCACCTGGAAAGCCGTGAACATGCTGGCACGCTTTATTTCTTCCTGCAATCTGCAAGTTTTGTGTGTTTTGTGTTAAACTATCGTGCGCTCTTTTCTTGTACCACCTTATGTTGTCATGGAAATATAAATACATTTTGTTTGAACATGGCAAACATAGTTCATTGAACATGGCAAATATAGTACGTTGAACATGGCAAATGCAGTACACTAGACATGGCAAATGCAGTACACTAGACCTGGCAATTGTAGTACATTTTCAACTGGACATCGTCATTTTTCCACACCAACATTCCCCAATGGAAGCACAATGCATAAAACATGGCAACTGCCCTTTTATTTAAACATGGCATCTACAGTTGAGTAAACATGGCAATTGCATTTCAACAAACATGGCAGATGCATTTTATTAAACATGGCAACTGCATTTCAGCATATGTGTCGCCAATATAACATTTTTTTCAGTTGACATTGGCATTTGCATGCCAACATGCCCCAATGGAAGCACAGTGCATTAAACATGGCAACTGCACTTCATTCAACAAGGAAAATCCACCCGAGCAAGCATGGCAAAACAGAATTTTCATTGAACATGGCAACATGCAGCTAAGTAAGCATGGCAAAAAGTATTTCATTAAACATGGCAACTGCATATCATGGCAGCTGCATTGCACTCTATAAGGCACCTACTGACTTGGTGCTTTTTCTGCAAATAAGACTGTAACGCAACTGACTTACTTGTTAAAGATCTTGTTGGTGTATATCTTGCTCATTTGCCTCTCTATTGGTAAATACGTTAGCAATTTTGGCTGCTTTAGTGCTGTGGTCGCTTCTTGCTGTAGCTCAGATCCCAGAATTTTTTGTTGCGAAGCTGTGTACTGCTTGGCAAACTGTAGCAATGAGTTGCCAGGGCTGACGTACCGCTTCAAAATAGCATTGAACCCCTCGCTGCACTGCGTAGTCTGCAGAAAGGGGAAGAAGCACTACATGAAGTAGGCCGGCACCCTGTACATTCGCTTCTCCCACAGGCTAACAAGAGTCTCGTTGTCTTGGACTTGATGTGTTTCAGTCATGGCCATCCAGCTCCTTTCAAACTCCTCCACCGTCAAGCTGTGGTCCACGCACATCTCGAATGCCTTGTGCAGCTCTGGACGATCAACAAAGAACGGTCCTAGCGTCTCCTCAGCCTTCTTTATAATGTGCCACCTGCGGTGCCTGTGCACTGCCAACGGAAAGACCTCCTCTATGCCTGCACGCATGCTAAAATCTTGGTCTGTTATTATGTTCATCGGAGCAAGTCCATCCATGCACTCCAAGAAGGTCTTGAACAGCCAAACGTACCCATCCGTGTCTTCCTTCCGGACGAGCCCGCAACCGAACTGCAACGACTGATTGTGGTTATTTATTCCTATGAACGGAGCGCATGGCATCTTGTATATATGAGGTACGTCGCGCCGAATGAAATGCAATCTCGGAAATGTTTGTAGGCTCTCCTTGCAGCACCATCCACCCAATACATGTTCCTGACACGGTCCTCATCGTCCAACCTTATCCTGTAGAAGAAATCTGGATCTTCCTTCGCTTTCTCATCGAAGTAGGCCATTGTGGCCTCTATGTATGCCAACTTGCTCTCTCTATGGTACTTGGCCTGTAGGTTTGTGACGTCAGCTGGTATGTACGGCATGCTACTCAGAGTCCCCTTTTTGTTGTGGATGAGAGATAGTATCTGTACCATTCTTGATGGACCGACGTTACAATCATGTAGCAGCTTTATGAATTGCCTTTCGACGGGGGTGAACCCTTTGTGGGCGGTCAGAAATTTTAATAGGTCGAACTTCTTATGAGTTGGTGGTTGTGCTCGTCAAAATATTCATTGACCACCCACTGTGCTCCATCTACGTTTAGCTTACACCGGACAGGGCACTCAGTCTTGAGAATGATACCTCTCTTTCGTTCCGGAACGACAGGCGCAACACCTTTCCCCTTCTTGTTCTTCCGTGCCTTGTGGCACCTCATCTCACCTCTGATGTACTCGTTAGTTTTCTTAATTTTCCTATGGTACTCGGTGTTGACCGCAAATCCATGGAACTTTGCATATGTCTGGTAGTATTCCTTTGCTTCTTCGAACGATTCAAATCTCTACCCAATGTACGGTGGCTGAGGTACCATGATCTCTGATTGCCCACCATCTTCATCCCCTTGTGCGTCGTCGTCAGTTTCATCATTCACTTCAGTATCGGCAACAGTTCCATCTACTTGAGCGTTGCCAGTGCTTGTGTTCAAAGGGGTGCTTGTCGGCATTGCTGGAATGATTGCCATTCCCGACTCTGACTCGAAATTGTTTGCGGCATGATTGTCTGCTGGCTGGTGGAACGCGTCTTCCGTGCGCTCAGAGCTCCCCGCAGTAGATGTCCCCACGCCGCTGTTCAGTGTAGTTGTAGGCCATGTAATAGAAAAAACAGGTACGAGAGTAAGATTTTTGTTTGGATAACATGTGTATCGCAACGGATCACACCATCTTCGAGTGATTTGGCATGACATCATTTCAAACAGCAAGCCGTGAGTCTGCGCGTGGACATGTATGGCAGCTGTTGCTATCCAGTCATGGCAGCTACTGTTCAACAAACATGGCAACTATTGTTTTGCCTACAAATAACTACAAATAACAAATGTAGCGCTGTTTTTTGTGGTTCAGTTTTTTCCTTACCTTGTTGTGCTGCATTTGACCATCTTGTGTGGTCTGTGACACCATAATGACGTGCTCCACCTGCAATTTGTGAAGCTTGCCACGAGACGTTTGCCGGGTTACCACCAGCGTAATAACCTGTAAGCATAGTAGTTGTTGGTCAATTCATGGCAAATGCAGTTTGTGCTAGCACGGCAACTGCAGTTGCCCCTAATGTGGCAACTGCAGTTTTACTGGCATGGCAACTGTAGTTGCATCGGTATGGCAACCGCAGTTGTTCCTTCATGGCAACTGCAGTTGCCATGGCATGGCAAATGTAGTTGCACTGGCATGGCAACTGCAGTTGTTCCTCCATGGCAACTACAGGTGTCCAGGGATGGCAACAACAGTTGTCCAGGGATGACAAGTGTAGTTTTTAATTCATGGCAATTGTAGATGTCCAGTCATGGCAATTGTAGTTGTCAACTATGCTCCTTCTGCTAATTGAGCATCCGCAACTTCACTTTTTTTATGGACTCACCTGTGTATGCCATCGATGGCAGGTACATGGGTGCTGCCTGATGCCACGTGCTGCATGAAGGCTCTGCATTTTCACCCGTGATAACTCGTGAGTCCTTTTGCTAGTTTTTTTGCATGTTCATTTTTCATGTCCACAGCAGTATGTGCTCTTTTTTCGTTTTGCATTGCCTTGATTAGCCATACTAGCTAGTTGAAGTTGGCTGCCCGTACATTTGTTAGTGTTAGCGCATTGTGACTGAACTTGCCACGGGGGCCCCCTAAGAGTGTTTTGGTCATAAGAACCTGCGAAAAAATGACAGTGTATGACATAAGTAGAATGTCATCTTCATCGTTGCGAAGATGGCAACTGCTCTCTTCTTTTGTTATCACGCATCATACCTACGCCTGCATACTGTTCTAGTAGTGGCAGCAACAAACCTGCAGAGATGAGTTGACTGTACTCTGATGCATCCCAAGGGGGCGTTTCTGGCCTTTGAGAACCCCAAGCATCAGCGCCATCTTCGTGATTCATTCTTTCCGTGTCTCGCTTCTTTCCGATGTGTTCTCAATCACTGGATGAACAAGAAGGCATCAACAATCCACAAGAATTGTATTCTTCTGCTCCTTGCACATAGAAGATAGGGATGGCAAGCAACAGGTCAAAATAGGTGGCAGCTACTGACAACGAAAGGTGGCAACTGTCGTTATACACAAGTGGCAATTAATTTTTCCCACCCCCTTCATTCCAAAAATTGTCCTTCCTGCCCTTTTTTAGGGATTCCTACTCATCCATTTCATACCCAACTACTTGCGTCAATTAAACTATGAACTTAAGTTAATCTCAAACGTAGTACATGGCAGATCTGGTGTATTCTGCCTGGCAATTGCGAATATACACTGAACCATGCAGTGTTCTACCCCTATAGCATGGACCCAGTACAAGATCGGGAGATTTTCAGCCTTAAGGATGAGAAGGATGAGATCGGGAGATTTCACCTGGTTTTAGATGATCGTCTCTGGAGGGCTGGGTTGGAGTGGGGGCTGGGGGTGGGGAGGGTTGGGGTGTGGTTTGCGGTGGGAGCGCCCTACGGATCTGCCCTGGTTGCCATGGCAACCAGAGATGGCCGGCGACGGAGGTCAGGGTTAGAGAGGTGGGGGACGATGGCGGCAGACGAGAGAGGGGATGGATCGGAGGCCGGGAACGGCTGGGTCGTGCGGGCAGCGGGTCGTCTGGCCCGGACGGGGCAGTGCGGGCGGGGTTGCCACACACCAGACGTGCGGGCCGTGCTTTTGTGCGCGCGGACGTGGTCGTGCGAGCCGGTTCCCGTCCATGCCACACGAGGCATGCGGGCGGGTTCCCGTCCATGCCACACGTGTGGCAGTTATTCGGACCAAAAAAACGATTTGGAACTGAATCTGAAATTTGGTCCGACATGCAAATATATTCAATGCTACTCCCTCCGTTTTTAAATATCTGTCTTTCTAGATATTTCAACAAGTGACTACATACGAAGCAAAATGAGTGAATCTACACTCTAAAATATGCCTACATACATCCGTATGTTGTAGCCATTTAAAATATTTAGAAAGACAAATATTTAGGAACGGAGGGAGTAGTATATTAACACGTCCGCGGTACCTGGTAGTACACATCGATGATGGGAATCGAGACGGCCACCGCGCTCCCGGACGACGTCGCCCTGGAGGTCCTTGTGCGCGTGGCCGATGTCGCCACGCTGTTCCGCTGCGACGCGGTATGCAAGCTGTGGCGCATGCTCATCGCCGACCGCTCCTTCCTCCGCCGCCCCTGGCCCGAGAACGCGCCCCACCCGTCCTTCTTCGCCGGCTTCTTCACCCGGCAGCGGTTACATGGAAAAGAGGACGAGGATTTGCTTGTCGGCGTGTCCGAGGACCCCGACTCGCTGCCCGTATTCATCCCAGTTCGACGATCGGCGCTCGGGCCCGGCCGCCGCCCCTTTCTCAGCCCACGCGCACCCGCGGGGCTCCTCAATGGCACGAAGCCGCTCACCTCGCGTGGTGGTCTCCTCCTCGTGCGCCTCGCTCGGCAGAAATCACATATTTGACCTGTGGGCCAAATCAAATCACAAATTGACCTTGTTCTAAAAAAATTTCACTCTGCTGACCCTTTAGTGTGGCGCCCGACACCTAGGCGCCGCACACTACTATGCAGCGCCTCTCCCTTGGGCGTCGCACATCCTGCCAGCGTGGCGGCCCTGGTCCAGTTGCGGCCCCACAGACAGCAGTGCAGCGCCCAAGGGATAGGCGCCACACTGTGTAAAGTGCAGCGCCTAAGGCTTAGGCGCTGCACTGTGACTTACAGCGCATCTGCCCAGCGACCAGGCAGTTGTTCCTCCTCTCCCCTCTCTGGACAGAGAGTAGCGGCGGCGCCCCCATCGAATCCCCCACCACATCCCTCTCAGATCTAAAGATTTGATCCGTGGATTCGATCTCCAATCCATCCTACTAGGTAAACTCCTCCATTCCCTTTCTTTTCCTCCGTAAATTTGTTGCCATTTTAGAGATTTGTAAAAGAATTGATGGAACCCTTGATTTGGTTGATTTGCTTGATTTAGGATGTGTTAGTCATAGTGATAGTACCTTAGTGTTGTTGTTTAGTTCACAATATATGGTTCTTGTTAGTGAAACCTAGAGTGTTTAGTTTTTTTAGATATACATGAGATGCCTATTTATATAGATAACTATGAGATGTTGTGTTTTGTAGACATATAAGAGATGTTTGTTTAGATATATATATTAGATGTTGAGTTTATTTGAAATATTAGATGTTGAGTTTTTTAGAAGACATATGACATATTCATTGTGTGAGAAGGAGATGTTGAAATTCTTGTAATTGAACACATATTAGATGTTTAGTGTAAACCGATATTTGAGATGAAGATGAACTCATATATGTTTATTATTTTAACTTACTAAGGATGGTTTGGCTTCTCGACGATGTCTACGACACAAAACACCGGGCCTACATGATGCGCGAGAAGGGGATGGTAATAACGAGTAATCTAAATATTTTGCAAATTTGCCTTAAGTTGAAATTTACATGCCCTAAGATTTGTTATTACTTGTTTTTTGTAGAAGCTTGAACCTTTGAAGATTCGGTATCACGGGGTCTCTGGTCCTGCCATGCCTTACGATGAGCGGTACACACCGTACATCAAGCAGGCAGGACTACTCCCGTGGATTCAGTTGGTCAGCCGGTCCACGCCGAATCTGAACGCTCCACTGGTGTCCGCTCTTGCTGATCGGTGGAGGCCGGAGACACATAGTTTCCATCTTCGGACAGGGGAGATGACCGTGACGCTCGAGGATGTCTCGTTGATCACCGGTCTTGCTATCGATGGGAGGCCTCTCTGTATGAGCACCGATTCTGATGGGTGGCGCGAGCAGATGATTGCTCTTATCGGTATTGCTCCTACCGAGGCTGAGGCTGATGTAGAGGAGGGAGAAGAGAAGAAGAAGAGGGAAAGGAAAGCTGCCGGAGCTGCTTTTACGTGGATTCAAAATCACTTTGCGACGTGCCCTCCGGATGCCACTGATGATGTGATCCAGACACATGCTCGTGTCTACATGTGGTATGTTGTGTCGAGGACTTTGTTTCCTGACTCCACTGGCAAGAACGCTCCATGGATGTGGCTGAAGGCGTTGACCGTCTTCGATAGCAAATGGAGCTGGGGTACAGCTACTCTTGCCTACTTGTACAGACAGGTAGTTGGTCTGTTTTGTGATTAACTCATTCTTCATCAGCAATGCAAGCTTGCTGTTAAGTTAACATTGTTTTTCTTTCATATGCAGCTGGACGATGCGTGTCTGCGGATCACAGATAGTGCAGGCATTGGTGGTAATATGCTTCTACTTTCTGTATGGAGCTGGGAGCGTCTGCCTGTTGGACGCCCGAAGAGCGTCAGGTTTAATCCTTGGTATCAAGATGAAGATGACGAATTACAGCGCCCCACTTGGGCTTACAAGTGGGATGTGGTTTCCGAGATGACGAACGATGTCAATCTCATGTACCAAAAGTACGTTGCCGAGTTGGACACGATTACGCCTGAGCAGGTAACGAGTCATTACTTCAGTCATTTCTCATATTTGCCTGAAAAAAGTCACCAATTTTGCACTGTTGCCCTATTTCATAGGTGGAATGGCAGCCATATGGCGCCGATGACAGCCTTGGGTACACCCCAGAGTTTAAAATCAACCCGATGTGCTTGCGGGATAGGGATCTCTGGCTTATGCGGTGCCCATTGATATGCAACTGGGCTGTTGAGTTTCATTTGCCACATCGCGTGTTTCGTCAGTTTGGTCTGTTCCAGCCTCACCCGCCGGAATGGGTGGATACGGACAAAGCACTTCATAGGTAAGAGAGCGTATTGACTAAGCATCATCACTCCTTCTTGAGGTTGCTAATGTTTTCTATTGTACCATGCAGGTTGGACAGGAGAAGGCAGCGCAAGATAAAGGACTGGGACAAGCATCATGATTCGTATGTCACCCGCTTCCAGCTTTGCGTGGAGCAAGCTCGTAGCACTGCACGCGCCCAGCTTCGTGAGCATAACCCAGTTGCCTTTGATAACTACATACGATGGCTTCTTGAAAATACTCGAGTTGAGATATGCCCGCCGGCATATAATGAGGAAATTCTTGAAGAACCCATAAACTTTGAGGATCTAGCAAAGGGGAAGTACAACAGAGATGTCAAGTTAGGGCAAGGAGTCCCTGCTGTTCCGGTGATTAACTATGTGGTAAAGTGTTCCTTCTTTACTTTCCCTTTGGCCATATTACACATGTTTGAATGGCTAATGTGCTCATTATTTGTCATCCGCAGCGCACCGAGATCAAGAAAGCTGCTGATGAGAGCCAGTCTATTCTGGAGAACACACCGGTTGCAAAAGGCAATGATGATGGTTCACTACGAGCATTCCTCAAGGTACAAATCGCATTCACTATGAGAGGTACTCTTTGTTGCGGAGTTTGATATCTTCCACACTTGTTCATGTTACAGCGTCAGGCCAGGAAGTTAAGGCGGTTATCGAATCTTCTCGGTTGCCGTGATCCCGAATATGATGAACCATCTGCCTCTAGGTCTGGTACACCATCAGACCCCTCATCTCACCATCAGGGGGACGATGTGAGTTCCTCATATGCTTATCTGGATGATGAGGGTGTGGTCACCCAAGAGGTATGACTAATCCTTTAGATGTGATTCTCACTTGATTACGACGTCGGTCTTCACCATATTGTTTGATTGTGTGATAGGGCGATGAGCTTGATGATGACATGAATTTGGCGGACGCTCAGCTTCGGTCCCCATATGTGTTCAAGGCTAGGCAGCCCAGACGCCGGTACACGCCCAACGACTTTGACAACAGAGGCAACCCAAAGGTGGTCGTAGGGACCTCGCGGATGGCTAGCTTGGATCATGAGGCGGAGGCGGAGGCGGAGGAGGAAGTGCAGGAAGAGGAGGCTCATCCACGCAGGAAGAAGAAGATTGCCTGCAGGCGTGGCACCAGGAACACGCGCGGAAGGCATTAGTGTTTGTTACTATGGAAGTGCTCTCTTGTAGCCGTTTCGTTAGGTTGATGAACTTGTTGGGTTATGTTATATGTAGGTGAACTCTTACTATTGTGGTATTTGTGTTTGCGAACTAGTAGTAACGTTGAATTGTCCTAAATGATGTGATGTTAAAGTTATTTGTTGTCTTTGTTCAGTATTTGTCCTAAATGATGTTGTCTTTGTTCAGTTGAATTGTTCAACATTTGTATTTGGCAAAATGGAAGTTGTTTCTGCAGTTTGGCAGTTAACAGCACTGCAGCGCCTTAGTGTCAGGCGCTGCACTTTACCATGCAGCGCCCCAAAGCAAGGCGCTGCACTGTAAAGTGTGACGCCCATCCGTTCGGCGCTGCATTCTACAGTGCAGCGCCTTTGTTCTAGGCGCTGCACGGCTGTTTACTGCAAAACTGAGTTGACAGCACATTCATTACACCGGAACATCATAATACACAATGACTGCATCATCACAGCAATTTGATCAAACAAAAAATTTATGCCGACGAGTTCATAACTTAAGACAATTCAAACGTTACTATGACATGGTTCACAACACATTCATTACAAGTGACAAATGGCAGCTTGCCCTAGAAGATAGTTCACCAACATCTCATATTCCCTCACAAGTTCACGACACATTCATTAGAACATAGTTGATGATGAGTGCACCAAAGCGAAGTCCCTACTGAGTAGAGCGAGGCCATTTCCCCTTCTTGTCACGGGCCGAGTCCTCCTCTTGCGCCTCGCAAGCCTTTGCAAGCTTTCTTGCCCTCTCCTCCTCACGAGCAAGTTTCGCTTGGCGTGCCCTCTCCTCTTGTTTCTTCCGCTCCATCCTCTCCTTCTGACGACGCTCTTCCTCCAAGCCTCTTCGAAACGATTCTTCGAACCGTCGTTGCCGCCTAAGACAATCTTGGTATTGGTCTTTTTTGACATCTTCTGGCACTTCAAGATCTATCCACGTGAAGTACTTGCATAGAGGAGGCGGTGACTGCACACAAAAATTTTGTTAGTGTTGACACACATTTCATAGTAACATTTTACTTCTCGAGCTTACCGGTGGTTGGTCATAGGCGTTAGTTGGAAGTGCACGATCATAAGCATAGTTCGGGCATACAAAATATCTCCGCCCTTCCGTCCATGATTTATTTCGGTCGGTGGACACCTTCACCTTGCAAACATCTCCACACCAACATGGCGGGATGTTGACATCTTTCTCCTTCACCTTGTCCAAAGATGCGTCCTCCCACTTGTTCGGCATGTCTTCTTGGTTAGCACACGGTGGCCTCATCATGGAACCGGATGAAGCCATGCCTACAAAACCGATAATTCTTGGTTAACCCTAACCCCCACTTAACAATAACCACAACCCTAACCATAGCATAACCCTAACACCAACATTAAACACACATAACCCTAACCCTATCATACTATTAAAGCCTAACCAACCCAAATTAGCAAAGAAACTTAACATCATTCAACAAATATTTGCAAATCCAAGCCAAAACTAGGGTTTACCCAAAGTAGCAAGATTTGAGCAAATGTGGCAATTCCTATGGATGAAAACGAGGGGATCGGAGGAGATTACCTTAAGGGAGGGTTTGGCTTCGAAATCCATGGTCAAATACTCCGGATCTGAGGAGGATTTGAGAGGGGGAGAGAGGAGGGCAGAGGGGAGGCACTGAGCTTCGGGTTTGTGTGGGGTGGGGGTGTGTGGGGGTGGGGATGGGTGGGAGGGGGTGAGTGCAGCAAATAGATGTCCAGCAGTGCAGCGCCTAAGGCAGAGGCACCACACTGTACTGTGCAGCGCCCAGCACTGAGGCGTTACACATTACAGTGCAGCGCCTCTCCCTTAGGCGTTGCACTACTGGACTTCCCAGTCCAGAGAGCAACAGAAGTTTCCAGTATGTTTGCTGCCCAAAAAATTGCTAAGTGATGGTGCAGCGCCCAGGGGATAGGCGCTGCACTATACAGTGCAGCGCCCAGCACTAAGGCGTTACACAGTATAGTGCAGCGCCTCTCCCTTAGGCGCTGCACTACTGGACTTCCCAGTCCAGAGAGCAACAGAAGTTTCCAGTATGTTTGCTGCCCAAAAAATTGCTAAGTGATGGTGCAGCGCCCAGGGGATAGGCGCTGCACTGTACAGTGCAGCGCCCAGCACTAAGGCGTTACACAGTATAGTGCAGCGCCTCTCCCTTAGGCGATGCATGCTGACTTAGCAATTTTTTGGGTGTAAAAGCTACTGGAACGCTTCTGTTACGCTCTGGACTGGGATGTCAAGCAGTGCAGCGCCTAAGGGAAAGGCGCTGCACTGTACTGTGCAGCGCCCCGCTCTGAGGCGTTGCACATTACATTACATTGTTTCGAAATGCAAAGTGCTTTTTTATGTTTTTGTGATTCACATAGATGGAACATAATTATATCCAAATCACATTTAGTATTCCAAAAACACAGAAATAAGACATAGCATATATAGTAGTCCAAATCACAATACTCATACACACATAATAATATAGTTGTCCAATCACATAGTCATACACAAACATGTAGCCAAAAAGACATAGTACACATTTTGGTTCATAAGAAGGTCATGGTCCTTGTCCCTTCTTCTTCCTTTCTTCTTCCTCTCTTCTTCTTCTTCCTCTTCTTCTTCTCCCTCCTCCGACCACCAAGGGAGCTCACCTTCCGCCTCCGTGTCCTCCACCCCCTTCATTGTTTCCATACCTATGAAAATGTCAATATAATAGTTAGTCACACAATGCAAAAGCATTGAGCCAAAAGTACAAGATCATAGTAAGTCACATACGGCAATGGTCCATCGAGCCAAGTGAACATTCCTCCACCACGGCCGCCGCCAAGGCCAAGATCACCACCACGGCCTCTACCACCACCATGGCCAAGATCACCACCACGGCCTAGACCACCACCACGGCCTCTACCGCCACCACGGCCTAGACCACCACCACAGGTTGTATCACCACCATGGCCAAGACCATCACCACGGCCTCTCCCACCACCACGGGCAAGACCTCCACCACGGCCTAGGCCTTCACCATGGCCTCTACCACCACCACGGCCTAGTCCATCAGCACGGCCTAGGCCTTCACCACGGCCAAGACCATCACCACGGCCTAGGCCTTCACCACGGCCAAGCCCATCCCCACGGCCTAGGCCATCACCACGGCCAAGCCCATCCCCACGGCCTAGGCCATCCCCACGGCCTCTACCACCACCACGACCTCTACCACCACCACGGCCTCTTTGTTGCCTAGTGCCTCGTTGGCTTGTTTGACTTGGTTGGCTACTCCTTGGTTGACTTGGTTGGCTATCATTTGCTTGGCTTGTGCTTGCATCATTTTTCTTTGATCTTTTTCTTGGTTTGGGACAAGTTCTTGTGTTGTGTCCCCGATGACTGCAGTCCCCACAACGGGATTGCTCACGAGGCTCTTGGAATTGGCCGGTGCCGTATTCTCCACCGCCACCACGGCCCCATCCGTCCATGTCACCTCTAAGACGCTTTGTCTTACGTCTTCCCCGTCTAACGACCTTCAATTCCGGGTCGGGCCATAGTTGAACTCCATGATACTCCGGCCATTGTGATTGGTCCAAGTATGGCTGAAACCGGGGAGCCCAAGTTTTCTTTACCGTCATGATTGAGAACTCGGACTCCCTCACGGTAAGAGGGTGATTGACGTCCGCATTCCTAACACGGGCTGCATTTAACAAGTGCGAGCATGGGAGATGAAGCAACGATGGCCTCATGCAGCTGCAATCACACCGTGTTAGGGAGACTTTGAAAGCGCGTCCTCCGTGTTGGTGGCCTTCGTTTGTGGTTCCTCCAGGCTCTTTCACCTCATACTTCCACACGTTGTCGTCATATAGTACAGCTTCTTCTGAGTCTGCCTTTCGTGATTGAAAGTCCAACCATTCTTCAACCTTTGGTGGGAAATAGTACTTGTGCTTATCCTTGTTCTCACCAGCAATCTGCTTATCCGTCTCCATTGAATACTTCAAAAAGTATCCATTCATCTTGTCAAATGTGTATTGAACTATTGCCGTCACGGGTAATGCACGTACACCCTTGAGCACCTTATTGAAGCATTCTGCCATATTGCTTGTCATTTGACCGTACCTCCGGCCATCTTCATCGAAAGCACGTGCCCACATATTCCTTTCGACAATGTTCTTAGTGAGAAATTCATGACCACCGGGGTCAAGTTTCTTGTGTCTGAGCAATGCATTGAACAATGTGGCAAACCGCTTGTTGGTGAAAGCGAGACAACAATCTTGAAGATCATCGGCCAACTCCTTGATACCACATGCCCTGTAGAAGTTTGCACAAAAGTGCCTCATGCACCATCGATGGTGCAACTTTCTATGTCCGGGAATGTCAACAACCACCGCATTTAGAATTCCTGGATGGTGATCCGATATGACACAAATTTCCCTTTCAGTCGGTAATGCCCTTGTTCTCAATTGACGCAAGAACCACTCCCAGTTATCATTGTTCTCCACCTCAACCAAAGCGAAAGCCAAAGGCAACACCCGGTTATTGGCATCACTTGCTATTGCAACCAATAAAGTGCCCTTGTATTGTCCGGTCAAGAACGTCCCATCAATGGCGATGACGGGCCGACAATGCTCAAAAGCCCTCACGCATTGCTCAAAGGCCCAAAATGCACGGCCAAATACTCGGACGTTCCTCCCGTTGTGAATCAATGTTTGGTGCCCATGAGGCTCAACCACGTGAACCATGCCTGGGTTTGTGGTGGCCATAGCTAACAACAACCTAGGGAGTCGGTTGTATGCTTCCTCCCAATTGCCATACAACATCTTGAATGCGGCTTGCTTCGCCTTCCATGCCTTGCCGTACTTCACCTTGTAATGAAAGATGGCTTTCACAAGGTCAATGACACTCTTGATGCTCATTGTTGGAAGTGTGGATATTTGGTTCGAAAGCCTATAAGCGATGAACTCGGATGTGAGTTGTCTGTGTTGTTGGTGCACAAGCTTGCCATCCGCATTCTTGTGCCGGCACATGTGATTTGGTAGACAACTCACTATGCGCCAAGTGGGACCTCCTTTCCATGGCCTTGCACGCACAATCCATTGACAACTTGGCACTTCACATTTGACCGTGTAACGCACATTGACGTCCGAGTTGGCCACTTTATGTGGACGATAATGCGTAACCGAGTAGTTGTCGAGCCACATCTTCAATTCCAAGAAGGATTGAAACTCACAACCGGGAAATATCCCGTTCTTGCCGTCTTCCAAATCACGGTGAGAACTTGGCCTAGCTCCAAGAGATATGCATTTGCCACCATCCACAACGGCTTCATCTGCGAGACTAAGATCCTTGAACAATGGTGTCTTGTGATCCCGCCCGAATACCTTCTTGAATGCTAGGGCCTCCTTGGGTGTGAACCCCTCCTCATCAACTTCTTCATCGGGACCATCGTCATCCGAGTCCGATGCATATGCACGGGAAAAAGGGATGGATTGGTCCATTGTCTCTTGCACATGATATTGGTCGAGGTCACCCACATTGTTGTCATGGAGATCAACTTCGTTGTCATCCTCCTCGTACTCATCATTCTCCTCTTCAAAACCTTCATTTTGGTTGTTTGGAGTCGGGCTCAATGTTGGCCAATCTTGTTGCGTGAAATGAGGTTCACTCATTTGATCTTGGTTCATGGGTGGTGGAGTGCTAGCAACCAACGGGGAGGGGTTCCGGTTCAAGTTCAAATTCAAAATAGACTCAACCTTCTTGGAGGCAAATAACTCAAGAGCCTTGTCTAAAGATTCGGCAACCGTCTCCTTGTATGCAACCCAACGTTGCTCGGAGTTCACACGCATTGTCTTCCAACGGATGTGATGTCCAAAACCAACATTATGCCTTCCCTCGAACTCAACAACGTCACTTGGGTCCATCCAATTCAAATCCTTCCTCACTTGGTCCAAGAGCTCCGCATAGCTTGGACTACTCTCAAAAACCATGTCAAGCTCATCCGGGTCCGGCTCCGCATTGCCTTTCAAAAAGGCCTCTTTATCCACATGATGAACATAAACACATGTTCTCCCCATCCCTACAATAAAAAACACACATATATCAAGTAAGTACTTAACAAAAATATTTGCACAAAATACATATGCCATAACATATATATGAATTAATAACCATAACCCCCACTTAACAATAACCACAACCCTAACCATAGCATAACCCTAACACCAACATCAAACACACATAACCCTAACCCTAGCATACTATGAAAGCCTAACCATACCAAATTAGCAAAGAAACATAACATCATTCAACACAAATTTGCAAATCCAAGCCAAAACTAGGGTTTCCCCAAAGTAGCAAGATTTGAGCAAATGTGACAATTCATATGGATGAAAACGAGGGGATCGGAGGAGATTACCTTAAGGGAGGGGTTGGCTTCGAAATCCACGGTCAAATACTCCGGATTTGCAAGATTTGAGAAGGATTTGAAAGAGGGGGGGGAGGGGAAGAGAGGAGGGGGGAGAGAGGGTTTGTGTGGGGTGGGGGTGTGTGGGGTGGGGGTGGGAGGGGAGAGAGGGTGGGGCTAGCCTAAGTGGAACACAGCCGGTGCAGCACCCAAGGGTTAGGCGCTGCACATTACAAGTGCAGCGCCTAAGCCTTAGGCACTGCACTTTACACAGTGTGGCGCCTATCCCTTGGGCGCTGCACTGCTGTCTGTGGGGCCGCAACTGGACCTGGGCCGCCACGCTGGCAGGATGTGCGACGCCCAAGGGAGAGGCGCTGCATAGTAGTGTGCGGCGCCTAGGTGTCGGGCGCCACACTAAAGAGTCAGCAGAGTGAAATTTTTTCAGAACAAGGTCAATTTGTGATTTGATTTGGCCCACAGGTCAAATATGTGATTTCTGCCGCCTCGCTTCACACGACGACCTTGGCCCTGTCAATCTGGCCGTGTGGGAACCGTTCGCTGGCACGTGCGATGTGCTTCCACCGCTAGTAAGCGAGCCGACCCGCTTCTTGGGCTATGCCATTCTAACCAGCCAAGACTGTTGCTCCCCAAACGAACCGCCAAACTACTCAACATTTTTCAGGGTGGTGGCCATCGGCCTGGCCCGCGACAACGGCCATCTAGACTGCACCTTGCACAGGTTGTCGTCCACCGAGCCGAGCTGGGCCGTCTCTACAAAGCGCTTGGGCGAGCTGGGCGGGCATGGCACCTGGGTGTACGAGCAGAACGAGATGCCGCCGTGTGCAGCGGCGGCATGACACACTGGCTCTGTGACGAGTGGTCAGACATCGATGACTCGACAAGCTATTTCACAATTGATGCGCGCAGTGCTGATGGTGGTGTCTCCTTAACGGAGCTAACTCTGCCGCTACCGGCGATCAAACCCACCTTTGAATATTTTCATATGGCTGGCCTCGACGGGGCGCTATCGTTATACTGTCTGTACACGGAAGAAGAAGGTCTCGGGCTAGAGACCTGGACACGGGGGAAGGGTGCAGACTGGTACCTTGCTAGGGTGGTCGAGCTGAGACCACGGATTGAGGGAGTGGTATACTTGTGGCCTGGAGAAAAGAGTGACCCGCTGCTCATCAACTCGGACGAGGAGGACATGTATGTTCCCATGGAAATAGATTGGCCGTCTTTGTTCATGTCTCGGCTTGGTGGACGGTGATACTGGTGGGCAATTGTTCTATTTCGTGATCGAGTAATGCTAGACATACAAGTCTATGTAGACATTTTATGAGGGTGCTGATGTGGATGATTATGATTGGACTATTCGTCAACCCGTGCATTCTCACGGTCTATAGATATTATTATAATTTTTTAAAATATTGGATTGACTTAGAATCTTGTCTGTACACTATACATGTTGGTAAAAAAAACCTATAATATTAGATTGTAGTCTGAATACGGTCCAATGTTGTCGTCCAGATGAAAATCGGCATTTATCAGTCTCAGCATTTCTCGATAATATTAGGTTGTAGTTGTAGCACAATCGAACAGCATTGCCGAGCACGACTATATTCCCCAACAGGTCAGGAATTCAAGCAAATAGAGTCTGCTTGCCCATCAAATTAAGAGAGACCCTGTCAATTGGAGGCATGCATTTTCTATTCATAGACCATCACACGTACTGTACAAATCTCAAGCTTATGAAAAGGTGCATTCAATGAGTGGCTTCGTATCTAAAGTATGAAATTATTATCTTAGTTCAACAGACGAACTGCAGAATTCTGAAGCTTGGGGAAAAGCGCATTCAGTCTTCAAACACTTAAACTTATAAGACTGCTAATCTCACGTGTTATCTCCCCTGGTTGGATGGTAATCAAAGCTTCGAAAGAAACTTTCTGATAAACTGCAAAACAACAGAATTAATGTTATAGAACCTGAAGTTCTAAAGTACCTGAAGATGATGTGTGATTACAATAGAGACGAGTATGAGCATTTAAAAATTAAGGAAACAGCACCCACTGGTGCATCGTTTGTATTAGATGAAGGCATGGTTTGTTGTTCTAAAATCAAACCCCTCAAAATCTAGAGTCTCTGCAATTAATCAAACTCTTACGCGTACAGTGTTGGGAATTATTATCAATACTGTATTTTTTCTGGGAGATCTACAAACATTCTCTAGATCTGTCGAAACTGCCTATTAATTCAATAGACAAAGATCAATACACAAAAATCTAAATATAATGGCGACATGCAGCAAAGTCAAATTATACTGGTGGAGAAAATAACAAACGAATCAAGGGCCCACCCCACTGAAGGGGGAGAAGATTTAATTTAGAAGGGTAGGTAAAGCTTCGTAAAACGTTTTGTAGGTGTAGTATTGTGTTCCTGATCATGCCGGCAATTCCCCCTAAACTTCGCCCCTGTGTCACTCTCGTGGGCTGCTCGCGTAGTTGACCTAGCCGCCACCAGCGTGGCTCACTCCTCCTAATCTACATGTGATGCCGTCGAAGGATGCCGACAGGCTAAGCCCATGCGGAATACGAAGGCGGCGGGGCCTTCTCTAGTCGGTGTCATTTAACTATGTGCATTATGTTTGTATAGTTTGGTTTATATGTTTTTTGGTTTGTACAGTATTGATATTTTGGAAGATACCATATTATGAAATTACAATACGGTTTGTTTTTTATATATACCTAAATATTTTGGTACGGTTTTGATATAAACAATAATAACATAGTTGATGTGAATTCAAAAATGACATATAATATTTTAAAATGTATGACTCAAAACACATACTTTTTTATACTCTATATATATGTGGAGAGCTTGCTTTGGTACCATAATAAATCTTTTTTGAAGCATGGTCACCGCGCCGGTCAGTGTATACATTACTGGAAAATTCATGTTTGCCGAGTGCATTTCGTCAGGTACTTAGCAAACATATCTTTGTTGAGTGTCATCGAAAAAAATACTAGGAAAAAAAGTGAGACTCGGTAAACATGTGCTTTGCAGAGGGTCGTGGACCAAACACTCGGCAAAACAGAGGAACTCAACAAAAAAGTGTTTTCGGGTATCTTTCCCGAGTGCTACACTCGACAAAAGGGGTATTCACTATGTTGCACTATTTTGGCTGTCAAGATTGCATACGACCTCAGATGAAGATGATACAAAAATCAAGTTTTGTGGATTCCTAGGTTTGTAGCTACTTTCTCACATTTAAATGACTTTATGTCGATTTCCCGAAAGTAATTCAAATTTGAACTGCAAGTATGTGATAGTTCTGTCCTAAAAAATAGCAAAAAAATATTTTTTTTAGTTACACAAGTAGTCATTATATGGAAGAACCACTTAGAGTTTTGGATAGCCATGCCCGCCATTTTGACCCTGTTTTAGGAAAAATGAAAGAAAAAGAATACAATTTCAAAATATGCAACTGTTTCACGTGGACTCCTTTTGTTTGTACTTGTTGCGAGCAAAATGACCAAATTTCCAATATGAAAATTCAGAAAAAAAATCATTCACAAAAACGGGCAATCGTGTATCACCATTCATGGCTTTCAAGTCAAACGACCAAGATGATGGTTATATTCATTATAGTTTATTATAATTTTCTCAAATTAGACACACAGGTGCATCTTGCCATTACAAACAATGTTCTCAAATAGAGTTTCCAACTTCTTCGTACAAAAAAATCATTTCATGACAAAAGTATCGATGTTGGTTTTCCTTGATCCATCCAACATTATGTATATATTAGTGGATAAAAGCTGAAAAGTTTTACTGTGCACATATGACTGTCCATTGAAATGTGAAATAGATGGGTACCGTTTTGGCTTGCTGCGTTGTGTCTGGTGGAGGCACAGCTAGGTAGCGAGGAAGGTGATTCTGAAACCATTGGTGGTCTCGAATTTCATGAATCGTGATTCTCTTCATGGGATCAACAAGAAGCATTCTTGGGATCAAATCCTTTGCAAGATCAGACAAATGACTTGGAAGGATATAGTTACCTCCCTGGAATACCAAACAAGGGGTAGTCAAATCTCCAGACATAAAATGAATGCTAAAGTCCAACTAATCTACAGAAGGTATACATTTGTCAGATTCAACTTAATATACATATGTTCTGCCTCACCTTTATCTTTTTGAACAGTCTGGGAGTATATTCATCATCAAATGGAAGAGAGCCACAAAGAAGAGCATAAAGTATCACCCCACAGCTCCAAACATCAACCTCAGGTCCGACATATACTTCACCTGAGAGAACCTGCGCAGAAACACTCGCTAAGCTATTAACGCAAAAGATGCGTGTGAAGAAGCACGAGGATAAAGACGCAAGTAATAGAAATAAGTCAATACCTCTGGTGCAGCATAGTTTGTACTCCCGCAGCTTGTATTCAGAAAATGGCCATCATGCATGACATTACTTAACCCAAAGTCAACAATTTTCACATTATATTTGGAATCAAGTAACATGTTTTCTAGCTTTAGATCACGATGAACAACCATGTTTCTGTGGCAGTATTCAACACCTGATATAATCTGTTCAGGAAAAAGTTAATAAAAACACTATTGATAAAAAACCTCAATATGCATTTAGTGAATCTGAAAGAACCCTTCAAAAATTACATATTCACCTTCAGAAAGAAATACCATCTCTATATGTTTTAAAGCACAGTTTGATTTAAGAAAGAAAACTAAGACAATCAAGGCATGAAGAATAGGATGTCATTTAAACAAGAGTTGGTTTAATTACTGATACTAAGAAAATCAAGGCATAGAAAGATGAAGACACCAGAGTGATATTAAAACATCAACGCATCAAGGAAACATTAACTGGTTGATCAGTTCAATCCAAAAGACAAAGCAATTACTTTGGAAAGCTTGCAACAATATGTGGTACAGGTCTTGAGCTAAAACCTATAAGGTTTTTCTTTCGGTCGAATTTTCCGGTAACACGATCAGATACCAGAAATTTCCATGAGCCCCGAGAAAAGTCGATACCGCTCGAAAAACAAATCTTTTGAATTCAAACGTCAAGATGATGCCAAAAGAGAGTATGTATGGGCTACCATAAAACTACCCACAGCAAGGTGGTTCAGGAGCCCCACTTCTCTGCTGGAGGTCGCCAAAAGTCAACTCCACGTTTTTGCAAACTTTTGTTTAGTGCATAAAAAACATTAGCGATGGTGCCAATGATGAAGAGTCGAATCTGGGCCATTCGGTATAAGCACGGAAGGAAACTAGCTGACTATTGGACCAGCAAGAACTTAGCATTCACTATGTGTTAAATATCATATATTTATACGCTGGAAAGTTTTGAATTCAAAGCTGGTTTGGAACTTTTGGGCAAATTTTTTTGAATATTCCGTGATTTTGCGAATGATGCACAATTACTTCCGCATCGGAGGAGTAGCCTCCGATCTACCTTATGGATGGATCGATAAATGTTTAGATTTCTGTGATTATGTTTTATGCGGAAACTGGTGTTTCTGGACACTCCCAGAAAAAATGGCATCGAGAAAAAAAATCGTTAGCTAAAACTTAGTCAACGAATGCAGACCAAGCAAATTGATCTTGATTTGCACAGTAAGCACGTGAGGGATGTGGACACTGGATAATTGGCCAGCATGTGCATACATTTCACGATCAAAATAAGAAGATCAGCAAAGTTCATTAATGAACTCCTATTGGAATTCCCAAAGAATGTGTTCCGACATGCCAAGAACAGAAAAGGCACCTGCTGGAAGATTCGACGAGCCTCATCTTCCTGTAACCGCCCTTTCTCAATAATGTAGTCCAATAGCTCACCACTCTGGCAATATTCCATGACAACAAATATATCCTTAGGTGTGTCAATGACCTCATAAACCCGGATGATATGAGAGTGAATGAAGTTACTGAACAACCTCAATATCTTAATTTCTCTATTTGCTGGAAACAAGATATGAGAAAACAATAGAAGTAAATCGTTAGACATTCAGCCTATGAAGAAATTCCAGCTGCAAATTTTACTAACAGCAACAGCAAGAGGTGAACTTTCTTCTTAACCAAAGCCGAATGTATCCCAGACTGATGTACTTTATCTTGACTAATTGATTAACTGGGGATCAGGAACAAGCCTATAAGTCTGACCAGCACTGAAATTAAGCAGATAACTCGAAATGTTGAGCAAGCAAGCCGAATTTATCCTAGACATGGAGGCATACCTTTCTCTTCCATTTGCATAATTTCCATTTGGCGACGGTTCAGAATTTTTATAGCAACTTTGTGTCCTGTAAGCTTATGCTCTGCAAGCTTCACTTTTCCAAATGATCCGATACCTAATGTTCTGCCCAGATTGTAGTTCTTTAATGCTTCAGAATGTACGTCTCCTCTGGTGTTCCCATCCATTGTCACTATGTCAAAACAAGAGAAACGACATATGTGATTCAGCAAACAGTTTTGTAGTTCAGTCAGGAATTGAAATCAGTTTCAAGTATAGCGATCTCCCTTCTCCACTCTCTCCACTCGGATGATTGCTGCTGACCTAATTAAACACGGACACCACAGAAAGATGATTTTCAAACACTTGAATCGATTCCCTCTTCTTAGAGACCGGCAGGCCTTGAGTGTGAAATGAGTGGGCTGGCCATAAAAGACCACTAGGGGACATGAATGGCGAGGGCAAGAGTGGTTCAAAGGTCAACGAATTGGGTGAAGTTCCCTTGTCAAATTTGGGGAAAGTTTTCTAAAAAAGGTTCATAAATTAATACTACCATGACTAGGCATATATGTGTTGTAACTTGTAAACATGGAAGAGATCAACATGCAAGAAATGCAGTCATCAAACAACTGAGCTGAAAAAACAACAGAGAACAGTAATAAATGAGCTAACACATGAATCTGCTACTAGTACTACTCAACAACTGTGCACACAACAATTACACGACGGTATCAGCATCAGAACCAGAACCCCCCGATCGCTATGTAGGATCTTTTCGACCAGCATCAGAATCTGAATCCCACGATCGCTCTGTAGGATCTTTTCGACCACATATAGAGTGAATTTGGGGAAAGTGAGATCAATAAGCCGAGTAATTAACCGATCAGTCAGCAGTCAAAACTTTCAACTCCAAGCATGATGAGGTGAATGTTGGTTTGGGTGGATCTGCGACAACGATCTCCATTGGAGGGAAGAAACAAACAGGGCACCGAAATTACACAACCACAAGCATAGCAGCACACAAAGAAGAGTCAATTGCAAGAAACCACCACATTTGCGGCTAGGTTTGCAGAAAACCACCAACTTGTTAATCCGTTGCAGAAAACACCGTAAAATTTGTTCAGTCGTTGCAAAAAGCACTGATCGGATGATTTGACCCATTTGATCACTTTCTGACAAGTGGGGCCGGATTGTAAGGAATTGACTTAGCAAAAAATTAGCACATACACCCCTAGATCTAAAAAAACAAAAGCAATCAGATCCTCCCCGGTGGAACACCAAAGCCCTATCCACTACACGTCGCCGCCGCGCTGCTGCCATCCGCCGCCGCTCTGCTCCAGACCGGGAGGATGAGGCAAGAGGAGGAGCCCGGCTGGTTCGCGCGCTTCAAAGAGGACCTGCCAGCGCCGGACGAGCTCATGCCGCGCAGTCGCTCATCACCCGTGATCTCGCCGCCGCCTTCGACATCCCCACGCACAAGGACGGCCCGCTCAGTGGCGGCGCAGGCGGTGCGAGCGGCCAGGAGATAAACGGCGGCACGTCGTCGGCCGCCAGCTCCAGCGGAAGCAACGGGGAGGAGCCGACCAGGACCCTCAAGTGGCCGCGCCTTGTGTGGACGCGCAGCTGCACAAGCGCCGGAGGGGCCTCTGGATTGAGCTCGTCCTCCTTCGTGGAGGAGGGCGACGGGAAGTCGAGCATCCCCTCCCCCCCTCCAACCCCGCCCTTGACCACATCGGAGGAGGGTGTTGCTCCTCTGCTTTGGCTCCCGCCGCGTGCTCCATGTCGCTGACCCGGCCGCCACCGTCGCTGCAGCACCGGCAAGCCAACGCTTTGGAAATGCGCGCATCCCAGCCGCCTCCTCGTCATCTGCCGCGGCCGTAGCCGGCTCCGACACCGACGAGGGCGTCACCGTGCGTAAAGGACGGCAAGGCCAGTGCGCCGCGGTTGTCCACACCGGGGCCTGATTGCCTTTTCTGTAAATATATAGGGGTGTGTGTGCTAATTTTTTGCCAGTTAAGCTCCTTACAATCCGGCTCCACTTGTAAGAAAGTGATCAAACGGGCCAAATCACCAGATCAGTGCTTTTTGCAACGACGTAACAAATTTTCCGGTGTTTTCTGCAACGGATTAACGAGTTGATGGTTTCCTGCAAACCTATCCGCAAATGTGGTGGTTTCTTGCAATTGACTCCACAAAGAAACTAATAAACTCCCCGCTTCAGCCAACCAAAAGCCGAATGGACAAGCAGCACTGCCTGCCTCGATCAGAACTAATTAAGAGCACGCACGAATCACTACACTCGGGCGAGAATTGCAGCAAAGATGAGCCGGGCGATTGCCTTAATTACCTCGCCAAATCCCGTGGACAGAGAGGGAGGCGACGAGAGCGCCCTCCCAGTGAATCGAGAGAGGTTTCGGGGTCGTTCTTGCTCCGGCGGTGGGAGGGAAAGTCGGCTTTAGCCTTTAGGCGAGAGAGAGAGAGAGAGACAGAGAGAGAGCTGCTTAGGTGCGGGCGGCGTAACCGGAGAGATGAGCGTCAGCATCAGCTGCTCGATCGCCTCGCGCGTCCCGTACGTTCCTTCTTTGTCCTCTGTCGTTTCCCGGACCCCGCACATTTTTCTCTCCTTCCGTTTCCAATGCGTCGCGTGTGTCGATCGTTTCCTTTCCTCCGCCCGTCGTCGGTTAATTTGGACGGTATACGAATAGGATGGACGGCAGACGCTTTTCGGCCGCCGGTGACGCGGCGCTGATGCGGATTATGCATGCCGAGCGGCCGGCGTTGGCGGTGGGTGGGATTAACTTAACATGGAACGTCGCTGTTACGTGGTCGACGAGGACGTTGGCTAGATTGGGTGCAATGTTTTCTCCGATCTAATTTGTTTTATTTGTTCTTTTTTTAGGATATTATTTGTTCTTGTTCGTGGTAACACACTGCCTCTGCACCAGTCACGATCCTGGTAGCTACTTATTGATTATACTTTTCGCGTGACACATCTAGAATTGGTGTTTGCTCTGGATTTCACGTGTGCGATCGACACAGGCTGTGTACATGCGCGACAAGGTGTGCTGCATGCATGCCGGCGCGCACTTCAAGTTGCTTCTTTGCATTCTATATAAATGACATTGACATTTTTTTTGATGCCGCTAACTGCTACACGTGTGGGCGTTAAGGAATCTGCCCACACGTTCATCCTATGTTTGCTCAACTACAGTTGCCATGTTTGCTCAACTGCAGTTGCCATCTCAGGTCAAAATTCCAGATTGCCATTTTTTGGACAACTACAGCTGTTGCCATATGTGGTCTGGTCTACTGCAGTTGCCATGATTTCAAAACTTTAGGAGTTGCCACCTACTAACATTAGGCAGTTGTCATGTAGCGCTACAAAAAAAGGCATGGCAAAAAACATGTTCGGGTAAAAGAGAGAGTTGACATGTGCTCACAAGCACACTAGCGCAATTGCCATTTAAAAAGAAAGAGTTGCCATCTGCTTACGTGCACGCTAGGGCAGTTTGCCATGTACCATGCAAAACATATGGCAACTGACATGTTCGGGTAAAAAAAAGAGAGAGTTGCCATCTGCTTGCAATCACACTAGGGCAGTTGCCATGTACACTGCAAAACGCATGGCAACTGGCAGCTTGGTGTGGGAGAGGAGGCAGGCGTGTGAGCGAGATGGCAAACGCCCACACACCAGTCCTGTGCGTGACTGAAAACTGGTGTGTGGGCGAACTGCTAAACGCCCACACACTGGCCCCTCCGTGTGATAAAACGGATGTGTGGGCGACCTCTCTCACACACCACGCACGCGAGTTGTCCTACGTGGCATACAAAATTAGCTAATTCGTGTCAAGATTCGTGCAGAAGTTACTGTACGGTGATGGATGCGTGTGGTCGAGATGGTCAATGCCCACACGTGTGGGCGTTAACATTTCCGTTTTTTTATTTTCATCTAATAATGGAGAAGATTCAAACCTTCAATTCTGTAGAAACGATTTTATTGCTTGAGTACAATATGTGTTTACCAAAGAATATGAAAATGGCAAGTTTTTCTACATTGGAACTTTCATTACCCCCTGTAATTTAGTCCTCCTTGCATCTTGCTCCCCGGAATCCTTGAGTGAATAGGTTGTCTCTATTCAAACAGTTTAGGCAGAATACTTATGGTGTGGTAATAATTGTTTTACCAGTATTTTTAATTTCAGCTGTGCAAAATTTTGATTGTGGCTCTAAAGATTCGTGTTTGCTTCAAGGTGTTAGCTCACGGTAAACCTCATCAGTGACAACTGGTAAAAGTTGAAAACTGCATCCATTTATGCTATATTCTGCTGAATAATATAACAACTATCCATCTCTTTTAGAGTAGTTTGCTTTATTTGGCATAACATTTCTAACCACATCAAATGTACGCTTTGACAAATCCTAAACATCCAGGTATATATGTACATCTTGATTAGGCCGCCTAATCAAGAGAGCAGACTTTCGTAATATGCTTCTAGTTCTCAAGTATGAACTAATCAGTTGTCTCTTGGGAAGCTTTATCTATTTATTTCAGTTTCTGCATATATGACAGGTCTAGACTATAAGGAGGATGATTGATGTTGTCGTGCATGTTAAGCTGTACTTAACAAACGTTATTCTGCTGGAACATAGAATTGGGCTATCAAGACTTACTTCTAATGGTTACTAGACCATGATAACGCGCGTTGCCGTGCCCGTCCATGTTTACGATAGAATGATAGAACTTCGGTAAATATATGAAGATATAGAACATGAAAGTTCACTTTGCATAAACTAACCCGTACATAGTGGTAAGTAATCGAAGATGACTTAGATTTGTGATTGATCCTGGCCACCTTGGCTCAAAAAATAAAAACAGAGCAAATTCTCTTCTAGCAAAGTCCCACATCAACCATCTTGAAGAAGGCAAAGAAAATGGGAAGCCTGAGTAAACACGTACAAATGGTTGAAGCAAAAATAGATTGTACAAATACATGAGAAGATCTGCGCGGTATAAATTTCCAAGAAAATCTGAAAAACCTTAATGCATTCAGACATTGCTTAAATGAGTGATGCGGATTGGGCAAGAAAACTTTTATATATTTTGGTCTAACAGGTAAATATAGTCTAGCTGAATCCAAAAACCATGTATAGTCACTAGTGCAGAACCGGGCAATAGCACCAGTTCGTAAGGCCCTTTAGTGCCGGTTTAGGAACTGGCACTAAAGTGTGGGCACTAAAGCCCCCCCCCCCCTTAGTACCGGTTCAGCACGAACCGGTGCTAAAGGGAAACCACGTGGCACCAGCCAGCTCCGGGGGCCGGGAGCCCTTTAGTACCGGTTGGTAACACCAACCGGTACTAAAATGTTTGGGGCGTTTTTGGTTTTATGATTTCTTTTTCATTTAATTTTGTGTTTTCCATTTTAATTCTTTTTCGTTTCACCCGCATATATATATATATATATATATATATATATATATATATATATATATATATATATATATATATAATAACTCATGCATGCTCGCATCATACATCATCATATATAATAACAAGTCCTACTAGCTAATTAATCAAGCATCATCATACAACTTCTACTCGTTATTAATAATAAGTCATACGATCATCATCCTCATAGTCATCGAACCCAACCCTACATAATTGTTCTTAGCACATGATCATCAAGTATCAGGTAGGATCGGACCTAAACACACTTAAGGTAAAATAGCATAAAACAATATAGACCCTGACTCTCCATTATGAAGAATGGAGATCATCCTGTCTCCAATTCTTGCACCTCGCTTCCTTTTGCTTCCAAGAAGCTCCTTACGACTGTCCATACATTTTTTCCATCCTTTGATTGTCATGTCTCCACTTCTTTTAGAAATCCGGTATGGACAGTTGAGATTCGTAGGATGACCTGGATATATGTTCAAAACACGAAGGCTGCCGCCATTCTGATACATCAAATGAGGCACATAATCCTCTGGGATAAGCTGTTGAAAAACATAGTAATAACTTCGTAGTTAGCAATGATGTACTAGTTTTAAAAGTATGCAAAAAGATGCACGGATGTCGTAATAGTAAAAAAACTTACCAGGGTATCTCCATGGTAGTTACCGTAGTTCAACACGTGCACTAGTGGCACGTATTGACCATAATGTTGAGGAGTTTGATTGTAGATATTGTAATTCTCAATATCATTACAAAATCCAACCAGATGAGTTTTCTCCTTGTAAGTTTACTCAGAGCCATCGGTGTAGTAAGTTCTATCTACCATCTTCTGCACATTCTTTGATACTTCAAAATAAGCTGTCAATGGAAATAAGCTGTCAACTATTTTGAAATGAACAATATAAGTTCTACTAATAATTAACTATGTTTGAGAAACTCACATAGCGGTAGAACTGAAGGAGTATCAACAAGGACCCAAATGTCCATATTGTCTTGCTCGATTTCAGGATCACCAAGATCCATGGTGACAAGCATACCCTCATCAAAACCATACAATTTGCAAAATGCTTCCCAATTTTTGCAACCAAAATGGGTTACGCTCTCAGCATTATACAACTTTACTTCAAAATCCACATCATGATGGGTCCTTAGGTGAATTTTCTTTGTTTCAAAATTTTCATGGTCTTCAAAATCCATCCTCTTCAAGACATAGCGTCATGCATGGCATGGGATCAACTATACTCGAATTGTAAAAGATGAAAATTACACGTTGAAATAGTTGAAGTCATGCTTAATTATGAAAAAAAAACACTTGTCGTCGTTGCGCACCGTTTCAACTTCGAAGGTCTCCTCGAGCTTAATGCTGAAGCGCCGACCATCGTCCAGGTGAGGCCTGTCGCACTCACCTCGATCGTCGTGGCACCAGTCGCACTCCTCCGGGAGACTTTCGTCGTCCGATGATGACATTTCCTATATGTTCATAATTCAAAGACTAAATTAGATCGTTATTATTCAACTAATCATATGCATATGCCTTGCATATAGTGCTCTCCAATTTGAGCATTCAATAAGAAAAATCAAATTGCAAAATAAAGTAGTATTCAAATTAGGATGCCTTCAATTATAAGAAAAACTACATCATCTCCATGTGTCCGTACATCGAATATTATCACTAATACACGTCGAATAATATATATCATACATATCGCCAGTACAGCTAGAACCGTAGCGCCCGACGGGTATCGGCGCGGGCGGTGGACACCCAAAGGGAAGGAACCATCACAGGATCATAGCTCCAGTGAGATCCCTGAAGAACCTGGCAGGTATTCTCGAACCTGCCCTCCAACGCAACCATGTAGCGACGGACGTGCTGGTCCTCCTCGCTGACACGGTGACGTACCACCTCCGCGGTGTCCGGAAGCCTCGACACCGTCACTGGCCCACGCGACTGCCACCAAACAAGGATCGGGTCAACGACGGGCTGTCTCCTCACCAAGCTACGCCCCCCGGAAGGTAGCGCCTCCCAGTACCACCCCGGTGGAGACCAGTCCCGGACATGGCCCATCTGGTCAAGCAGGTGTCGTCCTCCGCCGACTCGACGACGAGGATGCGGGATAGGCATCGTCCACGTCGATGCGGGAATAATTGCTTTAACTAAAAAAAAGAAATTAGTTCTATTCATTTTCTTGCTAAAAATAAACTACTTCAACTAGTTCAACTACTAAGCACTTACTATAAATAGAATAATGTAGTATATACTTACTCAAAATAAACAAGTTGCCCTCTAACTAAGTCCATTAAACACTTTCTAAGTAGTACTAATTACTGAAAGTTATCGGGGAGGGGGGTATATCGACAACGACATACCCGATAACAAAAATATGAACATAATAAAAATTCTATGAACAAAATTACAACAAAAAAATTCATAAAAAATCTATGAAAAAATTGTATGAACTAGTTATATTAATTATTGAACTAGTTTTAATCTCTAGTTCGACATTAATCTAACATTCGACATTAATCTAGTACGTATGTGTGTATGTGTGTGTGTGTATGCGTGTGTGGTATATGTGTGTGTGTGCGGCCCGCCGGCCCGTACGCCGCCGCCCCGTACGTCCGAGCGGGGGCGCCGGCGTACGGTGCGGGGGCGGGGGCGCCGGCATTCGGGGCGGCGGCGGGGACGGATGGCGGCGTGTGGCATTCGGGGCGGACGGCGGCGCGGCGGCCGGATACGCGCGAGGAGAGAGAGCGAGATACATACGGACGGCGGCGCGGCGGCGTTCGGGGCGGACGGCGACGACGACGGACGGCGGCGTTCGGGGCGGCGGCGGGGATGATGACGACGACGGGCGACGGGCGGCGACGACGGGAGCGGCGCGCGAGAGGTTGACGAGAAAGAAGTGGAGATGTAACTGAAATTTCGTAAGTGTTGTATATATAGGGTGAGCCTTCAGTACCGGTTGGAGCCACCAACCGGTACTAAAGGCCAACTTTGGCCAGGTCAGGAGGCGGGAAGACGAGGCCTTTAGTACCGGTTGGTGGCTTCAACCGGTACTAAACGGTGGTCTTTAGTACCGGTTGGAGCCACCAACCGATACTAAAGGCCTCGCGCTGCCTGCACAAAGTTTAGTCCCACCTCGCCGGGCGAAGGGCAGCCGAACCGGTTTATAAACCCAGCCGCGGCTGCCCTTTCGAACTCCTCTGTATAGCAGGCTTGTGGGCCTAAACTCTGCGCGCTGCCCTGTGAGTCTGCTGGGCCTTTAAGGCCTGTAATTGCATGCAGTGGCCTAGCAGGCCCACAGGGCAGCGCCCCAATTTTTTTATTTGTTTTTCTTTTCTGCTTTATTTTCTTCTATTTATTTCTGAGTAGTTTTTTTATATAATTTTTTCTTTTCTGCTATTTTTTCTTTTCTGCAAAACTTGATGGTCAAAGTCTGGAGTTATAACCAAAGTTTTAAAAAAAGAAATGCCGACGTGTAGTGTAATGCCTGCACAAAATTGAGTGTCATTTAGTTCAAAACAAATCATTGAATGCATGAAAAATAGCAAATGAAGGCAGAAATGGTTGAAAGTTGATGGCGTCGCTTTGAATGGTGCATACTGAATGCACAAAAATTCTGGAGTTGTAATAAGTTTAAAAAAATGAAATGCCTTTGTAACAGATGAGTTTAATTTTGTCAGAAACCTGAATACTTCGAAAGAGATTGTCCAGTTTGTAAACGAAGTGCATCCAGTTTTAACCATAAGCCTCTCTACTTTCTTGCACATGCTATGTGGGTGAAATGATGATACCATGCCAAGTTTCAACTTTTTCAGAGTTCATTTATAGTGCTTTTCAATTTCCAGGTCATTTAGTTCTCAAAACAAATCATTGAATGCATGAAAAATAGCAAATGAAGGCAGAAATGGTTGAAAGTTGATGGCGTTGCTTTGAATGGTGCATACTGAACGCAAAAAATATAAGAGCATTTACATCATGATCTTATATTTCTTTACAGTCTAAATTGTCAATATAATCTTATAACATAAAAAATACTTTGATCATCAATGATCTTTGTGTGTACAATCTGAATTATCAATATGAGTCATCAACGATTTATAAACCGATGAAGACTCATATTGCGGCCACAAATTCTACACATAGAGTTCAATGAAGACCAAGTGCTTGTGATAGTTTGAGAAATAACATATTTAAGGTGGTAAAAGACTTGTTAGGGGAGCGAGGTGAGACTAAAAACAGCCTGCCACAACGTCATTAGTACCGGTTCGTGGTTCGAACCGGCACTAAATGGTGATGGTGGGGCCATAGCCTGACCGCAGGCTGACACAGCCTCTTTAGTACCGGTTCGTGGGACGAACCGGTACTAAAGGTTCTCCACGAACCGGTACTATTGATCACCGCCACGAACCGGCACTAATATACGCATTAGTGCCGGCTCTAATTCAAACCGGCACTAATGTGCTTTACGTTTGACCCTTTTTTTACTAGTGAGTGCCCTCTGAATGTACTACTCGGTGACAAATATCAGGGGGAGATGGTCCAGTATTCCTCATCATTAACTTCACAACCTTGAACTAATATAAGCTAGGAAATTCTGAAATTCATGTGTATGATTTGCTACATGCCAAGGGGTTGTGGGCATGGTGGAAGGCAGTTTAATTAGAGATTCGATGGCTATCAGTCTATCACGTTGCCATGCGATAGTTTCTGCACTTCCGCAGTGTGTTGTCACTCCCATCGGGTGCTGAGTCAACCATGCGAACAAGACACACTGGAAGGCATAAGCGACCGCTGCCGTTGCAGTTTTAGGGTTAACAAGTCCTTACCTTTGGATGCCTACTGGATCTCGGGGTATAGAAAAACAGTTTCCCGGCTGAGCAGACCCTTCGCGTGCCAAGATGATGGCGAACAGGAGAGGACACCGAGGCCCATGCGCCGACGCCGACGCGGGGATGAACGTACGCGGCGTCTAGACAAATGGAGAAACGAGAAGTATCGGGTGAGCCCGATTAATGACAGAGTCGCCAGCTCGGCCTGCGGAGTAGCGGCCCAGCTAAGTAGGCCGAACGTCACGAGCTGGCGATGCGCTGAAAAAAAATCCAAACGCGAGCGGTGGACGATGGGAAGATCTGCAACATTCAATAAGGAGATCGTACGGCAGACAACGTCAAATCACCGTGGAGGCTCATAGGTAGCTGAGTCTTACTGTTTAGTAATGCGTTAGAACATGAAAATGGAAAGTCACACCCGGCTACAACGGAAATTGATGGAAGTCGTTTTTTTAAATGTTACCGATTACGTTTGTATGGGAACTTGCAGTCTGCCTCAAAGATCACACTATAAAGAAGATTGGGACGAGATTTTCAAAATATACAATGATATAGCAAGCGTTTAGGATTAGAAATAGACTCCCTTCCTAAGTTAAGGCAACAAATGCATGCATTCTCTCTCTTTTTCCTCTTGTCCTTTTTTATTGAAGATAGGTAGAAAAAACAATATTGCTGAAGACTCGGTGTAAAAAGTATCAAGTCATCAAACACCATTTGAGTATAATTGTCTTGGCTAAAGATAAATATGATATGTGATGCTGGTGACCATAGCAAGGGGTGATGATTAGACAAATAAAGGGATGATGAAGATTTATATTCTGAAGCGGAGCTCGGTTGAAAACAGACCCATGTGTAGATGAACAAAACAAGATGGAAAATTATGTCTTATTATGTGCGGTAATTGTAAGATTTAGTTAAGCTGAGTATCATTTGTTTTCCACGGAAGGGGTGCAAGGGTTGTTTCTCCCGTAGCAATGCACGGGCCCATTTACTACTATATACTCATATATTCATGTACATCAACTCTTTTTTTTTTTTGATAAACTCCATGTACATCAACTATGGTGGTCGTTTTACATGTACAGGGCACAAAAAATCAAACCGTGAAGCATTCCAGCGTTGGGCTTCTTCTCCTGGGCCAGTATGTTGCTTCTTCAACTGGGCCAATATGTTACTTTGGGCCTGTCAGATGCTTCTACCCTACCTTGAGATTTGCCAGTTTCTCAAAAAAAAAAAAAAGAGATTTGCCGCGACAGCTTTTCATTTTGAGGTGTGAGGCTAAACTTTATTAATCAAAAACCGCAGATAGTGGCACACAATTTGGGTCATTTGGCTGGCCAAACCAAACATAACGACCCGGGGTCAATGAAAGAGAAAAACTAGTTAAACTACGTGCGTCGACATTGACCGCACGACCTTCAAAAATATAAGTAAAAGTAGAAGTAGATATTCTAGTTTTTATCTTGGTGATGACTACTCCAATTCTTCCATAATTGCCAAGATTTATATCTTCCACCACTTGCTTTGAATCAGATGCTATAACAATGTTTTGTAGGTGAAGGTCTTGTGCAGCTTCTCGACAAGCTATTGCTCCCAGCGCCAAAGGGTAACAGACCCCTTCGATGACAAGAGAGGAACTGCCAATGTAATTTCCGGCGTTGTCTCTGCAAACAGCCAAGGCCGAGCTCCCCCTTCCTGGTCGTACAGCCCCATCAACAAGATTTTTTTGCATGTCCAGGGGGTAGCTTGGGTCGTTGGACTCCAAAACTCGCAGGTGGAGCAACTGGCACACACATATTTTTTTTCCCTGCGCAATCTCAAGCTCCGAAATGAACGTGCATACAAACGCATGCAATGCCGCCAATGTTTGGAAGATCCCTTCGTGTATAGCCTTATGTCGAGATGACCATATGGCTCATAGAGTGACCGCCATCTTCACAAACTACTCATGTGATAATGACTCAATAAGAGAGAAGAGCCACTGCAGCACCCATGAACACCGCACGAGCTCGTTGATGACAGGTGGCTGTAAGCTCTCACGTCTTCTGTTGGAAGTGACATCTATTCCTCGCTTTATGTGGTGAACATAAGACAAGAAAAATTACAGACTTACAGTATGCGGGCGAGGCAATTTGATCCCAGGTCTCCAAGGTAATAACCAGAGCGGCTAACCACTGTGCTACCGTAGGTTTATTGATAAAGTATATAGCGCGCCTTACTTGGGCGCAATGGCCCGGTTTTCTCCACTGTTTGTTTTAGCATTTTTCTCTGTTTTCAATTACATGGTTTACTGATTTTCGAAAAATGAGTTTTCTTGTATATACTTTTAACATTTTTAAATGATCAACATTTTGCTATAGAATTAACATTTTTCAAATGTTTGATTAACTTTTTTCAAACACTTCTTCAACATTGTTTCTTCTTCGGGTGTTTTCGTTTGTTTCTTATTTTTTCAGTTTTCCTTTTCTTTGGTTTATTTTGTCTCTTTTTCAGTTTTTTTCTTTGTTTCTTTTTGGTTTCATTCTACATTCTTATATACATGATCAATATTTTTTCAAATACTTGTTTAACATTTTTGTATAGTTGTTCAATATTTTTTAAATACTTGTTCAACATTTTTGATATACTTCTTCAACATTTATATACATAACATTTTTTCAAATACTTGTTCAATATTTTTTCAAATGTTTTTGAAGAGTGTTTTTTGTAATATATATATTTAGAATATTTCAAAGTACAAACAAAAGTACAAAAATAAAAGTAGAAAAAAAACATAAAACATAATTTCTTTTGGAAAAAGAGGATGTGGCCTCCTGCACTCGTGGGCCGCCCCGGATTGCTTGCGCCTTCAGCGAGTCCGAAAGCAGTATTTAGGAGCGCCCGAATTTGCTAGTAACCGGCGTGTTGATACAACTGGGACCTTCTATTTGGCGACCTGCACGCTAGGCAATGTGCGAAATCACTAATTAAGGAGTACTTCTTTCAAAGATCACTCCCACCTCCTCAGGTTGCGTCCAGTGGCACACTGCATGCACGCTACTTTTCGCAACCTGGATGTTTTCCATTTTTTGTACAACCATTTATTCAAAGTGTTTTATCTCTTAAGTCGTGTGTCCAAATCTTGAACTGTTTTCATCATTGAATTCCTCGTGTCGGGATCTTCAAAACTAGATCCCATGTTGATAGGTTTTGACGGATGTTATTTTCATGAAAAAAACAGACGGAAAAACCAAATTGGGAGCACATTTTTTTTCCTTTCTAAAAGAGGTACGATCGTGCCTCTCACAAAAGCAAAACCAGGCCTCTCGCGGAAGGACAAAAGAGAGAAAACATGTTTTTTCTTTTCTGTTTCCGGGAGGCATGGCCAAGCCTCTCGCGAAAGCACAACTGTACCTCTCGTGGAAGCAAATCCGTGCCTCGCGCGGAAGGAACAGAAATAGAAAATGCATTTTTCTGTTTCCGAGAGGCACGGCCATGCCTCTCGCGAAACGACAATCGTACCTCTCACGAAAGCAAAATCGTGCCTCTCGCGAAAGGAAAAAACAGAAAACATATTTTTTTGGTTTCCGAGTGGCATGGCCATGCCTCTCGCGAAAGCACGAACGTGCCTCTCTCGGAAGGAAAAACAAAACAGAAAACACGTATTTTTTGATTTCGATAGGCATGGTCGTGCCTCTCGCGAAAGCAATATTGTGCCTCTCACAAAAGCAAAAGAAAAGTGTTTTTCGCCGGAAAAATGTATATCCAAAAGCTAAGGAGGACCGGTGGAAAATCAAAAAGTCAAAAACAAAAAACAAAAAAACATTTAAAAAGCCAAAAATGCATGCTTAAAAATAAAGAAAATCTGGAGGGAGCGCCAGAGCGCGACATGTGGCGTGGCGCGCTATCAGCCCAACCCCAAGTGATCGTTAACGCTCGCCAACTTGTTGCTCTCGACAATATGCGAATGCACAGGGGTGGTGAGAGCTGGCCCAACTCCCCTGGTTCTTTGTATTTTTTAGGTCGTCTGCTTTTTTTCTTCTTTTCTCCTTTGTAAGTTTCCATGTTGTTGAATAAAAAGAGAGTTTTGGAAGAAAAAAATGAGAGAACTTGATATTATTTTTCAAGAAATCAAAAATATTCGTTGACTTAAAAAATGTTTGTGATTTAATAAAATGTTCGCATATTCAAAAAATGTTCATGGTTTCAAAAGACAATTTGTGTATTCAAAAAATGTTCATCAATTTGAAAAAAATCACGAATAAAAGTAATTTTCACGAATTTTTCAGAAAATGTTCAGAAAACCAAAATTGGTCGCTAAGTTCAAATATTGTTCCCAATTTTCAAAGAAAACACTTCATAGGTTCAAAAAATGTTCGCTGATTCAAAAAACTCATGAATTCAAATATGTTCATGCATTTGAAATAAATGTTCACCAAACAAATAAATGTTCATGATTTTCAAAACATTTTTTACAAAATATTCAAAAAAATGTTTGCCGGTTCAAGAAATGTTGACGAGTTTAAAACAATGTTCGCAAGTTCAAAAAATGTTCGCGAATTCTTAAAAAAAATTGTGAATTGGAAAAAATGTCCAAGAATTTAAAAATGTTCACGAATTTGTAAAAAATGTTCAAGATTTAAAAAAATATTCACAAATTTGAAATTAAAATGCTCAGTAGGTGAGAGCATATTTGACACGGAATGTTCAACGATGAAACTAATTGACTCGGAAAAGATGATCGCCCCATGGATCAGCTCGATGTCGGAAGTTGATGAAGAAGGAAAGGCCATCTGCGCCATTCGCTGAATTAAATGAATAACTGTATTGCAATAAACATGATTTAATCATGTTCATGCTCAACGCAAACACCAAATAACATGTATTTAGGCTCAACACTAATCCCAAAAGTAGAGGGAGTGTGCGATGGTGATCATATCAATCTTGGAAACAGTTCCAACACACATCATTACCTCGCCCTTAACTAGTCTTCGTTTATTCTGTAACTCCTGTTTCGAGTTACTAATCTCAGCAACTGAACCGGTATCAAATACACAGGGGCTACTACGAGCACTAGTAAGGTACACATCAATAACATGTATATCAAATATACCTTTGTTTACTTTGCCATCCTTCTTATCCGCCAAGTATTTGGGGCATTTCCGCTTCCAGTGACCATTTTCTTTGCAGTAGAAGCATTCAGTTTCAGGCTTGGGTCCAGCTTTGGGCTTCTTCACGGGAGCGGTAACTTGCTTGCTGTTCTTCTTGAAGTTCCCTTTCTTTCCCTTGCCCTTTTTCTTAAAACTGGTGATCTCGTTATCCATCAACACTTGATGTTCTTTCTTACCACCAATTTCAGCATCGCGAAGAGCTTGGGAATCGTTTTCGTCATCCCTTGCATATTACAGTTCATCACGAAGCTCTAGTAGCTTGGTGATAGTGACTGGAGAAATCTATCAATCACTATCTTATCTAGAAGATTAACTCCCACTTGATTCAAGGGATTGTAGTACGCAGACATTCTGAGCACATGCTCACTGGCTGGGCTATTCTCCTCCATATTGTAGGCAAAGTACTTGTCGGAGGTCTCATACCTCTCAACGCGGGCATGAGACTGAAATGCCAATTTCATCTCTTGGAACATCTCATATGTTCCATGATGTTCAAAACATATTTGGAGTCCCGATTGTAAGCCGAAAAGCATGACACACTAAACTATCAAGTAGTCATCAGATCGAGGTTGTTAAACATTCATAACATCTACATCAGCTCCTGCAACAGGTCTGTCACCTAGAGGTGCATCAAGAACATAATTCTTTTGTGAAGCAATGAGGACAATCCTCAAATCATGGACCTAGTCTGCATTATTCCTACCATCATCTTTCAACTTAGTTTTCTCTAGGTATGTATCAGAAATAGGGGAACTACATCGCGAGCTATTGATCTACGACATAATTTGCAAATACTATCAGGACTATGTTCATGATAAATTAAGTTCAATTAATCAAATTACTAATGAACTCCCACTTAAATTAACATCCCTCAAGTTATCTAAGTGATACATGATCCAAATCAACTAACCCATGTCCGATCATCATGTGTGATGGAGTAGTTTTCAATGGTGAACATCTTTATGTTGATCATATCTACTATGACACATGTTCGACCTTTCGGTCTCTAGTGTTCTGAGACCATGTGTGTACATGCTAGGATCGTCAAGTTTAACCCAAATATTCTGCATGTGCAAAACTAGCTTACACCAGTTGTATGTGAACGTAGAGTCTATCACACCCAATCATCATGTGGTGCTTCCAAACGACCAACTTTGGCAACGGTGCATACTCAGGGAGAACACTTTTATCTTGAAATTAAGTGAAGGGATCATCTTATAATGCTACCATCGTTCTAAGAAAAATAAGATGCATAAAGGATAAACATCACATGCAATCAAAATATGTGACATGATATGGACATCATCATCTTGTTCTTTTGATCTCCATCTCAAAAGCATCGACATGATCTCCATCGTCACCGGCTCGACACCTTGATCTCCATCGTTGCGTCGGGGTCATCTCGCCAACTATTGCTTCTACAACTATTGCTAACACATAGTGATAAAGTAAAACAATTACATGGCGCTTGCATTTCATACAATAATTAAAAGAGAACCCTAAGGCTCCTGCCGGTTATCGATATTACAAAACATGATTATCTCATACAACAACATATATCACATCACGTCTTGACCATATCACATCACAACATACCCTGCAAAAACAAGTTAGACGTCCTCTACTTTGTTGTTGCATGTCTTACATGGCTACTAGGGGCAACTAGCAAGAACCGTTCTTACCTACGCAAAACCACAACAGTGATTATCAATTTTGTTGTTTTAACCTTCTTCAAAGACCAGCCATAGTGAAATTTGATTCAACTAAAGTGGGAGAAACAGACACCCGCTAGCCACCTTTATGCAAAACAAGTTGCATGTTAGTCGGTGGAACCGGTCTCATGTGCGTGGACATGTAACGTTGGTCCGGCCCGCTTCATCCCACAATGCCGCTGAATCAAAATAAGACGTTGGTGGTAAGCAATATGAACATCACCGCCCACAACTTCTTTGTGTTCTACTCATGCATATCATCTACACATAGACCTGGCTCATGATGCCACTGTTGGGAAACGTTGCATGGAAAACAAAAAAATTCTACGCACACGCAAGATCTATCCATGGAGATGCATAGGTACGAGAGGGGAGAGTGTGTGTACGTACCCTCGTAGCCCGTAAGCGGAAGCGTTTATTAACAAATTTGATGTAGTTGAACACCTTCGCGATCCAACCGATCAAGTACCGAATGTACTGCATGATACGTCTCCGTCGTATCTACTTTTCCAAACAATTTTGCCCTTGTTTTGGACTCTAACTTGCATGATTTGAATGGAACTAACCCGGACTGACGCTGTTTTCAGCAGAATTGCCATGGTGTTATTTATGTGCAGAAACAAAAGTTCTCGGAATGACCTGAAACTCCACGGAACATATTTTTGGAAAATATTAAAAATACTGGAAGAAGAGTCCACGCCAGGGGGCCCACACCCTGTCCACGAGGGTGGGGGGCGCGCCCCCTGCCTCATGGGCCCCCTGACGCTCCACCGACCTCAACTCCAACTCCATATATTCGTGTTCGGGGAGAAAAAAATCAGAGAGAAGGATTCATCGCGTTTTACGATACGGAGCCGCCGCCAAGCCCTAAAACCTCTCGGGAGGGCTAATCTGGAGTCCGTTCGGTGCTCCGGAGAGGGTGATTCATCGCTGTCGTCATCATCAACCATCCTCCATCACCAATTTCATGATGCTCACCGCCGTGCGTGAGTAATTCCATCGTAGGCTTGCTGGACGGTCATGGGTTGGATGAGATTTATCATGTAATCGAGTTAGTTTTGTTAGGGTTTGATCCCTAGTATCCACTATGTTCTCAGATTGATGTTGATATGACTTTGCTATGCTTAATGCTTGTCACTAGGGCCCGGGTGCCATGATTTCAGATCTGAACCTATTATGTTTTCATGAATATATGTGAGTTCTTGATCCTATCTTGCAAGTGTATAGTCACCTACTATGTGTTATGATCTGGCAACCCCGAAGTGACAATAATCGGGACCACTCCCGGTGATGACCGTAGTTTGATGAGTTCATGTATTCACTATGTGCTAATGCTTTGTTCCGGTACTCTATTAAAAGGAGGCTTTAATATCCCTTAGTTTCCATTACGACCCTGCTGCCACGGGAGGGTAGGACAAGAGATGTCATGCAAGTTCTTTTCCATAAGGACGTATTGTTGGGGAACGTTGCAGAAAACAAAAATTTTCATACAGTTTCACCAAGATCCATCTGTGAGTTCATCTAGCAACGAGTGATCAGATGCATCTACATACCTTTGTAGATCGCGAGCGGAAGCGTTCACTAGAACGTGGATGATGGAGTCGTACTCGCCGTGATCCAAATCACCGATGACCAAGTGCCGAACGGACGGCACCTCCGCGTTCAACACACGTACGGAGCGGATGACGTCTCCTCCTTCTTGATCCAGCAAGGGGGAAGGAGAGGTTGATGAAGATCCAGCAGCACGACGGCGTGGTGGTGGATGCAGCAGTCACCGCAGCAGGGCTTCGCCGAGCTTCTACGAGAGAGAGAGAGAGAGAGAGAGAGAGAGAGAGAGAGAGAGAGAGAGAGAGAGAGAGAGAGAGAGAGAGAGAGAGAGAGAGAGAGAGAGAGAGAGAGAGAGAGAGAGAGAGAGAGAGAGGTGTAGCAGGGGAGAGGGAGGCGCCAAAGCTTCAGGGTGCGGCTGCCCCTCCCTCCCCCCCTTTATATAGGCCCCCCTGGTGGGGGGGGGCGCCGGCCCTGGAGATCCTATCTCCCAAGGGGGCGGCGGCCAGGGGGGGTGGAGTACCCCCCAAGGCAGTGGGGCGCCCCCCCACCCTACTTCAGCCCATGGGGGCCTCCGGGATGGGTGGCCCCACCCGATGGACCCCCGGGACCCATCCGGTGGTCCCGGTACAATACCGGTGACCTCGAATTCTCTCGATGGCCGAAACTGTACTTCCTATATATGATTCTTTACCTCCGGACCATTCCGGAACTCCTCGTGACGTACGGGATCTCATCCAGGACTCCGAACAACTTTCGGATTACTGCATACTTATCTCTATACAACCCTAGCGTCACCGAACCTTAAGTGTGTAGACCCTACGGGTTCGGGAGACACGTAGACATGACCGAGATAGCTCTCTGGCCAATAACCAACAGCGGGATCTAGATACCCATGTTGGCTCCCACATGCTCCTCGATGATCTCATCGGATGAACCACGATGTCGAGGATTCAAGCAACCCCGTATACAATTCCCTTCGTCAATCGGTATTTTACTTGCCCGAGATTCGATCGTCGGTATCCCAATACCTCGTTCAATCTCGTTACCGGCAGGTCACTTTACTCGTGCCGTAATGCATGATCCCGTGATCAAACACTTTGATCACATTGAGCTCATTATGATGATGCATTACCGAGTGGGCCCAGTGATACCTCTCCGTCATATGGAGTGACAAATCCCAGTCTCGATCCGTGTCAACCCAACAGACACTTTCGGAGATACCCGTAGTATACCTTTATAGTCACCCAGCTACGTTGTGACGTTTGGCACACCCAAAGCACTCCTACGGTATCCGGGAGTTACACGATCTCATGGTCTAAGGAAAAGATACTTGACATTGTAAAAGCTCTAGCAAACGAACTTCACGATCTTGTGCTATGCTTAGGATTGGGTCTTATCCATCACATCATTCTCCTAATGGTGTGATCTTGTTATCAATGACATCCAATGTCCATAGTCAGGAAACCATGACTATCAGTTGATCAACGAGCTAGTCAACTAGAGGCTTACTAGGGACATGTTGGTGTCTATGTATTCACACATGTATTACGATTTCCAGATAACACAATTATAGCATGAATAAAAGACAATTATCATGAACAAGGAAATATAATAGTAATCCTTTTATTATTGCCTCTAGGGCATATTTCCAACAGTCAATAATCTAGTTACATTGTGATGAATCGAACACCCATAGAGTTCTGGTGTTGATCATGTTTTGCTCGCGGAAGAGGTTTAGTCAACGGATCTGCGACATTCAGATCCGTATGCACTTTGCAAATATCTATGTCTCCATCTTGAACATTTTCACGAATGGAGTTGAAGCGATGCTTGATGTGCCTGGTCTTCTTGTGAAACCTGGGCTCCTTGGCAAGTGCAATAGCTCCAGTGTTGTCACAGAAGAGTTTGATCGGCCCCGACGCATTGGGTATGACTCCTAGGTCGGTGATGAACTCCTTCACCCAAATTGCTTCATGTGCTGCCTCCGAGGCTGCCATGTACTCCGCTTCACATGTAGATCCCGCCACGACGCTCTACTTGCAGCTGCACCAGCTTACTGCTCCACCATTCAACATATACACGTATCCGGTTTGTGACTTAGAGTCATCCAGATCTGTGTCGAAGCTAGCGTCGACGTAACCCTTTACGACGAGCTCTTCGTCACCTCCATAAACGAGAAACATGTCCTTAGTCCTTTTCAGGTACTTCAGGATATTCTTGACCGCTGTCCAGTGTTCCTTGCCGGGATTACTTTGGTACCTTCCTACCAAACTTATGACAAGGTTTCATCAGGTCTGGTACACAGCATGGCATACATAATAGACCCTATGACCGAGGCATCGGGGACGACACTCATCTCTTGTAGCGACCCGACCAGAATGGATCAAGTCTCTGTGCTTAAGTGTCATCCCTGGATCGGTATGCTGACACACACAATACTCGAAGGATTTATAACAGAGGTAAATCACATGTATAAAGTAATGTAAATACTATTACCTCAATCCATATAGCGGAAGCGACAAGGTTGTGGATTCCCATCAACACCAACGGCAAAGTTGAGTGTAGAAATCATAACCCTAACGTATCACTTACTCGTCGTAAGATAATCCTGCAACATGAGACGTTGTAGCCCGAAACGGGTCAGTACATTGAATGTACTGGCAAATTCACACCATAGAGAGAATGATGAATAATGGCTATCACTACATGCATATATGGCTGGTGGAAAAGCTCTATGGTTATAATGTTTTTGCGAAAAGCCAATTTTTCCCTACTGCAAAGGAATAAATTTATTTAACTATCATGGTGGTTGTTAAACATTGAGAATGGTTGACAGCATTCTCAATCCCAATTAAGTATCATCATTAAAACCCAACAAAATTAATTAAAGTAACATGATGAGATCAACAGGATAATCCAAGAACTAGATACTCAAGATGTCCATAACCGGGGACACGGCTAATCATGATTAGTTTGTACACTCTGCAGAGGTTTGCGCACTTTTCCCCACAAGACTCGATCGCCTCTGTTGGATTTCTCGCACTACATGGTGTTTGAGAAACGGATGACTAAGACATAGTCTTTCTGAAGCGCTAGCACCTTACGTTGGATAGACCGGTACACCTACTTTCCCCTACATCTGCTAGTCTACCCTGTAAGAGTTCGCACGACATAATCAACTATGCCAGAGCCCTTGATGGCTTGTGGCTGCACACGGAAGTTTCTAGTACGCATAATCTCATGATCCCTTTGAGCCTGGGTGGCGGTCCAAAAGAAAAAAACAGGCAAGTCCTGGAATACCCAGGTGCCTAGATAGGCAAGTCCTGGTATACCCAGGTGCCTCAATCCACCCAGATGCGTGTTTAAGTTGCCACCTTAAGTAAACCATTAATTAATAATCTCACATCTGTCATAAAATACTCTCAAAACCCAATCCACGTCTACGAGCATAGCATAGCAGTATAAGCATAACGTAATAGTAACTCCCAAGGTTTGAATGTAGGGCAATAGGTTCCTACCTCATAAACTACTTCCCAATACCCACATGTTATCAATCCTACTGATGCAATGTTTGAGGGTTGAAACTAATGCATAAAAACTGGGTATGAAAAGGGATATGATCAAAGTGTGAACTTGCCTGCAATGTTGATGAAGATGATTTGCACTCAAAACTCTTGATAGATCTACTCGTCACACTCCGGTCAATCTATCGTAAGCAAGCAATAGTAACCACACATAAGCAATCACTCAAATATCGAAAAGAACGAAGAAAACAATTCGGAAAACATCAAAACCGAAGAAATAACTCTTGCAACATAAAAAATTTTCTAACAGTACCAAAATAATGTGAATTTGGCCTTATCATAAAGTTTAGGTCAAGAGCTTCGATTTGCAAAAAGAATCAACTCAAACGGAGCTACGGAACTCAAGTTACGATCAAACAAAGTTTGAATACAATCTGTTCTAATTCAAAATTTAAAATTTTCAAAAACATGTTTAAGTTGTTTTACTGGATAGAGAAGATCATAACGAAGACGTGAGCGTTGGTTTCATTGAATTTGGACTAACGAGTAAAAAGTTATAGTCATTTGAAACCGAGGGACTAATCTGTAAGAAAAACTATCACAAATAGGTCCCTGGCTGAAAATAACAGAAAAAGAAAAAAAAAACTATCTAACGAACGCTCGCTGTAGAAGCTTATAAGACAAAAACCGTTCGCTGCAAACACTAAAACAATGAAAATTCACTACTTAAAGAAAACGGTTGGAACCAAAAAAAACAACGCGACCTAATCCTATCCGTTGACCCTAGATCTAACGGACGAGGGAGGAGCCGGGCTTACCGCGGCGGTGGGCGTCGGCGTCGCCGGAGAAGATGGCGGCGACGGCGTCGGCTTCGAGCGGGCGGCGACTCCGGTGGTCAGAGGCGACGACGGAGCGGTCGTGAAGGGGCGGAGCGGAGCGGCGGAGTCGTCGGCGGGGTCAGCTGCGGTTGAGGGCGACGGGACAGAGCGGGCGACGGCAACGGATCTCGTCGCAGTGTGCAACTCCGGCGAGGGTGTGCGGGGCGTCGGCGGCTGCGGCTTGAGGGGAAAACGAGGCCGGGGCCTCGGTATTTAAAGAAGGGGCGAGGCAGTGGCTTGGGCGAGGGGCAAGGCGGCGCGGGGTGGAAGTCGAGTCGGACACGGCGGCGGCCGGCGACGCGTGCTGGAGTTGGACTCCGGCTCGGCTTGGGGAAGAAGAAGCTGACAGGTGGGGTCCACCTGTCGGCGGCTGGCGAAGCGGCGTCCACGCGACGGAGCGAGCGGGCGAGCGAGGCGTAGCCGGTTCGGGAGCGGGGAGTCGTTGGGCTGTGGCTTGCCTGGCCTGGTTGGCTGGGCCGGCCCAGTCGGCAGGATTCTTTTTTTTAAACAATTTTTAAGACAAGACAAGAAAAGAAACAAAAACGAGTAAAATAAAAATATACTATAGGTATATTATATATCCAAGATTTCAGAAAAAGATTTCCAACAACATGGACATTTTTGTAAATTCAAATAAAATCCACACAAATTCAGATAATTCAAAGAGTGATACTAGTCTAATAAAATCCAACAAAAATCATTTTAAAAATACCAAAATTAATTCAAATTTATTTCTCTCCAATTTTCTATTGTAGGGAATCATGTTACCCTATTTTCCATATATTTTATTTTTGGAGAAAAATAATTTGAATAAAACTCAAATAACCCAAATTGAAAATAATTTCAAATGGATTTTAAATTTGAGTTTCTTTGAAACTCCCAACTCATATTTCATATATTTTGAAGAAGTCATATTATCTTCTCTCGTGAAAATCATTGAGTTGCATAAAGTTTTAGAATTTGAAATATTTTCAAATGAAATTCAAATATTTTGAACACCCCTTGTCATTTGAATAAATGGAAGAAGTCATGTCATCTTCTCTCCAGGGTTTTGGTGGTGAAAAGAATTTGAATTCACGGAGATCATAAAATGCAAAATGAAAGTTTGGGAAAGTCCTTTTATTCCCTCTCATTTAACTTTCAAAAAGTTTCGAATTCACTCACTTTCAGTCAATCAATCAAACAATCAAGCAATCAATCAAATCTATCTATTTATTATAACATTCCAAAATTTAGAATTTTGGGATGTTACATCTCTTCTATATCTTCTGCCGTGGTCGGACATTGAGCTGAGCTCGATTTCACACCTTGTAACACAGGCAAGAACCCCTTCTTGGACTGATCCATATTGAACTTCTTCAATATCTTTTCAAGGTATGTGCTTTGTGAAAGACCTATGAGGAGTCTTGATCTATCTCTATAGATCTTGATGCCTAATATATAAGCAGCTTCTCCAAGGTCCTTCATTGAAAAACTCTTATTCAAGTAGACCTTAATGCTGTCCAAAAGTTCTATATCACTTCCCATCAAAAGTATGTCATCTACATATAATATGAGAAATGCTACAGAGCTCCCACTCACTTTCCTGTAAACGCAGTCTTCTCCATAAGTCTGCATAAACCCAAACGCTTTGATCATCTCATCAAAGCAAATGTCCCAACTCTGAGATGCTTGCACCAGCCCATAAATGGATCGCTGGAGCTTGCATACCTTGTTAGCATTCTTAGGGTCGACAAATCCTTCTAGCTGTATCATATACAGTTCTTCCTTAAGATAACCGTTAAGGAATGCCGTTTTGACGTCCATTTGCCATATCTCATAACCATAGTATGCAGCAATTGCTAACATGATTCGGACGGACTTCGGCTTCGCTACGGGAGAGAAAGTCTCATCGTAGTCAACCCCTTGAACTTGCCGATAACCCTTAGCGACAAGTCGAGCTTTATAGATGGTAATATTACCATCAGCGTCCGTCTTCTTCTTAAAGATCCATTTGTTTTCTATCGCTCGCCGATCATCGGGCAAGTCTGGCAAAGTCCATACTTTGTTTTCATACATGGATCCTATCTCGGATTGCATGGCTTCTAGACATTTGTTGGAATCTGGGCCCACCATCGCTTCTTCATAGTTCGAAGGTTCACCGTTGTCTAACAACATGATTTCCAGGACAGGGTTGCCTTAACACTCTGGTGCGGAGCGTGTCCTTGTGGACCTACGAAGTTCAGTAGTAACTTGATCTGAAGTTTCATGATCATCATCATTAACCTCCTCTCTAACCGGTGGAGGCACCACAGAAACATTTTCTTGAGCTGCGCTACTCTTCGGTTCAAGAGGTAATACTTCATCAAGTTCCACTTTCCTCCCACTTACTTCTTTCGAGAGAAACTCTTTCTCCAGAAAGGATCCGTTCTTGGCAACAAAGATCTTGCCTTCGGATCTTAGGTAGAAGGTATACCAAATGGTTTCCTTAGGGTATCCTATGAAGACGCATTTTTCCGACTTGGGTTCGAGCTTTTCAGGTTGAAGTTTCTTGACATAAGCATCGCATCCCCAAACTTTTAGAAACGACAGCTTAGGTTTCTTCCCAAACCATAATTCATACGGTGTCGTCTCAACGGATTTAGACGGTGCCCTATTCAAAGTGAATGTAGTTGTCTCTAGAGCGTATCCCCAAAATGATAGCGGTAAATAAGTAAGAGACATCATAGATCGCACCATATCCAATAGAGTGCGATTGCGACGTTTGGACACACCGTTACATTGAGGTGTTCCAGGCGGCGTGAGTTGTGAAACGGTTCCACATTTCCTTAAGTGTGTGCCAAATTCGTGACTTAAATATTCTCCTCGACGATCTGATCATAAGAACTTTATTTTTCGGTCACGTTGATTCTCTACCTCATTCTGAAATTCCTTGAACTTTTCAAAGGTCTCAGACTTGTGTTTCATCAAGTAGACATACCCATATCTACTCAAGTCATCAGTAAGAGTGAGAACATAACGATATCCTCCGCGAGCCTCAACACTCATTGGACCGCACACATCAGTATGTATGATTTCCAATAAGTTGGTTGGTCGCTCCATTGTTCCGGAGAACGGAGTCTTGGTCATTTTGCCCATGAGGCATGGTTCGCATGTGTCAGATGATTCATAATCGAGAGACTCTAAAAGTCCATCAGCATGGAGCTTCTTCATGCGCTTGACACCAATGTGACCAAGGCGGCACTGCCACAAGTATGTGGGACTATCGTTATCAACTTTACATCTTTTGGTATTCACACTATGAAAATGTGTAACATCACGTATGATATTCATTAAGAATAAACCATTGACCAACGGAGCATGACCATAAAACATATCGCTCATATAAATAGAACAACCATTATTCTCGGATTTAAATGAGTACCCATCTCTTATTAAACGAGATCCAGATACAATGTTCATGCTCAAACTTGGCACTAAATAACAATTATTGAGGTTTAAAACTAATCCCGTAGGTAAATGTAGAGGTAGCGTGCCGACGGCGATCACATCGACCTTGGAACCATTCCCGACGCGCATCGTCACCTCGTCCTTCGCCAGTCTCCGCTTATTCCGCAGCTCCTGCTTTGAGTTACAAATATGAGCAACGGCACCGGTATCAAATACCCAGGAGCTACTACGAGCACCTGGTAAGGTACACATCAATTACATGTATATCACATATACTTTTAGTGTTGCCGGCCTTCTTGTCTGCTTAGTATTTGGGGCAGTTCCGCTTCCAGTGACCATTCCCTTTGCAATAAAAGCACTCAGTTTCAGGCTTGGATCCATGCTTTGACTTCTTCCCGGCAACTTGCTTACCTGGCGCGGCAACATCCTTGCCGTCCTTCTTGAAGTTCTTCTTGCCCTTGCCTTTCTTGAACTTGGTGGTTTTATTGACCATCAACACTTGATGTTCCTTTTTGATTTCTACCTCCGTTGATTTCAGCATAGCAAATACCTCAGGAATGGTCTTTTCCATCCCCTGCATATTGTAGTTCATCACAAAGCTCTTGTAGCTAGGTGGGAGCGACTGAAGGATTCTGTCAATGACCGCCTCAACTGGGAGGTTAATCTCCAACTGAGTCAAGCGGTTGTGCAACCCAGACATCTTGAGTATGTGTTCACTGACAGAACTATTTTTCTCCATCTTACAACTGTAGAACTTGTCGGAGACTTCATATCTCTCGACCCGGGCATGAGCTTGGAAAACCATTTTTAGTTCTTCGAACATCTCATATGCTCCGTGTTGATCAAAATGCTTTTGGAGCCCCGGTTCTAAGCTGTAAAGCATGCCGCATTGAACGAGGGAGTAATCATCAGCACGCTGCTGCCAAGCATTCCTAAAGTCTTGGTTCTCTGGGACGGGTGCATCACCTAGCGGTGCTTCTAGGACATATTCTTTCCTGGCAGCTATGAGGATGATCCTCAGGTTCCGGACCCAGTCCGTATAGTTGCTGCCATCGTCTTTCAGCTTGGTTTTCTATAGGAACGCGTTGAAGTTGAGGTTGACATTAGCGTGGGCCATTTGATCTACAAGACATATTGCAAAGTTTATTTAGACTAAGTTCATGATAATTAAGTTCATCTAATCAAATTATATAATGAACTCCCACTCAGATTAGACATCCCTCTAGTCATCTAAGTGAAACATGATCCGACTCAACTAGGCCGTGTCAGATCATCACGTGAGACGGACTAGTCATCATCAGTGAACATCTCCATGTTGATCGTATCTTTCATACGACTCATGTTCGACCTTTCGGTCTCTTGTGTTCCGAGGCCATGTCTGTACATGCTAGGCTCGTCAAGTTAACTTAAGTGTTTGCCTGTGTAAATCTGTCTTACACCCGTTGTATGTGAACGTTGGAATCTATCACACCCGATCATCACGTGGTGCTTCGAAACAACGAAATGTCGCAACGGCGCACAGTTAGGGGAAACACTTTCTTGAAATTATTATGAGGGATCATCTTATTTACTACCGTCGATCTAAGTAAACAAGATGCAAAAACATGATAAACATCACATGCAATCAAATAATAATAGTGACATGATATGGCCAATATCATATAGCTCCTTGATCTCCATCTTGGGGCTCCATGATCATCTTGTCACCGGCATAACACCATGATCTCCATCATCATGATCTCCATCATCGTGTCTCCATGAAGTTGCTCGCCAACTATTACTTCTACTACTACGGCTAACATGTTTAGCTATAAAGTAAAGTAATTTACATGGCGTTTCTCAATGACACGCAGGTCATACAAAAATAAAGACAACTCCTATGGCTCCTGCCGGTTGTCATACTCATCGACATGCAACAGGTCCCTGGCTGAAAATAACAGAAAAAGAAAAAAAACTATCTAACGAACGCTCGCTGTAGAAGCTTATAAGACAAAAATCGTTCGCTGCAAACACTAAAACAATGAACATTCACTACTTAAAGAAAACGGTTGGAACCAAAAAAACAACGTGATCTAATCCTATCCGTTGACCCTAGATCTAACGGACGAGGGAGGAGCCGGGCTTACCGCGGCGGTGGGCGTCGGCGTCGCCGGAGAAGATGGCGGCGGCGGCTTCGAGCGGGCGGCGACTCCGGTGGTCAGAGGCGACGGCGGAGCGGCGGAGTCGTCGGCGGGGTCAGCTGCGGTCGAGGGCGACGGGACGGAGCGGGCGACGGCAACGGATCTCGTCGCAGTGTGCAACTCCGGCGAGGGGGTGTGGGGCATCGGCGGCTGCGGCTTGAGGGTAAAACGAGGCCGGGGCCTCGGTATTTAAAGAAGGGGCGACGCAGTGGCTTGGGCGAGGGGCAAGGCGGCGCGGGGTGGAAGTCGAGTCAGACATGGCGGCGGCCGGCGACGCGTGCTGGAGTTGGACTCCGGCTCGGCTTGGGGAAGAAGAAGCTGACAGGTGGGGTCCACCTGTCGGCGGCTGGCGAAGCGGCGTCCACACGACGGAGCGAGCGGGCGAGCGAGGCGTAGCCGGTTCGGGAGCGGGGAGTCGCTGGGCTGCGGCTAGCCTGGCCCGGTTGGCTGGGCCGGCCCAGTTTGCTGGGCCGGTCCAGTTGGCGGGATTCTTTTTTTAAACAATTTTTAAGACAAGACAAGAAAAGAAATAAAAACGAGTAAAATAAAAATATACTATAGGTATATTATATATCCAAATTTTCAAAAAAAGATCTCCAACAACATGGACATTTTTGTAAAGTCAAATAAAATCCACACAAATTCAGATAATTCAAAGAGTGATACTAGTCTAATAAAATCCCATAAAAATCATTTTAAAAATACCAAAATTAATTCAAATTTATTTCTCTCCAATTTTCTATTGTAGGGAATCATGTTACCCTATTTTCCATATATTTTATTTTTGGAGAAAAATAATTTGAATAAAACTCAAATAACCCAAATTGAAAATAATTTCAAATGGATTTTAAATTTGAGCTTCTTTGAAACTCCCAACTCATATTTCATATATTTTGAAGAAGTCATATTATCTTCTCTCGTGAAAATCATTGAGTTGCATAAAGTTTTAGAATTTGAAATATTTTCAAATGAAATTCAAATATTTTCAACACCCCTTGTCATTTGAATAAGTGGAAGAAGTCATGTCATCTTCTCTCCAGGGTTTTGGTGGTGAAAAAATTTTGAATTCACGGAGATCATAAAATGCAAAATGAAAGTTTGGGAAAGTCCTTTTATTCCCTCTCATTTAACTTTCAAAAAGTTTTGAATTCACCCACTTTCAGTCAATCAATTAAACAATCAAGCAATCAATCAAATCTATCTATTTATTATAACATTCCAAAATTTAGAATTTTGGGATGTTACATCTCTTCTATATCTTCTGCCGTGGTCGGACATTGAGCTGAGCTCAATTTGACACCTTGTAAGACAGGCAAGAACCCCTTCTTGGACTGATCCATATTGAACTTCTTCAATATCTTTTCAAGGTATGTGCTTTGTGAAAGACCTATGAGACGTCTTGATCTATCTCTATAGATCTTGATGCCTAATATATAAGCAGCTTCTCCAAGGTACTTCATTGAAAAACTCTTATTCAAGTAGACCTTAATGTTGTCCAAAAGTTCTATATCACTTCCCATCAAAAGTATGTCATCTACATATAATATGAGAAATGCTACAGAGCTCCCACTCACTTTCTTGTAAACGCAGGCTTCTCCATAAGTCTGCATAAACCCAAACGCTTTGAACATCTCATCAAAGCGAATGTTCCAACTCCTAGGTGCTTGCACCAGCCCATAAATGGATCGGTGGAGCTTGCATACCTTGTTAGCATTCTTAGGGTCGACAAAACCTTCCGGCTGTATCATATACAGTTCTTCCTTAAGATAACCGTTAAGGAATGCTGTTTTGAGGTCCATTTGCCATATCTCATAATCATAGTATGCGACAATTGCTAACATGATTCGGACGGACTTCAGCTTCGCTACGGGAGAGAAAGTCTCATCGTAGTCAACACCTTGAACTTGCCGATAACCCTTAGCGACAAGTCGAGCTTTATAGATGGTAATATTACCATCCGCGTCCGTCTTCTTCTTAAAGATCCATTTGTTTTCTATCGCTCACCGGTCATCGGGCAAGTCTGTCAAAGTCCATACTTTGTTTTAATACATGGATCCTATCTCGGATTGCATGGCTTCTAGCCATTTGTTGGAATCTGGGCCCGCCATCGCTTCTTCATAGTTCGAAGGTTCACCGTTGTCTAACAACATGATTTCCAGGATAGGGTTGCCGTACCACTCTGGTGCGGAGTGTGTCCTTGTGGACCTACAAAGTTCAGTAGAAACTTGATCTGAAGTTTCATGATCATCATCATTAACCTCCTCTCTAACCGGTGGAGGCACCACAGAAACATTTTCTTGAGCTGCGCTACTCTTCGGTTCAAGAGGTAATACTTCATCAAGTTCCACTTTCCTCCCACTTACTTCTTTCGAGAGAAACTCTTTCTCCAGAAAGGATCCGTTCTTGGCAACAAAGATCTTGCCTTCGGATCTTAGGTAGAAGGTATACAAAATGGTTTCCTTAGGGTATCCTATGAAGACGCATTTTTCCGACTTGGGTTCGACCTTTTCAGGTTGAAGTTTCTTGTCATAAGCATTGCATCCCCAAACTTTTAGAAACGACAGCTTAGGTTTCTTCCCAAACCATAATTCATACGGTGTCGTCTCAACGGATTGAGACGGTGCCCTATTTAAAGTGAATGTAGCTATCTCTAGAGCGTATCCCCAAAATGATAGCGGTAAATCAGTAAGAGACATCATAGATCGCACCATATCCAATAGAGTGCGATTGCGACGTTCGGACACACCATTACGTTGAGGTGTTCCAGCCGGCGTGAGTTGTGAAACGGTTCCACATTTCCTTAAGTGTGTGCCAAATTCGTGACTTAAATATTCTCCTCGATGATCTGATCGTAAGAACTTTATTTTTCGGTCACGTTGATTCTCTACCTCATTCTGAAATTCCTTGAACTTTTCAAAGGTCTCAGACTTGTGTTTCATCAAGTAGACATAGCCATATCTACTCAAGTCATCAGTAAGAGTGAGAACATAACGATATCCTCCGCGAGCCTCAACACTCATTGGACCGCACACATCAATATGTATGATTTCCAATAAGTTGGTTGGTCGCTCCATTGTTCCGGAGAATGGAGTCTTGGTCATTTTGCCCATGAGGCATGGTTTGCATGTGTCAAATGATTCATAATCGAGAGATTCTAAAAGTCCATCAGCATGGAGCTTCTTCATGCGCTTGACACCAATGTGACCAAGGCGGCAGTGCCACAAGTATGTGGGACTATCGCTATCAACTTTACATCTTTTGGTATTCACACTATGAATATGCGTAACATCATGTATGAGATTCATTAAGAATAAACCATTGACCATCGGAGCATGACCATAAAACATATCGCTCATATAAATAGAACAACCATTATTCTCGGATTTAAATGAGTAGCCATCTCTTATTAAACGAGATCCAGATACAATGTTCATGCTCAAACTTGGCACTAAATAACAATTATTGAGGTTTAAAACTAATCCCGTAGGTAAATGTAGAGGTAGCATGCCGATGGCGATCACATCGACCTTGGAACCATTCCCAACGCGCATCGTCACCTCGTCCTTCGCCAGTCTCCGCTTATTCGCAGCTCCTGCTTTGAGTTACAAATATGAGCAACGGCACCGGTATCAAATACCCAAGAGCTACTACGAGAACTGGTAAGATACACATCAATTACATGTATACCACATATACCTTTAGTGTTGCCGGCCTTCTTGTCTGCTTAGTATTTGGGGCAGTTCCGCTTCCAGTGACCCTTCCCTTTGCAATAAAAGCACTCAGTTTCAGGCTTGGATCCATGCTTTGACTTATTCCCGGCAACTTGCTTACCGGGCGCGGCAACATCCTTGCCGTCCTTCTTGAAGTTCTTCTTGCCCTTGCCTTTCTTGAACTTGGTGGTTTTATTGACCATTAACACTTGATGTTCCTTTTTGATTTCTACCTCCGCTGATTTCAGCATAGCAAATACCTCAGGAATGGTCTTTTCCATCCCCTGCATATTGTAGTTCATCACAAAGCTCTTGTAGCTAGGTGGGAGCGACTGAAGGATTCTGTCAATGACCGCCTCAACTGGGAGGTTAATCTCTAGCTGAGTCAAGCGGTTGTGCAACCCAGACATCTTGAGTATGTGTTCACTGACAGAACTATTTTTCTCCATCTTACAATTGTAGAACTTGTCGGAGACTTCATATCTCTCGACCCGGGCATGAGCTTGCAAAACCATTTTCAGTTCTTCGAACATCTCATATGCTCCCTGTTGCTCAAAATGCTTTTGGAGCCCCGGTTCTAAGGTGTAAAGCATGCCGCATTGAACGAGGGAGTAATCATCAGCACGCTGCTGCCAAGCGTTCATAACGTCTTGGTTCTCTGGGACAGGTGCATCACCTAGCGGTGCTTCTAGGACATATTGTTTCCTGGCAGCTATGAGGATGATCCTCAGGTTCCGGACCCAGTCCGTATAGTTGCTGCCATCGTCTTTCAGCTTGGTTTTCTCTAGGAACGCGTTGAAGTTGAGGTTGACATTAGCATGGGCCATTTGATCTACAAGACATATTGCAAAGTTTATTTAGACTAAGTTCATGATAATTAAGTTCATCTAATCAAATTATATAATGAACTCCCACTCAGATTAGACATCCCTCTAGTCATCTAAGTGAAACATGATCCGACTCGACTAGGCCGTGTCCAATCATCACGTGAGACAGACTAGTCATCATCAGTGAACATCTCCATGTTGATCGTATCTTTCATACGACTCATGTTCGACCTTTCGGTCTCTTGTGTTCCGAGGCCATGTGTGTACATGCTAGGCTCGTCAAGTTAACCTAAGTGTTTGCATGTGTAAATCTGTCTTACACCCGTTGTATGTGAACGTTGGAATCTATCACACCCGATCATCACGTGGTGCTTCGAAACAACGAAATGTCGCAACGGCGCACAGTTAGGGGAAACACTTCCTTGAAATTATTATGAGGGATCATCTTATTTACTACCGTCGATCTAAGTAAACAAGATGCAAAAACATGATAAACATCACATGCAATCAAATAATAATAGTGACATGATATGGCCAATATCATATAGCTCCTTGATCTCCATCTTGGGGCTCCATGATCATCTTGTCACCGGCATGACACCATGATCTCCATCATCATGATCTCCATCATCGTGTCTCCATGAAGTTGCTCGCCAACTATTACTTCTACTACTACGGCTAACATGTTTAGCTATAAAGTAAAGTAATTTACATGGCGTTTCTCAATGACACGCAGGTCATACAAAAATAAAGACAACTCCTATGGCTCCTGCCGGTTGTCATACTCATCGACATGCAAGTCGTGATTCCTATTACATGAACATGATCTCATACATCACATATATATCATTCATCATTCATCACAACTTTGGCCATATCACATCACAAAGCACTTGCTGCAAAAACAAGTTAGACGTCCTCTAATTGTTGTTGCAAGTTTTACGTGGCTGCAATAGGGTTCTAGCAAGAACGTTTTCTTACCTACATAAAAGCCACAACGTGATTTGTCAACTTCTATTTACCCTTCATAAGGACCCTTTTCGTCGAATCCGCTCCAACTAAAGTGGGAGAGACAGACACCCGCCAGCCACCTTATGCAACTAGTGCATGTTAGTCAGTGGAACCGGTCTCATGTAAGCGTACGTGTAAGGTTGGTCCGGGCCGCTTCATCCCACAATACCGCTGAAGCAAAATAAGACTAGTAGCAGCAAGAAAGTTGACAACATCTACGCCCACAACAAATTGTGTTCTACTCGTGCAAAGAGAACTACGCATAGACCTAGCTCTGATACCACTGTTGGGGAACGTTGCAGAAAACAAAAAATTTCCTACGGTTTCACCAAGATCCATCTATGAGTTCATCTAGCAACGAGTGATCGGATGCATCTACATACCTTTGTAGATCGTGAGCGGAAGCGTTCACTAGAGCGTGGATGATGGAGTCGTACTCGCCGTGATCCAAATCACCGATGACCAAGTGCCGAACGAATGGCACCTCCGCGTTCAATACACGTACGGAGCGGATTACATCTCCTCCTTCTTGTTCCAGCAAGGGGGAAGGAGAGGTTGATGAAGATCCAGCAGCACGACAGCGTGGTGGTGGATGCAGCAGTCACCGCAGCAGGGCTTCGCCGAGCTTCTGCAAGAGAGAGAGAGAGAGAGGTGTAGCAGGGGAGAGGCAGGCGCCAAAGCTTCAGGGTGCGGCTGCCCCTCCCTCCCCCCCTTTACATAGGCCCCCTGGTGGGGGGGCCCCGGCCCTGGAGATCCCATCTCCCAAGGGGGCGGCGGCCAGGGGGGTGGAGTACCCCCCAAGGCAAGTGGGGCGCCCCCCACCCTACTTCAGCCCATGGAGCCCTCCGGGATGGGTGGCCCCACCCGATGGACCCCCGGGACCCATCCAGTGGTCCCGGTACAATACCGGTGACCCCGAATTCTCCCGATGGCCGAAACTGCACTTCCTATATATGATTCTTTACCTCCGGACCATTTCGGAACTCCTCGTGACGTCCGGGATCTCATCTGGGACTCCGAACAACTTTCGGATTACTGCATACTTATCTCTATACAACCCTAGCGTCACCGAACCTTAAGTGTGTAGACCCTACGGGTTCGGGAGACACGTAGACATGACCGAGATAGCTCTCTGGCCAATAACCAACAGCGGGATCTGGATACCCATGTTGGTTCCCACATGCTCCTCGATGATCTCATCGGATGAACCACGATGTCAAGGATTCAAGCAACCCCGTATACAATTCCCTTCGTCAATCGGTATTTTACTTGCCCGAGATTCGATCGTCGGTATCCCAATACCTCGTTCAATCTCGTTACCGGCAAGTCACTTTACTCATACCGTAATGCATGATCCCGTGATCAAACACTTTGATCACATTGAGCTCATTATGATGATGCATTACCGAGTGGGCCCAGTGATACCTCTCCGTCATATGGAGTGACAAATCCCAATCTCGATCCGTGTCAACCCAACAGACACTTTCGGAGATACCCGTAGTATACCTTTATAGTCACCCAGTTACATTGTGATGTTTGGCACACCCAAAGCACTCCTACGGTATCCGGGAGTTACACGATCTCATGGTCTAAGGAAAAGAGACTTGACATTGTAAAAGCTCTAGCAAACGAACTACACGATCTTGTGCTATGCTTAGGATTGGGTCTTGTCCATCACATCAATCTCCTAATGATGTGATCTCGTTATCAATGACATCCAATGTCCATAGTCAGGAAACCATGACTATCAGTTGATCAACGAGCTAGTCAACTAGAGGCTTACTAGGGACATGTTGGTGTCTATGTATTCACACATGTATTACGATTTCCAGAAAACACAATTATACCATGAATAAAAGATAACTATCATGAACAAGGAAATATAGTAATAATACTTTTATTATTGCCTCTAGGGCATATTTCCAACACGTATGACTATATTCGGAATACATGCCTACATTACATTGATGAATTGGAGCTAGTTCTGTGTCACCCTATGTTATGACTGTTACATGATGAACCACATCCGGCTTAATTGTCCATCACCGATCCAATACCTACGAGCTTTTCACATATTGTTCTCCGTTTATTTACTTTTCCGCTGCTACTGTTACAATCACTACAAAACCCAATAATATTACTTTTGCTACCGTTACCGTTACTTGCATATTACATTGCTACTAAATACTTTGCTGCAGATACTAAGTTATCCTGGTGTGGTTGAATTGACAACTCAACTGCTAATATTTGAGAATATTCTTTGGCTCCCCTTGTGTCGAATCAATAAATTTGGGTTGAATACTCTACCCTCGAAAACTGTTGCGATCCCCTATACTTTTGGGTTATCAAGACTATTTTCTAGCGCCGTTGCCGGGGAGCATAGCTCTATTCTTTGAGTCACTTGGGATTTATATCTGCTGGTCACTATGAAGAACTTGAAAGACGCAAAAAACAACAATTTATCCCTCAACTACGAGGGGAGGTAATGAATTGCCATCTAGCTCTGCACTTGATTCACCTTCTGTTTTGAGTAAGCTTGCGACACCTAAACCTTCTTTTCCTATTCATTCTGATATGTCGCATGTTATTGATGATGCCACTTCTGCTATGCATTATACTTATGATGAAACCACTTCTATGCTTGATACTACTGTGCCACTTAGTGAATTTCTTGATGAACAACTTGCTAGGGCTAGAGAGAATGAAATTATTGAAACTGATAATATTGAAGATAGTGATGATGAAGACTCTCCCCCTAATAAATATGAATTGCATGTTGTGCCTGAGGGTTATGTTCTGGATCAATAATCTGCTAGAGCTATTCTTGCTTGCAATGATAGAAGTGATCTTAAGAAATTATTAGCTAAATGGAAGCAACAATCTCTTAATGCTAGAATGAAACCTGACCCTGCTTTTGCTACTTCACCTATCTGTGTTACTGATAAGGATTATGAATTCTCTGTTGATCCTGATATAATTACTTTGGTTGAATCTGATCCTTTTTATGGCTATGAATCTGAAACTGTTGTGGCACATCTTACTAAATTAAATGATATAGCCACCCTGTTCACTAATGATGAGAGAACTCGCTACCTTTATATCCTTAAAATATTTCCGTTCTCATTAAAGGGTGATGCTAAGATATGGTTTAATTCTCTTGATCCTGGTTGTGTGCGTAGTCCCCAGGATATGATTTATTACTTCACTACTAAATATTTTCCTGCTCATAAGAAACAAGCTGCTTTAAGGGATATATACAACTTTGTGCAAACTGAAGAAGAGAGTCTCCCACAAGCTTGGGGGAGGCTTCGCCAATTACTTAATGCTTTTCCTGATCATCGTCTTAAGAAAAATCAAATACTTGATATCTTTTATAATGGACTAACCGATGCTTCCAGAGATTACCTGGATAGTTGTGCTGGTTCTGTTATCAGGGAAAGAACACCGGATGAAGATGAAATTCTATTGAATAATATGTTGACAAATGAAAATAATTGGACACCACCTGAGCCAACTCCTGATCCTATTGCTAAACCAACTCTGAAGAAAAGAGGTGTTCTATTTCTCAGTCCTGAAGATATGCAAGAGGCAAAGAAATCTATGAAAGAAAAAAGCTATTAAAGTTGAAGATGTTAAGAATTTACCTCCTATTGAAGAAATACATGGTCTTAATTCATCGCCTGTTGAAGAAACATATGATCTTAATCCATTACCTATTGAAGAAACTCATGGTCTTGATAACCCGACACAGGTAGTAAAGGTAAATTCTCTCTATAGATTTTATGAAGGTGATATTCCTCGTTATAAGTCTGCTAGACAATGCTTACATGAGTTTGACAATTTTATTGTTAAACAAGAAAACTTCAATGTTTATATTGGTAGGCAATTGAAATATAATTCCGATACGCTTGAACACTTGGGTGATTATATGTCTAGAGTTAAAGGTGAACTTAAACTTATTAGTAAACATGCTTCTATGGTTACCACTCAAGTAGAACAAGTACTTAAAGCTCAAAATGATTTGCTTAATGAAATGTATAGTAAGAATAATGACTATGCTGTTAGGGTGGCTACTAGAACTGGTAAAATGACTCAGGAACCTTTGTATCTTGAAGGCCACCCTAAGAGAATTGAACAAGATTCTCAGAGAAATAATGTAGATGCACCTAGTCCTTCTAAAAAGAAGAAAAAGAAAAATGATAGGACTTTGCATGCTTCTAGTGAACCTATTGCTGAACCACCTAAGAATCCAAATGACATTTCTATTTCTGATGCTGAAACACAATCTGGTAATGAACATGAACCTAGTGATAATGTTAATGATGATGTTCATGATGATGCTCAACCTAGTAATGATAATGATGTAGAAATTGAACCTGTTGTTGATCTTGATAACCCACAATCAAAGAATCAGCGATATGATAAGAGAGATTTTGTTGCTAGGAAACATGGTAAAGAAAGGGAGCCATGGGTTCAGAAACCCATGTCGTTTCCTCCCAAAATGTCGGTGTCAAAACCGGCGGATCTCGGGTAGGGGATCCCGATCTGTGCGTCAAGGTCGGATGGTAACAGGAGACAAGGGACACTTTATTTTACCCAGATTCGGGCCCTCTCGATGGAGGTAAAACCCTACTCCTGCTAGATTAATATTGATGATATGGGTAGTACACGAGTAGATCTACCACGAGATCAAGGAGGCTAAACCCTAGAAGCTAGCCTATGGGTATGATGATGGTTATGATGTCTTCGTCCTACGGACTACAACCCTCCGGTTTAGGGTTAGGGTTACACAGAGTCGGTTACATTGGTAGGAGATCTTGAATATCCGCACGCCTAGCTTGCCTTCCATGCCAAGGAAAGAACCTTCCGGACATGGGACGAAGTCTTCAATCTTGTATCTTCATAGTCCTGGAGTCCGGCTGAAGATATAGTTCGGCTATCCGAACACCCCCTAATCCAGGACTCCCTCAGTAGCCCCCGAACCAGGCTTCAATGACGTCGAGTCCAGCGCGCAAATTTGTCTTCGGCATTGCAAGGCGGGTTCCCCCTCCGAATCTTGTGTACCTGTATGAATAATGTCCGTAGCGCTCCTCGGTCTCGGTGCCCAATAATTGCCGTCTTCCACGTGTTGAACGAATGCGAAAAGCCCGGGGGTGTTTTTATATTCACACCCTTGGTCATATAAACGAGCCGCCTATTTAACGGGATGGGGATCTAGATCCAAATCACATCTTCTTCTCCCCGCGAGTTATCATCAGAGCGTCTCCGGCAAAGGTCCATTCCAACATGGCCAGCCGTCGTAGCTCCTCCCCTCGCCCCTCCAGCCCCAAATCCAGAGACTGGGAGAGTTACACCATCCCACACAGCGAACTAGTGTCACTGCAGGCCAAAGGATACCTTCCCCAAGCATATATGGTCCCGGTCCGAGCCGGACTCGCCACCTACAACGGCGGCAAGCAAGCGGAGAGCACCCCCAATCCCTCTAAAGGAGAGCAGGTGTGCTCGTCCCTTATTTATTAAGGGGTCTGGGATTTCCAATTCATCCATTCCTCCGCGGGCTTCTGGAGTTCTATGGCCTCCAGCTGCACAACCTCACGCCTGGCTCTGTGCTACATATATGCAGGCTTCGTTGCCCTTTGCGAGCTATTTTTAGGCGTCGAGGCTCATTTTGCACTGTGGAAGAGGTTGTTCTGCTTGGTGTCCCGTTCTCAGAAGGGGTCTATATACCAAGTGGGCGGAGCCGAAATATGGCGCATCGCCGGGACTGGATACCTCTCCGGAACCCCAAAGAAGGCGTCCGAGGACTGGCCTTCAGAATGGTTCAACATAGACGACGTCCCGCTGCCGGACCCTGTACGAGTCGGCCTCCCTGAGTTCAGCATGGCTCCCTTAAAGAAACGCTTAAGTTGGCGTCCGCGGAGCTCTCAGAGAGAAAGCAACAGAGACGTTTTTTACCTGATGGGCCGGATAAGACTGTTGGCCCATTCCGGACTAACCATGATTGGAGTCATGGCCGCATGTATTATGCGGGGGGTGCAGCCGCTTCAATATAGGAGCCACCCCATGTGGGATTTCAACAGGGAGGATGACGTCACCCGTTACGGCCGCAAGGGGCCAGACACAGCTGCCGCTCTAGTAAAGATTCTAACATCTTTGTACAAGGGAGAAAAGGAGGACTTCCTCCGCGTCAACCCGCGGGCCGGATTCACTATGTATGAACCTCCAAGTTGGGTAAGTGAACAATTGCACTTGCCCGCTTATTTAATGCTCCCATGACTAGATACGTAATCTGGTGATTTCAATGCAGGAGCTTCGACAGGAGGTAAAGGATATCAACAGCTGCCCTCCACAGCCTGAGGACCCAGAACGGTTCCTCGATCCGGACTCTGAAGAGGATCCGGACATATCGGTGGAGCTCATTGATGGGGTGTTCCACCAGTTAAGCAAAGATAATACCTTGGTGGCCATTACGGCTGATTATCCCGGGTTAATCCCGGCCTCCCAGGTGACAGAAACCGTATTTTACAGGGGAGATTTCCGAGGAGGGAGGCCGAACCTGCGGCGGCTAGCCAACGAGGAGCCGCCGGGCCCCGTGGGGTAAAAAGGCATGAAGTCCGGACTGAGAGTTCGGCACAAAGGTATAACGCGCCCTTTGTCTTCCTGGCGTTATTTTGTCAGGGCATGTTAACATCCGTACTGTTTCCAGGACGAAGAGGCCTCGCCGGACTATACCTGGAGGGGCCGCCAACCGCGCCTCTACCAGCCAGGCCCCAACGTCTGGTCCGGAGGCGGGGACAAGCACCAGGCTTGCGCCGGACGCTCCTTCAACAGAGGACGCGGACCGGCTATCTGCCACAAATTCAGAAGTGGAGAGCGCCATGAACCATAGGCGTCGTCGGACAGTTCTACGCGATGCTTGTTTCTCCCGAGAGGCCTTAGACGCCTTCAATTCGGGAGATGCGTACCTTCGTGCTGCTCAAGATGGTTTAGCCAGAGCCACGGAGCAGTATGTGAAAGACATACGGGTAAGAAAATTTAAATATATATATATATATATATATATATATATATATATATATATATATATATATATATATATATATATATATATATATATATATATATATACCAGTAGCCTCCGAGACTTGAAACAGTTAAACTAACTGATTTAAGGATCATATAATATGTAGGTTCTTACTGAGAAGAACACCGTCCTGTCCCAGGAGCTGGAAAAGTGCAAGGCCCAACTAGAGGCCGCACTAGCCGCAACATGGGAGCCCAAAGGGACACCCTCAGGTATGATATACTTTGAGAGATGCTAAATTCATTACCGCATAGACAGTAGCCCCTGATGCTCTGTTCGATGTTCGGAAAGAAAAGCCGAATAGAGGAACCAACAATTTTCGCAGGAGTCTAATAAAAAGTCTAATATGCGTATGCAGGCTTCCCTGCTGTCCACCACCGCACTGACTGCGCAGGTGGAAGTCCTGAAAAAGGACCTCGAGCGGTCCGAGCAAGAGCTCGGCCTTGCCAAAAGGCAGCTCGTGGAAAAGGAAGGTAAGAAATACCCCTTAGAAAAAAAAAAGGAGTTCGGCGAGGAAGACGATGACAGAATTATGTCTGTAGGTACGCTCACAGGTCGGCCTGCAGAGGAGATGCCCGGTTCTACGGGTGACCTTCTCCCCGAACTCCTGCAACTGCACGGACGAATTCGGCAGGCAATGCAAGGGGTTGCCCGGGCCTTATGGCCTGCCCACTCCACGCCAGAGGGCCTTGGAGAGCTTGCGGAGAAGCTGACGGGAGCTCGGCGGCGCATCCGGTTGTGGAAGATATCAGCCTGCCGACAAGGCGCGAGGGAGGCCTGGGCCATGGTGAAGACCCGCTTTACGAAGTCTGACCCCAATCACATGGTCGAGGTCGGACCAGTGGGGCCTGACGGGAAGGAGATCCCTGTGAGCTTGGTGTATGGCCAGGTAGAGCTGGCCGCAAAGTATTCCCAGCAGGACTGTAAATTAGACAGCCTGTTAGATGGTATAGCGGAGGAATACGATCAGTCAAGATGACTATGTAATTTATAATTGACATGTGTAATGCCTTCTAGCCGGATTGTAGATCGTTTGTCGTTGCCGACCTTTTCGCTTCGACCTCGGGACCTGAAGGTCCGGAGTGTGTCCGAATACCATAACGGCTATATAAAAGCCGGGGTATGCATGGAGATCAGGCGTAGGGGTCATTAGTGCTTTATCAGACAAGTGCCCAACTAGTTATGTTATATTACATGGTTAGTAAGAAACATCTTCCAGAGAGAATAATTCCATTAAGGGTTCCTTTCGCTGGGGTGGCGTGCCCTAAAGTGCACGTCCGGACTGCAAATGCAGAAGATCATCTGGGGGCATGTATAAAATAAAAAGGTTCATCTTTAATTCACCGACCGAATATTCCCTTAAGAACGCTAGCTTTCGGCTTCACCCAGTCTGAGGTACACATCCGGCTTATCCGGCAGTAACAATCGCAGAGGTGCTCCCTTTACAGCCTAGCCGAACAATCGGGAACGTAGGGGTAAGCACAGGAGCCAGGCAACCCAGCTTGGCCAAAACTTAAGTCATATCGATGCATATAATGGCGAAGAAAAGGTGCATGCGGAAGTCTGACGCATGCGTTGGGTGTGAAACCCATATAGACAAGCTTCTGTTAAAGAAGCCCCCAGGTTTAAGGAGCGCGCATAGCGCGTCACATAATGAGCCTTTTAAGGGCTAGAAAAGAAAAGAGTAGTAGACAAAGTAAAAAAAAGGTATAAATGTAAATAATGGACAGAGGAAGGAGACAAACACAGAGTCCGGCGCTAGGCATAGAATCTTCGGAGACGTGTGGCGTTCCATGGGTTCGGCTCGAGTCGGTTGTCCGACGCATCTCGCAGGCGGTACACTCCACCAGTTAGGACTTGGTCGATTATGAATGGACCTTCCCATTTGGGCTTGAGTTTGTTCTTTTGCTTATCCGGCAGGCGCAGAACTAGTTCACCAACGTTGTAATTTTTGGCCCGTACTTCTCCGCTTTGATATCTTCGAGCTTGCTGCTGATAGAATACGGAACGGGCCTTAGCCACGTCACGCTCTTCCTCTAAGGCGTCCAGGTTGTCCTGCCGATCAAGCTCGGCTTCTCTTTCTTCGTACATGCGCACTCGAGGTGAGTCATGAATTATGTCGCAGGGCAGAATCGCCTCAGCGCCGTACACCATAAAGAATGGCGTGAATCCGGTGGTACGATTTGGCGTGGTTCGCAGCCCCCAGAGTACGGAGTGGAGCTCCTCTACCCAGTGCATATCAGATTCCTTGAGGGACCGTACTAGTCTGGGTTTGATGCCGCTCATGATGAGACCATTTGCACGTTCGACCTGACCGTTAGTTTGTGGGTGATAGACAGAAGCGTAGTCGAGCTTAATGCCCATGTTTTTGCACCACAGCTTTACTTCATCGGAGGTGAAGTTTGTGCCGTTATCGGTGATAATGCTGTGGGGGACACCATAACGGTGTACGACCCCGGATACAAAGTCTATCACAGGTCCGGATTCAGCCGTCTTGACAGGCTTGGCTTCTATCCATTTGGTGAATTTATCCACCATGACCAATAAGTATTTTTCTTGTGGGTTCCGCCTTTAAGGGGTCCCACCATATTGAGCCCCCAGACCGCGAAAGGCCAAGTGATGGGGATAGTTCGGAGGGCGTTGGGTGGCATATGGCTTTGGTTGGCAAAGAGCTGGCAACCGACGCACCGTTTGACTAGGTCCTGAGCGTCTGCTCTAGCCATCGGCCAATAGAAGCCAGTACGGAAAGCCTTACTTACAAGGGACCGAGCTGCGGCGTGATGGCCACCGAGTCCGGCATGAATTTCAGCCAACAGACTCCGCCCTTCCTCTTCGGATATACACCTTTGAAGGACTCCTGTAGTGCTTTTCTTATATAGCTCTCCCTCGTGGACTTTATAGGCTTTAGATCGCCACACTATGCAGCGTGCCTCGTTTTGGTCCTCGGGGAGTTCCTGCCTAGTAAGGTAGGCTAGGAATGGTTCCGTCCACGGGGCGATGACCGCCATTATTGCGTGGGTTGAGGGTGTAATTTCGATGGCGGGGCCGTCGATTATGTCTGATTGGTCGGCATTGGGTTGTGCGGTTATGCCCGAGCTATTATCCGAGGGTTCCCCCTCCCATGTTACGGATGGTTTGAATAATCTTTCTAAGAAGATGTTGGGGGGACTGCATCTCGTTTTGCTCCAATGCGTGCCAGGACGTCCGCTGCCTGATTATTTTCTCGGGCTATGTGATGGAACTCCAGTCCCTCGAACCGAGCTGACATTTTTAGTACGGCATTGCGATAAGCTGCCATTTTTGGGTCTTTGGCGTCGGAGTCGCCATTTATTTGGGATATCGCGAGGTTTGAGTCCCCGCGTACTTCCAGGCGTTGAATGCCCATGGATACCGCCATCCGGAGGCCATGTAGGAGGGCCTCGTATTCGGCTGCATTGTTGGAGTCCGTGTACATAATTTGGAGAACATATTGGACTGTATCTCCTGTAGGGGACGTCAAAACAATGCCAGCCCCCAGTCCGGCCAGCATTTTGGAGCCGTCGAAATGCATGATCCAGTTTGAGTACGTGTGCTAGCTCCTCTCCCATGGCATGTCTCTTTGGTTCGGAGAAACGCCGAAGGGTCTGTTTGACAGGCTTGAATCCTTTCTGGATATTTAAGCTGTGCTCAGCCAGCCTGCGTGGGATTCTTGGCATATCTGAGGGGTGCCAAGCGAAAATATTCTAGTTCTCTCGTAGGAACTCGCGCAGTGCGGCGTTTACATCAGGGCTCAGTTGTGCCCCGATGGAGGCTGTTTTATTCGGGTCCGTTGGGTGGACCTGGAATTTGACTATTTCGTCCGCTGGCTTGAAGGATGTGGATTTGGATCTCTTATCGAGTATCACATCATCCCTGCTAACCGTGGATCGCAGCGCCGTCAGCTCTTCGACCGCTAAGGCTTCAGATAGTGCCTCGAGGGCCAATGCGGCTGTCTTGTTTTCGGCACGGAGTGCTATGTCCGGATCACTAGCGAGAGTGATAATTCCGTTTGGCCCAGGCATCTTAAGCTTCATGTACCCGTAATGGGGTATGGCTTGGAAAACTGTGAATGCCTCTCGTCCTAATATAGCGTGATATCCGCTTCTGAACGGGGCCACCTGGAACGTGATTTGTTCGGACCTGTAAGTATCCGGCATGCCGAATACCACATCTAGTGTGATCTTTCCGGTGCAGCGCGCTTCCTGACTGGGGATTATTCCTCTAAAGGTTGTGCTGCTTCGCTCAATGCGGTTCCAGTCTATTTCCATATTTTGGAGGGTTTCCTCGTAGATGAGGTTGAATCCGCAGCCTCCGTCCATAAGTACCTTTGCGAGGCGACAGCCGTCCACTATGGGACTGAGAACCAATGCGGCTGGAGCTCTGGCTGTTTGGAATTTAGGTTCGTCGCTCGCATTGAAGGTGATGGCAGTATTGCTCCATGGATTTATGATCGCTACTTGGTAGACTTTGGCGAGGCTGCGAAGTGTTCTTTTTCGCATGTTATTTGATGCGAAAGTCTTGGAGATTGTGAGAACGGTACTGAAATTCTCGGGCTGGTTTCCTTCGACCTCTGGATTTAGGAGGTCCTCGCCAATTTTGGCCACCTGCCGGAGTATCCAACATGCCCTGAGGCTGTGAGTTGGGGTGGCATCCTCTGTACTATGAATCTTGCAGGGTCCATCGAGCCACCTTTCTAGCACGGTTCCGTGCCCCCTAGAGGGTTTTGATTTTTTATTTAATCCGGGCGCTTTGCTGTAGTGCGCCCTTTTGATTCGGACGGGATTGCCATTCAAGGCCGGATTATCCCAAAATTTAATTTCGGTTTTCCGAGCACTTTCCATCGCACAGTATTTTTGTACTATGGACGCCAAGTCAGCGAAGCGCGTAATATTACGACGACTTATGGCGTTGAGTATCCCCTTGTCCGTGCAGTTACTGCAGAAGATTGAAATCGCGTCTCCCTCGTGGCAGTCCTTTATCCTGTTCATAAGCAGGAGGAATCTGGCCCAGTAATGATGTACTGTTTCTTCGGGCATCTGCTTGATTTGGGAGAGATCGCTTAAGATCGGATGGGCGGAATTCATTAGATCTGATACTTCGCCCAGCTTGCTGTTCGGAGGCCGAACGACCTCCGGATTCCAAGATCCGGAGTCCTGTATGTTTTCCGGTTTGCCTGGTCCCAAGCCCAGGTCTTGAGCTGTATTCTCCCCTCCGTGGACATCCGGCATGGAGGGTTCCGGAATTCGGACGTAACTGGTCCTTAAGATTGATGAAGGGTCACCACATTGTGTTTCCACCACAGCAACATGACGGGTGGCTTGGGGAGAGTTGATTTCCCTTAGATCGGGTTTAGGCCCAACCTGGTCGTAGTTTGTAGCGACCCCCAAGGCGGCGATGCGATCCAGGAGCTCGTTTATGGAGGAGAGCTCCACCGGATCTAGCTGCTCGGCCAATTCCGAGCTGACGCAGAGATTGTTTTCGATGACCTGAGAGGTCACCGTCGGCGTAATGGCCGAACGGGCGGTCATGAGAAAACCACCCAGCCGGAGGGGTTGGCCGATAGCCAAAGCTCCCTCAGTGACGACGCCGTCTTTAAAGACGGGAAAAGGCATCCTTCCTGATCGCGACGGCACAGAGGAACTCTCAATGAAAGCACCAATGTCGGTGTCAAAACCGGCGGATCTCGGGTAGGGGGTCCCGATCTGTGCGTCAAGGTCGGATGGTAACAGCAGACAAGGGACACTTTATTTTACCCAGGTTCGGGCCCTCTCGATGGAGGTAAAACCCTACTCCTGCTAGATTAATATTGATGATATGGGTAGTACAAGAGTAGATCTACCACGAGATAAAGGAGGCTAAACCCTAGAAGCTAGCCTATGGGTATGATGATGGTTATGATGTCTTCATCCTACGGACTACAACCCTCCGGTTTATATAGGCACCAGATAGGGTTAGGGTTACACAGAGTCGGTTACATCGCTATGAGATCTTGAATATCCGCACGCCTAGCTTGCCTTCCACGCCAAGGAAAGAACCTTCCGGACACGGGACGAAGTCTTCAATCTTGTATCTTCATAGTCCTGGAGTCCGGCTGAAGATATAGTTCGGCTATCTGAACACCCCCTAATCCAGGACTCCCTCACAAACCATCCAATAAAAAGGATGATGAGGATTTTGAGCGCTTTGCTGAAATGATTAGACCTATATTTTTGCGTATGCGATTAACTGATATGCTCAAAATGAATCCTTATGCCAAGTATATGAAAGAAATTGTTACAAATAAAAGAAAGATACCGGAAGCTGAAATTTCCACCATGCTTGCTAATTACACTTTTAAGGGTGGAATACCAAAGAAACTAGGAGATCCAGGAGTACCAACTATACCATGCTCCATTAAAAGAAACTATGTTAAAACTGCTTTATGTGATCTTGGAGCCGGTGTTAGTGTTATGCCTCTCTCTTTATATCATAGACTTGACTTGAATAAGTTGACACCTACTGAAATATCCTTGCAAATGGATGATAAATCAACCGCAATACCCGTCGGTATTTGTGAGGATGTGCCTGTTGTGGTTGCAAATGTTACTATTTTAACGGACTTTGTTATTCTTGATATTCCTGAGGACGATAGTATGTCTATTATTCTTGGAAGACCCTTTTTGAATACTGCAAGGGCTGTTATTGATTGCAACAAAGGCAATGTCACTTTTCATGTTAATGGTAATGAGCATACGGTACACTTTCCGAGGAAACAACCTCAAGTTCATAGTATCAATTCTATTGGAAAAATTCCATCGATTATTTTTGGAGGTTTTGAATTTCCTCTTCCTACTGCCAAAAAGAAGTATGATATTATTATTATTGGGGATGTGCATATCCCCGTTGTGTTATTCGAAATTTCTCCGGTTCCATGTTAGTCGGAATGAGTTTGTTAACAAGACCTGATCAACCTTGTTAGTGGATTCCTTTTGATGAGCATGAGATTGATGAAAGTAGAAGGCACAACCTTGTGTACCCTCTCTCTACTTTCTGTTATTTAGTTGAAATAAAGTAAAAATAGTATTTTTCTGTCAGTTTTCTGATTTATCCGTGCAATATAAAAATACCCCTGTCGGTGTACTAGAGTAGGGGTTCCCTAGTATCCCGAACTTGTGCACGTGCAGTCGCAGCGTCCCGCGGCAAGGCTTGCCGGGTGACCGCCAATATCCTCTGTGGTTCCTTTGGAGCCATTCAAGAACAAAGTATTCAAGCCAAGGAGACAAGGCCCCGGCAAGAGGATCTTGCCGGGAAGGCCACTCAAGACACAAGACCCCGGCAAGAGGAGCTTGCCGGGGAGGCCAACCAAGGCATCTCAAGGAACTTGCCGCGACGCGCCACGCGTCCCGGCAAGAACCGGCGAGCGGCAAGCTTCCGGACGCGACAAGACAACGACCGCGGCAAGGCACTTTGCCGTGGCAGGCTAGCAACCACTCTGTACCCGCGCTCCAGCACACCCACCAACGTGTCGCTCTGGGACCCTCCCAGGCGTACGTGGCGGGAGGCTGTGCAGCCAGGGGTGCACTATGGCAAGCGGCGCTGACAAGGTCGCCATCGTGGCGAGCGGTGGCGTCCCTGGCGGTCCCTTTTCTGCACTGTTTGGGCGACGTAGATAGGCATTTAATGCCCTTGTCCCCTGCCGTCAGGGTTAGGTAGGATACATTGTACAGGTAGCTGTACCAACCGCAGCACCTTTCCATTTTTATCCTTGTCTACGTTGCCACCTGTTGGAGACCCCTTGAGCATATAAAAGGAGGCCCATGCACAATGTAGAAGGGGAGGACAGTAGAACGCTCACGCTCGGTCTCGTTAGCTGCTGGTGCGTACTGTAGCACTCAGCGCTCCCGAGCAAGAACTCAATACAAACCACAAAGTAGCAGTAGGAGTATTATCTCTCCGGAGAGCTCCGAAGCTGGGTAAACTGCTCGTGTGCTCCGCCTCGATCTGCTCTTCGTGCGACTCCGCCCCCCGCCGAACCGAAAGGGGCTCGGTCCCCATAGGTGCTCGTGGATTAGTTTCCCCGACATCTTTGGCGCGCCAGGTAGGGGGCGTCGAGGTTGTGTGAACCTGATCCGGCGTTCACACGAGCTAGATATTCATCATCTTCATCGACATGCCGCCGAAGAAGAAGGCTTCGGAGGCGGCTGCTCCGTCCGCAACAGACCCACCACCGCCGGAGCAAACGGCTGGTGGGGAAGACGCCGGCGGAAGAACGGGCGTCGACGAGGGAGCCCATGGTGCCGCCAGGTCCAAGGACAAGGCTGCGCTGCCCATCGGCGGTGTAGCCGGCTCCCACGACGACCGAGCGTCCGTAGATGCCCCGCACCCATCTCAGGACGCGCAGGACCGGCAGCGTCGTGGTACTCACGGTACCATACGCTTGCTGGACCCAGATCAAGCTGGCGGATCTCGGGATGCTCCAGGCCAGCATGCGCGCCAACGTGCTGGCACGAGCGAAGCACGGTCGCCTGGACGGGATATTGCTCCTTCCAACGCAATTAGAAGTCCAAGCATATCCCGCTCCTCGCACCGTTCGCCACCGCTGCCCGCCACTCCAGCAGAAGCTTTGGCGCGAGCTCAACTACTCCTAGACTTCCCTCCAACGCCAGACAAGATCGACGACTGGAGGGCCACCATTCAGAGTCTCATCGGCTTCGGCAACAGCGACACTCCACGGCAGCCGACTACGTCGCAGCCGCGGCAAGTCAGCCAGGCGCGACCCGATGGCGACAAGACCGGTGGGGGTGCAACCACCGTGCACTCTCCGCCGCGGAAGCCAAGATCGCCACCTCACCGGATCCACCTCGACAGCGACTCCACCGCGTCATTGGATCCACGAGCTCGTCGCGATCAATGCCAAGTTCTTCACGAACGACGGCAAGAAGACGCTCGTACTCGCATCGAGCGTCGAAGAGAAGCGCGGCGTCAGTCAGACCAGCGCGCTGGGCCCACTGTCGACATGCATGCGCCAGGGGAACCAGGCGACCTGCCGTACGCGGTAGGTTGCCTTGCGTTTACCCGTGAGCTGCGGCAAGTCCAGTGGCCCAGCACGAAGAATTTCAAGCCAGACGTACCCGAGAAGTACGACGGCAAGTTGCATCCGTCGGAGTTCCTCAGCATCTACACCATCGCGGTGCAAGCTGCTGGGGGCGGGATGACAAGATCCTTGCCAACTACTTCCCGCTGGTGCTCAAGCCCAACGTCAGGTCCTGGCTCATGCACTTGCCGGACAACTCCATATCTTCCTGGGCAGACCTATGCCATCAGTTTGTCGGCGCCTTTACAGGCGGCCACAAACCTCATGGCCAGGAGAGTGATCTTCATCTGCTTGCCCAGAAAGAAGGAGAGCCATTGCGCAAGTACATCCAGAGATTCAGCCATGTGCAACACAACATCCCAGGTGTCCACCCTGCCGCAGTCATCAGCGAGTTCCATCAGAACGTGCGTAACCGCAGGATGCGGGAGGAGATGGCAATGTGCAAGATCAGAGACGTCAGTGAGCTGTATGCCCTGGCCGACAGGTGTGCACGTGCTGAGGAAGGGAGGAAACTCCCCGAAGAAAATAGAGGAACAGGAGGATCTGACAGCAAGGATGCAGCCCCGGAAAAGAAAATCCGGCGGCGGAACAACAGGAAGAGGAAAGGCAAAGATGTGCTAGTTGTTGAGCAGTCCGGCAACGAAGGTGGCGCCAAGAAAGCCAAGGTTGATAGCTCCGGCAAGGAGGTTGCCGCATGCGCCAACTGCCAGGCTGTGGCGGCTGCCGACAAGCAGGACGGCACCAACAAACAGTACTGCAAGATCCACCGCACCAAGGGCCATGACCTCCAGAGCTGCAAGAAGGTCGAGCAGCTTGTCGAGCTGCAAAAGGCCGAGTATGAGCGACGCGACAAGGAGAAAGCCGAAGGAGGTGCTGGAGGATCCGGTACGAAGCGCCCCGGCCGGGGAGGATGCCGCGGCAAGGCCAAGCAGCGGCAAGGAGACAGACCTCCCCACGGCCGCGACAAGGATGAAGATGACGACGACGACAAAGACATGGATGATGATGAAACCAGTGAGCAGGAGTTCCAGAAAGCCACAAAGGTCTTGTGCGTTGACGGCGGTGCTTCTCCGCATACTTCACACCGCCAACTCAAGCAGTGGGTGCGGGAAGTCAATGCGGCAGAACCACCCGTTGAGTCACGCAAGCTTCTGAAATGGTCCAGCACGCCTATCATCTTTGATATTGAGGACCACCCTGATCGCACAACTGCTGTCGGGTGCTTGCTGATGTTGGTTTCACCAACTATCCGCAACCTCAAGGTCACTAAGATGCTAGTTGACGGCGGGGCCGGCTTGAACCTGATCTCCTCCGCTGTGCTCAGGAAACTCCAGGTCCCTGACAGCGAGCTCGAAGAGACCGGCACATTCCAAGGAATCAACCCGGGAAGGAGCAAGCCGAAGGGGAGGATCACGTTGCCGGTGACAATTGGCAGCGAGTTGAACTTCAGAACTGAGAGGGTCACTTTTGACGTCGCCGATTTTCCATTGCCTTACAATGGGATTCTCGGCTGTCCAGCACTCGCCAAGTTCATGGCGGCCTCTCACTATGCGTATAACATGCTGAAGATGCCAGGCATGATAAGTGTCATCTCTGTCCCTGGCGACAAGAAGGATGCTCTAGTCTGCGTCGACAAAATCTACAGGGAAGCAGCAGCCGCAACAGATCGCAAGCCACTTGCCGCCGAAGCTCCCGGGGGGAAGAAAAAGACCAAGTCCGGCAAGAGTTCTGATGCCCACTCCGGCAAGCGCACCTCTTCGGAGTGCTGCGCTACCGTCGAGGACGCACCATCGAGCTCCATCGGCAAGTGTAAGAAGACAATGGCAGCTCCGCCAGCGACCAAGAAGGTGTCCGCCAAGGAGGACGGCACTGGTGGTACTTTCACCATCAGTGCCACTCTCGACCCTAAATAGGAAAGCGCGCTCATTGCTTTCCTACGGGCGAATATCGATGTGTTTGCGTGGCAACCGTCTGACATCCCCGGTGTTCCCAGGAAAGTAATTGAGCACCACCTTGCCGTCTGTCCTCATGCGCGGCCCGTCAAGCAGAAAATCAGAAAGCAAGCAGTGGAGCGCCAAGAATTCATCGCAGAAGAGATCAAGAAGTTGGAAGTAGCAGGCCTTGTCAGAGGAGTGCTCCATCCTACGTGGTTGGCCAATCCTGTAGTCGTGCGCAAGGCAAACGGGAAATGGAGGCTTTGTATCGACTTTACCGATGTCAATAAAGCTTGTCCCAAAGACCCATTTCCCTTGCCGCGCATCGACCAGATTGTTGACTCCACGGCCGGATGTGACTTGCTTTCATTTCTTGACGCATACTCAGGATACCATCAGATCTTCATGGTAGAAGAGGATGAGGAGAAAACCGCATTCATCACTCCCTGTGGCACGTACTGTTTCATACGGATGCCTTTCGGTTTAAAGAATGCTGGTTCAACATTTGCAAGGGTAGTCCATACAGCTTTTGAACCGCAAATACACAGAAATGTGGAAGCCTACATGGACGACATAGTGGTCAAGAGCAAGGATAAGGCAACTCTGATTCAAGATTTCGATGAGACTTTCGCAAATCTGCGCAAGATCAGCCTCAAGCTCAACCCCGAGAAGTGCGTGTTTGGAGTCCCTTCTGGCAAGCTTCTCGGGTTCTTCATGTCTCAGCGGGGAATTGAAGCCAATCCCGACAAGATCAAGGCCATTGAGCAGATTGAAGCACCGAAGCGCGTCAAGGATGTGCGGAGACTTGCCGGTTGCGTGGCGGCTCTCAGCAGGTTTATCTCTAAGTCTGCTGAGCGCGCCCTGCCGTTTTTCAAAATTTTGAAAAAGGCAGGTCCAATGAAATGGACTCCGGAAGCGGAGGCTGCGCTGCAGGACTTGAAGAGATACCTGTCCTCCACTCCAATACTTGTCGCACCTAAGCCACAAGAGAAGTTGCTGCTGTATCTGGCGGCAACCAATCAAGTGGTTAGTGCTGCGTTAGTAGCAGAGAGGGAGGCAGATGATGAGCCAGCAACCACGGCGAAGATGGATCTGCGCAGGCACCCGAGGAGATATAGAAGAAAATGGTGCAACGCCCAGTCTACTTTGTCAGTTCCCTTCTGCAGGGGGCTAGGTCAAGGTACTCTGGTGTGCAGAAATTGCTTTTCGGCCTTCTCATGGCCTCGAGAAAGCTGTGCCATTACTTCTAAGCACATGAGATAACAGTTGTCACTCGTTTTCCGCTGAAGAGGATACTGCAGAATCCAGAAGCAACAGGCAGGATTGTTGAGTGGGCACTGGAACTGTCAAGCTTTGGCCTCAAGTTTGAGAGCACTTCAACTATCCAAAGCAGAGCATTGGCAGAATTCATAGCAGAGTGGACGCCAACACCAGATGAAGAAATTCCAGAAACGAGCATCCCCGTCAAGGAAGCAAGCAAAGAGTGGCTGATGTACTTTGATGGTGCTTTCTCGCTGCAAGGCGCAGGTGCTGGCGTACTGCTTGTCGCACCCACCGGAGAGCACCTTAAGTACGTAGTCCAGATGCACTTTCCCAAGGAGCAAGCAACAAACAATACTACAGAGTATGAAGGATTGCTTGCCGGTCTCAGGATCGCGGCAGACCTTGGGATCAAGAAGCTCATTGTCAGGGGTGACTCGCAGCTTGTCGTCCGCCAAGTGAATAAGAGTTATCAGAGTCTGTTGATAGAAGCTTACGTTGATGAAGTGAGGAAGCTAGAAGAGCACTTTGTTGGCCTACAGATGGAACATCTTCCAAGAGCTCAGAACGACATTGCCGATGGCCTGTCAAAGTGCGCAGCACTTAAGTTATCTATGGAATCAGGGATCTTTGTGCTCAAGCTGACTCAACTGTCTGTGATGCCATCAACTAGACAAAGCAAGAAGAGGAAGTTAATTTCTGGTGACTATTTTCCGGCTGAGCTTCCCGAAGCCGCCGCCAAGAAGGTCCCCAAGATCAACACCAAGAGTGCTGGGGAGCAGTTTGCTCCGGCAAACCCCAGGGTTTGTTCCATTGAAGCAGACGCTCCCGACAAGTTTTGCTCCGGCAAGCTTGTCGGGGAACGTCAAGCTCCGGCTGAGCCGCAGTTTCTCGCCGTAGAAGCGGATGTTCCCACAGCAGTAGATGTGCCTTTAGTCCTTGTTGTCGAGCCACAAGCTCCAGCATGGGCACAACAGATCGTTTGTTTCCTTCAGACAGGAGAACTTCCCGAAGAGCAAGAAGAAGCGGAAAGAGTAGCCCGGCAGTCAAGTATGTACCAGTTTGTCGACAACGCACTGTACAGAAGAAGACTCAACGGTGTGAAATTGAAGTGTATTCACCGGGAAGATGGACAGAAGTTGTTGGCAGAGATACATGGAGGCATATGTGGTCACCACATTGGCGCAAGAGCGCTTGCCGGCAAAGCTTTCCGGCAAGGTTTCTTTTGGCCAACAGCCCTCCAGGATGCGACTGCACAAGTAACCAAGTGTGAAGCGTGCTAGTTCCATTCCAAGCAAATACGCCAGCCAGCTCAAGCTCTCCAAACGATTCCTTTATCCTGGCCATTTTTAGTCTGGGGGCTCGACATCCTCGGCCCCTTCCCCCGAGCAGTCGGGGGCTTTGAGTACTTGTACGTCGCAATCGACAAGTTCACAAAGTGGCCGGAAGTGGAAGCAGTGAGGAAGGTGACAGCACAGTCAGCAGTCAAGTTCTTGAGGTCGATTGTTTGCCGCTTCGGGATCCCTAACAGGATCATCACCGACAACGGTACGCAATTCATGAGCCGCACCTTCTTGCAGTACGTCCAAGATCTTGGCGCCAAGGTCTGCTTCGCTTCTGTTGCTCACCCCAGGAGCAACGGTCAAGCGGAGAGGGCAAATGCTGAAGTGCTGCGTGGACTCAAGACCAGGACTTTCGACAGGCTGCACGGGTGCGGAAGAAACTGGATTGAGGAGCTGCCGGTGGTTCTTTGGTCGATCAGGACGACGCCAAATCGAGCCACTAGCCAGACACCTTTCTCTCTAGTCTATGGAGCAGAGGCAGTTCTCCCCACAGAACTCGTATACGGGTCGCCTCGAGTGCTCGCTTATGATGAGCTTGAGCAAGAGCAGCTCCGACAAGATGACGCGCTGCTCCTTGAGGAAGACCGTCTTCAGGCTGCTGTACGAGCTGCTCGCTACCAGCAAGCTTTGCGCCGCTACCATAGCCGCAAATTTAACGCCAGAAGTCTTGAGGAAGGCGACCTTGTTCTTTGGCGCGTTCAGTCCGCCAAGAATTCCAACAAGTTGACGCCGAAGTGGGAAGGCCCTTACCGGGTGAAACGAGTCACTAGGCGTGGCGTTGTCCGCCTTGAGACCGAAGATGGCATTCCGGTGAGCACCTCCTGGAACATTGAGCATCTTCGTAAGTTTTACCCGTAAGGCGCGGTTGCCGGACCCTGCTCCGGCAACCATCTTTTGTACAAGTCTTGCCGCTGTTGCATGTAATCTTTTGTACAAAGCCAGGCACAGACCCTGTGCATAAATAAAGCTCATGTGCTCCGCACATCTTGTCAATTTCATGCTTTTCATTTTTTGCATGAGTTATCTGACACTTTGTGCAGCGAACACCCCCGGTAAGCAATAACGAGCCATAAGGCTCCATATCATTATTTTCTCTACTTCCTTTTTTCTCAAGGAAATGAAGGTTCCTTCGCCCACAAGTTTGCCGGGGGGGAAGGGGAAGATAATGGTATGCACCAGGCGTCGTTCAAGAAAGTCTCGCCTTGCCGGGAAGCAAACGACAGAAAAGCTAAGTTGCCAAAGTTTGAGCAATCAGATGTTTTTAAATTTTTAAGTTATCTTCCTTAAACGACCATGCTTTGTATGGAAAACCTGTGCGCGAAGGAACCGGCTCGTGGCTAGTTGCGCCCTTACTTTGTTTCGAGTTCGCTCAACAGTTTAAGTGTGCTGCGACTAGAGCCGCGCCCTTACTTTGTTTCGAGTTCGGTCAACAACTAAAGCGAGCTGCGACTAGTTACAACAAGGTTTCTTGTCGGCAACGGCACTGCTAGCAGGCTGATGACGTCCCGCACTCAGCGCTCGCGGCGAGGGTGCCTGCGCCGACAAGTTCCCTAAAAGCGTAGGGCAAAAACATACAAAGGAAGGAATCAAGTAAAGGAAATAACATTGCAATCACTACCCAAAATAAGAGTTATATTACAACATAGCTTGTCGCGGCTCTAATAGACTGTTTTCATAACACGATCAGCAGCGACAAGAAAAGAAGGAAATGGGCGGCCTAGTCCACGCGGTCGCCCTCAACCCTCTTGATCCCTCTCACCTTGTCCACAATGGGTGCGACAAGGTCCTTGAGCGCCTCCAAATCAGCTTCCGCCGGCAGGGATCTGAGGACGTTGGTGAGGTTGAGGCCCGGGTTGCGGAAGGCTACCTTCACCAACACTTTTTGAAGAGCTCCCGCGCAGATCTTGCGCGACTCGTCGGCCAGCTGCTTCGGGATCCTCTCCCGGAGTCGCTGAAGGGTCGTCGCCACGCCTTTGAAGAACAAGGTGAGCTTGGCGCTGGATTGGAGGTTCTCGTCGGAGGGATACCCGAGATCCTCCATCCCCAGCTGCGCCAGCTACCTGTCAATGTCGACGGCAGCATTCACAAGACCTTCCGTCCACTGCTCCACATTCTCCCTGAAGGTGTTCTGGGTGGCAGCAATGCTCTCCAGCAGCGCCTTGTCGGCCTTGATCTCCTTCTTCAGGGCTGCCTCCTGCTCCCTGGCGCCGTCCAGTGTCTTGGTCAAAGCGGTCAGCTTCAACTCAAGATCGGCGTTCGAATCCTTGGCAGCGCCAAGCTCCTTGAACTTCTCGGATAGACGACCCTGCAGCTCGCCAAAGGTGTAGGCGTCCTTCTCGCGCTCTTGCTTGAGCGCGGCAAGCTCTTCGCCGCTCGCCCTGAGATCGGTTTCCAGCTGCGCCACCTTCGTCTCCAGCTCCTTCTTGACGGCCTCGGCAGCTGCGGCAGCGTCTTTTGCTTCCTTGAGAGCTCCGCCAAGCGTTCGCTCGCGCGCGGCGAGCTCCTCCTCGTGGCTATCAAGGTTGACCTTCCGCTGCGCCAGCTCGCCCTCCTGCGCAGACAGCTTCTCAGCGGCAAGCCGCTGATGCTCCTCGACGTCAGCCTTCTCGAGGAGGAAGGCCTTCTGCGCCTCGTCGAGCCGCTCCCGTTCCTCCGCCAGGGCCCGGAGAGCTGCCTGGTTAATACCTCGGAGCTCCTCCGCGCGTTTCTCGATGTCTGCTCCCGCCTTCGCGGCAAGCGCTTCGCAGGATTCCAGCTTGGCCTGGCGAGCGCGGTAGAGCGACAACAGCTTCCGCAGCAGCCGCTCCTTCTCAGGCTCGTCGCTGCTGCTGCTTGGCGCGTCGACCAGCGTCAGCCCAGCGGAGGCGAGCACCTCCACGTCAAAGCTTTCTCCTTCGACCGGCGCCCTGGACGTTGACGCCCAGGGGAGGTTGATGAAGACGCCATCACCGGCCTTCAAGTAGACGCCTGGCTGGGGCCCTTCGGAGCCCGACGCTGCGGCAGCGGCGGGAGGGTCGGCGGTCGGCGTAGCGCCTGACGCTCCGGCGGCCTCAGGGCCGTCAGTGTGATCGCCAGACCCCTCGTCAGCTCCTGCGGCGGCAGCCTTGGCGGCCTCTTCGCCGGCAGGATCATCAGCGCCGGCCGCTTCTTCGATGGCGGCGGCATCATCAACCTCGGTCTCCATCGGCTCCGCAGTAGATGGATCTGACGGCCAAAAAGGAAGAAAAGTCAAGCAGATATCCGAAAAGAAGATCAAACGAAGAAGAACCCAAGGGAAGTTTAGAAGCAAGAAGTACCTGTACCAGGTTCGGCAGTTGGGATCTCCGCTGCCGGGGGGTCGCTGGTACTGTCCCTTGCCGGAGACTTCTCCCTTGTCGGAGAGCTCTCCCTTGTCGGAGGATTCTCCCTTGCTGGAGAACTCTCCCTTGGCGGTGTAGTCGAAGCAGGTGGCATGTCAGGGGCGGCATCCGGACGCTCCTGGTGGGGCTGCTCTGCTCCTACACAAGCCAACAGTCAGATATCAGCAAACAAAGAGTATCCATGCGTGCCCAACAGCGGGAAACAAACCATATACTTACGCTGGGGGCTACGCTGGGGGCTGCTCTGAAGAACAGCTGCCGGGTCCGGTAAGTTTGTCTCAGGCGCACCCCCTGCTGACACGGTGGGATCGTCCTCGATGACAATCACCGGGACCTTGGCTCTCTTTGCCGCTCTCTGGGCCAGAGTCCTAAAAAGGAATAAGTTGAGAGTAAAGCAAATGAGATACAAGACAAGACAGCAAGTATTGAAGACATACAAGTACAACAAGAATCTTACTCTTCTTCTTCCTCGCCGGAGCTGAGCGCGGAGAAGTCAAAGCCTGGCCCATCTCCGGCGCGAGGAGGCGGAGGATTAGGATCCCTTGGCCGCTTGGCGGGAGCTGGAGCGGCGGACCGGGAGGACCCCACTCCAGTTGCCGCTGCAGCGTGAGGTGCTTCCGCGGCAACAGAACTTGCCGCGGTAGAGCGTGTCGTGCGGCGCGGCGGGGGTTGACTCGTCCGCCACTCCGCTACGTCCCCGGCCTTGCGAAGACGCCTTCTTGGTGGAGCCGAGGGGCTCTGCTTGTGGAGCCGGGGGCTCTGCTTGCGGCAAGCGGCCCAAAGACGAAGATGAAGAGGAGCCGATCTCCAACGAGCCGCTCGTATCCTCGGCGGGCCCGCTCGGCCCGACGTCATGCCCGGCGGACTTCTCCTCGCCGGCAAGATCCTCTCGCTCGGCAAGGCTTGCCGCCTCTGCTGCCTCTGCCTCCTCCACGGTGAACCCAAACTCGCCCGCAGCTGCGGCTGCCGCCGCCTCTTCCAGCCAGGTGGCGATGCACTTGATCTCCTCGTCGGTGGTGTCCCGGGTGAGGCCCCTCTGCTCATCGGCGTCGATCGACACTTCCACCAAGCCATCGAAGAACGCCTGCACGACATCATCTGCAGGCTCTATCCAGGCTGGGTCAATTCCATGCGAGTCGCACAGCGGCATCATTGCACGGATGCGGTCGAGCGAGGAGTTGTTGCACAGCGGAACGACGCCCCTCGGCTACCTGAACACTTCGGGATGCTGTGGGTCGTACTTAAACAGCTCCTGGAGCAACACGTTGAGCTCCAGGACAGTGAAGTTGAAGTTGAGGCCCGGCTGCAGCCTCATGATATCCGCCGCGTTCTGGAACTCCCAAGCGGGTCTCCTCCTCTCCTGCAGGGGGGCGATGCGGCGGTGAAGGAAATCTGCGCCAACCGCTCCCACAGTAAGCCCGGCAAGCCTGAGGCGTTGGATCCGGGCGACGGCAATCTTTAGTCTGTCGTCTTCCGGGGCCAAGCTACTCCAATCACTGCCGCGCACTACTGGAGTTTGGCGCAGGGCGGTAAACGGCTGCGGGTTCTCCTCGACAATCAGGCACCAGTCCGCCCTACACTCCTCCCACTTGCTGCGGAACTCTCCATCCAGATAAGCATCCTTCTGGCCGGCTTTTGAGATCCAGGCGATTCCGCCGGATAAAGGCTCTCCTTTCTCAACTCGAGGCGAAAAGAAGTGGCGGAAAAGGGCTACGCTTGGATGGATTCCGACAAAGTTTTCGTAGAGATGTGCAAAAACTGCCATGGTCAGGACAACATTGGGGGTGAAGTCAAGGAGGCGGAGCCCATAGGTGTTCATGACGTCACAGAAGAATTCAGAAAAGGGCGCGCAGAGCCCGCAGTAGAAGAACAAGGCGAAGAAAGGGTACCCAGTGGGAGCCTTTTCCCAAGCAGCGGCTGGGAGTACCTTCGTGCGCGGATGCGCTCGCGTCCCCGTCGACCAGAAGAGGTAGTAGTAGTCCTTCAACTCTTCCGCGGTGTTGACACCAGAATTTGGCACGGTCAAGAACTTAATTAATACGGCCTCAACTGGAGAAGTGATCTAAATAAAAAGTTCCGTATTATCGATATGAACATCTTTGAAGTTTGGGCCATCGCCATCCGATCTCATCTCGCAGGCCGAAGTTGTGTTCGAAATACTGAGATTTTGTATTCAGAACACTATTCGGCTCATTACGACCTCAAAACCGCCTCTTATGAAAAAATGATCTACACGGATTGTCTTCGCCTCGTCGAGACGATCGATTTTGATATAATAATCGTTACAATCCGAGTTCGTATGCAAAAGTTAGAGCTATCGGAGTGCAGCCATGTAATGAGGCGTGATGTGGCGCGCCCCACCAGACCTATGTCTGATGGGTAGCGGGAGGGAACTGGTGTTTTGCGTAATAGTCCGTTTTGAGCGAGCGATTTGGCCTTCAAGACCACCTCTGATCAAAATATGTTCAGCACAAAAGTTTTTCGTCTCGTCGAAACGGTCAAGATTGCTTTTGGACTCGTTTCCATCCGAGGTCGTTTGCTGCCTTAAACATGACCCGCAAGGTGCAGCCACGTTGTAAACTGAACCGTTTTGGAAAGCTTGTCGGGCAAAAAACTTGCCGGGTGAAAAGCTTGCCGGACAGAGACCTTGCCGGGGAGGAAAGCTTGCCGGGTAAAAAGCTTGCCGGATGAAGACCTTGCCGGGGGTGAAAATCTTGCTGGGTGAAGACCTTGCCGGGGGTGAAAAGCTTGCCGGGAAAAAGCTTGCCGGGGTGAAAACTGTCAAGGCCAATCCGACCAGAAGATGAAGATGGGCTCAAATAATTATCTAGATGGACTCGGATGAAAACGTTTTCAATACTAAAGTTATTCGTGACATCGAAACGGTCAACTTTGCTTTTGGAGTCATCATCATCCAACGTAGTATACGACCTGCAGAGACGCTACAAGAGTCGGATGGTTCGGTCAGCTACATGACCGAGTCCGACTCGAAATTAAAGATGACCCCGTGGAGTATTCGAGATGGCTTTATTTGGAAAAGTGATCAACATACGGATTGTTGGCCTCGTCGAAGCGTACAAAATTGATATTTGAACCGTCTCCATCGGAGGTCATATGCAGATTCCACGGCCCGCGCAAGGAGCAAGACAGAAGATTGGATCAGATTCGGGCTGAATCCAAGTGGGACCAGAACTAGAACTCTAGGTCGTGAGTTGATGTAAATTTCTTGTAAGGAAAGCCTAGATGAATCCTTTGCTTGTACAGGAAGTCCAGCCGCCTCTTATATATGTTGGGGGTGACGGCCGATTGAACAACACACAATCGAACAAATCAATATACTACTTTTTCATCTACGTTTTATCTCTCCACCGTTTTTCTCTCTCGTTCTTCGCTGTTCTTCGTGTTTGAGAGCTGTGAATCCCGAGGCTCTAGGGGCGAGCGAATCGACCTAGGGAAGCCCATAGCCGCCGCACTCCCTGACGGGGTCCCTCCCGGGGGTGTGGGGTTTTCGGGTCTGCAAAAGCACCCGTCGACTGTCTTGCGTATCGCGCTGTCGGTCGGGTCTCCTTCGACGTGAGCTGCAGTGCATCACCCCCGGCGTCGAGGGTACACGTGACGTGTTCGTGTGTCAACACACTTTTTGGCGACTCCGCTGGGGACAGAAGATCAATCATCATCATCCACCATGTCCGATCTTCCCAAGCCATCTGAGGTAGACGCCGATAAGATCATTAAGCCTAGTCTTGATGAGATATCGGCCAATCATCGCCAAGTCTATGAGGAGTACAAGAAGGCGCCCGAAGAGAAGGATTTGCAGGAGTTCCTTGCAAAATTCAAGAAGGATCGCCAAGGCAACATCACTCCGATTGAAGAAATCAAGTTCCCTTCTCTTCAAGCTGAGCAGGTTAAACCCGCTGTGAGTACTACCTTTTCTCCTGAGCAGTGGGCTGAGATTGAGAGTTGTATTGCTGATGGTAACAATCTGGTCTATCAAACTTTCATAGAAAATACCAATGCTCAGAAAAATATATCTCAATCATCTAGTGGTAATGATGGTGTAGCTGCTAGTGTGCAAAACCCTAATCTGGCTTTACCTATCTCATCGGCGCCTCCCATGCCGATGACTTATTATCCTACTCAAACAAATCAGATTGTGACTGCACCCATTAATCCTATTATGAGCATGCTAGCTTCGGCGGCAACGCCGAACCAAACCCTACCTACAGCTACAACCACTCGGCCATTACCGAACTATAGTTCGACATACATGCCACAGTTCATACCTACTGCTAGTAGTCCTACTCCTCCTATGCCGCTTCCACAAGTTGCATCGTCCACTATGGATGATGGTCTAGCTAATCTTAGAGAGGAGATGGCTAAGATGCTTCGAGAGAATTTTGGAGTTGAGTTACCTCGGAGTCGGATTTACCAAAAGCCGTACCCCGAGTACTGATGCCATCCAGTGCCCTCCGGGATATAAGATTCCAGATTTTGTCAAATTCAATGGAGAGGGCACAAAAACCACATGGGAGCATGTTAGCCAATACTTGGCACAATTAGGTGAAGCAGGCTCACTAAATGAGTTGAAAGTGCATTTATTTCCTCTATCATTAACTGGTACCGCATTTTCATGGTTTTCTTCTTTACCACATGGTTCCATTCGGGTTTGGTCGCAGCTAGAGCAGAAGTTTCATGATCACTTTTATAGCGGCGACAATGAACTCAAATTGTCACATCTAACATCGGTTAAACAGAAGCATGATGAATCGGTCTCCGATTACGTCAAGGGATTTAGAGCAACAAAAAACCGGTGTTTTAGTTTGGTGATAACCGAGAGAGACTTGGCAGACCTAGTGCTGAGTGGTTTGAGAATTCCCATTAGAGAAAAGCTAGAAGGCTATGAGTTCTTAAATATCAAACAAGTCTTACAAAGGGCTTTGGCTCAGGAAAGCCGAAGCAAAGACCTCAAAGAAGTGCATAGATATAAAGCCGATCGTCCAAAGATGAATATGGTGGAATATGATAGTGATCACTGGGACGATGAGGGTGACGTTTTTTCTACTGAATTTGTTTGGCCATCTAAAGCCAAACCATTTACTTGCAATGATCTGAAACCGATTCATAAGAATCGTGATGAAGATATGAAGTTTACTTTTAACATTGCTAAGTGTGATAGAATATTTGATGCTTTGCTGCAGGCTAATATTATTAGAATATCTCATACTTTACCGCCGTTTGAAGAGCTGAAGCGGCGTGCTTATTGCAAGTATCATAATTCTTTTTCTCATGCTACTAACGATTGCAATGTTTTTCGACGACAGATACAATCGGCCATTAATGACGGACGATTGAACTTTTCTGAGATGCAAATTGATAAACAACCTTTTCCAATGAATACCATGGAGTTAGAGGGGAAGAAGCTACTCATTCGGCCGGAGGTTGCCGAATCTGCTAATAAAGCTAATATCATTGTTGGTGAGCCCAGGGAAGACAAGGAGGGCAACAAGGTCTTGGGGAGACAGGTTGTGCTTGACTAGCAACCCGGTGGCAAAGAGATAATCAAAATCACCATCAAGAATCCTACACTCGGGGGGCAACCGCAAGTGCAAGGAAATACTCGTGTTAAATTTGTCAAGCCCAGGAGTCCAGAAGTTGGCAAGTGGAAAACGAATGAAGCTAAAGTGCAGCGCAAGAAAATCAAGCCAACTTTTGATATGTTGCTGTCCAAGTATGCTAGTCATGCAGCCGGTTCTAGCTCCAACCGGTCATCAAATCTGAAGTGCTCAAGATCACCTCCTCGGGAAGAATTTCAGCATCATGCAAGGCCATATGGGTCGTGGGCGCCGGGACCATGGGTGCCGCCACCCCCCTATGTGCCATACTACATGGGAGACTTCAATGGAGGATGGTGGCAGCCCCCAATGGCCCCTTATGCTTTTCATCCGGGTTGGGCAGAGCCAAGGAGGCCCGTTCATGAGAGACTTTCTTATCCCACACGAGGCCGTTTGAACAATAGTGTCAATCGGCGAGTGCAAGATAATCAAAAAGGGGTCGGTAAGCAAGAATGGCGTGTTAAGTCGCCAAGTGCTGTAACAGTCGAGTCAAGCAAAGGCAAGGAAAAAACCGATGCCGACTCACTCATCTTGGGCACCGAAACATTCACCATACAACAACCGATTATGCATAGCAATCCGACTGAGCTAATACTTGCTATCGCGCCAAAGCACTCGGCTAATGATCGTGAAGCAAGCACCAGCCAAGTAAAAACGAGAGATCCTAAATATAATCAGCCAAAGTGGTGTCCTCCAGGGCTAACAAAGACACAAAAGAGGAAACTACAGAGGTTAAGGAGTCAAGAGATGGCAGAACAAGAGGCCGAGAAGCAAAGGGATAAGTTGTTCAATGACACTCGGCCTATGTTACCTACAAAACAAGTGTGGAGGCCCAAACAAATACAAGATGCAGTGGCTTCTACACCCACCACAGCAGCACCTACACCACCAAAGGAGGACGATGTAATCATTGCATCGTCTGCGTTACCTATTGCTTCATCTTCGCTCGAACAAATTTCAGAATCGGTGGATACACTTGGGGAAGAGGAGGATATGTTAGATTACGAGTCTACACCGGTTCATGAAGGTATGGATATTAATATGGTGTATTACTTACCCGCTGAGTTTCGTGCTGTAGATGAGGAAGGGGAGGTGGCTCAGCTGGATTTTGGCCCTAAAAATGCAATATTAGAGAAGCCAAAAGACCCAGTAACGCATCTGAAACCGTTATATCTCATAGGTCATATCAATGGGTCACCGCTCACTCGGATGCTTGTTGATGGTGGTGCTGTGGTGAATCTTATGCCGTATTCAGTCTTCAAAAAATTGGGGTTGCATGATAATGAGTTGATAAAGACCAACATGGTGCTCAATGGATTTGAAGGCAAAGAGAAAACTGAAGCCAAAGGTGTGATGTATGTGGAGCTCACGGTGGGAAGTAAAACTTTGGCTACAACATTCTTTGTCGCTGAGGTGCAAGGTAACTACAACGTCATACTAGGCCGTGATTGGGTTCATGCAAACGAGTGCGTGCCATCCACTATGCACCAGCTTTTGATCCAGTGGGTTGATGATGAAGTGGAAGTCATTCATGCGGATAACTCGGTCTGTGTTGCTTTGGCCGAGGCATCGGTGGATTGGCAACACCCAAATGCTACTTGCTTGACGGGACGTGACTTGTCAGAGTTCGATTTTCTCAGCGCAACCAAGAATGGTTTCGTGCTCGTCTCTTTAAAGCCGACTGAGTGCAATCGGCTCCAAGATATGATATGTTTAAATGGATCCTAACTCAGATTGTTTACAAAAGCGACTTGTAGAATATCGGTCCAATGAGAACGATATGTATGAGTCCATAGAAGAGTTAGATGATATGGATAAATTAGGACAAGGTTTTACATCGGCCGATCCATTAGAAGAGATAGATATAGGAGATGGTTTAACTCCTAGGCCGACATTTGTAAATGCAAATTTAAGAGCCGATCATAAAGCTAAGTTGATCGAGCTGTTGAAAGAATATGTTTGTTGCTTTGCATGGGAATATCATGAGATGCCAGGTTTAAGCCGAGAGCTAGTGGAGCATCAATTACCTATAAAGGCTGGTTTTAGACCATATAAACAATCGGCCAGAAAGTTTAATCCAAAAACATATGACCGGATCAAGGAAGAGATCGGTCGTTTGCTTAAAGCTAATTTTATTAGACCTTGCAGGTATGCCGAGTGGATTTCTAACATTGTCCCTGTGGAGAAGAAAGGATCCGGCAAGTTGAGGGTGTGCATTGACTTCAGAGATTTGAATAGGGCTACACCCAAAGATGAGTATCCCATGCCAATAGCTGATATGCTTATTAATGATGCTTCTGGACATAAGGTTATTAGCTTTCTAGATGGTAATGTCGGATACAATCAAATTTTTATGGCCGAAGAGGACATGTCCAAGACAACTTTTCGTTGCCCCGGTTTTCTTGGTTTATTCGAGTGGACCGTGATGACATTCGGATTAAAAAATGCTGGCGCCACATATCAAAGGGCTATGAATTTGATTTTTCATGATTTACTCGGTGTCATACTTGAAGTTTATATTGATGATATTGTTGTCAAATCGGATGCTTTTGAATCTCACTTGGCCGATTTGCGTTTAGCTTTTGAAAGAATGAAAAAGTATGGACTGAAGATGAATCCTTTGAAGTGTGCTTTCGGCGTGTCAGCTGGCAAGTTTTTGGGTTTCATTATTCATGAAGATGGTATAGAGATTGATCCCAAAAAGATAGAAGCTATATAGAAAGTGGAGGCTCCAACATGCAAGAGAGATATGCAAAAGTTCCTTGGCAAGGTCAATTATTTGAGAAGGTTCATAGCTAATCTATCAAGGAAAGTTGATGCATTTACTCCTATCCTTCGGTTAAAGAATGATGCTGATTTCACTTGGGGGGCAAAACAGCAAGAAGCATTTGATATGATCAAGAATTATTTGTGCACTCCTCCGGTGATGAGAGCACCCAAGCATAGGGAACCCTTCAAACTTTACATTGCAGCAGAGGAGGGAGTTATTGGTGCTGTTCTAACTCAAGAGACCGAAGGAAAAGAGCATGCCATCACTTATTTAAGCCGCCGCTTATTGGACGCAGAGACAAGGTATACATTTATTGAGAAATTATGTCTATGCTTGTATTATGCTTGCACAAAATTGAGACATTATTTAGTGCCGAGTGCTTGCGTAGTAGCTTGTCAAACCGATGTCATTAAATACATGTTGCATAGGCCAATTCTTAGTGGTAGAATTGGCAAGTGGGCTTATGCTTTGATTGAATATGATTTGGCTTATGAATCTCTAAAATCCATGAAGGGCCAAATTGTTGCTAATTTCATTGTTGAACATTGGATTTATGACAAGCATGATAGTAATATGAACCTTGTTTCATTAGTACCATGGAGATTATACTTTGATGGTTCAATTTGTAGCAATGGCCAAGGTGTTGGTATTGTTTATATATCTCCTCATGGTGCTGTTTTTAAAGCCTCATGCCGCTTAGAATATTTTTGCATAAACAATCAAGCCGAATATGAAGCATTGTTATTCGGCCTAGAGATGTTACTTGCTATAGGTCTTACATATATTGAGGCTTATGGTGATTCGTTACTAGTGGTGCAGCAAATATCCAAAGTCTTTCAGTGTTTGGACGAATCACTTAATGTTTATCTTGATAAATGTTTAGATGTAATCTCTACTTTGGATTATTTTAGCATTGCTCATATATCTAGACATGACAATTGGAAAGCAAATGAGTTGGCACAACAAGCATCCGTCTATCATGTTGATCGTGGCATGTTTCATATTTCTGAAAAGCCGATGTCTAGTCTTGCAAACATAAGGGAGGCCGAACCGGAGCCCGCCGTTTCGGCCACTAATGAAATATTCAATGCAGGAGAAAATCAAGACTGGAGGAAACCCATCATTGATTATTTGTGTGATCCTAGTAGAAGGGTGGACAGGGCTGTTCAGCGTATGGCTTTCAAATACACAATGAGAGATGATGATCTCTATCGCCGAACGGTTGATGATGTTCTTTTAAAGTGCTTGGATGAGGACCAAGCGAGAATTGCTATGGGAGAGGTCCATAAAGGTATTTGTGGCACTCATCAGTCGGCTCCCAAGATGAAGTGGTTACTACGACGTGCTGGGTTTTATTGGCCGACTATGATTAATGATTGCTTCAGATAATATAAAGGGTGTGAAGCTTGTAAAAAATTTGGTGATATTCAGTTGGCTCCTGCTGCTATGTTACATCCCATTATCAAGCCGTGGCCTTTCAGAGGATGGGGTTTAGACTTTATTGGACAAATTCATCTATCTTCCTCAAAAGGGCATCGGTTCGTATTGGTGGCAACCGATTATTTCACTAAATGGTCTGAAGCAGTACCTCTCAAGAACATGACACATACGGAGGTGATTAAATTCATAACCGAGCACATTATTCATAGATTCGGCATTCCTCAAACATTGACTACAGATCAAGGCTCCTCTTTCATGTCACACCAAGTTAGAGAATTTGCCGAATCTTATAACATAAAATTGCTCAATTCCTCTCCATATTATGCCCAAGCCAATGGACAAGCTGAGTCTAGCAATAAAATTTTAATCAAGCTCATTAAGAAGAAGATTGAGGATAACCCAAGGAGATGGCATGAGTTGTTGTCTGAAGCTTTGTGGGCACATAGAATTTCAAAGCATGGTGCTACAAAGGTGACTCCATATGATCTAGTATATGGTCAAGAGGCTGTTTTACCAGTGGAAGTGAATTTGAGTGCTTTGAGAATAGCCAAACAGAATGATTTATCGGCAGTGGACTTTTACAATTTGATGATGGACAACATTGATGAAGTTGCTGATAAACGTTTGGCTGCTTTAAGGGCCATAGAGAGGGACAAGCTGAGGGTAGCTAGAGCTTACAATAAAAAGGTCAAGTTGAAGAATTTTCAGGTTGGCGATCTTGTGTGGAAAGTGATTCTACCGATTGGTTCTAGAGATAGAAAATTCGGGAAGTGGTCTCCAAGTTGGGAAGGTCCTTTTAGGATTACAAGAGTTGTTCTCGGAAATTCATATTTGGTGGAATCCATACAAGGGGCATTGTTACCTCGAGCTCTCAATGGCAAATATTTGAAGAAGTACCACCCGAGTGTGTGGCAGGAAGCCTAACTAGGCAACGACCGATATAAAATTATCGCCCTAAGCATAAACACGGCCGATATAGAAATTATCGCCTGAAGCACATAAAATGGCCGATGAAGTGTTGACATCGTCCTTAGAACAAACATGGTACAAGTTATTTTTCGGCACGCTAGCTTTGCCGAAAAACAGGGGGGCATGTGTTGACACCAGAATTTGGCACGGTCAAGAACTTAATTAATACGGCCTCAAATGGAGAAGTGATCTAAATAAAAAAGTTCCGTATTAGCGATATGAACATTTTTTAAGTTTGGGCCGTCGCCATCCGATCTCATCTCGCAGGCCGAAGTTGTGTTCGAAATACTGAGATTTTGTATTCAGAACACTATTCTTCTCATTACGCCCTCAAGACCGCCTCTTATGAAAAAATGATCTACACGGATTGTCTTCGTCTCGTCGAAACGATCGATTTTGATATAAAAATTGTTATAATCTGAGTTCGTATGCAAAACTTAGAGCTATCGGAGTGCAGCCATGTAATGAGGCGTGATGTGGCGCGCCCCACCAGACCTATGTCTGATGGGTAGCGCGAGGAAACGGGTGTTTTGCGTAATAGTCCGTTTTGAGCGAGTAATTTGGACTACAAGACCACCTCTGATCAAAATATGTTCAGCACAAAAGTTTTTCGTCTCGTCGAAACGGTCAAGATTGCTTTTGGACTCGTTTCCATCCGAGGTCGTTTGCTGCCTCAAACATGACCCGCAAGGTGCAGCCAGGTTGTAAACCGAACCGTTTTGGAAAGCTTGCCGGGCAAAAAACTTGCCGGGGAGGAAAGCTTGCCGGGTAAAAATCTTGCCGGATGAAGACCTTGCCGGGGGCCGGTGAAAATCTTGCCAGGTGAAGACCTTGCCGGGGGTGAAAAGCTTGCCGGGAAAAAGCTTGCCGGGGTGAAAACTGTCAAGGCCAATCCGACCAGAAGATGAAGATGGGCTCAAATAATTATCTAGATGGACTCGGATGAAAAAGTGTTCAACATGAAAGTTATTCGTAACGTCAAAACGGTCAACTTTTCTTTTGGAGTCATCATCAGCCAAAGTAGTATACGACCTGCAGAGACGCTACAAGAGTCGGATGGTTCGGTCAGCTACATGACCGAGTCCGACTCGAAATTAAAGATGACCCCGTGGAGTATTCGAGATGGCTTTATTTGGAAAAGTGATCAACATACGGATTGTTGGCCTCGTTGAAGCGTACAAAATTGATATTTTAACCGTCTCCATCGGAGGTCATATGCAGATTCCACGGCCCGCGCAAGGAGCAAGACAGAAGATTGGATCAGATTCGGGCTGAATCCAAGTGGGACCAGAACTAGAACTCTAGGTCGTGAGTTGATGTAAATTTCTTGTAAGGAAAGCCTAGATGAATCCTTTGCTTGTAAGGGAAGTCCAGCCGCCTCTTATATGTGTTGGGGGTGACGGCCGATTGAACAACACACAATCGAACAAATCAATATACTACTTTTTCATCTATGTTTTATCTCTCCACCGTTTTTCTCTCTCGTTCTTCGCTGTTCTTCATGTTTGAGAGATGCGAATCCCAAGGCTCTAGGGGCGAGCGAATCGACCTAGGACAGCCCATAGCCGCCGCACTCCCTGACGGGGTCCCTCCCGGGGGTGTGGGGTTTTCGGGTCTGCAAAAGCACCCGCCGACTGTCTTGCGTATCGCGCTGTCGGTCGGGTCTCCTTCGACGTGAGCTGTGGTGCATCACCCCCGGCGTCGAGGGTACACGTGACGTGTTCGTGTGTTAACACGCGGCAAGCTTAGGAGGGAAGATTGCCTGCTCCTTTCGCAGCGCCGCGAGCCGCTGCGCCTCGGCCGACTTCACCTTCTCAGCTTTCGGAGCCATGGCGGGAGTGGTGAGGGAGGACGACGGCGTTGGTGGTGCTGGTGGCGATGGGGGCGGGGCGCTGCTCTCCTTCGGCTTTGGGAAGAAGGGGAGTGGCGGAGATTCTCGGGGAAGGAATAGCAACGGGCAGATGGGCGAACTGCCCCTGTTTCCCCTGCTTATAAGGAGGAAGGGAGCGGACGTTCCGCCTTTCCGAATAAAGAAACCACCCACGATCTCTCCCACGATGCCGCAATCGACGCGTGCCGTTCGGGGAGGGCGTGGTGGATACGGAGTAAGATACGGCGTGATCCAGGCCGCGCGTGCCCGTGCCCTGTTTTGGGCCTGGCCCAACAGCGCTCGGCACCGTGTATGGCCCAGGCCCGGGGGCTCCTGTCGGTGTACTAGAGTAGGGGTACCCTAGTATCCCGATCTTGTGCACGGGCAGTCGCGGCGTCCCGCAGCAAGGCTTGCCGGGTGACCGCCAATATCCTCTGTGGTTCCTTTGGAGCCATTCAAGAACAAAGTATTCAAGCCAAGGAGACAAGGCCCCGGCAAGAGGAGCTTGCCGGGAAGGCCACTCAAGACACAAGACCCCGGCAAGAGGAGCTTGCCGGGGAGGGCAACCAAGGCATCTCAAGGAACTTGCCGCGACGCGCCACGCGTCCCAGCAAGACCCGGCGAGCGGCAAGCTTCCGGACGCGACAAGACAACGACCGCGGCAAGGCACTTTGCCGCGACAGGCTAGCAACCACTCTGTACCCGCGCTCCAGCACACCCACCAACGTGTCGCTCCGGGACCCTCCCAGGCGTACGTGGCAGGAGGCTGTGCAGCCATGGTGCATTGTGGCAAGCGGCGCTGACAAGGTCGCCATCGTGGCGAGCGGTGGCGTCCCTGACGGTCCCTTTTCTGCACTGTTTGGGCGACGTAGATAGGCATTTAATGCCCTTGTCCCCTGTCGTCAGGGTTAGGTAGGATACACTATACAGGTAGCTGTACCAACCGCAGCACCTTTCCATTTTTACCCTTGTCTACGTTGCCACCTGTTGGAGACCCCTTGAGCATATAAAAGGAGGCCCATGCACAACGTAGAAGCGGAGGACAGTAGAACGCTCACGCTCGGTCTCGTTAGCTGCTGGTGCGTACTGTAGCACTCAGCGCTCCCGAGCAAGAACTCAATACAAACCACAAAGCAGCAGTAGGAGTATTATCTCTCCGGAGAGCTCTGAAGCTGGGTAAACTGCTCGTGTGCTCCGCCTCGATCTGCTCTTTGTGCGACCTCCGCCTCCCTCCTAACCGAAAGGGGCTCGGTCCCCATAGGTGCTTGTGGATCAGTTTCCCCGACAACCCCGAAAATAAAAGTTCTCCAAATGTCCTGCCAATTTAATATGTTTTTTCTGGAATATTTGAGAATACCTGGCACTGAGAGCACAACAGGGGGAACAAAACAGGGGGAGCAAGCACTTGGCCACGAGGGTCCAGGGCGCGCCCCTTTGCCTCATGGGCCCATGGTGGCTCCCCTCCACTTATTCCTGCACCCACACACTTCTTCTTCCTCCCAAAAAAATCACTATCCAGCTCAAGCACGAGTTCTAGCTCATTTTGCTGCGATTTTTGATATCCTTGCTCAAAGCACCTCTCACAAAACTGCTTGAGGGGATTGTTCCTTGGTATGTGACTCCTCCATTGGTCTAATTAGTTTTTGTTCTAGTGCTTTATTCATTGCAAATTTGTGCTGCCTAGGTGACCATGTTCTTGAGCTTGCATGTCAAATTTGTATGGTAGTTCAAATGCATGATATAGGCTCTGGGCACTTGTAGGAGTAGTTGCTATCAATTTTGTTGAGCTTGGTTCACTTTTATTTGAAGTTACTAAAAATTTCAGAAATTTTTCAGAGGAAGAAATATGCTTAGGAAAAGGTACCAAGGTGGTTCTTCAAGAAAGCAAGGACACAGGCTTGCAATGCGTGATGCTGACGATGGGCCACCAAGGAACGCTCCAGTGAGGCCTTGTGAATGGCCTTCAAAAAACTTTATGGATCGAGCTGGAATCAAGGAAGAATTTAACGCATATTTGCGTAACGCTGATCTTGTGAGCTTCGAAGAGGAAAAGTGCCGCCAGTACCATTATCTCACTAGTTCGTTTGTGAGGAGGTTTGAATTTTTATCTTCACGCAATTCTCCAACTGTCCTGTTTGATCTTTATGAAAAATCTTATACGATGGACTTAGAGGATTTTACCACTGCTTGCAAACTTCCACAATGGGGTAGTGCTAGTGAACCTCGCAAATCTGAATTTAGAAATTTTCTCTCTAGTATAACTGTGGGGGAATCCAGAGATATAACACAAGCCACCATAGGGAGCATTCATTTTCCTGCTATACATTATTTTGCTCTCTTCATAGGTAGGTGCATAAATGGTAAAGATGAAGCATGTCATATGTGTGTCCCTGACCTCAGTATTCTTAGGAGTGCTGTGTTAGGAGACAAATCTTATAATTTGGGAGCCATTGTTGCACGTAGGTTGCATCATAATAGATTTAATGGAGATTTCTTTGGTGGAATTTATGCAACCCGCTTAGCTAATTTTCTTGGTGTAAACATACGTGATGATGATATTGAATTGCCTCCTACTTATCTAGACTTTGAGGCTATGGTTCACCACCAGTTTGTCGAGAGGAATGAACCACCTCTCCAGTACTGACTAATCTTTGACAGGCGTCGCCCTGTCAATATTACTCTCCCTGCTCCTGCGTTCTTTGATTATCAGGCAAAAGGAAGACATTTTATTACCAGAGAGGAGGCAGATGAGTACGAGAGGAGGGCGGAGGAAGCTCTCCGCCATGATGCAGCTCAGGAGGCAATAGCCGTTGCATCGCAGTACGACCCAAGCTACAAATATGGATATCCGCCAGGCCATCCGTGGTAATAAACCAACTTAGGCCAAAAGCCTAAGCTTGGGGGAGTACATATTTCCCACCGACATTACATTTATGTTCACATACACTCATTGCTAGATGTCGGTGCTCATACTTTTTCACTATAATATCCATGCTAGTTTATTTTTTTTCTTTCTTTCTTCTTGTGTGTTTGATAAACCTTAAGAAAAGCCAAAAAAGTTAGCGTAGCTTTTAGCTAGTTTACCTTTCTTGCTATAGTAGTAATAGTTAAAAAGAAAACCCAAAAAGATTTCATGTTCTTCTTTTGCTTGTTGGGAGCTTTCCCGTGTAAATAGTTTTATTTCTTTTCTTTTCTTTGGGGGTCGATAGGAGAAGACCATAATTAAATTGTTGAAGTGGCTCTTATATGCATTATTGTTGATTTAACCAAGAGCCCATATTGCCTTGTCTTCTCCTGTTTATTGAATGCTCGCAGATTCCAGCTTAGTCCAATGCACGTGCACTCTTATTATTATTCACATCGTTCAGTCGTACAAGTGAAAGGCAATTATGACTATATATGATGGACTGACTGAGATGGGAGAAACTGGTATGAACTCGACCTCTCTTGTTTTTGTAAATACGATTAGTTCATCGTTCCTGATTCAGATTATGAATAAACATGTTTACAATGACAATTAGAGATTATAGTTGCTCGTTCCATGCTTGATTAGCTATGAGTTATAATGGTTTACCTTGCGTGCCAACATGCTATTAAAATGGCTGTGATGTGGTATAGTGGGATGGTATCCTCCTTTGAATGATTTAAGTGACTCGACTTGGCACATGTTCACGCATGTAGTTGAAACAAAATCAACATAGCCTTCGCGATATTTAGGTTCATGGTGGATTATATCCTACTCATGCTTGTGCACCATGTTTATTAATTTTAATGCATGTTCATGACTGTTGTCGCTCTCTAGTTGGTCGCTTCCCAGTCTTTTGCTAGCCTTCGCTTGTACTAAGCGGGAATACTGCTTGTGCATCAAATCCCTTAAACCCCAAATTTATTCCATATGAGTCCACTATACCTTCCTATATGCGGTATCTACCTGCCGTTCCAAGTAAATTTGTATGTGCCAAACTCTAAACCTTCAAATGAAATCCTGTTTTGTATGCTCGAATAGCTCATGTATCAACTAGGGTTGTCCGTATCTTCCATGCTAGGTGGGTTATTCTCAAGAGGAGTGGACTCCGCTCCTCACTCACGAGAAAATGGCTGGTCACCGGGATGCCCAGTCCCATGCTTTATGCAAACTAAATCAAAATAATTGCAAACAAAACTCTCCCTGAGACTGTTGCTAGTTGGAGGCACTTGTTGTTTCGAGCAAGCCATGGATTGATGCTTGTTGGTGGAGGGGGAGTATAAAATTTACCATTCTGTTTGGGAACCGCCTATAATGTGTGTAGCATGGAAGATATCGCCATCTCTTGGTTGTTATGTTGACAATGAAAGTATGCCGCTCAAAATGCTATTTATCTCTGCTTTAAAATCGAGCTCTGGCACCTCTACAAATCCCTGCTTCCCTCTGCGAAGGGCCTATCTATTTACTTTCATGTTGAGTCATCACCCTCTTATTAAAAAGCACCAGCTGGAGAGCACTGCTGTCATTTGCATCCATTACTATTCATTTATATTGGGTATGACTATGACTGGATCTCTTTTACCATGAATTACAATGTCTAGTCAGTCCTTGATCTTTAAAGGTGCTCTGCATTTATGTTTTTCTGTCTCAGAAAGGGCTAGCGAGATACCATCTTGTTATATCATATCATGATTGTTTTGAGAAAGTGTTGCCATCCGAGATTTATTATTATTGCTTGCTAGTTGATTATGCCATTGACATGAGTAAACATGAGACCTAAGAGTTATTGTGAATGTGGTTAGTCATAATCTTTGCTGAAAACATGAATGCTGGCTTTACATATTTACAACAACAAGAGCAAATAGAGTTTGTAAAAGTTTTTATTTGTCACTTTCAGTTTATCAACTGAATTGCTCGAGGACAAGCAAAGGTTTAAGCTTGGGGGAGTTGATACGTCTCCATCATATCTAATTTTCCAAACACTTTTGCCCTTGTTTTGGACTCTAACTTGCATGATTTGAGTGGAACTAACCCAGACTGACGCTGTTTTTAGCAGAATTGCCATGGTGTTATTTATGTGCACAAACAAAAGTTCTCGGAATGACCTGAAACACCACGGAACGTATTTTTGGAAAATATTAAAAATACTGGAAGAAGAATCCACGTCAGGGGGCCCACACCCTGTCCACGAGGGTGGGGGGCGCGCCTGCCCCCCTGGGCGCACCCCCTGCCTCGTGGACCCCCTGACGCTCCACCGACCTCAACTCCAACTCCATATATTCGTGTCCGGGGAGAAAAAAAGCAAAGAGAAGGATTCATCACGTTTTACGATATGGAGCCGCCGCCAAGCCCTAAAACCTCTTGGGAGGGCTGATCTGGAGTTCGTTCGGGGCTCCGGAGAGGGGGATTCGTCGGCGTCGTCATCATCAACCATCCTCCATCACCAATTTCATGATGCTCACCGCTGTGCGTGAGTAATTCCATTGTAGGCTTTCTGGACGGTGATGGGTTGGATGAGATTTATCATGTAATCGAGTTAGTTTTGTTAGGGTTTGATCCCTAGTATCCACTATGTTCTGAGATTGAGGTTGCTATGACTTTGCTATGCTTAATGCTTGTCACTAGGGCCCGAGTGCCATGATTTCAGATCTGAACCTATTATGTTTTCATGAATATATGTGAGTTCTTGATCCTATCTTGCAACTCTATAGTCACCTACTATGTGTTATGATCCGGCAACCCCGAAGTGACAATAATCGGGACCACTCCCGGTGATGACCGTAGTTTGAGGAGTTCATGTATTCACTATGTGCTAATGCTTTGTTCCGGTACTCTATTAAAAGGAGGCCTTAATATCCCTTAGTTCCCATTAGGACCCCGCTGCCACGGGAGGGTAGGACAAAAGATGTCATGCATGTTCTTTTCCATAAGCACGTATGACTATATTAGGAATACATGTCTACATTACATTGATGAATTGGAGCTAGTTCTGTGTCACCCTATGTTATGACTGTTACATGATGAACTACATCCGGCATATTCTTCATCACAGATCCAATGCCTACGAGCCTTTCACATATTGTTCTCCATTTATTTACTTTTCCGTTGCTACTGTTACAATCACTACAAAACCCAAAAATATTACTTTTGCTACCATTACCGTTACTTCCATATTACTTTGCTACTGAATACTTTGCTACAGATACTAAATTATCCAGGTGTGGTTGAATTGACAACTCAACTGCTAATACTTGAGAATATTCTTTGGCTCCCCTTGTGTCGAATCAATAAATTTGGGTTGAATACTCTACCCTCCAAAACTGTTGCGATCACCTATACTTGTGGGTTATCATGGCACCTCCGCGTTCAGCACATGTTCAACTCGATGACGTCCTCGCCTTCTTGATCCAACAAGATGGGCGAAGTAGTAGATGAGCTCTGGCAGCACGACGGCGTGGTGATGGTGATGATGAACTCATTCCCGCAGGGCTTCGCCGTGCAATGCGGAAAACTTGGACGGAGGACTAAACTATGGAGAGGGGCGCCGCACACGGCTAAGAGATTTTCGTCGCATTGGGTGGCACCCCTCCCTCTCATATATATAGGGGAGGGGAGGCAGCTTTGGGTGCGCCCCAAGGTGGCCGGCCGGCCCCCTTGGGCGCCTACCCTTTGGCTCCCCCCTTCCTTGTTTGGCGCTAGGGAGAAGGCAGGAGGAGGTCCTCCCTTAATTTCTCCCATTAGGAGGGGAAGGCAGGAGGGGCTAGCCCTCTCCCTTTCCTTTCTCTAGGGTCGGCGGACGAGGAAAGGGCGCGTCAGCCCCCTGGTGGGCTGGTGTGCGCCTCCCATTGGCCCATTAGGCCCATAGACCTCTCGGGGCCTCCCGGAACCCTTTCTGGTGATCCCATGAATACCTGGTTCATTACGAAACCTTTCCGGTGTCCGAATAGCATCGTACTGTTGGGGAACGTAGTATTTTAAAAAAATTCCTACGATCACGCAAGATCTATCTAGGAGAAGCATAGGAACGAGTGGGGAGAGTGTGTCCACGTACCCTCGTAGACTGAAAGCGGAAGCGTTTAGTAACGCGGTTGATGTAGTCGAATGTCTTCGCGATCCAACCAATCTAGTACCGAACGCACCGCACCTTCGCGATCTGCACATGTTCAGCTCGGTGACGTCCCTCATACTCTTGATCCAGCTGAGGCCGAGGGTGAGTTCCGTTAGCACGACGGTGTGTCGACGATGATGATGAAGTTACAGATGCAGGGCTTCGCCTAAGCACTATGACAATATGACCGAGGTGGAAAAGTGTGGAGGGGGGCACCGCACACGGCTAAAGATCAACTTGTGTGTCTATGGGGTGCCCCCTCCCCCGTATATAAAGTAGGGGAGGAGGAGGAGGGCTGGCTGATGTCTACTACACAACCTTCTTCTTGTAGACGTTGTTGGGCCTCCAAGTGCAGAGGTTTGTAGGACAATAGCAAATTTCCCTCAAGTGGATGACCTCAGGTTTATCAATCTGTGGCAGGCGTAGGTTGAAGATGGTCTCTCTCAAACAACCCTGCAACCAAATAACAAAGAGTCTCTTGTGTCCCCAACACACCCAATACAATGGTAAATTGTATAGGTGCACTAGTTCGGCGAAGAGATGGTGATACAAGTGCAATATGGATGGTAGGTATGGGTATTTGTAATCTGAAAATATAAAAACAACAAGGTCACTAATGATAAAAGTGAGCACATACGGTATTACAATGCTAGGAAACAAGGCCTAGGGTTCATACTTTCACTAGTTCAAGTTATCTCAACAATAATAACATAATTGGATCATATAACTATCCCTTAACATGCAACAAAGAGTCACTCCAAAGACACTAATAGCGGAGAACAAACGAAGATATTACTGTAGGGTACGAAACCACCTCAAAGTTATTCTTTCGGATCGATCTATTCAAGAGTTCGTCCTAGAATAACACCTGAAGACACATATCAACCAAACCCCTAATGTCACCTAGATACTCCAATGTCACCTCAAGTATGTGTGGGTATGATTATACGATATGCATCACACAATCTCAGATTCATCTATTCAAACCAACACAAAGTACTTCAAAGAGTACCCCAAAGTTTCTACCTTAGAGTCAAGATGAAAACGTGTGCCAACCCCTATGCATGGGTTCATGGGCGGAACCCGCAAGTTGATCACCAAAACATACATCAAGTGAATCAATATAATAACCCATTGTCACCATGGTTATCCGACGCAAGACATACATCAAGTGTTCTCAAATCCTTAAAGACTCAATCCGATAAGATAACTTCAAAGGGAAAACTCAATCCATTACAAGACAGTAGAGGGGGGAGAAACATCATAAATCCAACTACAATAGCAAAGCTCGCTATACATCAAGATCATATCACCTCAAGAACACGAGAGAGAGATATCAAACACATAGCTACTGGTACATACCCTCAGCCCCGAGGGTGAACTCCTCCCTCCTCCTCATGGAGAGCGCCGGGATGATGAAGATGGCCACCGTTGAGGGATCCCCCATCCGGCAGGGTGCCGGAATAGGGCCCTGATTGGTTTTTGGTGGCTACATAGGCTTGCGGCGGCAGACTACAGATCTATTCTGTTCCCCAAAGGTTTTAGTGTATATGGGAATATATAGGTGAAAGAAGTCGGTAAGGGGAGCCACGAGGGGCCCACAAGGGTGGAGGGCGTGCCCAGGGGGGTGGGCGCGCCCCCTTGCCTCGTGCTCTCCTCGTTGATCTCCTGTCGTGCACTCCAAGTCTCCCATATTGCTTTCTTTCCAAAATTAAATTTTCCGAACGTTTCATTCCGTTTGGACTCCGTTTGATATTCCTTTTCTGCGAAACACTAAAACAAGGGAAAAAGCGGAAACTGGCACTGGGCTCTGGGTCAATAGGTTAGTCCCAAAAGTAATGTAAAAGTGCATAGTAAAGCCCATTAAACATCCAAGATGGATAATATAATAGCATGAATACTTGATAAATTATAGATACGTTGGAGACGTATCAACATCCCCAAGCTTAATTCCTGCTCGTCCTCGAGTAGGTAAATGATAAAAGAAATAATTTATGAAGCGTGAATGCTAGCAGGTGCATAAGTTTGATCAATGATAATTTCAGTCACCTTTTCTAGCATCATTATATGTCATAACAGTAGATCATATCATAAAAGTTTGCATGATCAAGTAACAAGCTATTCACATGTTAAAGCATAGACCATAAACTTTCTTGAAAACTAACAAACCGTGTTAATAGTCATCAAACAATTACAATTCATCTTATTTTCAGGAAGAGCCTATGTCAGAGCTTTGATTTAGCAAATCCCACATACTCAACTATCATATAGTCTTCCATGTTTGCTACCACTCAAAGCATATTTTTAGAACAAATAGCATCCATCGAACACAGAGAAAGATAGGGGCTTAATGTTTCGCCTCCCAACTTATTTATCATATAGACAATTGTCAACAATAATAATTCATGATCAAATATATTTGAATGGCCATATATGCTCAGATCTTTCCACCACATGATGCTTGCCGACTGAAGAGTAGGTTGGAATGAGGAGGAATACTACTGACTCTTGCATAAAAGTAAAGGATAGGCCCTTCGCAGAGGGAAGCAGGGATTTGAAGAGGTGCCAAAGCTCAAAGAAAAAACAGAGATGAAAATAATTTTGAGAGGTATGCTTTCATTGTAAACATAACGACGAAGAGCTTCCAATATCTTCCATACTACATACATTATAGGCGGTTCCCAAACAGAAAGGTAAAGATTTTACTCCCCCTCCACCAACAATTGTCGGTGTGGAACGACACCTATGGGACCACAAGAGTCCCTACTACTGTTGCCGGGGCGCGGGGTTGCGAGAAGAGCAGGGCTAGTAGACAGCACAAGGATCGTTTACCCAGGTTCGGGCCGCGAGGATGCGTAAAACCCTAGTCCTGCTTTGGTGGGTGTATTTCAGAGAGTTCTTGAGCTCTCGAACTAGCTGTGGTCAGTGCGTGATTCGAAAGAGCCGAATCCTTATCTAGTATGCCATGGTCCTCCTTTTTTAGCCGGAAGGGGCTGCCACAGTGGCACACATGAGGTGGAAAGGCGTACAGTGCCTTGAGCTTATCGCTCGTATTACAGGACAAGACGCATTTAATGCGTAGCTTAGGTGTCCCCTTGCTTTATTGGTTACGGGGGCGAGGCTTGTCTGATGACCCGCAAGTATAGGGGATCTATCATAGTCCTTTCGATAAGTAAGAGTGTCGAACCCAACGAGGAGCAGAAGGAAATGATAAGCGGTTTTCAGCAAGGTATTCTCTGCAAGTACTGAAATAAGTGGTAACAGATAGTTTTGTGATAAGATAATTTGTAACAAGCAATAAGTAAAAAAAGTAAATAAAGTGCAGAAAGGTGGCCCAATCCTTTTTGTAGCATAGGACGAGCCTGGACAAACTCTTATATAAGGAAAAGCGCTCCCGAGGACACATGGTAATATCGTCAAGCTAGTTTTCATCACGTTCATATGATTCGCGTTCGGTACTTTGATAATTTGATATGTGGGTGGACCGGCGCTTGGGTGCTGTTGTTACTTGAACAAGCATCCCACTTATGATTAACCTCTATTGCAAGCATCCGCAACCTCAACAAAAGTATTAAGGTAAACCTAACCATAGCATGAAACATGTGGATCCAAGCCCCTTACGAAGCAACGCATAAACTAGGGTTTAAGCTTCTGTCACTCTAGCAACCCATCATCTACTTATTACTTCCCAATGCCTTCCTCTAGGCCCAAATAATGGTGAAGTGTTATGTTGTCGACGTGCACATAACACCACTAGAGGCTAGACAACATACATCTCATCAAAATATCGAACGAATACCAAATTCACATGACTACTAATAGCAAGACTTCTCCCATGTCCTCAGGAACAAACGTAACTACTCACAAAGCATATTCATGTTCATAATCAGAGGGGTATTAATATGCATAAAGGATCTGAACATATGATCTTCCACCAAATAAACCAACTAGCATCAACTACAAGGAGTAATCAACACTACTAGCAACCTACTAGTACCAATCCCGGACTTGGAGACAAGAATTGGATACAAGAGATGAACTAGGGTTTTGAGATGAGATGGTGCTGGTGAAGATGTTGATGGAGATTGCACTCTCCCGATGAGACGATCCTTGGAGATGACGATGGCGATGATTTCCCCCTCCCGGAGGGAAGTGTCCCCGGCAGAACAGCTCTGCCGGAGCCCTAGATTGGTTCCGCCTCGTGGCGGCGGAGTTTCGTCCCGAAAGGTTGCTTATGATTTTTTCCTCGACGAAAGACCTCATATAGCATAAGATGGCCATGGAAGAGCCAACAGGGGGCCCACGAGCAGGGGGCGCGCCCTAGGGTGTAGGGCGCGCCCCCACCCTCGTGGCCAGGTGGGCCCCTCTCTGGTGAACTTCTTCCGCTCAATATTTTTTATTATTTCCAAAAATGACTTTTGTGGAGTTTCAGGACTTTTGGAGTTGTGCAGAATAGGTCTCTAATATTCGCTCCTTTTCCAGCCTAGAATTCCAGCTGCCGGCATTCTCCCTCCTTATGTAAACCTTGTAAAATAAGAGAGAATAGGCATAAGTACTGTGACATAACATGTAATAACAACCCATAATGCAATAAATATCGATAAAAATGCATGATGCAAAATGGACGTATCAACTCCCCCAAGCTTAGACCTCGCTTGTCCTCAAGCGGAAGCCGATAACGATAAATATGTCCCCATGTTTAGAGGTAGAGGTGTCGATAAAAATAAAATACAGACATGAAGGCATCATGATTCTTTTCATAATAGCAACATATATGGACTTTATTGAGAACTAACAAACTATAATCTCAGTCATTGAAGCAATTGAAATTTATCATAACATCAGAAAGAGTCTATGTCAGAGCTTAATAGCAAGTCCACATACTCAACTATCATTTATTCTTTCATAATTGCTAACACTCACGCGATACTTGTGGTTACGGAGTTTTAATCGGACACAGAGAAATATAGGGGCTTATAGTTTCGCCTCCCAACCTTTTACCTCAAGGGTAATGTCAACAATAATAACTCATGCTCCCCTACATCCAATTAGATATATCTATCAGGATCTTTCCAACATATTGTGCTTGCCAAAGGATAAAATGAAAAAGGAAAAGGTGAAGATCACCATGACTCTTGCATAAGGTAGAGGATAATAGTAATAGATAGGCCCTTCGCAGAGGAAAGCAGAGGTTGCCATGTGCTTTTATGGTTGGATGCACAAAATATTAATGTGAAAGAACGTCACTTTATATTGCCACTTGTGATATGAACCTTTATTATGCAGTCCGTCGCTTTTATTGCTTCCACTTCACAAGATCGTATAAAGCTTATTTCCTCCACACCAATCAATCATACATATTCGAAGAGCAATTTTTATTGCCTGCACCGATGACAGCTTAGTTGAAGGATCTTACTCAATCCATAGGAAGGTATGGTGGACTCTCATGGCAAAACTGGTTTAAGGGTTTTTGGAAGCACAAGTAGTATCTCTACTTGGTGCTGAGAATTTGGCTAGCATGAGGGGGAAAGGCAAGCTCAACATGTTGGATGATCCATGACAACATACTTTATCTCAGATATAAGAAAACATAACTCATTACGTTGTCTTCCTTGTCCAACATCAACTCTTTAGCATGTCATAATTTAATGAGTGCTCCCAATCATAAAAGATGTCAATGATAATATATTTATATGTGAAACCTCTCTTTCCTTATTACTTCCTATTAATTGCAACGATGACCAAAGCTATGTTTGCCGACTCCCAACAACTTTTATTCATCATACTCTTTCTATGTGAAGTCATTACTCTCAATAAGATCAATATGAACTCTTTATTTCTTTTTATTCTTTTCTCTTTTCTTTTATTCACTCAAGATCATGGAAAAATAATCAAGCCCTTAACTCCACACTAAACTTTATTATATAGCTCATGGACTCGATTACATAGAGAGATCATAAAGCAAAGCTCAAAAATAGATCATGCCATAAACTTTATTCTACTAGACCAAGATACTACTAATAGGAGCGAACTAAGAAAGGAGTGTGATGGTGATACGATACCGGGGCACCTCCCCCAAGCTTGGCTGTTGCCAAGGGGAGTGCCCATACCCATGTGATTATGTCTCCTTCTTTGTTGTTGGTGTAATATTCTTGGCGATGATTCCCCTCAGGATATGGTTCTCCTCCTCGAGCTTATTGACTTGCTGCTTCAGGTCCATTATTTCCTTGCGAAGCTTTCCTGTGATGGCTAAAGCCCCTTGCACCCAAGGGTGTTGCATAGCTGCGGGAGAACAAGTGACACTCCTCTTCATATTTTCATAAGAAAGAAATCTAACATTGGAAGGGATAACCGAGTTTGGAATAGCTAAGCTCTATAGTTCCCCCATCTTGAACCCAGCTCAGAAGCGAGAAGTGACTTCTTGATCTTCCATGGCATCTACCCTCATCAAGTCAGCCTCCATCTCTTCCTCCGTTGCTGGCCCAAAGTGGTCAGCGTCGCCGTTTTCCCTTGGTTCCGATGCCGGATGAGACACCCGGCTCTCCCCGACTGACTCTTGAGAGGACATCTTGCTCTAATCTGCAGCAGCAACAGCTCGAAACAAGAACAGAGGATATTTGCGTGATACATGAGTCAAAACCTTCGGGAGAATATATAATGAATTTTAATCGACCAAAATACGTATCATGCAAGAAAACGAAGTCCGGAAGGCACACGAGGTGCCCACGAGATAGGGGGCATGCCCTCCACCCTTGTGGAGCCCTCGTGTCCTTCCCGGACTGCCACTTGTTTTTCTAAATATTCCAAAACGGAGAAATATTGCCTTAAAAACTGTTTTGGAGTCGGTTTACTTACCGTACCACATACCTATTCCTTTTCGGAGTCAAACGTTCCGGAAAGTGTCCCTTATGTATCCTCCGGGGTTATGGTTTCAATAACATTGGTTTCAACATTTATAGGATTACTTGAGATATAATCTTTAATTCTTTGACCGTTCACCACCTTCGGATTCGTGCCTTCGAAGTTGTTGATTTTTATGGCACCGGAAGATAGACATCCTTGATAACGTAAGGGCCTTCCCATTCGGAGAGAAGTTTTCCAGCAAAAAATCTTAAACGAGAGTTGTATAGCAATACATAATCACCTACGTTAAACTCACACTTTTGTATCCTTTTTTCATGCCATCTTTTAATCTTTTCTTTAAACAACTTGGCATTTTCATAAGCTTGGGTTCTCCATTCATCAAGTGAGCTAATATCAAATAACCTCTTCTCACGGGCAAGTTTGAAATCATAGTTGAGCTCTTTAATAGCCCAATATGCCTTATGTTCTAGTTCGAGAGGTAAGTGACCTGTTTTTCCATAAACCATTTTATACGGAGACATACCCATAGGATTTTTATATGCAGTTCTATAGGCCCATAATGCATCGTCACGTTTCTTAGACCAATTCTTTCTAGACCTATTGACAGTCTTTTGCAAAATTAATTTGAGCTCTCTATTACTCAATTCTACTTGACCACTAGACTATGGGTGATAAGGAGATGCAATTATATGATTAACATCATATTTAGCAAGCATTTTATGGAAAGCACCATGAATAAAATGTCAACCACCATCAGTCATTAAATATCTAGGGACTCCAAACCTCGGAAAAATAACTTCCTTAAGCATTTTAATAGAAGTGTTATGATTAGCACTACTAGTTGGAATAGCTTCTACCCACTTAGTAACATAATCAACAACAACTAAAATATGTGTATATCCATTAGAGGCAGGAAACGGTCCCATATAATCAAAGCCCCAAACATCAAATGGTTCAATAACAAGTGAATAATTCATAGGCATCTCTTGACGTCTACTAATATTACCAATTCTTTGGCATTCATCACAAGATAAGACAAACTTTCGGGCATCCTTGAAGAGAGTAGACCAATAAAAACTGGATTGCAATACCTTATGTGCAGTTCTGTCTCCAGCGTGGTGTCCTCCATAAGATTCCGAGTGACACTTGCGTAGGATCTGTTCTTGTTCATGCTCAGGTACACAACGCCTAATAACACCATCTACTCCTTCTTTATGAAGATGTGGGTCATCCCAAAAGTAATGTCTCAAATCATAGAAAAACTTTTTCTTTTGCTGGTATGTGAAGCTAGGTGGTATAAATTTAGCAACAATGTAATTAGCATAATCAGCATACCATGGGGTACTATGAGAAGTATTTATGACATTTAATTGCTCATCAGGAAAGCTATCATCAATAGGTAGTGGGTAATCAACAAAATTTTCTAACCTAAAAAAGTCGTCTGCAACGGGGTTCTCAACTCCTTTCCTATCAACAATATGCAAATCAAATTCTTGTAGCAAGAGAACCCATCTAATAAGTCTAGGTTTAGCACCTTTCTTTTCCATAAGATATTTAATAGCAGCATGATCAGTGTGAATAGTTACTTTAGAATCAATAATATAAGGTCTGAACTTATCACAAGCAAATACAACTGCTAAGAATTCATTTTCAGTAGTAGCATAATTTCTTTGAGCATTGTCTAGAGTCTTACTGGCATAATGAATAACATTTAATTTCTTATCAACTCTTTGCCCTAGAACAGCACCTACAGCATAATCTCTAGCATCACACATAATTTCAAAGGGTAAATTCCAATCAGGTGGCTGAACAATAGGTGCAGAGATCAATGTTTTCTTAAGTATTTCAAATGCTTCTACACAATCATCATCAAAGACAAATGGTATATCTTTTTGTAATAAATTAGTCAGAGGCCGAGAAATTTTTGAGAAGTCCTTGATGAACCTCCTATAAAAACCGGCGTGACCAAGGAAACTTCTTATACCTTTGATGTCCTTGGGACATGGCATCTTTTCAATAGCATCAACCTTGGCTTTATCAACTTCAATACCTCTTTCAGAAACTTTATGACCCAAGACAATAACTTCATTAACCATAAAGTGGCACTTTTCCCAATTCAAGACAAGATTAGTTTCTTCACATCTCTGCCAAACTCGATCAAGATTGCTCAAGCAATCATCAAAGAAGTTCCATAGGTAGAAAAGTCGTCCATGAAAACCTCGCAAATCTTTTCACAAAAGTCAGAGAATATAGCCATCATGCATCTTTGAAAGGTAGCAGGTGCATTACATAAACCAAAACGCATACATCTATAAGCAAAAGTACCAAAAGGGCATGTAAAAGTAGTCTTTGATTGATCCTTGGCTGACACGGGTATTTGAGAGAAACTAGAATAACCATCTAGAAAGCAATAATGTGTATGTTTGCATAATCTTTCTAGCATTTGATTGATAAAAGGTAAGGGGTAATGATCTTTCTTAGTAGCCTTATTTAATTTAAGGAAATCAATTGCCATCCTATAACCTGTAATAATTCTTTGCGGAATCAATTCATCTTTATCATTAGGAACAACAGTAATACCTCCCTTCTTAGGGACACAATGGATAGGACTTACCCACTGACTATCAGCAATGGGATAAATTATACCCGCCTCCAGAAGCTTTAGTATTTCCTTTCTTACCACTTATTTCATTTTAGGATTCAGCCGTCGTTGATGATCACGAACCGGTTTGGCATCTTCTTCCCTATTTATTTTATGTTGACATAGAGTGGGACTAATGCCCTTAAGATCATCAAGAGTATATCCAATAGAAGCACGGTGCTTCTTTAGAGTTTTCAATAATCTCTCTTCTTCATGCTCTGAAAGGTTAGCACTAATAATAACAGGATATATCTTCTTTTCATCAAGATAAGCATATTTAAGATTATCATGCAACGGTTTAAGCTCAAACACGGGATCACCCTTGGGTGGAGGGGGATCCCCTAGGATTTCAATAGGCAAATTGTGTTTCGGAATTGGTTCATGTTTAAAGAATACCTCATCTATTTCCCTTCTTTCATTCATAAACATATCATTTTCATGATCTAGCAAATATTGTTCTAAAGGATCACTAGGAGGTACGGCAACAGAAGCAAGACCAATAATTTCATCTTTACTAGGCAATTCTTCTTCACGGTGTTGTCTACTAAATTTAGAGAAATTAAACTCATGAGACATATCAGCCAAACCAATAGTAACAACATTCTTTTCGCAGTCTATCCTAGCATTAACTGTATTCAAGAAGGGTCTACCAAATATAATGGGACAAAAGCTATCTTGTGGGGAACCAAGAACAAGAAAACCAGCAGGATATTTAGTTTTCCCACACAAGACTTCGACATCTCTAACAATTCCCATTGCTGAGATAGTATCTCTATTGGCAAGTTTAATTGTAACATCAATACCTTCTAACTCAGCAGGTGCAATTTCATGCTTAATTTCTTCATATAAAGTGTGCGGTATAACACTAACACTAGCACCCATATCACATAAGCCATGATAACAATGATCTCCTATTTTAACAAAAATAACAGGCACACCTACCACAGGTCAATGTTTATCTTTAGCACCGGGTTTGGCAATTCTAGCGGTTTCACCGCAGAAATGAATAACATGCCCATCAATATTATCAGACAAGAGATCTTTAACAATAGCAATACTAGGTTCAACTTTAACTTGCTCAGGAGGTGTATAAGTTCTAATATTGCTTTTACGAACCATAGTTGAAGCTTTAGCATGATCCTTTACTCTAACAGGGAAAGGTGGTTTCTCAACATAAGAAGTAGGAACAATAGGATCATTATAAGTGACAGTCTTTTCTTCAACTTTAATAGGTGCAGCTACTTTTACTTCTATGGGAGGATGATATTTAAACCACCTCTCCTTGGGGAGATCAACATAAGTAGCAAAAGATTCATAGAAAGAAGCTACTATCTCAGAGTCAAGTCCATATTTAGTGCTAAACTTACGGAAAATATCGGTATCCATAAAAGATTTAACACAATCAAACTTACGTGTCATACCTGACTCCTTACCTTCGTCGAGATCCCAATCTTTAGTGTTGCGTTTAATTCTATCCAATAAATTCCATTTGAATTCAATAGTCTTCGTCATAAAAGAGCCAACACAAGAAGTATCGAGCATGATGCAATTATTTTCAGAAAGCCGAGCATAATTTTTTTGAAAAATTATTTCTTTTGAGAGCTCTTGATTGGGGCATGAATATAACATTGATTTAAACCTCCCCCAAGCTTGAGCGATGCTTTCTCCTTCGCGAGGCCAAAAATTATATATATAATTGCGATCACGATGAACAAGATGCATAGGATAATACTTCTGATGAAATTCCAATTTCATTCTTTTATAGTTCCATCATCCCGTATCATCACATATCCTATACCATGTCGATGCATCTCCCTTCAAAGATAAAGGGAAGACCTTCTTCTTAACAACATCATCGGGTATACCTGCAAGCTTAAATAATCCACAAACTTCATCCACAAATATTAGGTGCTCATCAGGATGCTTTGTTCCATCTCCTGTAAAAGCATTAGCTAGCAGTTTTTCTAACTTACCCGAAGGAACTTCAAAGGGAATAATTTCATTTTCAGTAGGTTCAGTAGGTTGAGGAGCAATTCTTTACTCTACACGTCGGGGTGAAGATACACCGAACAAGCCCCTCAGAGGATTACTTTCCATAGTAACAAGTGACAGTAAATTTCAGCACACTATATAAATTTTTCCTTACCACATTCCACCTACCAAAGGCGCTTCACTCCCTGGCAACGGTGCCAGAAAAGAGTATTGATGACCCACAAGTATAGGGGATCTATTGTAGTCCTTTCGATAAGTAAGAGTGTCAAACCCAACGAGGAGCAAAAGGAAATTATAAGCGGTTTTCAGCAAGGTATTCTCTGCAAGTACTGAAATAAGTGGTAACAGATAGTTTTGTGATAAGATAATTTGTAACGAGCAATAAGTAACAAAAGTAAATAAAGTGCAGCAAGGTGGCCCAATCCTTTTTGTAGCAAAGGACAAGCCTGGACAAACTCTTATATAAGGAAAAGCGCTCCCGAGGACACATAGGAATATCGTCAAGCTAGTTTTCATCACGTTCATATGATTCGCGTTCGGTACTTTGATAATTTGATATGTGGGTGGACCGGTGCTTGGGTGCTATTCTTACTTGAACAAGCATCCCACTTATGATTAACCTCTATTGCAAGCATCCGCAACTACAACAAAAGTATTAAGGTAAACCTAACCATAGCATGAAACATGTGGATCCAAATCATCCCCTTACGAAGTAACGCATAAAGTAGGGTTTAAGCTTCTGTCACTCCAGCAACCCATAATCTACTTATTACTTCCCAATGACTTCCTCTAGGCCCAAATAATGGTGAAGTGTTATGTAGTCGACGTTCACATAACACCACTAGAGGCTAGACAACATACATCTCATCAAAATATCGAACGAATACCAAATTCACATGACTACTAATAGCAAGACTTCTCCCATGTCCTCAGGAACAAACGTAATTACTCACAAAGCATATTCATGTTCACAATCAGAGGGGTATTAATATGCATAAAGGATCTGAACATACGATATTCCACCAAATAAACCAACTAGCATCAACTACAAGGAGTAATCAACACTACTAGCAACCTACTAGTACCAATCCCGGACTTGGAGACAAGAATTGGATACAAGAGATGAACTAGGGTTTTGAGATGAGATGGTGCTGGTGAAGATGTTGATGGAGATTGCCCTCTCCCGATGAGAGGAGCGTTGGTGATGACGATGCGATGATTTCCCCCTCCCGAAGGGAAGTGTCCCCGGCAGAACAGCTCTGTCGGAGCCCTAGATTGGTTCCGCCAAGGTTCCGCCTCGTGGCGGCAGAGTTTCGTCCCGAAAGGTTGCTTATGATTTTTTCCTCGACGAAAGACCTCATATAGCATAAGATGGTCATCGGAGAGCCAACAGGGGGACCACGAGGCAGGTGAGCACTCCCTAGGGGGTAGGGCGCGCCCCCACCCTCGTGGCCAGGTGCGGCCCCCGCTGGTGAACTTCTTCTCCTCAATATTTTTTATTATTTTCAAAAATGACTTTCGTGGAGTTTCAGGACTTTTGGAGTTGTGCAGAATAGGTCTCTAGTATTTGCTCCTTTTCCAGCCCAGAATTCCAGCTGCCGGCATTCTCACTCCTTATGTAAACCTTGTGAAATAAGAGAGAATAGGCATAAGTATTGTGACATAACGTGTAATAACATCCCATAATGCAATAAATATTGATATAAAAGCATGATGCCAAATGGACGTATCATCGTCCCGTCCGTCGCCGCTCCTCCTCGTTTTGACATGTGCCCTGGATAGCGACGCATACGGCGCCACGTAGGAAGGCAGGCAGCTGAGGTGGCGTGGTGGCGGAGCCTCCATGAAGATCTGCATGCCGCCACGCAGGTGCTTTGATGAGTTGGCCTGGGAGCTGCATGCCACGCAGGTACCCGCCCAGCTGGTTGGGCTGGCAGCTGCATGCGAACAGTGGTGGAAGCTTGGTTGGCATGGGCCTGGTGGTGGCCCTGCTCGCGTCCTTGGTGAGGGCCTTGCCGGGTGGCCCGGCAAGGGTCTTGCCGTGGCGCGCTGTCGTCCCCGCCAAGGATCTTGCCGGGGGTCTCGTGGTTCCCCTCGGCAAGGATCTTGCCGAGGATCGTTGTCTTATAATCCTCGTATGATCTTTGGTGTTCCTTGTCTTCACAAAGATCTGCATGCCACCATGGAGGTGCCTCCCGAGCCCTGGCCCAGCGCGATGTTGGAGACCGTGGGCTCAAGGGTGGCTCGCTCTGTTGGTGTTGGGCGAGCTGCCCCGGCAAGGGTCTTGCCGGGGGAACCTGCTTCGTCCCTCTGCTCTTTGTGGTCTTGGCCTTGGCGTTGCTCTTATTATCTTGGGCTTTGGACTTACCTTGGCTCACCTCCCCTGTTCTGCTTGGCGTGATCGTAGGCGCGGCTCCGACTTCCCGTGCACAGGTATAGGGGTGCAAAAACGCACCCCTCTTTTTGTACACCGACAGGAGCCCCTGGGCCTGGGCCACACATAAGCGCGACACGCTGTAGGGCCAGGCCCAAAACAGTGCGCGGGCAGGCGGGGCGGTTTTTACCGCGGTAAAACTTTTCACACGTTGCGCTTCCCACGACCCGCGTGCGGCGCTGCGTGGCGTGGAGGGGCGAGCGTGACGTGGGCGGCATGCGCGGGGCGGTTTGCGCACGCATGCGTCACGTTGCAGTAAATGGGCAGCGCGACCTGCACCTTCCCATAAAAAGGGATAACCGCGGGCGGACTGTTCCCTTTACCCTTCACGCAACCCCAATCTCGGAAGCCTCTGCTCGTCTTCCTCATCTTCCCTAATCATCGCCTTTGTTCGCCGCTGCTGCGTTCCCGTCATCCTCTGTCCCTCGCCATGGCGCCAAAATCCACCAAGGGCAAGGGAGTGGCCAAGGACGCCGGGGCGGCGGAGCCACCGGAGTGCATGCTGGCGGTGCAGCGGACGCAGTCTGCCTTCTTCCCCTCGACAGTTGACGTGTTTGAGCTTTGGGACTCCTTAAGGCCCCTGTGGGGAGTGAAGACGGGGGGGATTCGGGGCATCCAGCCATGTGTGTCATCCCCGCTGACTGCGCCGAAGCTGCCCCAAATCGGTACCCCTTCTTTGTCGATTATTTTTCTTGCAGGCTCTGTCCTTCCTTCTCAGATTTCTTCAGTGACATCATGCACACCTTCGGCTTCCACCTCTTGGATTTTACCCCGAATGCGTGGCGTGCATGGCCCTCTTCGCGCACCTCTGCGAAGGCTTCATCGGAGTACACCCCAACACGGCGCTCTTCCGCCCTTACTTCTTCCCTCGGGTCCCAAGATCCAAGGGAGCGTACCCGGATGGCGCCATGAAGGAGAGGTGGGAAGAATGGCGGGGCCAGTGGTGCTGGATCAAAGAGAAGGACCCGCCGGCGTTCTGCGGAGTTCGCCTGGTGCCGCCGGTCCGCGGAGGCGATTGGAGCGACGTCGACACCGACGACAAGAAGCTCACGATCGCCACCACCAGTATTCTCCGGCTTACCCCGGCCGGGCTCACCCTTGAGATGATCGGGTCGGGCTTCATCCGTCGCCGGATCGCTCCATTGCATGACAAGGGGAGGCCGGCCTGGCTCTTTACGAACCCCGCCGACATCATGCGGCTTCGTCCCGGCCTCGACCACAACTTCACAGTGATGGGACACGCCCATTTCTGCCAGTGGCTCTTCCAGCTCAACGTGGGCCGCGACGGCAAGGTCGAGCGGACCGGCAAGGTCGCGAGGGCCGCTGCGAAGGCCGGCAAGGTCCTCAAGGGGCCTCTATTCAAGCTGCCCACGGGGGTGGTCCAGCTGTGCAACAACTCGCGCCAATCCGATATCATTGCCATGATGCCGGACTGCAACGCGCATGGCCCTGACCCGAGCTGGAAGGAGCCGGAGGACGCCGAGGTGCAGCAGTTCTTTGACACTCTGCACGAGGGGTATGTCAACGCCGACGCCGAGCGGCTGCTCGTCCAGGACACCACCCAGGCGAAGCTGGACTACATCGCCACCAGGGCGAGGGAGGCACAGCTTGCCAAGGAGGCCAGCAGCGCCGGCGGTGTGGAGGACAAGGCCACGACGGGCGCGAAGGAGGAGGAGCTCGCCCGGTGGGCGGCCGCCGCCGGGGGAGCCAGCAGCGCCGGCACCGAGGCTCCTCTGGTTGCAGATGTGGTCGGCGACTCGTCGGAGGAGGAGGATGAAACTGCAGGCCCGACGCCGGCTAAGAGGAGAGGGCGAGTCCTGCGGCGGGCTAGTTCTGGCGAGCCGGTCCGGCCTTGCAGGGCTGCGCGGTCACAGCTGACTGTGGAGGGGCCCGGGCTCCACATGAGGGCCGCGGCGGCAAAGAAGCCAGCGAATGCTGCGGTGAACAAGACGACAGCCGCCTCTTCTTCGTCCACGCGTGTCCGGACACCACCTCCTTCTCCTCCTCCGGCAAATGTTGATACGGAGGTTACCTTCGATTATGGATCCCTCAACCCGAGGAGAAAGAGGAAAACAGCAGAGGAGGAGGCGGACGACGAGTAAGTATCTGGTTCCTTTTCGTTAGCTCTGCCTCCTCAATCTGTGTTGCTCGTATTGACTTGTCTTCATCTTTGCAGGGACGTGGAGACGCTGGCCCAGAGAGTGAAGAGGGCCAAGGTCTCGGTGGGTGGCCAGCTCCCAATTGGTACTTCAGGGGCGCCACTGGTGGCGTTGAGCAGCCCGGACAGCAGCCCTCGGCATAGCCCCCAGCGTAAGTTCATCACTCTTCCCCCATCCACATGTGTCAGGGGCACGACACTTTGGTGATGACCTTGCCAGGTATGCAGGAGGAGAGCAGCACCAGGAGGAGCCATAGAGGCCTACTCCCAACACGCCGCCCCCATCGACCACACCGCCCCGAGGGGCGTCCCTGGCAAGGGCGCTAGACACAGAGCCCACGCACATGGAGGAGGAGGAGAACTTGGGCGCCGGCGGCTTTGCCTCGACGCCAAATGTTGGCGGGAGGGGACTTCCGTTTCCCAGCCGGGTACTGGCACAGGTAAGTCGTTCACCGTTCGTCCCTGCTTCTTTTTCTTTCCGGCTCTTGGTCCTGGCCTTGCCTCACCCCCTTCTTCGGCGTCCAGATTCCTCCTCAGTGAACCCAGAGGAGGTGGACGCCGTCATCGAGGACGTCGCCAAGGCCGCCGAGGCGGACGCCGAGAAGATCGCCACCGAGGAGGCCGCCAAGGGTGCTGCCGAGGACACCGCCGAGGGGCCTACCGGGGAGGCCGACAAGGCTGCCGCTGAGGAGACCGGCAAGGGGCCTGCCAGAGAGGCCAGCAGGGCCGCTGTCGAGGAGGAGGATGAGGTGGCTGATGACCAGCCTTCCTCTTCTGCTGCTTCCGGCTCCGGCAAGTACCTGAGGGTGAGCAATGACTTGTTCGTCCACCTTCTAGGCGCGTCGAGCACCAGGACACCCGTTGAGGGAGAGGTGTTCAATGACGAAGTGCTTGCCGCTGCCGGGCTTCAAGTTGTCGACGAGCCGATCATTGTCGGCGACGGTTCGTGGGAAGAGCAGCTCCTCCACGCCATGGGCACCAGCTTCCGGAAGCTCCAGGCGCTCCACCGCGCCCGCCTGGACAAGGCGAAGTCCAGGACGGCGGTGGTGGAGAAGGCGGAGGCGGACCTCAAGAAACGCGTTGCCGAGACGCAGGACTGGTTCCGCGAGGCCCACAAGGAGCTCAAGGCTGCCCAGGGCGAGCTGGCCAAGTGCGACGTGGAGCTCACTATGAAGCTAGCCGACGTCGAGAAAGCTCAAGAGACGGTGAGGAACTTGGCCGCGGCCGCCGAAGCCGCCCGGACCCAGCACGAGGCCGCGCTGAACTCCCAGGAGGAAGACCTCGCTGCACGCAAGGATAAGCTTGACGCCATGCTTCGCAGCAAGGATGCAGAGGTGGAGAAGCTTGTCTTGTAGCGGACCAGTGAGCTGGAGCAGAGGCACAAAGAGGCACTCAATGCCCAGTCCCAGGTTCACGCCGGCAAGGTGGAGGAGTTGGAGGCCGAGCGCGACGGGCTGAAGGAGCAGGCCCTGAAGTTGTCCCATGAGAAGGACACGCTTAACAGTGCCCTGACAGAGGCATAGGGCACGGTCGTCAGCAAGGCTGGGGAGCTCTCCGAGGCCAAAAACTCCATCAAAGACCTCAAGCTGAAGCTGGAGGGTCTCGAGAAGGTGTTGTCGGAGGCTAAAACCCGAGAGGGGACCTTGGCCAAGGAGCTGGAGGCTGAGAAGCTGTTGCGGAAGAACGAGGGCCTCAACTTCGCGGATCATGTGGAGGGAGAGAACCGTTGGCTCGATCGCCTCGCCACGGTCGCCAACCAGGCAGCCGCGCAGCTGGCCAACATGGGGATGCCGGATGTGAGGTACGTCCCGGAGCGGAGCGTGAGCGGCAATTGCAGCCCGACCATGTTCTTTGAGAAGGTTGTCGGTGCTCTGGAGCGGCTCCATGCCAACCGGGTGGCCTCACTGGCCAACGAGTCCCAGAGACTTTGCTAGGGTGCCATGACCAAGGTTCTCACCAAGGTGGCGCATTGGTACCCCGACCTCGACTTCGACGCCGCGCTGGAGAGCTTGCCAGAGGGTACTGGCCTCGCGCCGCTCAGGGAGCGCATCATGCCCATCATCAGCCGAGTCAGCGAAATTCAGAGGGTGGAGGGCCAGCGCCGGGATTAGGCACCCTGTTTTTTATCGCCGCTGCAGGTTCACAACAAAGACAATCGCTACCTCTAGTTAGAACCGCAGCAACAATTCGATGTAATATAACTCTGCAGCACTTTCATTATCATGCATGTTATTTTCCTGTTCGATTTTTCCTTGTATGTCCGCCCTATGTAACTGGGTAGGCTTGCCGGCGCGTAAACCCAGGGCGGCGTCTTGGGGACCGATCCCCATAGGCCTGCCGGGTGTGCTTGCTGCCTGGCAAACCACCTTACGGCCCTTAGCACGTCCGCCCAAACTGTCGAGTTTGACTCGATTCAGAGTCAGGAGCGTTGCCAGGTGCGGAAGGCTACCCCTCCACTCTCGACGCGGCCGCTTTGAGCGGTTGAGCGGACTCAAAACAGAAAAAGGGTGTTGCCAATTGCGGGAGGGCCCCTTTGCGTGCAGGTTTCCCATACATAGGCATGATCTCCGAGGACGATAACCTTAAGTGTAAAAGGAAATAACTCAAGGCTCTGAATGACTTAGCTTCTCTATTGCCGCACTTGCGTCCTTCACATTCGCAGGCGGTGCTCTTTCCTCCTGGCCGTCTCCTTCTTGGGAGCTATGGCAGCGAGGAACTGCTAGGCTAACTACTAGACCAGATTCTCACAATTGCGCCCCCTACCTGGCGCGCCAAAGATGTTGGTGTGGAACGACACCTATGGGATCACGAGAATCCCTACTACGGTTGCCGGGGCGTGGGGTTGCAAGAAGAGCAGGGCTAGTAGACAGCACATGGATCGTTTACCCAGGTTCGGGCCGCGAGGATGCGTAAAACCCTAGTCCTGCTTTGGTGGGTGTATTTCAGAGAGTTCTTGAGCTCTCAAACTAGCTGTGGTCAGTGCGTGGTTCGAAAGAGCCGAATCCTTCTCCAGTATGCCATGGGCCTCCTTTTATAGTCGGAAGGGGCTGCCACAGTGGCACACAGGAGGTGGAAAGGCGTATAGTTCCTTGAGCTTATCGCTCGTATTACAGGACAAGACGCATTTAATGCGTAGCTTAGGTGTCCCCTTGCTTTATTGGGGACGGGGGCGAGGCATGTCCCGTCCATTACCGCTCCTCCTCATTTTGACACGCGCCCTGGCTAGCGATGCATACGGCGCCCCGTAGGCATGCAGGCAGCTGAGGTGGCGTGGTGGTGGAGCCTCCACGAAGATCTGCATGCCGCCACGCAGGTGCTTTGATGAGTTGGCCTGGGAGCTGCATGTTGCCACGCAGGTGCCCGCCCAGCTGGTTGGGCTGGCAGCTGCATGTGAACGGCGGTGCAAGCTTGGTTGGCGTGGGCCTGGCAGTGGCCCTGCTGGCGTCCTTAGTGAGGGCCTTGCCGGGTGGCCCGGCAAGGGTCTTGCCGTGGCGCGCTGTCGTACCCGGCAAGGATCTTGCCGGGGGTCTCGTGGTTCCCCTTGGCAAGGATCTTGCCGAGGACCGTTGTCTTCTAATCCTCATCTGATCTTGGGTGTTCCTTGTCTTCACAAAGATCTGCATGCCACCATGGAGGTGCCTCCCGAGCCCTGGCCCAGCGCGATGTTGGAGACCGTGGGCTCAAGGGTGGCTCGCTCTGTTTGTGTGGGGCGAGCTGCCCCGGCAAAGGATCTTGCCGGGGCTGCTGAGGCTGCCCCTGCAAGGGTCTTGCCGGGGGAACCTGCTTCGTCCCTCTGATCTTTGTGGTCTTGGCCTTGGCGTTGCTCTTATTATCTTGGGCTTTGGCCTTAGCTTTACTCACCTCCCATGTTCTGCTTGGCGTGACCGTAGGCGCGGCTCCGACTGCCCGTGCACAGGTATAGGGGTACAAAAATGCACCCCTCTTTTTTTACACCGACAACAATCATCAATCCATGGCTTGCCCGAAACAATGGGTGCCTCCAACTAACATCAATCCTGGGGGAGTTTTGTTTGCAATTATTTTTGATTTGATTTCGATCTTTGGATCATGGGACTGGGAATCCCAGTTACCAGCCATTTTTCTCGTGAATGATGAGCGGAGTCCAATCATCGTGAGAATAACCCACCTAGCATGGAAGATACTGCTAACCCCTAGTCGCTACATGAGCGATTCGGGCATACAAAACAGATTATTATTTGAAGGTTTAGAGTTTGGCACATGCAAATTTACTTGGAACGGCAAGTAAATACCGCATATAGGTAGATATGGTGGACACTCATAGAAGAAACTTGGTTCAAGCGATTTGGATGCACAAGCAGTATTCCCACTTAGTACAGATATTTTGGCTAGCAAAGGATTCTAAATAGCAAGCACCACATGTTAGAGGATCCATAACAATATAACTTATACAAATATACCCAAGCATAACTCATCAAGTTGTCTTCATTGTCCAACTTCAACTAATTTCCTCAGGTTTGAAAATATTTAATGGGTCTCACAATCATAGAAGACGTCCAAGATAGTATATTTCTTTGTGAAATCTCTCTTCCTTCAATATTCTTTCATGAATTGTTCAAGTGACCAATACAATGTTTGCTAACCTTCAAAAAATTTACCACCTCTACTTCTTATATGTGAAGGCATTACTCCCCATGGGAAAGGCATATGAAACATATATAATTTCAGATTTATGACATTCAAATCATTCAACCATTTACTCATAGGATATAAGTGAAGCACACAAGTAAATGACAAACTACTCCAGAAATATATAAGTGAAGATCAATGAGTAGTTAAATAATTATGTAGCTATGTGAAGACTCTATATCATTTAATAATTTCATATCTTAGTATTTTATTCACACAACAAGCAAAGCTAAATAAAATAAAACGACGCTCCAAGAAAAACACATATCATGTGGTGAATAAAAATATAGCTCGAAGTAAAGTTACCGATGAACGAAGACGAAAGAGGGGATGCCATCCGGGGCATCCCCAAGCTTAGGCTCTTGGTTATCCTTGAATAGTACCTTGGGGTGCCTTGGGCATCCCCAAGCTTAGGCTCTTGCCACTCCTTATTCCATAGTCCATCGAATCATTACCCAAAACTTGAAAACTTCACAACACAAAACTCAACAGAAAACTCGTGAGCTCCGTTAGCGAAAGAAAACAAAACACCACTTCAAGGTACTGTAATGAACTCATTCTTTATTTGTATTGGTGTTAAATCTACTGTATTCCAAGTTCTCTATGGTTTATAAACTATTTTACTAGCCATAGATTCATCAAAATAAGCAAACAAAAAACGAAAAACAGAATCTGTCAAAAACAGAACAGTTTGTAGTAATCTATAACTAACGCAAACTTCTGGAACTCAAAAAGTTCTACCAAAATAGGACGACCTAGATAATTTGATTATTGATCTCCTGAAATTGGAATCAGTATTTTATCACATTCTGGTGATTTTAGAAAATTGTTTTCGTGAACAGAAAGTTTCTGGAATTTTCAGCAACATCAAATAACTATCATCCAAGAAGATCCTATAGGTCTTACTTGGCACAAACACTAATTAAACATAAAACCACATCTAAACAGAAGCTAGATGAATTATTTATTCCTAAACAGAACCAAAAAGCAAGAAATTAAAATAATTGGGTTGCCTCCCAACGAGCGCTAACGTTAACGCCCCTAGCTAGGCATGATGATTTCAATGATGCTCACCTAAAAGATAAGAATTGAAACATAAAGAGAGCATCATGAAGAATATGAATAGCACATTTAAGTCTAACCCACTTCCTATGCATAGGGATTTTGTGAGCAAACAACTTATGGGGACAATAATCAACTAACATAGGAAGGCAAAACAAGCATAACTTCAAAACTTTAAGCACATAGAGAGGAAACTTGATATTATTGCAATTCCTACAAGAATATATTCCTCCCTCATAATAATTTTCCGTAGTATCATGAATCAATTCAACAATATAACCAGAACCTAAAGCATTCTTTTCATGATCTACTTGCATAGAAATTTTACTACTCTCCACATAAGCAAAATTCTTCTCATTCGGAATAGTGGGAGTATCATAAGAGACTTGAATACAATAAATTGTTTCCACATTAAATGAGTAACGTTCAGAAAAAGGGTAATCATAATCATGACAAGTTTTATAAATATAATCATCACTACTCTTTATAGCATAAGTTTTATCACAATAATCATCATAAGTAGCAACTTTGTTCTCATCATAATCGATTGAAACCTCTTCCGAAATAGTGGATACATTCCTAAATAAAGTCATGACCTCTCCAAATCCACTTTCTTAAATATTATAAGATTCAATATCCTCCAAAATAGTGGGATCATTACTTCCTAAAGTTTACACTCTTCCAAACCCACTTTCATCAATATAATCATCATAAGTAGAAGGCATTCTATCATCATAACAACTTTGCATATCAAAAATTGGGAGGCAAAAAATATCATCATTATTAAACATAGCATCCCCAAGCTTGGGACAAACATTAATTTCAGCAAATATATTCTCAAATATGTCATCCTCATCAAACATAGCTTCCCCGAGCTTGGGCCTTTTCATATCATAAGCACAATCACTCTCATCATTAATAGTATGGATAGCATCAATAGTATAGCAATTATCATATTCTTCCAAGCAAGTGCCAAAAAGATTTTCAAGATCATAAGAAGTATCATTATCTTCCCAATCATAATCATCACAAAAAGCAATAGGCATAACGAGATCATCATCAAGTGTATCATCTTCCACAATTATTTTTGACTCATTTTCATGGGGCACAACAATAATAGGAGCAACATTATTTGGGAGAGATATAGTTTACCTTTCTTCCTTTTTCTTTTATTCTTCTTCACATCATGTGTGGGTTCAATCCTCTTTTGGAAGCTCCTTATTAATGAGATTGGTTGAATAGAAGGCTCCTCCTCGTTACCTGATTCATCATAAGAAATAATAGGAGAATATTGGGAAGTCTCTTCCCTTTCGTTAGTATTCTATTCATCCTCTATTTGTTTTCTTTTCTTTATGTAATTGGTAATATATGGATTTTCAATGCAATTCACCGCACAATACATGTAAACTTCTTCTAGTTCAATATCGAGGAATTTCTCAAGGTTATATTCTGGAATATGATTAGTTTGACATTTCATTTCTTCATAACCCAAAAGCAAACTAAGTTCATTATGATGTGCGAGGTAAATCTAGTCATCACAATTTTTGTACACGATTCGGTCATGAAACAATTTGCATTTGATATTTAAATGACCATGTTCGTTGCAAAGTTCACAAGTATAGCTAAGATATTTTAAATTTTCAGCACTAACATTTAGCCTTCCTTGCAACCATTTAGTTTCTAAATGCTTGTGCCTCTTGCCATATCTATCTTCCCTATTTGGTGTGCACTTGCAAACCCAATGCACTCCACAAAAATTGACATGTTTATAGGAGACATTTTCATCATAACTAGTGCAATCATCATTAGTACTATGGATATTCAAGGAGTTCATACTAACAACATTGCAATCATGCTTATCATTCAAAGATTTAGTGCCAAACATTTTAATGCATTCTTCTTCTACCACTTTGGCACAATTTTCCTTCCCATGATACTCGCGAAAGATATAAAAAGATGAAGCGTGTGAGGTAAACTCAATTCCATTTCTTTTAGTTTTCTTTTATAAACTAAACTAGTGATAAAACAAGAAACAAAAAGATTCGATTGCCTGATCTAAAGATATACCTTCATGCACTCACCTCCCCGGCAACGGGGCAAGAAAAGAGCTTGATGTCTGCTACACAACCTTCCTCTTGTAGACGTTGTTGGGCCTCCAAGTGCAGAGGTTTGTAGGACAGTAGCAAATTTCCCTCAAGTGGATGACCTAAGGTTTATCAATTCGTGGGAGGCGTAGGTTGAAGATGGTCTCTCTCAAACAACCCTGCAACCAAATAACAAAGAGTCTCTTGTGTCCCCAACACACCCAATACAATGGTAAATTGTATAGGTGCACTAGTTCGGCGAAGAGATGGTGATACAAGTGCAATTAATATGGATGGTAGATATGGGTATTTGTAATCTGAAAATATAAAAACAGCAAGGTAACTAATGATAAAAGTGAGCACAAACGGTATTGCAATGCTAGGAAACAAGGCCTAGGGTTCATACTTTCACTAGTGCAAGTTCTCTCAACAATAATAACATAATTGGATCATATAACTATCCCTCAACATGCAACAAAGAGTCACTCCAAAGACACTAATAGCGGAGAACAAATGAAGACATTATTGTAGTGTACGAAACCACCTCGAAGTTATTCTTTCGGATCGATCTATTCAAGAGTTCATACTAGAATAACACCTTAAGACACATATCAACCAAAACCCTAATGTCACCTAGATACTCCAATGTCACCTCAAGTATCCGTGGCTATGATTATACGATATGCATCACACAATCTCAGATTCATCTATTCAAACCAACACAAAGTACTTCAAAGAGTGCCCCAAAGTTTCTACCGGAGAGTCAAAATGAAAACGTGTGCCAACCCCTATGCATAGGATCATGGGCGGAACCCGCAAGTTGATCACCAAAACATACATCAAGTGAATCAATCGAATAACCCATTGTCACCGCGGTTATCCCACGCAAGACATACATCAAGTGTTCTCAAATCCTTCAAGACTCAATCCGATAAGATAACTTCAAAGGGAAAACTCAATCCATTACAAGAGAGTAGAGGGGGAGACACGTCATAAGATCCAACTACAATAGGAAAGCTCGCGATACATCAAAATCGTATCACCTCAAGAACACGAGAGAGAGAGATCAATCACATAGCTACTAGTACATACCCTCAGCCCCGAGGGTGAACTACTCCCTCCTTGTCATGGAGAGCACCGGGATGATGAGGATTGCCACCGATGAGGGATCCCCCCTCCGGCAGGGTGCCGGAACAGGGTCCCGATTGGCTTTTGGTGGCTACAGAGGCTTGCGGTGGCGGAACTCCAGATCTATTTTGTTCCCCGAAGGTTTTAGGGTATATGGGAATATATAGGTGAAAGAAGTAAGTAAGGGGAGCCATGAGGGGCCCACGAGGGTGGAGGGCGCACCTAGGGGGGTGGGCACGCCCCCCTGCCTCGTGCTCTTCTCGTTGATCTCCTGACGTGCACTCCAAGTCTCCTGTATTGCTTTCTTTCCAAAAATAACCTTTCCGAAGGTTTCATTCCGTTTGGACTCCGTTTGATATTCCTTTTTTGCGAAACACTGAAACAAGGGAAAAACAGAAACTGGCACTGGTCTCTGGGTCAATAGGTTAGTCCCAAAAGTAACATAAAAGTGCATAGTAAAGTCCATTAAACATCCAAGATGGATAATATAATAGCATGAATACTTCATAAATTATAGATACGTTGGAGACGTATCACTGTCCACCAGGGGCGCGCCCAAGGGGGAAATTCCTACTCCTAGTAGGAGTAGGTTTCCCCGTTTCCTAGTCCAAGTAGGAGAAGAAGGGGAAAGAGGAGAGAAGAGAAGGAAGGAGGGGGCCGCCGCTGATACGTCTCCAACGTATCTATAATTTTTGATTGCTCCATGCTATATTATCTACTATTTTGGGCAATATTGGGCTTTATTATCCACTTTTATATTATTTTTGGGACTAACCTATTAACCGGAGGCCCAGCCCAGATTTGTTGTTTTTTTCCTATTTCAGTGTTTCGAAGAAAAGGAATATCAAACGGAGTCGAAATGGAACGAAATCAACTCGAGAAGTTATTTTTGGAAGGAAAGCTACCCGAAAAGCCTGAAGTGCATGTTAGGAAAGAAGGGAGGTGCCCACAAGGGTGGGGGCGCCCCCCTAGGGCACGCCCCCTGCCTCGTGGCCCCCCTTCGGTCCACCGACGTACTTCTTTCACCCATATATACCTACGTACCCAAAAACTTCGAGAAGAAAGAATAGATCGGGAGTTCCGCGCCACAAGCCTCTGTAGCCACCAAAAAACAATCGGGACCCTGTTCCGGCACCCTGCCGGAGGGGGGAACCCTCACCGGTGGCCATCTTCATCATCTCGGCGCTCTCCATGACGAGCAGGGAGTAGTTCACCCTCGGGGCTGAGGGTATGTACCAGTAGCTATGTGTCGATCTCTCTCTCTCTCTCTCTCTCTCTCTCTCTCTCGTGTTCTTGATTTGGCACGATCTTGATGTATCGCGAGCTTTGCAATTATAGTTGGATCTTCTGTTTCTTCTCCCCCTCTTCTCTCTTGTAATGAATTGAGTTTTCCCTTTGAAGGTATCTTATCGGATTGGGTCTTTAAGGATTTGAGAACACTTGATGTATGTCTTGCCGTGCGTATCTATGGTGACAATGGGATATCACGTGATTCACTTGATGTATGTTTTGGTGATCAACTTGCGGGTTCCGCCCATGAACCTATGCATAGGGGTTGGCACACGTTTTCATCGTGATTCTCCGGTAGAAACTTTGGGGCACTCTTTGAGGTTCTATGTGTTGGTTGAATAGATGAATCTGAGATTGTGTGATGCATATCGTATAATCATACCCATGGATACTTGAGGTGACATTGGAGTATCTAGGTGATGCAATACCGTTTACGCTCACTTTTATCGCTTGCTACCTTGCTGTTTTTATATTTTCAGTTTACAAAAACCTATATCTACCATCCATATTGCACTTGTATCACCATCTCTTCGCCGAACTAGTGCACCTATACAATTTACCATTGTATTGGGTGTGTTGGGGACACAAGAGACTCTTTGTTATTTGGTTGCAGGGTTGTTTGAGAGAGACCATCTTCATCCTACGCCTCCTACGGATTGATAAACCTTAGGTCATCCACTTGAGGGAAACTTGCTACTGTCCTACAAACCTCTGCACTTGGAGGCCCAACAACGTCTACAAGAGGAAGGTTGTGTAGCAGACATCAAGCTCTTTTCTAGTGCCGTTGCCAGGGAGCTGAGTGTTTGAAGGTATATGTTTAGATCTTGCAATCGAATCTTTTTGTTTCTTGTTTTAGCACTAGTTAGTTTATAAAATAAAATCACAAAAAATGGAATTAAGTTTGCCACATATGCTTCACCTTTTTAATATCTTTCGTGAGTATGATGGAAAAGAAAATTGTGACAAAGTGTTAGAAGAAGAATGCATTAAAATGTTTGGCACTAAATATTTGAATGATGAGCATGATTGCAATGTTGTTATTATGAACTCCTTGAATATCCATGGTTCTATCGATGATTGCACTAGTTATGATGAAAATGTCTCTTATAAGCATGTCGATTTTTGTGGAGTATATTGGGTTTGCAAGTACACACCAAATAGGGAAGATAGATACTGCAAGAGGCATAAGTACTTAGAAACTAAATGGCTGCAAGAAAGGCTAGATGCTTGTGCTGAAAATTTATTTTTTCTTAGCCATACTTGTGAACTTTGCAATGAACGTGATCATTTCAGTACCCAATGCAAATTGTTTCATGATCGTATCGTGTCCAAAAATTGTGATGACTTGATTTCCCTTACACATCATAATGAACTTAGTTTGCTCTTGGGTTATGAAGAAATTAAACGTATAACTAAGGACATTCCAAAATTTGCCCTTGATAGAGTTCTTCATTTTAATCTAGAAGAAATTTATATGTATTGTGCAATGAATTGCATTGAAAATCCTTATATTGCCAATTACATGAAGAAAAGAAAACAAAGAGAAGATGAAGAGAATACTAACGAAAGAGAAGAGACTTCCCCATATCCTCTTATTATTTCTTATGATGAATCAGGTAACGAGGAGGAGCCTTCTATTCAACCCATCTCATTAATAAGGAGCTCCAAAAAGAGGATTCAACCCACACATGATGTGATGAAGAAGAAGAAAAGAAAAAGGAAGAGAGGTAAAAAGGTATCTCTCCCAAATAAGGTTGCTCCTATTATTGTTGTGCCTCATGAAAATGAAGATGATACACTTGATGATGATCTCATTATGCCTATTGCTTTTTGTGATGATTATGATTGGGAAGATAATGATACTTCTCATGATCTTGAAAATCTTTTTGGCACTTGCTTGGAAGAACATAATGTTTGCCATACTATTGGTGATATTCATACTATCAATGATGAGAGTGTTTATGCTTATGATATGAAAAGGCCCAAGCTTGGGGAAGCTATGTTTGATGAGGATGACACATTTGGGAGTATATTTGCTGCAACTAATGTGTGTCCCAAGCTTGGGGATGCTATGTTTAATAAAGATGGTATTTTTAGCCTCCCAAGTTTTGATATGCAAAGTTGTTGTGATGATAGCATGCCTTCTACCTATGATGATTATATTGATGAAAGTGGGTTTGGAAGAGTGTCAACTTTAGGAAGTAATGATCCCACTATTTTGGAGGATGTTGAATCTTATAATATTTATGAAAGTGGATTTGGAGAGGTCATGACTTTATTTAGTGATGTATCCACTATTTCAGAAGAGGTTTCAATCGATTATGATGAGAACAAAGTTGCTACTTATGATGATTACTAGTGGCTGGGGCGTGCCATTGCACGCCTCTTGAGCGTTTATGTGCGCACTTATCTAGCTTACGCACGTCCGTAGGTCTAGCTTGATCCCTGATCGCACTTATATACAGCAAAAGCGATTTGCAAATAGGTGAATATGCTACTTTTGCTGACATTAACCCATAACCAATGGTAAACATGAATGCTAAACAGAATATGTACCTCGTCATAAGCTACAGATGAACAAGAAGCGGTACATAGTTCAGTAACGAATCGAAATAACTGAATCAAACGGTCATGTTATACCAAAAAGAATAGTGTGAGTTGTGCAACATAAATATTTCAAACTTAAATGCAAAGATTTTTAATAAGAATATTATATGCTAGTATGACCCATAGCGAATTTTTGAGCTTTGACTATCTATTTACAAGAAAACCTAACATACTTTTAATAAGAGGAAGGTCTAAAATCACAAACTCGTCAGAAAAATTACAACTTGAGACAAACAAACATGCCATGCTAAGCAGCAAAACGCTATCTGCTTTAATCATCATACCAAAATGGAAAGAGGCATAGTAGTATTCCGTCAAACAGAACCAAACGAAGTAACGGTGCTACAAGGTACTCATGGCGGCTCTATTATGAACTGATCCTTATTATTCTGTGTTCAAACAAGACTTTTTGTCCAATTCCCATTGAACTAATCCTTGATTCTTCTATAAACCTATAAGAAAGAATACATATTTATGCATATTTCATCAAGTATATGCTAGAAATATCAACAAGCAGTGTCCATTCATAAAGCAGAAGATAGTTTGATAGATACTAATAGGTTTGCTAACATAGAAGGGCCAGTCTTGATCAGAGATGCACGACCAGAAGGTTTAGCAGTCTCAAAAAGCAAAGGCGGAGTTCCACAGGTCATAGGTACACATAGGAAATTGTATGGAAAACATTAAGTTGTAACTCTATCTACAGTCGGAGCCGAACCCCAGGGTCCCCACCCGCTAGTCGCCGGAGCAGACGACAAAAGTGGCAGGGACCAACGGTGTTACCCGAAGGAAGGAGGCAGGTAGTTGTGTTCGCCTTTCCCATTGCCTCTCTCAAGCGGTTAGGAGCGAAGCGGTAGGTCATGCCTGGTTGTTTTGCGTCCCTCCTAATGAACTTCATTTGATCTAGTATATGCAAGTAAAAAGCCCTAGGATCAAACATTTTCCAAGAGAAAAAGGATACTCCATACTCGATGCAATAAATTAATATTACAAGCACACCAACTGATAATCCCAAAGAAAGTGGAACAAACCAAGCAGCAACAATGATACTTCAGAAGGAGTAGCAAGTTTTCCAATCACGGCCACAAAACAAAAAAAATAACGAGATAGCACAAAAAGGAGAAGCTTTGGAAGATCTGCAGTCCCACCTGAGCCACAAGCAGGCCTGCCATAGTAGAGCGGTAGTGCCGCCTGAGTAACAAAACCAGCGGTGGAGGGGCACGATGATGTCGACGAGGTCGAGAAGCGGAGCCCCTGCATCTTCTCCTGTCCGCACCAAGCAGGTACGGCGCCAGCACCTTGTATAGTGCCTAGTTTGTTCAGAGAAACATGAAGCTAATTTCTGCCATAAAGCTCAAACCGAATAATAGCGGACCTATATAGCTCCCATGCACTTCGAAATATCACAATTTAAGTACTCATTGTTAAATTAATGTCAAAATCAACCCAGCAGAAAATCATGGACAAAATTTTCTTCTAAGTACCAGACTGTGCATCAATCTTAATGTAGAGAAAAATACAAAAATACTATTACAAAATGATCAAGGAAATGCTGAACATAAGTGAATAAGAAACAAGTTTACCACCAAGCACAAAGGTGTACCTTCATAGATATCAGGCTTGCCAACATGTGAAGAGATGCGGTGATAAACAACATTTGCTCCTGTGATGGACATGCTATGTTTAGTGTGGATCTTCTATTCTGAGAAGGGAATCAACAGGAAATGCCAGTGAATAGGGCTTGGATAGGATCATAGAATTCATTCTGAGCTATAAAACAAAACATCATCCTCAACAAAGGACATATATGAATTACAGGTTCCAATTATTAATTAATACTTTGTCTCCTTGTAGTATGTGTGATACATAGGTATATTGCAACGAATATCACCAAATAAAAAATAGGTTGTACAAGTAAGCAACAAAATTGTTGGATGTTGCCATAAATCCTTCCATTTCTCCTTACATTGACATGTGATGCACATCTTCACACATCAAAATATTGAAAACACATCACTTGTTTTCACCAATTTCTTGGAACCATTTGAGCGTTGGTAGGTACGTACTCCCTCCGTCCGAAAAAACTTGTCATCAAAGTGGACAAAAAGGGGGTGTATGTAGAACTAAAATACATCTAGATACAACCCATTTTATCCATTTTGATGACAAGTATTTCCGGACGGAGGGAGTAGATTACTGTCATCCATGAATTAAAAATAGGAAATAAATGACAACCAAAAAACATTATATTTTTTTCATCTACACTGCAGAAGGACAGAAGCACATATCAAGCCTATGACCATTTTCCATGTTGCAAACTTTAACATGGAGGAAAGGGAAGTGTAGGACAAGAAAAATGTAGTCTATAGCCGACTATACGAACAACCATAAATCAAAACAAGCTGAATATTTCTAGAAGATATTTATGAGTTTTCAACAGTACAACACTTACATCAGGTTCAAGTGGCCATACTTTTTGTGAAACACCAACACCATTTTAGGCTGAATGTTATGTACCTAAACAATATGAGTCGACTCAGCTCCATGTTTTCCTAATAGATCTTTACCCTTTCTTATTAGAACTAACTACTTGTTCTTACAAGATGACATGTACCTTATGATACTTCTCAAATGATCACGTTCTTCTTGACTACGGTTTCTTCCTGTAGGTGACACATCATTGCGCTCAGGAACTCTATGAATGTATCCCTGAGCAAACATTTACTCTCTAAGTAAAGAGCTAGCGCTGGTAGGAATTGTAAGACATGATTCTGCACTGACGTTTTAATCGGGATATCCAAGTCTGCAATGCAACGAAGAGTTAAGTTAATAAATTCCTGCAAGAATCACATAGCATCACTACAAAGACCTCAAAACTCATCGACAAAAGCAGCACAAGAAAGAATGCCACACGATCTCAATCAATTATGGTTTCAGACAAGGTGAGTAAACAGTGCGGTCAGAAGGAACTCTGAATCCAGGCAGACTGTACTGCTGAATTCAAGCAGGTTGGGTACCTAATTTGCAGAGCTGCTCGGAGACCTTGATCTGATCATACCCCACCACCATGCATAGGGTCACATTCTTCTCCCACATGAAAAACCAGAGAGAACAGAGTAAGCAATTATTGCTTGATTATCATCTGAATAAGGGAATCGACAAGAGGAACACAGGAATCTTGCTGGTGTAGTTGTGAACGTGCTTTTGTAGCCCAGATCACTTCACTATTTTAATTAAAAAAGCATTTTCTTCACCAACGCGATGGGTTATGTGCCATGTTTCAATTCATAATCGAGCCTAAATTTCCAGCAAACACAATATGTGGGCAGCTAGACACATGAATGAAATAGAACCATCAATAAACCTGGGATGGCCAATGCATGTGCGAATGAAACAACAGCCATGGTGTCCGCCTCTGTAATAGCAGCATGGACAGGCGAATAACCTACAGTAGCATCAATAAGCAAGAAGTCGGCAGAAAAAAAATTGTTGCTTCCTCTATCTCCAGTGATGGCTGGCCCCCCTACCTCATCCACATCTGACCTTGCATCTTTTTCCCATCTCACCTCGGGTTGTCTGTGGTGGATCTCCTCATCCACACCCGCCGGCGGCCCCTCCATGAATCAAGCACGAGGTGGACCCTGGCTATCCCGTGGGGAGAAGAGGGGAGGGGCAGAGGACCGGTAGCGGAGGAGGAAGAATGTGCGATGGCGACTGCGTATTCCGTCTGCATTCCTCCGGTCGATGGCGAAAGCAGAGCCAGGGCGTGCCAGAGCCTGCATCGAATCCGGACCAGCTGCTTTATCTGGGGCGAGGAGGAGGCAAGGAGGTCGTCAGTGGTGGGGATAGCTTGAGGGGAGGGGGGAAGGAGTGGGGGCGCCAGCTATGGGGCAGGGCGCCGATGGTGGTAGCGGCTATGGGGAGGGCGGCGGCAGACGAGGGAGATGGAGAGGGAGAGGGAGGGATGGGGATTGGGGAATGAGGACACGCCATCCACGCCATCTGCCCAATCCATGCCATCGACCCAGTATCTTTTCTGCCCAACCCACGCCATCGACGTGGCATACACGAGGAGGCGCCCTTTGTGCGACTGTTAAAGGGTTTAATTGTGATAAAACTTATGCTATAAAGAGTAGTGATGATTATATTTATAAAACTTGTCATGATTATGAGTACCCTTTCTCTGAACATTACTCTTTTAATGTGGAAACAATTTATATTATTCAAGTCTCTTATGATACTCCCACTATTCTGAATGAGAAGAATTTTGCTTATGTGGAGAGTAGTAAATTTTCTATGCTTGTAGATCATGAAAATAATGCTTTACGTGCTGCTTATATTGTTGAATTCATTCATGATGCTACTGAAAATAATTATGAGGGAGGAACATATGCTTGTAGGAATTGCAATAATATCAAGTTTCCTCTCTATGTGCTTAAAGTTTTGAAATTATGCTTGTTTTACCTTCCTATGCAGGTTGATTCTTGTTCTCATAAGTCGTTTTCTCACAAAATCTCTATGCATAGGAAGTGGGTTATACTTAATTGTGCTAGTCATATTGTTCATGATTCTCTCTTTATGTTTCAATTCCTATCTTTTATGTGAGCATCATTGAAATCATCATGCCTAGCTAGAGGCGTTAAACATTAGCGCTTGTTGGGAGGCAACCCAACTTTATTTTAGTTTCTTGCTTTTTGGTTATTTTTAGGAATAAATAATCTATCTAGCTTCTTTTGAGATGTGGTTTTATGTTTTAATTAGTGTTTGTGCCATGTAGAACCTTTGGGAAGACTTGGGTGAAGTATTTATGATCATGCTGTTAAAAACAGAAACTTTAGCGCTCACGAGATTAGCTAGAACCTTTTACTGGAGAGTGATATTTAGTTGATTCGTTTTGCAGATGATTACTAGACAAATTCCTCAGGTCCACCAATTTATTTTAGAATTTTTGGAGTTCCAGAAGTTTGCGTTAGTTACAGATTACTACAGACTATTCTGTTTTTGACAGATTCTGTTTTTCGTGTGTTGTTTGCTTATTTTGATGAATCTATGGCTAGTAAAATAGTTTATAAACCATAAATAAGTTGGAATACAGTAGGTTTAACACCAATATAAATAAAGAATGAGTTCATTACAGTACCTTGAAGTGGCGTTTTGTTTTCTTTCGCTAACGGAGCTCACGAGTTTTCTGTTAAGTTTTGTGTTGTGAAGTTTTCAAGTTTTGGGTAAAGATTCGATGGACTATGGAATAAGGAGTGGAAAGAGCCTAAGCTTGGGGATTCCAAAGGCACCCCAAGGTAATATTCAAGGACAACCAAGATCCTATGCTTGGGGATGCCCCAGAAGGCATCCCCTCTTTCGTCTTCGTTCATCGGTAACTTTACTTGGAGCTACATTTTTATTCACCACATGATATGTGTTTTGCTTGGAGCATCATTTTATTTTATTTAGCTTTGCTTGCTGTTTGAATAAAGTATCAAGATCTGAAATTCTTAAATGTTAGAGAGTCTTCACATAGTTGCATAATTATCCGACTACTCATTGATCTTCACTTATATCTTTCGGAGTAGTTTGTCGTTTGCTCTAGTGCTTCATTGAGGGAGTCCTGGATTAGGGGGTGTTCGGATAGCCGGACTATACCTTCAGCCGGACTCCAGGACTATGAAGATACAAGATTGAAGACTTCGTCTCGTGTCCGGAAGGATCTTTTCTTGGCGTGGAAGGCAAGCTAGGCGTGCGGATATTCAAGATCTCCTACCATTGTAACCGACTCTGTGTAACCCTAACCCTATCCGGTATCTATATAAACCGGAGGGTTGTAGTCCGTAGGACAACCATCATCATACACAATCATACCATAGGCTAGCTTCTAGGGTTTAGCCTCCTTGATCTCGTGGTAGATCCACTCTTGTACTACCCATATCATCAATATTAATCTAGCAGGAGTAGGGTTTTACCTCCACCGAGAGGGCCCGAACCTGGGTAAAATAAAGTGTCCCTTGTCTCCTATTACCATCCGACCTTGACGCACAGTTCGGGACCCCCTACCCGAGATCCGCCGGTGTTGACACCGACATTGGTGCTTTCATTGAGAGTTCCTCTATGTCGTCGCTTTTAGGCCCGATGGCTCCTTTGATCATCAACAACGATGAGGTCCAGGGTGAGACTTTCCTCCCCGGACAAATCTTCGTCTTCGGCGGCTTTGCTCTGCGGGCCAATTCGCTTGGTCATCTGGAGCAGATCGAAAGCTACGCCCCTGGCCATCAAGTTAGGTTTGGAAGCTTAAACTACACGGCAGATATCCGCGGAGACTTGATCTTCGACGGGTTCGAGCCATAGCCAAGCGCGCCGCACTATTTCGAGGGGCATGATATGGCTCTGCCTCCGAATAGTACCCTGGAGGCCGCACACGCTCCGGCCCCGATCTTTGACTCGGAGCCCGCTGCGTTCTTCGAGGATGAACGGTTGGACGTCACCTCGGGGGCTGCGATCTCAATGGCGATAGAGCCGAACGCCAGCCCCGCACTCCGCACGGCCCATGACTCCAAGGAGTCGGATTCTTCTCCGAACTCCGGGCCTTCCGTGCCCCCGCCGATCGAATCTGATTGGGCGCCTGTAATGGAGTTCACCGCAGCGGATATCTTTCAGTGCTCACCTTTTGGTGATATCCTGAATTCTCTCAAGTCTCTCTCTTTATCAGGAGAGCCCAGGCCGGACTATTGTCTGCGAGGTTGGGATTCGGACAACGAAGAAATTCAAAGCCCACCCACCACCCACTTAATAGCCACTGTCGATGATTTAACCGACATGCTTGACTTCGGCTCCGAAGACTTCGACGGTATGGACGACGAAGGAGGAGACGAACAAGAACCAGCACCTGTAGGGCGCTGGACCGCCACCTCGTCATATGACATTTATATGGTGGATGCTCCAAAGGATGCAGATGGCGATGGAACAGCGGAGGACGACAAATCGAAAAAACCGCCAAAACACCGGGGCCAACGGCGCCGCTCTAAATCCCGCCACAGCAGTGTTGGAAATATGCCCTAGAGGCAATAATAAATAGGTTATTATTATATTTCCTTGTTCATGATAATCGTTTATTATCCATGCTAGAATTGTATTGATAGGAAACTCAGATACATGTGTGGATACATAGACAACACCATGTCCCTAGTAAGCCTCTAGTTGACTAGCTCATTGATCAATAGATGGTTACGGTTTCCTGACCATGGACATTGGATGTCATTGATAACGGGATCACATCATTAGAAGAATGATGTGATGTACAAGACCCAATCCTAAGCCTAGCACAAGATCATGTAGTTCGTATGCTAAAGCTTTTCTAATGTCAAGTATCGTTTCCTTAGACCATGAGATTGTGCAACTCCCGGATACCGTAGGAGTGCTTTGGGTGTGCCAAACGTCACAACGTAACTGGGTGGCTATAAAGGTACACTACAGGTATCTCCGAAAGTGTCTGTTGGGTTGGCACGAATCGAGACTGGGATTTGTCACTCCGTGTGACGGAGAGGTATCTCTAGGCCCACTCGGTAGGACATCATCATAATGTGCACAATGTGATCAAGGAGTTGATCACGGGATGATGTGTTGTGGAACGAGTAAAAGAGACTTGCCGGTAACGAGATTGAACAAGGTATCGGGATACCGACGATCGAATCTCGGGCAAGTATCGTACCGATAGACAAAGGGAATTGTATACGGGATTGATTAAGTCCTTGACATCGTGGTTCATCCGATGAGATCATCGTGGAACATGTGGGAGCCAACATGGGTATCCAGATCCCGCTGTTGGTTATTGACCGGAGAACGTCTCGGTCATGTCTGCATGTCTCCCGAACCCGTAGGGTCTACACACTTAAGGTTCGATGACGCTAGGGTTATAATGGAAGTTTGTATGTGGTTACCGAATGTTGTTCGGAGTCCTGGATGAGATATCGGACGTCACGAGGAGTTCCAGAATGGTCCGGAGGTAAAGATTTATATAAGGGAAGTCCTGTTTTGGTCACCGAAAGGGTTTCGGATTTTATCGGTAACGTACCGGGACCACCAGGAGGGTCCCGGGGGTCCACCAAGTGGGACCACCGGCCCGGAGGGCTGCATGGGCCACATGTGGGAGGGGACCAGCCCCAGGTGGGCTGGTGCGCCCCCCCCCCCCCCCACAAGGGCCCAAGGCGCCTAGAGTTTGGGGAACCCTAGAAGGGGGCGCCCCCCTTGCCTTGGGGGGCAAGCCACCCCCTCCTGGCCGCCGCCCCCTCCTCAGATGGGATCTGAGGGGGACGGCCCCCCTCTCCCTTGCCCCTATATATATGAAGGGGGTGGGAGGGCAACCGTACCAAGGTGCTGGCGCAGCCCTCCCCCTCTCCCAAGTCCTTCTCCTCTCCCGCGGTGCTTGGCGAAGCCCTGCAGGATTGCCACGCTCCTCCACCACCACCACGCCGTTGTGCTGCTGCTGGATGGAGTCTTCCTCAACCTCTCCCTCTCTCCTTGCTGGATCAAGGCATGGGAGACGTCACCGGGCTGTACGTGTGTTGAACGCGGAGGTGCCGTCCGTTCGGCACTTGGTCATCGGTGATTTGGATCACGACGAGTACGACTCCATCAACCCCGTTCACTTGAACGCTTCCGCTTAGCGATCTACAAGGGTATGTAGATGCACTCTCTTTCCCCTCGCTGCTGGTTTCTCCATAGATAGATCTTGGTGACACGTAGGAAAATTTTGAATTTCTGCTACGTTCCCCAACAGTGGCATCATGAGCTAGGTCTATTGCGTAGATTCTTTGCACGAGTAGAACACAAAGTAGTTGTGGGCGTTGATTTTGTTCAATATGCTTATCGTTACTAGTCAATCTTGATTCGGCGGCATTGTGGGATGAAGCGGCCCGGACCGACCTTACACGTACACTTACGTGAGACAGGTTCCACCGACTGACATGCACTAGTTGCATATGGTGGCTAGCGGGTGCCAGTCTCTCCCACTTTAGTCGGATCGGATTCAATGAAAAGGGTCCTTATGAAGGGTAAATAGCAATTGACATATCACGTTGTGGTTTTGCGTAGGTAAGAAATGTTCTTGCTAGAAACCCATAGCAGCCATGTAAAACATGCAAACAACTATTAGAGGACGTCTAACTTTTTTTTGCAGGGTATGCCATGTGATGTGATATGGCCAAAGGATGTGATGTATGATATATGTGATGTATGAGATGATCATGTTCTTGTAATAGGAATCACGACTTGCATGTCGATGAGTATGACAACCGGCAGGAGCCATAGGAGTTGTCTTTAATTTATTTATGACCTGCATGTCAACATAAACGTCATTTAATTACTTTACTTTATTGCTAAACCGTTAGCCATAGTAGTAGAAGTAATAGTTGATGTGACAACTTCATGAAGACACGATGATGGAGATCATGATGATGGAGATCATGGTGTCATGCTGGTGACGACGATGATCATGGAGCCCCGAAGATGGAGATCAAAAGGAGCAAAGTGATGATGGCCATATCATGTCACTATTTGATTGCATGTGATGTTTATCATGTTTATACATCTTATTTGCTTAGAATGACGGTAGTAAATAAGATGATCCCTCATTAAAATTTCAAGAAAGTGTTCCCCCTAACTGTGCACCGTTGCGAAAGTTCGTCGTTTCGAAGCACCACGTGATGATCGGGTGTGATAAATTCTTACGTTCACATACAACGGGTGTAAGCCAGATTTACACACGCGAAACACTTAGGTTGACTGGACGAGCCTAGCATGTACAGACATGGCCTCGGAACACAAGAGACCGAAAGGTCGAGCATGATTCGTATGGTAGATACGATCAACATGAAGATGTTCACCGATGATGACTAGTCCGTCTGACGTGATGATCGGACACGGCCTAGTTTACTCGGATCATGTAATCACTTGGATGACTAGAGGGATGTCTATCTGAGTGGGAGTTCATAAGATGAACTTAATTATCCTGAACATAGTCAAAAGATCTTTGCAAATTATGTCGTAAGCTCGCGCTTTAGTTCTATTGTTTTAGATATGTTCCTAGAGAAAATATAGTTGAAAGTTGATAGTAGCAATTATGCGGACAGTAGAAGGCTTGTGTCCTTAATGCACCGCTCGGTGTGCTGGACCGCGAACGTGGTCTGTGGATGTTGCGAACATCTGACATACACGTTTTGATGACTACATGATAGTTCGGTAATGATAAATGGTTTAGAATTGAGGCACCGATGACATTTTTGAAATGTCGCGGAACATATGAGATGTTTCGAGGGCTGAAATTGGGATTTCAGGTTCGTGCCCACGTCAAGAGGTATAAGACCTCCGACGATTTTCTTAGCCTGCAAACTAAGGGAGAAAAGCTCAATCGTTCAGCTTGTGCTCAGATTGTCTGAGTACAACAATCACTTGAATCGAGTGGGAGTTGATCTTCCAGATAAGATAGTGATGTTTCTCCAAAGTCATTACCACCAAGCTGCTAGAGCTTCGTAATGAACTATAACATATCAGGGATAGATATGATGATCCTTGAAATATAAGCGATGTTTGACACCGCGAAAGTAGAAATCAAGAAGGAGCATCAATTGTTGATGGTTAGTGAAACCACTAGTTTCAAGAAGGGCAAGGGCAAGAAGGGATACTTCATGAAACGGCAAATCAGCTGCTGCTCTAGTGGAGAAACCCAAGGTTGAACCCAAACCCGAGACTGAGTGCTTCTGTAAAAAGGGGAACAGCCACTGGAGCAGAATTACCCTAGATACTTGGTAGATGAGAAGGCTGTCAATAGAAGTATAATGGATATACATTATGTGAATGTGTACTTTACTAGTACTCCTAGTAGAATCAGGGTATTAGATACCGGTTCGATTGCTAAGTGTTAGTAACTCGAAATAAAAGCTACGGAATAAACGGAGACTAGCTAAAGGTGAGCTGACGAGATGTGTTGGAAGTGCTTCCAAGGTTGATGTGATCAAGCATCGCACGCTCCCTCTACCATCGATATTGATGTTAAACCTAAATAATTGTTATTTGGTGTTTGCGTTGAGCATAGACATGATTGGATCATGTCTATCGCAATACGGTTATTCATTTAAGGAGAATAATGGTTACTCTATTTATTTGAATAATACATTCAATGGTCTTGCACCTAAAATGAATGGTTTATTGAATCTCGATCATAGTGATACACATGTTCATGCCAAAAGATATAAGATAGTAATGATAGTACCACCTACTTGTGGCACTGCCATGTAAGTCATATTGGTATAAAACGCATGAAAAAGCTCCATGTTGATGGATCTTTGGACTCACTCATTTTTGAAAAGGATTGAGACATGTGAACCATGTCTATTGGTATATACGCATGAAGAAACTCCATGCAGATGGACCGTTTGGACTCACTTGATTTTGAATCGCTTGAGACATGCAAATCATACCACATGGGCAAGATGACTGAAAGCTTCGGTTTCAGTAAAATGGAACAAGAAAGCAACTTGTTGGAAGTAACACATTTTGATGTGTGCAGCCCAATGAGTGCTGAGGCACGCAGTGGATATCGTTATGCTCTTACTTCACAGATGATTTGAGTAGATACTGAGTATATTTACTTGATGAAACACAAGTCTGAATTATTGAATGGTTCAAGTAATTTCAGAATGAAGTAGAATATCGTCGTGACAAGAGGATAAAATATCTATGATATGATCATAGAGATGAATATCTGAGTTGCGAGTTTGGTACACAATTGAGACATTGTGGAAATTGTTTCACGACTAGTACCGCCTGGAACACCATAGTGTGATGGTGTGTCCGAACATCATAACTGCACCCTATTGGATATGATGCATACCATGATGTCTCTTATCGAATTACCACTATCGTTCATGGGTTAGGCATTAGAGACAACCGCACTCACTTTAAATAGGGCACCACGTAATTCCGATAACATGACACCGTATGAACTATGGTTTAGAGAAAACCTAAGCTGTCATTTCTTATAAGTTTGGGGCTGCGACGCTTATGTGAAAAGTTTCACGCTGATAAGATCGAACCCAAAGCGGATAAATGCATCTTCATAGGACACCCAAAACAGTTGGGTATACCTCCTGTCTCAGATCCGAAAGCAATAGGGATTGTTTCTGAAATCGGGTCCTTTCTCGAGGAAAAGTTCTCTCGAAATAATTGAGTGGGAGGATGGTGGAGACTTGATGAGGTTGTTGAACCGTCACTTCAACTAGTGTGTAGCAGGGCACAGGAAGTTGTTCCTGTGGCACCTACATCAATTGAAGTAGAAGCTTATGATAGTGATCATGAAACTTCGGATCAAGTCACTACCAAACCTCGTAGGACGACAAGGATGCGTGCTATTTCAAAGTGGCACGTAATCCTGTCTTGGAAGTCATGTTGCTAGACAACAATGAATCTACGAGCTATGGAGAAGCGATGGAGGGCCCGGATTCCAAGAATGGCTCGAGGCCATAAAATCCGAGAGAGAATCCATATCTGAAAACAAAATGTAGACTTTGGAAGAACTACTTGATGGTCGTGAGGCTGTTGAGTACAGATGGATTTTAAAAGGAAGACGGACAATGATGGTAAGTGTCACCATTGTGAAAGCTCGACTTGTCGTTAAGATGTATCCTGACAAGTTCAAGGAGTTGACTACGATCAGACTTTCTCACTCGTAGCGATGCTAAGAGTCTGTTGGAATTATGTTAGCGATTGCTGCATTATTTATGAAGTCGTGCAGATAGGATGTCAAAACATTGTTTCCTCGACGATTTTCTTGAGGAAAGGTTGTATGTGATACAACCAGAAGGGTTTGTCAATCATGAAAGATGCTAACAAGTATGCAAAGCTCCAGCAATCCTTATAAGGACTGGAGTAAGCATCTCGGAATTGGAATGTACGCTTTGATGAGATGATCAAAGATTTTGGGTTTATACAAAGTTTATGAGAAACTTGTATTTCCAAAGAAGTGAGTGGGAGCACTATAGAATTTCTGATGAGTATATGTTGTTGACATATTGTTGATCAGAAATGATGTAGAATTTCTGGAAAGCATATAGGGTTATTTGAAAAGTGTTTTTCAATGGAAAACCTGGATTAAGCTACTTGAACATTGAGCATCAAGATCTATAAGGATAGATCAAAACCGCTTAATAGTACTTTCAAACAAACACATACCACGGCAAGATTTTGAAGGAGTTCAAAATAGATCGGCAAGTAAGACTCGAAACCTGACCACGGCAGAATAGAGAGAAAGGACGAAGGTCGTCCCCTGTGCTTTAGTCGTAGGCTCTAAAGTATGCTATGTTGTGTACCGCACCTGAAGTGTGCCAAACCATGAGTCAGTCAAGGGGTACAAGTGTGATCTAGAAATGGATCACAGGACAACGGTCAAAGTTATCCTTAGTAACTAGTGGACTAAGGAATTTTCTCGATTATGGAGGTGGTAAAAGAGTTCGTCGTAAAGGGTTACGCCGATGCAAACTTTGACACTAATCCAGATTATTCTAAGTAGTAAATTGGATTCGTATAGTAGAACAGTTATTTGGAATAGCTCCAAATAGAGCGTGGTAACTGCATCTAGGAGATGACTTATAAATTTGCGAAGTACATACGGATCTGAATATTTCAGACCCGTTGACTATAACCTCTCTCACAAGCATAACATGATCAAACCCAGAACTCTTGGGTGTTAGTCACATAGGGATGTGACTTTGAGTGTTAATCACATATCGATGTGAACTGGATTTTTGACTCTAGTGCAAGTGGGAGACTGTTGGAAATATGCCCTAGAGGCAATAATAAATAGGTTATTATTATATTTCCTTGTTCATGATAATCGTTTATTATCCATGCTAGAATTGTATTGATAGGAAACTCAGATACATGTGTGGATACATAGACAACACCATGTCCCTAGTAAGCCTCTAGTTGACTAGCTCGTTGATCAATAGATGGTTACGTTTCCTGACCATGGACATTGGATGTCATTGATAACGGGATCACATCATTAGAAGAATGATGTGATGGACAAGACCCAATCCTAAGCCTAGCACAAGATCATGTAGTTCGTATGCTAAAGCTTTTCTAATGTCAAGTATCGTTTCCTTAGACCATGAGATTGTGCAACTCCCGGATACCGTAGGAGTGCTTTGGGTGTGCCAAACGTCACAACGTAACTGGGTGGCTATAAAGGTACACTACAGGTATCTCCGAAAGTGTCTGTTGGGTTGGCACGAATCGAGACTGGGATTTGTCACTCCGTGTGACGGAGAGGTATCTCTGGGCCCACTCGGTAGGACATCATCATAATGTGCACAATGTGATCAAGGAGTTGATCACGGGATGATGTGTTGCGGAACGAGTAAAAGAGACTTGCCGGTAACGAGATTGAACAAGGTATCGGGATACCGACAATCGAATCTCGGGCAAGTATCGTACCGATAGACAAAGGGAATTGTATACGGGATTGATTAAGTCCTTGACATCGTGGTTCATCCGATGAGATCATCGTGGAACATGTGGGAGCCAACATGGGTATCCAGATCCCGCTGTTGGTTATTGACCGGAGAACGTCTCGGTCATGTCTGCATGTCTCCCGAACCCGTAGGGTCTACACATTTAAGGTTCGATGACGCTAGGGTTATAAAGGAAGTTTGTATGTGGTTGCCGAATGTTGTTCGGAGTCCCGGATGAGATCCCGGACGTCACGAGGAGTTCCGGAATGGTCCGGAGGTAAAGATTTATATATGGGAAGTCCTGTTTTGGTCACCGAAAGGGTTTCGGATTTTATCAGTAACGTACCGGGACCACCAGGAGGGTCCCGGGGGTCCACCAAGTGGGACCACCGGCCCCGGAGGGCTGCATGGGCCACATGTGGGAGGGGACCAGCCCCAGGTGGGCTGGTGCGCCCTCCCCCCCCACAAGGGCCCAAGGCGCCTAGGGTTTGGGGAACCCTAGAAGGGGGCGCCCCCCTTGCCTTGGGGGGCAAGCCACCCCCTCCTGGCCGCCGCCCCCTCCTCAGATGGGATCTGAGGGGGGAGGCCCCCCTCTCCCTTGCCCCTATATATATGAAGGGGGTGGGAGGGCAACCGTACCAAGGTGCTGGCGCAGCCCTCCCCCTCTCCCAAGTCCTTCTCCTCTCCCGCGGTGCTTGGCGAAGCCCTTCAGGATTGCCACGCTCCTCCACCACCACCACACCGTTGTGCTGCTGCTGGATGGTGTCTTCCTCAACCTCTCCCTCTCTCCTTGCAAGATCAAGGCATGGGAGACGTCACCGGGTTGTACGTGTGTTGAACGCGGAGGTGCCGTCCGTTCGGCACTTGGTCATCGGTGATTTGGATCACGACGAGTACGACTCCATCAACCCCGTTCACTTGAACGCTTCCGCTTAGCGATCTACAAGGGTATGTAGATGCACTCTCTTTCCCCTCGTTGCTGGTTTCTCCATAGATAGATCTTGGTGACACGTAGGAAAATTTTGAATTTCTGCTACGTTCCCCAACAAGCAGAAACGGTGATTCCGGCACGGGAGATGATACTACCCCGGACAGCGCCGAAGAACACCAGAACCAGCAAGATTCGGTGCAGGAAGACGGAAAAGCCAGCCCTCATGAGAGAGCGGCAGAGCGAGAGGTTGAGGATGATAACTACATGCCTCACTCCGAGGACGAGGCAAGCCTCGACGACGACGGATTCGTCGTACCATCAGACCCCGCCGAACAAGAGCGCTTTCAACGCAGGCTTCTAGCCACGGCGAATAGCCTAAAGAAAAAGCAGCAATAGCTTAGAGCTGATCAAGATTTGCTAGCTGATAGATGGACTGAAGTCCTTGCGGCCGAAGAGTATGAACTCGAGCGCCCCTCCAAAAATTATCCTAAGCGCAGGCCGCTACCCCAATCAGAGGGGGAAACATATGACATGGCAGATCGGCCACCCCGCGGCCGCGACAGAGAAGCCTGTCGAACCCTTAAACAAGCCATGCCCCGGTGCCGTTCAACTAAGGCACGGGAAAACGAGCCAGACCTGCGAGACGTACTGGAGGATAAAGCGAGGCAAACAAGATCGATATACGGATCGCGCGGACGCCCGACGACACGTGATGACCTTCACTCCGGACACAATAAATCCGGCCGGGCCGAACAGAACAGGCACAGCTCTTCCGAGCTGCGTCGTGACATAGCCCGGTACAGGGGCGCCGCACACCCACTATGCTTCAAAGACGAAGTAATGGATCATAAAATCCCTGAGGGTTTCAAACCCGTCAACATCGAGTCGTACGATGGTACGACAGATCCGGCAGTATCGATTGAGGATTATCTCCTTCACGTCCACATGGCACGTGGCGACGATCTACACGCCATCAAATATCTACCCCTTAAGCTCAAGGGACCAGCCCGGCATTGGCTTAACAGCCTACTAGCGGACTCAATCGGTTCTTGAGAGGACCTGGAAGCCGCATTCCTTGACAACTTCCAGGGGACATATGTGCGGCCACCGGACGCCGACGACCTAAGCCACATAATTCAGCAGCCAGAAGAATCGGCCAGGCAATTCTGGACACGGTTCCTAACAAAGAAAAATCAGATAGTCGACTGTCCGGACGCAGAGGCCCTAGCAGCCTTCAAACATAACATCCGCGACGAATGGCTCGCCCGGCACCTTGGACAGGAAAAGCCGAAAACTATGGCAGCCCTCACGACACTCATGACCCGCTTTAGCGCGGGCGAAGATAGCTGGCTAGCTCGCAGCAACAACTTATCAAAGAAGCCTGGTAATTCGCATACCAAGGAAAAAAGTGGCAGATCACGTCGAAATAATCAAAAGCGCCGCGTTAGCAGCGACAGCAATGAGGATACGGCAGTAAATGCCGGATTCAGAGGCTATAAATCCGGTCAGCGGAAAAAGCCATTTAAAAAGAATACCCAGGGACCGTCCAGTTTGGACCGGATACTCGACCACTCGTGCCAGATTCATGGCACCCCCGAAAGACCAGCTAATCACACCAACAGGGCTTCTTGGGTGTTCAAGCAGGCAGGCAAGTTAAGAGCCGAACACAAAGACAAGGGGCTGAATAGCGACGACGAGGAGGAGCCCAGGCCGCCGAACAACAATGGACAGAAGGGGTTTCCCCCACAAGTGCGGACGGTGAACATGATATACGCGACCCACATTCCCAAGCGGGAGAGGAAGCGTGCGCTACGGGACGTATACGCGATGGAGCCAGTCGCCCCAAAGTTCAACCCATGGTCCTCCTGCCCGATCACTTTCGATCGAAGGGACCACCCCACTAGCATCCGTCACGGCGGTTTTTCCGCACTGGTCCTTGACCCAATCGTGGACGGTCATCTCACAAGAGTCCTCATGGACGGCGGCAGTAGCCTGAACCTGCTTTATCAGGATACAGTGCGGAAAATGGGCATAGATCCATCAAGGATCAAGCCCACAAGGACGACCTTTAAAGGCGTCATACCAGGTGTAGAGGTCAATTGCACAGGCTTGATAACACTTGATGTGGTCTTCGGATCTCCGGATAACTTCCGAAGCGAAGAGCTAATCTTCGATATAGTCCCGTTCTGTAGTGGCTATCATGCCCTGCTCGGACGAACCGCATTCGCTAAATTAAATGCGGTTCCGCACTACGCATATCTCAAGCTCAAGATGCCAGGCCCTCGAGGAGTAATTACGGTCAGCGGAAACACCGAGCGCTCCATCCGTACGGAGGAGCACACGGCGGCCCTCGAAGCGGAAGTACAAAGCAACCTTTCAAGGCAACTCTCCAGTCCGGCTATTAAAAAGCCGGACAATGCAAAGCGCACCAGGAGTAACCTGCAACAAGACCGCTTGGCACGTTCCGAGCAAGCGTAGCAATACGGCCCCGACCCCAGCCATCGCAACATAGCGGAGCAAGTACCTCGAGTACACAATTACGCCCTTAAAATTCCATGGGCACAGGGGGAGGGGCACATTAAATGCATGCCTACAATACGGCGTCAAACGTACTAGGGGCTGCCGGATTTTTCCTTTTTACTTTCAGGACTCCATACTCTGGATAACCTGTTCGGCCTTGTTGCCGCACAGACGATGCAAGATCCAGGAAAGCAGACAAAGCTAACGCCGCATTACGGAACTCTCAGGTGGTCTCTATTTCGAGCGATATATCTGTTCTTAAATTCCGCGGCCTGTGCCTGGTCAGGACATGTTAAATAGTCTAATATCTTTTTTGCTTATCGCACTACTTGTATCGTTCGGCTTTGCTAAATAGCCTCTTTGTAAACAATGCATAGCTTTTTGTCTATTTTTTGCATTATCCCCTTTGAATATATGTGTTTATTACATAACATGATCGCACCCGTACACCATGGTACGGCAAACCACGCCAGGGGCTTCATTACCCTTTTATCTGGTGTGAGAAGTCTGTACACTTTCACAAGTGCGGCACCCCGAACTTATAGCACTATATGCATCGGATCCGAGTCATGATTTTGGTCACATGTTGGGTTTGCCCGGCTCCTATGTTTTGGTGCCTTACGTTCCGCTATATCGGCTAAGGTAGCACTACGAGAACGACTGCGATTGTGCCCCGGTTCAGGTGGGTTGAGCACCTCAGTGGAGAAAGCTAAAACAGACTGTCATGATAAGGCGTGCGACCGGTCGCTGTTCGAGAGGTTTTTCGAGTCCTTAAAGGCTTATGCCACTCCGAGCGAGGAGCTGGCTATGTCCGGCCAAAGGCGTGGATAGCGCCCCGAATTCGGCCTTCCGAACTAGGGGCTTCGCCAAAATTTAAAATTATAACGTTCTATGGCTAAGTGAGAGTGTTCGAGCATTATAGTCCGATTGCCTGGTTCGTTGTGCTGAGCGCCTCCCTCGAAGGACCCAACTATGGGAACAAGAGCCCTCAGGTTTATCCCGAACACCCTAGCACTAGTGGCATGGGGGCAGAAGCCGACGACTGGCCATCTCTCAATTTTTGATAAACGGCCGCACAGAAAATAATATTTTAAATTCAATAAGCATTGCTTAGCGCATATGAACAAGTTTTCAGCGCACAGGATACTGTTGGAAATATGCCCTAGAGGCAATAATAAATAGGTTATCATTATATTTCCTTGTTCATGATAATCGTTTATTATCCATGCTAGAATTGTATTGATAGGAAACTCAGATACATGCGTGGATACATAGACAACACCATGTCCCTAGTAAGCCTCTAGTTGACTAGCTCGTTGATCAATAGATGGTTACGGTTTCCTGACCATGGACATTGGATGTCATTGATAACGGGATCACATCATTAGAAGAATGATGTGATGGACAAGACCCAATCCTAAGCCTAGCACAAGATCATGTAGTTCGTATGCTAAAGCTTTTCTAATGTCAAGTATCGTTTCCTTAGACCATGAGATTGTGCAACTCCCGGATACCGTAGGAGTGCTTTGGGTGTGCCAAACGTCACAACGTAACTGGGTGGCTATAAAGGTACACTACAGGTATCTCCGAAAGTGTTTGTTGGGTTGGCACGAATCGAGACTGGGATTTGTCACTCCGTGTGACGGAGAGGTATCTCTGGGCCCACTCGGTAGGACATCATCATAATGTGCACAATGTGATCAAGGAGTTGATCACGGGATGATGTGTTGCGGAACGAGTAAAAGAGACTTGCCGGTAACGAGATTGAACAAGGTATCGGGATACCGACGATCGAATCTCGGGCAAGTATCGTACCGATAGACAAAGGGAATTGTATACGGGATTGATTAAGTCCTTGACATCGTGGTTCATCCGATGAGATCATCGTGGAACATGTGGGAGCCAACATGGGTATCCAGATCCCGCTGTTGGTTATTGACCGGAGAACGTCTCGGTCATGTTTGCATATCTCCCGAACCCGTAGGGTCTACACACGTAAGGTTCGATGACGCTAGGGTTATAAAGGAAGCTTGTATGTGGTTACCAAATGTTGTTCGGAGTCCGGGATGAGATCTCGGACATCACGAGGAGTTCCGAAATGGTCCGGAGGTAAAGATTGATATATGGGAAGTCATCATACGGTCACCGGAAGAGTTCGGGGGTTACCGGCATTGTACCGGGACCACCGAAGGGGTTCCGGGGGTCCACCGGGAGGGTCCACCTGCTCTGAGGGGGCCTATGGGCTGTATGTGGACAGGGACCACCCCCTTAGTGGGCTGGGCGCCTCCCCCCTTAGGGCCCATGGGCCTAGGGTTGGGGGAACCCTAAAGGGGGCGCCCCCCACTGCCTTGGGGGGCAAGGCACCCCCCCTAGGCCGCCGCCCCCTCCTCAGATGGGATCTATGGGGGCCGGCCCCCCTCTCCCTTGCCCCTATATATATGAAGGGGGTGGGAGGGCAGCCGCATCATAGTCTTGGCGCAGCCCTCCCCCTCTCCCAAGTTCTTTTCCTCTCCCGCGGTGCTTGGCGAAGCCCTGCAGGATTACCACGCTCCTCCACCACCACCACGCCGTTGTGCTGCTGCTGGATGGAGTCTTCCTCAACCTCTCCCTCTCTCCTTGCTGGATCAAGGCATGGGAGACGTCACCGGGCTGTACGTGTGTTGAACGCGGAGGTGTCGTCCGTTCGGCACTTGGTCATCGGTGATTTGGATCACGACGAGTACGACTCCATCAACCCCGTTCACTTGAACGCTTCCGCTTAGCGATCTACAAGGGTATGTATATGCACTCTCCTTCCCCTCGTTGCTGGTTTCTCCATAGATAGATCTTGGTGACACATAGGAAAATTTTGAATTTCTGCTACGTTCCCCAACAGTGGCATCATGAGCTAGGTCTATTGCGTAGATTCCATGCACGAGTAGTACACAAAGTAGTTGTGGGCGTTGATTTTGTTCAATATGCTTACCATTACTAGTCAATCTTGATTCGGCGGCATTGTGGGATGAAGCGGCCCGGACCGACCTTACACGTACACTTACGTGAGACAGGTTCCACCGAAGCGGGTGCCAGTCTCTCCCACTTTAGTCTTATCGGATTCGATGAAAAGGGTCCTTATGAAGGGTAAATAGCAATTGACATATCACGTTGTGGTTTTGCGTAGGTAAGAAACGTTCTAACTAGAAACCCATAGCAGCCACGTAAAACATGCAAACAACAATTAGAGGACGTCTAACTTGTTTTTGCAGGGTATGCCATGTGATGTGATATGGCCAAAAGGATGTGATGTACTATATATGTGATGTATGAGATGATCATGTTCTTGTAATAGGAATCACGACTTGCATGTCGATGAGTATGACAACCGGCAGGAGCCATAGGAGTTGTCTTTAATTTATTTATGACCTGCGTGTCAACATAAACGTCATGTAATTACTTTACTTTATTGCTAAAGTGTTAGCCATAGTAGTAGAAGTAATAGTTGACGTGACAACTTCATGAAGACACGATGATGGAGATCATGATGATGGAGATCATGGTGTCATGCTGGTGACGACGATGATCATGGAGCCCCGAAGATGGAGATCAAAAGGAGCAAAGTGATGATGGCCATATCATGTCACTATTTGATTGCATGTGTTGTTTATCATGTTTATACATCTTATTTGCTTAGAACGACGGTAGTAAATAAGATGATCCCTCATTAAAATTTCAAGAAAGTGTTCCCCCTAACTGTGCACCGTTGCGAAAGTTCGTCGTTTCGAAGCACCACATGATGATCGGGTGTGATAGATTCTTACGTTCGAATACAACGGGTGTTGACGAGCCTAGCATGTACAGACATGGCCTCGGAACACATGCAAACACTTAGGTTGACTTGACGAGCCTAGCATGTACAGACATGGCCTCGTAACACAGAAGACCGAAAGGTCGAGCATGAGTCGTATGGTAGATACGATCAACATGAAGATGTTCACCGACGTTGACTAGTCCGTCTCACGTGATGATCGGACACGGCCTAGTTGACTAGGATCATGTAATCACTTGGATGACTAGAGGGATGTCTATCTGAGTGGGAGTTCATAAGATGAACTTAATTATCCTGAACATAGTCAAAAGATCTTTGCAAATTATGTCGTAAGCTCGCGCTTTAGTTCTACTGTTTTAGATATGTTCCTAGAGAAAATATAGTTGAAAGTTGATAGTAGCAATTATGCGGACAGTACAAGGCTTATGTCCTTAATGCACCGCTCGGTGTACTGGACCTCGAACATGGTCTGTGGATGTTGCGAACATCTGACATACACGTTTTGATGACTACATGATAGTTCGGTAATGATAAATGGTTTAGAATTGAGGCACCGAAGACATCTTTTTTGAAATGTCTCGGAACATATGAGATGTTTCGAGGGCTGAAATTGGGATTTCAGGCTCGTGCCCATGTCAAGAGGTATGAGACCTCCGACGATTTTCTTGGCCTGCAAACTAAGGGAGAAAAGCTGAATCGTTGAGCTTGTGCTCAGATTGTCTGAGTACAACAATCACTTGAATCGAGTGGGAGTTGATCTTCCAGATAAGATAGTGATGTTTCTCCAAAGTCATTGCCACCAAGCTGCTAGAGCTTCGTAATGAACTATAACATATCAGGGATAGATATGATGATCCTTGAAATATTCGCGATGTTTGACACCGCGAAAGTAGAAATCAAGAAGGAGCATCAATTGTTGATGGTTAGTGAAACCACTAGTTTCAAGAAGGGCAAGGGCAAGAAGGGATACTTCATGAAACGGCAAATCAGTTGCTGCTCTAGTGGAGAAACCCAAGGTTGAACCCAAACCCGAGACTGAGTGCTTCTGTAATAAGGGGAACAGCCACTAGAGCAGAATTACCCTAGATACTTGGTAGATGAGAAGGCTGTCAATAGAAGTATATTAGATATACATTATGTGAATGTGTACTTTACTAGTACTCCTAGTAGCATCACGGTACTAGATACCGGTTCTGTTGCTAAGTGTTAGTAACTCGAAATAAAAGCTACGGAATAAACGGAGACTAGCTAAAGGTGAGCTGACGAGACGTGTTGGAAGTGTTTCCAAGGTTGATATGATCAAAGCATCGAACGCTCCCTCTACCATCGAGATTGGTGTTAAACCTAAATAATTGTTATTTGGTGTTTGCGTTGAGCATAGACATGATTGGATTATGTCTATCGCAATACGGTTATTCATTTAAGGAGAATAATGGTTACTCTATTTATTTGAATAATACCTTCAATGGTCTTGCACCTAAAATGAATGGTTTATTGAATCTCGATCATAGTGATACACATGTTCATGCCAAAAGATATAAGATAGTAATGATAGTACCACCTACTTGTGGCACTGCCATGTAAGTCATATTGGTATAAAACGCATGAAGAAGCTCCATGTTGATGGATCTTTGGACTCACTCATTTTTGAAAAGGATTGAGACATGTGAACCATGTCTATTGGTATATACGCATGAAGAAACTCCATGCAGATGGACCGTTTGGACTCACTTGATTTTGAATCGCTTGAGACATGCAAATCATACCACATGGGCAAGATGACTGAAAGCTTCGGTTTCAGTAAAATGGAACAAGAAAGCAACTTTTTGGAAGTAACACATTTTGATGTTTGCAGTCCAATGAGTGCTGAGGCACGCAGTGGATATCGTTATGCTCTTACTTCACAGATGATTTGAGTAGATACTGAGTATATTTACTTGATGAAACACAAGTCTGAATTATTGAATGGTTCAAGTAATTTCAGAATGAAGTTGAATATCGTCGTGACAAGAGGATAAAATATCTATGATATGATTATAGAGATGAATATCTGAGTTGCGAGTTTGGTACACAATTGAGACATTGTGGAAATTGTTTCACGACTAGTACCGCCTGGAACACCATAGTGTGATGGTGTGTCCGAACATCATAACTGCACCCTATTGGATATGATGCATACCATGATGTCTCTTATCGAATTACCACTATCGTTCATGGGTTAGGCATTGGAGACAACCGCACTCACTTTAAATAGGGCACCACGTAATTCCGATAAGATGACACCGTATGAACTATCGTTTAGAGAAACCTAAGATGTCATTTCTTATAAGTTTGGGGCTGCGACGCTTATGTGAAAAAAGGTTTCCGGCTGATAAGCTCAAACCCAAAGCGGATAAATGCATCTTTATAGTTGGGTATACCTCCTGTCTCAGATCCGAAAGCAATAGGGATTGTTTCTCAAATCGGGTCCTTTCTCGAGGAAAAGTTTCTCTCGAAAGAATTGAATGGGAGGATAGTGGAGACTTGATGAGGTTATGGAACCGTCACTTCAACTAGTGTGTAGCAGGGCACAGGAGTTGTTCCTATGGAACCTACACCAATTGAAGTGGAAGCTTATGATAGTGATCATGAGACTTCGGATCAAGTCACTCCCAAACCTCGTAGGATGACAAGGATGCGTACTGCTTCAGAGTGGTACGTAATCCTATCTTGGACGTCATGTTGCTAGACAACAATGAACCTACGAGCTACGGAGAAGCGATGGTGGGCCCAGATTCCCATGAATGGCTCGAGGCCATAAAATCCGAGAGAGGATCCATGTATGAAAACAAAGTGTAGACTTTGGCAGAACGGCTCGATGGTCGTGAGGCTGTTTAGTACAGATGGATTTTAAAAGGAAGATGGACAATGATGGTAAATGTCACCATTAAGAAAGCTTGACTTGTCGTTAAGATGTTTCCCGACAAGTTCAAGGAGTTGACTACGATGAGACTTTCTCACTCGTAGCGATGCTAAGAGTCTGTTGGAATTAGCAGGTACTGCATTATTTAAGAAATCTTGCAGATAGGATGTCAAAAATATTGTTTCCTTGTTCTTGAGGAAAGGTTGTATGTGATACAACCAGAAGATTTTGTCGATCCTGAAAGATGCTAACAAGTATGCAAAGCCCCAGCAATCCTTCTAAGGACTGGAGTAAGCATCTCGGAGTTGGAATGTACACTTTGGTGAGATAATCAATGATTTTGGGTTTATACAAAGTTTATGAGAAACTTGTATTTCCAAAGAAGTGAGTGGGAGCAATATAGAATTTCTGATGAGTATATGTTGTTGACATATTGTTGATCAGAAATGATGTAGAATTTCTGGAAAGCATATAGGGTTGTTTGAAAAGTGTTTTTCAATGGAAAACATGGATTAAGCTACTTGAACATTGAGCATCAAGATCTACAAGGATAGATCAAAATCGCTTAATAGTACTTTCAAACGAATACATACCATGACAAGATTTTGAAGGAGTTCAAAATAGATCAGCAAAGAAGGAGTTCTCGGCTGTGTTACAAGGTGTGAGTATTGAGCAAGACTCAAGACATGACCACGGCAGAATAGAGATAAAGGACGAAGGTCGTCCCCTATGCTTTAGTCATAGTCTCTAAAGTATGCTATGTTGTGTACCGCACCTGAAGTGTGCCAAACCATGAGTCAGTCAAGGGGTACAAGTGTGATCTAGAAATGGATCACAGGACAACGGTCAAGGTTATCCTTAGTAACTAGTGGACTAAGGAATTTTCTCGATTATGGAGGTGGAAAAGGAGTTCATCGTAAAGGGTTACGCCGATGCAAACTTTGACACTAATCCAGATTATTCTGAGTAGTAAATTGGATTTGTATAGTAGAACAGTTATTTGGAATAGCTCCAAATAGAGCGTGGTAACTTCATCTAGGAGATGACATAGATATTTGTAAAGCACACACGGATCTGAAAGGTTCAGACCCGTTGACTATAACCTCTCTCACAAGCATAACATGATCAAACCCAGAACTCTTGGGTGTTAGTCACATAGGGATGTGACTATGAGTGTTAATCACATACCGATGTGAACTGGATTATTGACTCTAGTGCAAGTGGGAGACTGTTGGAAATATGCCCTAGAGGCAATAATAAATAGGTTATTATTATATTTCCTTGTTCATGATAATCGTTTATTATCCATGCTAGAATTGTATTGATAGGAAACTCAGATACATGTGTGGATACATAGACAACACCATGTCCCTAGTAAGCCTCTAGTTGACTAGCTCGTTGATCAATAGATGGTTACGGTTTCCTGACCATGGACATTGGATGTCATTGATAACGGGATCACATCATTAGAAGAATGATGTGATGGACAAGACCCAATCCTAAGCCTAGCACAAGATCATGTAGTTCGTATGCTAAAGCTTTTCTAATGTCAAGTATCGTTTCCTTAGACCATGAGATTGTGCAACTCCCGGATACCGTAGGAGTGCTTTGGGTGTGCCAAACATCACAACGTAACTGGGTGGCTATAAAGGTACACTACAGGTATCTCCGAAAGTGTCTGTTGGGTTGGCACGAATCGAGACTGGGATTTGTCACTCCGTGTGACGGAGAGGTATCTCTAGGCCCACTCGGTAGGACATCATCATAATGTGCACAATGTGATCAAGGAGTTGATCACGGGATGATGTGTTGCGGAACGAGTAAAAGAGACTTGCCGGTAACGAGATTGAACAAGGTATCGGGATACCGACAATCGAATCTCGGGCAAGTATCGTACCGATAGACAAAGGGAATTGTATACGGGATTGATTAAGTCCTTGACATCGTGGTTCATCCAATGAGATCATCGTGGAACATGTGGGAGCCAACATGGGTATCCAGATCCCGCTATTGGTTATTGACCGGAGAACGTCTCGGTCATGTCTGCATGTCTCCCGAACCCGTAGGGTCTACACACTTAAGGTTCGATGACGCTAGGGTTATAAAGGAAGCTTGTATGTGGTTACCGAATGTTGTTCGGAGTCTCGGATGAGATCCCGGACGTCACGAGGAGTTCCGGAATGGTCCGGAGGTAAAGATTTATATATGGGAAGTCATCATATGGTCACCGGAAGAGTTCGGGGGTTACCGGCATTGTACCGGGACCACCGAAGGGGTTCCGGGGGTCCACCGGGAGGGTCCACCTGCTCCGGGGGGGCCTATGGGCTGTATGTGGAGAGGGACCAGCCCCTTAGTGGGCTGGGCGCCTCCCCCCTTAGGGCCCATTCGCCTAGGGTTTGGGGGGAACCCTAAAGGGGGCGCCCCCCTTGCCTTAGGGGGCAAGGCACCCCCCCTGGGCCGCCGCCCCCTCCTCAGATGGGATCTGGGGGGGCCGCCCCCCCTCTCCCTTGCCCCTATATATATGAAGGGGGTGGGAGGGCAGCCGCATCATAGTCTTGGCGCAGCCCTCCCCCTCTCCCAAGTTCTTTTCCTCTCCCGCGGTGCTTGGCGAAGCCCTGCAGGATTACCACGCTCCTCCACCACCACCACGCCGTTGTGCTGCTGCTGGATGGAGTCTTCCTCAACATCTCCCTCTCTCCTTGCTGGATCAAGGCATGGGAGACGTCACCGGGCTGTACGTGTGTTGAACGCGGAGGTGTCGTCCGTTCGGCACTTGGTCATCGGTGATTTGGATCACGACGAGTACGACTCCATCAACCCCGTTCACTTGAACGCTTCCGCTTAGCGATCTACAAGGGTATGTAGATGCACTCTCCTTCCCCTCGTTGCTGGTTTCTCCATAGATAGATCTTGGTGACACGTAGGAAAATTTTGAATTTCTACTACGTTCCCCAACAGATACAAACGAGCGAGTTCATTCAAATATTACATCTTTAGTACATTCATCCGCGACAAGGCGGGATCCGGCAAGAACATCCTTGTAGTAGTTCTCGGGCTTACGATGCTCCTTCCCTTGCGGCGGCCCGTCCTTCACCAGCTTCTCTCCGTCCAGCTTACCCAAGTGTACCCTTACACGGGCAAGGGCCCTCCGGGCACCTTCAATGCAGACGAAGCGCTTGACGACCTCAAGCCGTGGATAGGCCTCCACCAGCCGTCGCACTAGCCCGAAATAGCTCTCAGGCAGGGCCTCTCCAGGCCACAGCCGAACTAGTAAGCCCTTCATGGCCTGTTCGGCCGCCTTGTGGAGCTCGACTAGCTGTTTCAGCTGATCGCTTAAGGGCACAGGGTGTCCGGCCTCAGAATACTGAGAACAGAACACACTCTCCGTCGAGCTGCCCTCTTCAGCTCGGTAGAATGCGGCGGCATCGGATACGCTGCGGGGAAGATCGGCGAATGCCCCTGGAGAACTCCGGATTTGGGTAAGTAATAGGTAGTTTACTTCTATATTCCTACTTTGCATTGAGAATGCCTTACCCGTTGCTATCTTTTTCACCTCCCGCAACTCTTGGAGGGCCTTTTGGGCTTTGACCTTGGCACTCTTGGCGGTCTCGATGGCCGACGCGAGCTCGGATGCTTGCGCTTTTGACTCAAGCTCCAAACCCTCATGTTTTTTCATGAGAGCTTGCAGCTCTTGCTGCACCTCGCCGACCTGAACCCCAAGCCTTTCTCGCTCGGAGCGCTCCTTGGCCGTTTTCTTTTCGGCCTCAGCCAGTGCCTGCTTCAGGGTTGCCACCTCGGTTGTGGCCCCTACAATAAGCAGTACAATCTTGTTATTTCTTTCTGCAATCAAGCCTCTCTGTAGGCACTTTTTTTCCTATTTAGGGTATTTCTTACCTTCTTTCTCCTCGAGCTGCCGTCTGGCAAGGCCGAGCTCTTGCTCGGTCCACCCGAGGTCCTTTTTAAGGACATCAACCTGCGCAGTCAGTGCGGCGGTGGACAGCAGCGAAGCCTGCATACGCATATTTGACTTTTTTTGTTAGACTCCTGCGAAAATTACTAGATCCTCTATTCGGCTTTTCTTTCCGAACACCGAACAGAGCATCAGGGGCTACTGTCTATGTGGTAAATAATTTGACATATTTCTGTTTACCTGGAAGCCTGTTAGAAGGCTAGCGCAAGCTTCAGTCAGTCCGCTCTTGGCAGACTGAACCCTTTGGATCACTGTACTCATAACAGTGTGGTGCTCCTCGTCGATGGTGGCGCCCTCAAGCACCTCCAACAGATTGTCCGGCGCCTCTGGTTGGACGGAGGATGCCGGCTCAGATGGCTTACCCCTCTTGGGAGGAGTTCGCCCACCATGGACCGGGACTGTCGAGTCCCGCGCGGTGTCCGGCACAAAGCCGGACTTGGAGCCCTGGGGGGTTTCATCCCCTTTACTCCTGGGGTCCGGAGGATTGCCTTGCGGCTCCTCCAGGACCATCTCCTCCTTCCCTGAAGCTTGGCAGGGCGCCACTTCGGCGTCGTCTGCCCTGCAGGGGGAGACAGCGGGCGGAACAGAGTTCACGTCCGACGAATCCAGGGAGCCGCTCGACGAATCGTCGAGTTCGGCCCGGGGCGGGCTGCAAAAATTACGTTCGACATTAGGGAAAGTCGCGCATTAGAAAATATCATGAGTCACTCTGGTATGTAAATACTTACGATGTTGCCGGACGCTTGGTTCTGTCCAGCCACTCCTCTCTGCCATCTTCGGCGTCGTAGGAGTAGTCCGGCGGAGGGGTCTTCCTTTTCCTCGACCTCTCGGCCTCCCCCGTTGGGGTGGCCTTCTTCTTCTTTTCTCCCCTCACTGGGAGGGAGAGCTTCCTTGCTCCTCCTCCTCATTTTCACGAGAGGAGAGCGTCGCGGACTCGTCAGATGACGAGTCCGACACCACCATGTTGCGGGAACTTTTTCGAGTCCCGGTGGCTTTCTTCCTCTTGGCCTTCTTCTCCGGCACCACATAAGGTGCCAGAGCCATAAGCTTCACCAAGAGAGCTGGGGCCGGGTCTTCGGGCAGGGGAGCCGGACAGTTAATTGGTCCGGATATCTTCTGCCAAGCCTGTCAAAGGTAAAGGGAGTTTAGATCCCGCATAGAGTTAATCTATGAAGAAGGGCTTAACGAACCTGTCAAAGGTATAGATAGCCTACCTCGCTAGCGTTGCGCTGCGAGCTGTATCCGCGATCCTCGGAGGCAGATGCGGGGGACTCGGCGCCTTTGGTCAGCACCTTCCAGACGTCTTCATACGTCGTGTCGAAGAGACTGCTAAGGGTTTGGTGCTGCGCCGGGTCGAATTCCCACAAAGTAAAATCCCGTTGTTGGCACGGGAGGATCCGGCGAACGAGCATAACCTGGACTATATTGACAAGCCGGATTGGCTTGTTCACCAGGGACTGGATGCACGTTTGCAACCCAGTCACTTCTTCTTCGTTGCCCCACGACAGGCCCGTCTCTTTCTAGGACATGAGCCGCGTGGGGGGTCCGGATCTGAACTCGGGGGCTGCGACCCAGTTCGGATCGCGTGGCTTGGTGATGTAAAACCACCCGGCCTGCCACCCCTTTAGGGACTCCACAAAGGAGCCATCGAACCAGAGGACGTTGGCTATCTTGCCGACCATAGTGCCTCCGCACTCCGCCTGGGTGCCGGACACCACCTTGGGCTTGACGTTGAAGGTCTTGAGCCAGAGGCCGAAGTGGGGGCGGACGCAAAGAAAGGCCTCACACACGACGATAAACGCCGAGATGTTGAGAACAAAGTTCGGGGCCAGATCGTGGAAATCCAGGCCATAGTAGAACATGAGCCCCCGGACAAATGGGTGAAGTGGAAAGCCCAGTCCACGGAGGAAGTGGGGAAGAAAAACTACCCTCTCATGGGGCCTTGGGGTAGGAAGAAGCTGCCCCTTCTTAGGAAGCCGATGCGGGATGTCCTTGGACAAGTATCCGGCTTTCCTTAACTTCTTTACTTGAGCCTCCGTGACGGAGGAGACCATCCACTTGCCTCCCGCTCCGGACATTGTTGGAGGAGGTTGAGGAAGGAAGAGCGGACTTGGGCGCTAGAGCTTGAGTGCGCGAGAGATGGATTGGCAGAGGAGGAAGAAGGCGTAGGTTAAAAAGGTGAATCCTTATCCCTTTTATAGGCGGGCGCGATTATGCGTCCCCACCTGCCTAATAAAACTCACTTGCCTCCCGAGCGCCGTGGTAAATGACGCGGTTGGGTTACCCACGTCCGTATTAATGAGAATCCCGTTAAAGGGGGCACATGATCTCTGCTTTGACAAGACGTGCCAAGGAAACCGCCTCGCTGAACGCGCTAAGGTGGAACAACGAAAATAATTTATATAGAAGGCTTGGTCGCATTGTTATGACGCACTGCGGAATACGTCAGCAGATTTGATTTGTGTTAATATTATTCTCTATATGGCAATATGTGGAAACTTCTTTTGCAGAGCCGTACACTATTTTTGGTGTTTGTAATCTTCTTAAAGAACTTGGAGGAGGAACCCGCCTTGCAATGCCGAAGACAATTTGCGCGCCGGACTCGTCGTCATTGAAGCCTGGTTCAGGGGCTACTGAGGGAGTCCTGGATTAGGGGGTGTTCGGATAGCCGGACTATACCTTCAGCCGGACTCCAGGACTATGAAGATACAAGATTGAAGACTTCATCCCGTGTCCGGAAGGATCTTTTCTTGGCGTGGAAGGCAAGCTAGGCGTGCGGATATTCAAGATCTCCTACCATTGTAACCGACTCTGTGTAACCCTAACCCTATCCGGTGTCTATATAAACCGGAGGGTTGTAGTTCGTAGGACAACCATCATCATACACAATCATACCATAGGCTAGCTTCTAGGGTTTAGCCTCCTTGATCTCGTGGTAGATCCACTCTTGTACTACACATATCATCAATATTAATCTAGCAGGAGTAGGGTTTTACCTCCACCGAGAAGGCCCGAACCTGGGTAAAATAAAGTGTCCCTTGTCTCCTGTTACCATCCGACCTTGACGCACAGTTCGGGACCCCCTACCCGAGATCCGCCGGTTTTGACACCGACATTCACTTATATCTTTTAGAGCATGGTGGTAGTTTTATTTTGAAAAAATAGATGAACTCTCATGCTTCACTTATATTATTCTGAGAGTCTTAAATAGCATGGTAATTTGCGTAAATCCTAATATGCTAGGTATTCAAGATTAGTAAAAACTTTCTTATGAGTGTGTTGAATACTAAGAGAAGTTTGATGCTTGATGGTTGTTTTGAGGTATGGAGGTAATAATACCAAAGTCGTGCTAGTTGAGTAGTTGTGAATTTGAGAAATGCTTGTGTTGAAGTTTGCAAGTCCCGTAGCATGCACGTATGGTAAACGTTATGTAACAAATTTGAAACATGAGGTGCTCATCAATTGTCTTCCTTATGAGTGGCGATCGGGGACGAGCGATGGTCTTTTCCTACCAATCTATCCCCCTAGGAGCATGCGCGTAGTGCTTTGGTTTTTGATGGCTTGTAGATTTTTGCAATAAGTATATGAGTTCTTTATGACTAATGTTGAGTCCATGGATTATACACACTCTCACCCATCCATCATTGCTAGCCTCTTCGGTACCGTGCATTGCCCTTTCTCACATTGAGAGTTGGTGCAAACTTCGCCGGTGCATCCAAACCCCGGGATATCATATGATACACTCTTTCACACATAAACCTCCTTATATCTTCCTCAAAACAGCCACCATACCTACCTATTATGGCATTTCAATAGCCTTCCGAGATATATTGCCATGTAACTTTCCACCATCCAGTTTATCATGACACATTCATCATTGTCATATTGCTAGCATGATCATGTAGTTGACATAGTATTTGTGGCAAAGCAACCATTCATAATTCTTTCATACATGTCACTCTTGATTCATTGCACATCCCGGTACACCGCCGGAGGCATTTATATAGAGTCATACTTTGTTCTAGTATCGAGTTGTAATCATTGAGTTGTAAATAAATTGAAGTGTGATGATCATCATTCAATAGAGCATTGTCCCCAAAAAAAGAGAAAGGCCAAATAAAAAAAAGAAGGCCCAAAAAAATAAAAAAATAAAAAAGGGGGCAATGCTACTATCCATTTTCCACACTTGTGCTTCAAAGTAGCACCATAATCTTCATGATAGAGAGTCTCTTGTTTTGTCACTTTCATATACTAGTGGGAATTTTTCATTATAGAACTTGGCTTGTATATTCCAACAATGGGCCTCCTCAAGTGCCCTAGGTCTTCATGAGCAAGCAAGTTGGATGCACACCCACTTAGTTTCTTTTGTTGAGCTTTCATACATTTATAGCTCTAAGTGCATCCGTTGCATGGCAATCCCTACTCCTTGCATTAACATCAATCGATGGGCATCTCCATAGCCTAATGATTAGCCTCGTTGATGTGAGACTTTCTCCTCTTTTTGTCTTCTCCACATAACCCCCATCATCATATTCTATTCCACCCATAGTGCTATATCCATGGCTCACGCTCATGTATTGCCTGAAGGTTTATAAGTTTGAGATTACTAGAGTATGAAACAATTGCTTGCCTTGTCATTGGGGTTGTGTATGATGAGAGCATTCTTGTGTGACGAAAATGGAGCATGACTAAACTATATGATTTTGTAGGGATGAACTTTCTTTGCCATGTTATTTTGAGACGACATAATTGCTTAGTTAGTATGCTTGAAGTATTATTACTTTTATGTCAATATGAACTTTTGTCTTGAATCTTTCGGATCTGAATATTCCTACCACGATTAAGAAGAATTACATTGAAATTATGCCAAGTAGCACTCCGCATCAAAAATTCTTTTTTATCATTTACCTACTCGAGGACGAGCAGGAATTAAGCTTGGGGATGCTTGATACGTCTCCAACGTATCTATAATTTTTGATTGCTCCATGCTATATTATCTACTGTTTTGGGCAATATTGGGCTTTATTATCCACTTTTATATTATTTTTGGGACTAACCTATTAACCGGAGGCCCAGCCCAGATTTGCTGTTTTTTGCCTATCTCAGTGTTTCGAAGAAAAGGAATATCAAACGGAGTCGAAGCGAAATGAAATCAACTGGAGAAGTTATTTTTGGAAGGAAAGCTACCGGAAAAGCTTGGAGTGCATGTCAGGAAAGAAGGGAGGTGCCCACGAGGGTGGGGGCGCACACCCTAGGGCGCGCCACCCTGCCTTGTGGCCCCCCCTTCGGTCCACCGACGTACTTCTTTCACCCTTATATACCTACGTACCCAAAAAACTTCGAGAACAGAGAATAGATCGGGAGTTCCACCGCCGCAAGCCTCTGTAACCACCAAAAACCAATCGGGACCCTGTTCTGGCACCCTGCCGGAGGGGGGAACCCTCACCGGTGGCCATCTTCATCATCCCGGCGCTCTCCATGACGAGGAGGGAGTAGTTCACCCTTGGGGCTGAGGGTATGTACCAGTAGCTATGTGTTTGATCTCTCTCTCTATCGTGTTCTTGATTTGGCACGATCTTGATGTATCGCGAGCTTTGCTATTATAGTTGGATCTTATGTTTCTTCTCCCCCTCTTCTCTCTTGTAATGAATTGAGTTTTCCCTTTGAAGTTATCTTATCGGATTGAGTCTTTAAAGATTTGAGAACACTTGATGTATGTCTTGCCGTGCGTATCTGTGGTGACAATGGGATATCACGTGATTCACTTGATGTATGTTTTGGTGATCAACTTGCGGGTTCCGCCCATGAACCTATGCATAGGGGTTGGCACACGTTTTCATCGTGATTCTCCGGTAGAAACTTTGGGGCACTCTTTGAGGTTCTATGTGTTGGTTGAATAGATGAATCTAAGATAGTGTGATGCATATCGTATAATCATACCCACGGATACTTGAGGTGACAATGGAGTATTTAGGTGACATTAGGGTTTTGGTTGATTTGTGTCTTAAGATGTTATTCTAGTACGAACTCTAGGGCTGTTTGTGACACTTATAGGAATAGCCCAACGGATTGATTGGAAAGAATAACTTTGAGGTGGTTTCGTACCCTACCATAATCTCTTCGTTTGTTCTCCGCTATTAGTGACTTTGGAGTGGCTCTTTGTTGCATGTTGAGGGATAGTTATATGATCCAATTATGTTATTATTGTTGAGAGAACTTGCACTAGTGAAAGTATGAACCCTAGGCCTTGTTTCCAAGCATTGCAATACCGTTACGCTCACTTTTATCACTTGCTACCTTGCTTTTTTTTATATTTACAGTTTACAAAAACCTTTATCCTCCATCCATATTGCAGTTGTATCACCATCTCTTTGCCGAACTAGTGCACCTATACAATTTACCATTGTACTGGGTGTGTTGGGGACACAAGAGACTCTTTGTTATTTGGTTGCAGGGTTGTTTGAGAGAGACCATCTTCATCCTACGCCTCCTACGGATTGATAAACCTTAGGTCATCCACTTGAGGGAAACTTGCTACTGTCCTACAAACCTCTGCACTTGGAGGCCCAACAACATCTACAAGAAGAAGGTTGTGTAGTAGACATCAGCCGCCTCCTCCCCTTGTCCTATTCGTACTAGGAAAGGGGGGGCGCGCCACCTCTGGCCGGCCCTCTCTCTTTTCCACTAAGGCCCATTGTGGCCCATTTATCCCCCGGGGGGTTCCAGTAACCCCTCTGATACTCCGGTTTTATCCGAAACTAGCCGGAACACTTCCTATGTCCGAATAACATGGTACAATATATCAATCTTTATGTCTCGACCATTTCGAGACTCCTCATCATGTACGTGATCTCATCCGGGACTCCAAACAACCTTCGGTACATCAAATCACATAAACTCATAATACGAATCGTCATCGAACGTTAAGCGTGCGGACCCTACGGGTTCGAGAACTATGTAGACATGACCGAGACACATCTCTGGTCAATAACCAATAGCGGAACCTGGATGCTCATATTGGTTCCTACATATTCTACGAAGATCTTTATCGGTCAAACCACACAACAACATACGTTGTTCCCTTTGTCATCGGTATGTTACTTGCCCGAGATTCAATCGTCGGTATCATCATACCTAGTTCAATCTTGTTACCGGCAAGTCTCCTTACTCGTTTCGTAATGCAACATCCCGCAACTAACTCATTAGTCACATTGCTTGCAAGGCTTATAGTGATGTGCATTACCGAGAGGGCCCAGAGATACCTCTCCAACGATCAGAGTGACAAATCCTAATCTCGATCTATGCCAACTCAACAAACACCATCAGAGACACCTGTAGAGCATCTTTATAATCACCCAGTTACGTTGTGATGTTTGGTAGCACACTAAGTGTTCCTTCGGTATTCGGGAGTTGCATAATCTCATAGTTATAGGAACATGTATAAGTTATGAAGAAAGCAATAGCAATAAACTAAACTATCATAGTGCTAAGCTAACGGATGGGTCTTGTCCATCACATCATTCTCTAGTGATGTGATCCCGTTCATCAAATGACAACACATGTTTATGGCTAGGAAACTTAACCATCTTTGATTAACGAGCTAGTTTAGTAGAAGCACACTAGGGACACTCTGTTTGTCTATGTATTCACACATGTACTAAGTTTTCGGTTAATACAATTCTAGCATGAATAATAAACATTTGTCATGATATAAGAAAATATAAATAACAACTTTATTATTGCCTCTAGGGCATATTTCCTTCACGTACTATATATCAATCTTTACCTCCGGACCATTCCGGAGCTCCTCGTTATGTATGTGATCTCATCCGGGACTCCGAACAACATCCGGTCACCAAATCACATAACTCATATAACATTAATATCGTCAACGGACATTAAGCGTGCGGACCCTGTGGGTTCGACAACTATGTAGACATGACCGAGACACCTCTCTGGTCAATAACCAATAGCGGAATCTGGATGCCCATATTGGTTTCTACATATTCTACGAAGATCTTTATCGGTTGAACTATTATGACAAGATACGTAATTCCCTTTGTCTGTCGGTATGTTACTTGCTCGAGAATCGATGTCGGCATCTCTATACCTAGTTCAATCGCTGTCGGTATGCTACATATTCTACGAAGTCTCTTTACTCGTTCCGTAATATATCATTTCGTAACTAACTCCTTAGTCATTTTGCTTGCAACCTTCTTGTGATGTGTATTACCGAGAGGGCCCAGAGATACCTCTCTGATACATGGAGTGACAAATCCCAATCTCGATTCACACCAACTCAACAGACACCTTTGGAAATACCTATAAAGCATCTTTATGATCACCCAGTTACATTGTGACGTATGATAGCACACAAGGTATTCCTCCGATATCTGGGAGTTGCATGATCTCATGGTTAAAGGAACATGTATTTGACATTAAGAAAGAAGTAGCAATAAACTGAACGATCATATGATATGATAACGGTTGGGCCTTGTCCACCATATCATTATCCTAATGATGTGATCCCGTTATCAAATGACAAATCATGTCTATGGTTAGTGTCGTGGAATTAACACGTCAGTTGTCTTCGTGGAAAGACTTAGTCGTGGAGCCATCGCAACGGGTTAGCTTGAAGGGGTTAAACCGGACAAAGGGACACGAGAGTTTATACTAGTTCGGCCCCTTCGATGAAGGTAAAGGCCTACGTCTAGTTGTGATGGGATTGATTGGGTTTCGATGCGCAGGGAGCGAATACGCTAGCCTGAGCCTCGAGTTGTTGTTGTCTGTCCCTAAACCGCCGCCGGGTCACCCCTTTATATACACAGGAGGACCCCGGCCGGTCTACAGAGTCCTAGGCTGACTTATACAAGTGCCAGCCTTGGTCTCTTCCTTTCTTTCTTATATTACAAGTTTATACAAGTATGGTAGTTTACCATCATGGGCCCTAAATCGCCCGTGGACTCTGGGCCATTACGCTTCCTCGGTAAAGCGCCATCCTCCGGGTTGTCTTCGGCTTCGGTATAGCTAAAGGTGAACCGGCCCCTCCTGGTCAGTTTACCCTTAGCGGTTATATCCTCAACATTAGGCCCCAGATTGATTTGAACCTGTTCATGTCAATCTTCAATCCTTAGGAACATTATTAAAATTGATATCCATCCTTGTAAACCGCCATATAGCCTTTCGTGTGAACTTTAGTGAACCGCCGTGACGTCATCTTCTGTCACTGCAGCAAGTTATGGTGATGTCATCCCTGCATACCAAGATTTATAAAGATTCCCTTCTCTTTAATTAATTCCCAAAGATCGAGGCGACAAGTGTATCGTTTTCTACCGCTTCAGACCCCTCGATTTTCGCGCCTGCCATTTTATCCCCTTTCCTTTATAAATAAGACCGAGGCTTCTTTTATTTTCCCCCTTACCTCTTCGCCTCGTCTTCCTCCTCGCGACCCAAAGAACTCAAGCATCGCCGCTGTCGTCAACCTTGAAGCTCTGCCTCATCTCAGGCCGCCGCCTCACCCTGTCTGTGCCAGATCTCCTGCGATACTCCTCCGTCGCTGCGTGACTCTGGTAAATGCTCCCTTTTCTCACTTATCAGATCTATATTAGGGTTTCAAATTTTCTTTGGTGTTCGTCAGTGTTCATCAGTGCTCGTCTGCCTTCCCTTTATCATCTCACTGAATCCAGTAATGCCTGATATCTTCTTTTTGCGGCCGGATCTGTAGTTTATACTGTACTGTACCACAGCATCTTGCTATTCCTGGATAAATCCTTATTTGAACCTTCTCTGTTCCGTTTAGCGCCATTTGTAGGGCTCAGAAAAATTTCTTCATTGACCGACGGTAGATCCAAAATTATATCACCATCTGGCGAAACTTGTTTCTGCAATACTTAGTAAATTTTCAGATCTAACCCTGTCACTGAAGGGCGGTTTAACCTGCGATAGTTGATAACTCCTCATATGCCATTAGCCCTCACTTAAACCGCCGTATAATTTGAACATCAATGCTCGGCTCCTCTTACATACATTTTGATTAAATTTTCGGTTTAGCATTACATGCCAATTTAATATTGATGAATTCACTTGGATCAGTACTCGTAAACTTCCCATTTTCCTTCTGCAAACTGTGATGGCACCACAATTTGCTACCTATAACTGGATCCCATCCCGGATTACCGAGACACAGGTCAACAACTTTGTCATTACAGGCCCTTTAGCTCCACAGAATGTTCTTCAGTGGCGAGTTCCTGGCCCTGAATGCCCTCCTGAACCCAAAGAGGGAGAGGTCATTGTGTTCTTGCAACATCTGGGCCGGGGCTTCAGTCCCCCCAGATCAAAAAAATTCCGGGATGTACTTGCCAGCTTCCAACTCCATCCTCAAGATATAGGACCAAACTCAGTGTCCAATATATGTGATTTCCAGATTTTCTGCGAAGTTTATCTGCAGGAAGAACCAACTGTTGATTTATTCCGGGATCTCTTTCACTTAAACCGCCGGACCGAATTCGCTGACGGCCCCAACACTGAACTTGGCAGCGTTCAAATTCAGAAGAGGAAAGAAGTTGAATTTCCTCACGCCAAACTTCATAGCCACCCAAAGGACTGGAACCAAACATGGTTCTATTGTCAAAACACTGCTCCTACTGACGAAAATCCTCTGCCGGGTTACCAGCCATACTGGCTTAGCAATAGCCACCCTTTACCTCCACGACTAACAGCAAAAGAACGTCAAGCCTATGCATCCCAACTTGTTAGACTCCGGGCTTTCATGGCCAACGATTTAACTGGCGTCGATCTTGTCCGCTGCTGGCTTTCATGGTGTATTTTGCCCTTAAGCCGCCGCTCCGGGTTAATGTGTGAATATACTGGCCAGACATATGACCCGCAACGGTTTAACCAAATAGAAACGACTGAGGATGAGGTCACTGAAAGTGTGCAGAAAATACTTGATGAAAGTCTCACTGTGTACACTCAGGTCGGTCTGCCTCCTTATTATGCCTCCAACAAACTGCCAGCGGTAAGCATTTTAACTTTGTATCTTCCTGACTCTGCTGAGCTTATAGCTTTATTGTAATAGTCCTTTGCACAACCTCCCAGGTAGACAGCTCCTTCTGGAAAAAGAAACCTCAAGACAAACCGGCCAAGGCTCCTCGGATTAAGAGCAAGGTCACCAAGAGAGCTGGCAAGAAGAAAGCTGCTGAGACTTTTGAACCGCCAGAAGATGTCCATGAATCAACTGAAGAGGTAGAACTTGAATCCCTTGGCTTTTATTTCATACAGCTTATTGACAATGATTGCTCCCAGGACGATGCAGAGGCCAGCCGTGCAGATCACGTTGAGGTAATTTATCTTTCTGGCTCAGAACTTGTGCCAGCTCAAAAGCTTCGCCGTGCAGTTCGGAAAGTGAAATGTTCTCACCCTCTTGCTTATGTGGGTCAAAAACTTTCTTTAAAGACACAGCAAACCGAAGGTCGCCGCACAACTCGGCACAGTGGTCAATAGGTCACTTCCTCCGGTTTACCTCTGACACCAACCCGGAAACGCCGTCCCGAGGTTGCCTGTTCTCCTAAAAAACGTTATCCTTTGAAGGGTTTTTTTCGATGCCCTCTCAATCCATCTGATTCAAACTATCAGGTATCTTCAAACTCGTCGGGCGGTTCATCCACCACTCAACTGCCTCCATTGAAAACCGTCCCTGGGTAAGCATACAGCCTTTCCTTTTTCCCTTATCCTTATATTGACCCTGCTGATCCTTGTTTTGATACTAGCGGCAAAGCTCGTCTGAGTAAAAAGACTAAGACTAGTACCCCTTCTGGCGAGGTTGAACCGGCAGAGATTCCTAAAGATGCCCGCGAGAACTTTGATAATCCCATGGATGACTTTATCCCGCCAGAACTGTAGCGACCCGACCTCAGATGGTCAAGTCTCTGTGCTCCGATGTCATCCCTGGATCAGTAATGCTGACACCACACAGTACTTCGAAGGATTTATAGCAGAGTAGCAATCACACACTTTATTACATCGGTGTCTCAAAGAGAACTTACTACAATAAATATGGCTTAAGGTCATCTAATAACGATAACAACGGAAGACTTGGAAGATAAGTGAGTCCATCAACTCCAACGGCATCACTGAGTATAGAACCACGACCTAAAAGCACCTTACTCGTCGTCTGAAAAGTCTGCAACATGAAAGTTGCAGCCCGAAAACGGGTCAGCACATGGAATATGCTGGCAATGTAACACATAGAGAGTAATGAATGATAAGCCTATACTACATGCATATATGGCTGGTGGAAAAGCTCTATGGTTACAGTTTTGTGTAAAGCCAATTTTTCCCTACTGCAATGGAATAGATTTTATTTAACTATCATGGTGGTTGAAACATCGAGAATGGTTGACAGCATTCCGATCCCAATTAAGTGAACAATTAAAACCCAACAATATTCATTAGAAGTAACATGATGAAATTCACATGATATTCAAGTACTAGATACTCAAGATGTCCATAACCGGGGACACGGCTAATCATGATTAGTTTGTACACTCTGCAGAGGTTTGCGCACTTTTCCCCACAAGACTCGATCGCCTCCGTTTGATTTCTCGCACTACATGGTGTTTGAGAAACGGATGACCGAGACATAGTCTTTCAGAAGCGCTAGCACCTTACGTTTGGATAGACCGGTACACCTACTTTCCCCTACATCTGCTAGTCTACCCTGTAAGAGTTCGCACGACGTAATCAACTTTGCCAAAGCCCATATTGGCTTGTGGCTGCACACGGAAGTTACTAGCATGAATGATCTTATGATCCCTTTGAGCCTGGGTGGCGGTCCAAAAGAAAAGCAGGCAAGTCCTGATAGAAACCAGGTGCCTCAATCCACCCAGATGTGTGTTTAAGTTGCCACGTTAGATAAAACCATTAATTAACAATACTCATATCTGTCATGGATATCACTCACCCAATCCACGTCTACTAGCATAGCATGGCATAATAAGCAAACGCAGAAGTAACTCCCAAAGGTTTCATAAGTAAAACAGGTAATAGGTACTACCTCAACTACTTCCCATCCCACGGTTTAATTAGATCCTAATCATGCAATGTTTGAGGATTGATCTAATGCAATGAAAACTGGGCAATGAGAAGGTATGATCAAAGTGTTACTTGCCTTGCTGAGGATCCGCGAAACCTAGAGCTTCGAAATAACAGGCGGCGCACTCCGGGTGATCTATCGCAGACAAACAACAAGCATACAATAAGTACTCATCTAATGCACAGGTAAAACTCGAACGGAAAAATCGAACCAGAAAGTTCAACTTAAGAACTGCGGTTGCAAAAGAAAACGAACCGAAAAAAGCAACGGAAAAACAAACGGCAGAAGAAAACAACTCGGTTCTAGCAATTTGAAACTAGGTCAAATTTTACAGTAGCAAAATCTTGTTTAAGTTGATTAGTCGGAACGGCGGTTTCGAAACGAAACTCCAGGCGCTTGAATCACCTGATTCCGATAAACGAGCGAGAAGATAAACTAAAACGAAGATCGGATCTGAAGTCGCGATCAGAAAAATCGCAGAATAAATCCGACGAAAAAGAAAAACGACGAACGGTTAAACGAACGGACGTTCGTTAACCGAGAATAACCGGTGATCACGTTCGTTAAGACGAACGGTCCGGCGAACGCTCGCTAAACAACTAAACCGGAAAAAAACGATAAACCGATCTAGGGTTTCGAAAAAAACCGAAACATCGAAACAAAATAAAACCGGAACGGTTTTTTAAAAAAAACCGAACCGAGGCGAGGGGAGGCGCGGCTCGGGGCTACCTCGGCGGCGGGGCAGCGGTGCGGCGAGGCGCGGGCGGCGGCGGCAGTCGGCGGCGGCGGCGGCGCTGGCGAGCGGCGGCGGCGGCGCGGCACGAGCGGCGGCGGCGGCGGCTGCGGCTGCTGCTGCTGCTGCGGGCGGCGGGGGCGGCGCGGGTGGTGTGGGGAGGAGGGGGGTGGCTGGATATATAAAGGGGGGAGGAGACTTGGGGGAGGGGGCAAGAAAGAGGCGGCGGCGGCGCGGAGTCCGATCCGGACTCGGCGGCGGCGGCGGCGCTGCGCGGCGCGGGCGCGCGCGAGGCGGGGCGGGGCGGCTGGGCTGGCTGGGCCGGCCGGGCCTTTGGCCCAGGCGGGGCGCTGCGCAATTTTTTTTTTAAATAAATATGCGTGCAGAAAAAATAAATAAAAGAAAATCTAAACGAGCTCCAAAAATTCCGAAGTTAATTTTCCCCGACTCCTAAAAATGAGTCGAACGAAATAAACTTTTATTCGGGGCCTAAATTCAATATTTTGAAAACACGCATTTTTCCCTAATCCAAATAAAATACAAATAAACTCCGAAAAATCCAAAATTTGATTTATTTACTAAATCTTTATTTTTCCTAAAGTTGGGAAAGTCATATTATTCCCTTCTCATATTTTTGTTATTGGAAAAATAATTGAAGATGAAATAAATAAAATCAAATGATCCTCTTTTCAAAATTTGAGAAAACTCAATTATGAAAATAACGAAATCTCCAACTCTCTCCGAGGGTCCTTGAATTGCGTGAAATTTCTAGGATCGACCAAAATGCAAGAAAATATGATATGCATGAGGATCTAATGTATAACATTCCAAATTGAAAATTTGGGATGTTACAAACCTACCCCCCTTAAGATGAATCTCGCCCTCGAGATTTGGGTTGGCTAGAAAATAGGTGAGGGTGGTCCTTGAGCAAATCTTCTTCTCGCTCCCAGGTGGCTTCATCCTTTGAGTGGTGGTTCCACTGAACTTTGCAAAACTTGATAACCTTGTTGTGGGTAACTCTGCTGGCATAATCGAGAATCTTAACTGGCTTCTCTTCATATGTTAAGTCATCCTTCAACTAAATCGCTTCAAGCGGCACTGTATCTCTTAGCGGTACCTCCGCCATTTCGGCGTGACATTTCTTCAGCTGAGAAACATGGAATACATCATGAACTCCTGACAGTCCCTCTGGTAATTACAACTTATAAGCGACTTCTCCCATACGTTGCAAAATCTTATACGGTCCAACGAAACGCGGTGCTAATTTTCCCTTAACTCCAAAGCGCTTAACTCCTCGAAGTGGGGATACTCTAAGATAAACTCTGTCTCCGGTTTCGTAAACTGTCTCCTTGCGTCTAGAATCTGCGTAGCTCTTCTACCTGGATTGGTCTACCTTGAGCCTATCGCGAATCAACTTAACTTTCCGTTCAGACTCCTTAATCAGATCTGGTCCAAAGAACTGACGGTCTCCAACTTCGTCACATGACAACGGTGTCCTGCACCTCCTTCCGTATAAAGCTTCGAAAGGTGCCATCTTCAAACTGGTTTGGTAACTGTTGTTATAAGAAAACTCCGCATACGGCAAGTTATCGTCCCAACTAGATCCATAATCTAGTGCACAGGCTCTCAGCATATCTTCCAAAATCTGATTGACTCTCTCAGTCTGTCCATCCATCAGTGGGTGAAAAGTTGTGCTGAACTCTAGTCTGGTTCCTAAAGTTTCATGCAACTGATTCCAAAACTTTGAGGTAAATTGGGTTCCTCTATCTGATACGATACTCCTCGGAACTCCATGCAAACAAATGATTCTGGTCATGTATATCTTTGCCAACTTAGCACTGGTGTAGGTGGTCTTAACTGGGATGAAATGTGCTACCTTCGTCAAACGATCAACTACTACCCATATCGAGTCATAGCCTGCCTTCGTCCTGGGTAGTCCTGTGATAAAATCCATGCATATCTTATCCCACTTCCATTCGGGTACCGGCAATGGTTGTAACAATCCGGCTGGCTTCTGATGTTCTGCCTTCACTCTATGACACACATCACAAACTGCTACATATGCTGCAATATCCTTCTTCATTCCGGTCCACCAGAATGTTTCCTTCAAATCCAAATACATCTTGGTATTACCTGGGTGAATCGAATAGGGTGAATCATGTGCCTCTTGTAGAATCAACTTCCTGATCTCCGAGTCATTGGGCACATAAACACGCTCCTCAAACCATAGAGTATCGTGCTCATCCTCACGAAATCCCTTTGCTTTTCCTTCGCTCATTTTCTTCTTTATATCTGCAATCTCCTTGTTAGTTTTCTGAGCTTCTCTAATTTTATCCATCAATGTTGACTGAATCTCCAATGCTGCTACATAGCCTCTCGGAACTATTTCCAAACATAGCTCACGAAGATCCTCGGCTAACTCCCTTGGTATTTCTCCCGTCATTAGTGTATTAACATGACTCTTACGGCTCAAAGCATCAGCTACTACATTAGCTTTTCCTGGATGGTAATGCAATCTCATATCATAATCCTTGATGAGCTCCAACCATCTCCTTTGTCTGAGGTTCAACTCCTTCTACGTGAAAATATACTTCAAACTCTTGTGATCGGTATATACTTCACAATGATTTCCAATGAGGAAATGTCTGCATGTCTTCAATGCATGCACCACGGCTGCTAACTCCAAATCATGCATAGCATAATTTAATTCATGAGGTTTCAGTTGTCGTGAGGCATACGAAACAACTCTTCCTTCCTGCATAAGCACTGCTCCAAGTCCTCGACGTGAAGCGTCGCAATACACCTCATAATCCTTGGTCTGATCTGGCAGAATCAACACCGGTGAGGAAACCAATTGTTTCTTCAACTCCTAAAAAATGGCCTCACATTCCTCAGTCCAATTGAACTTGGTATCCTTCTTTAACAATTCAGTCATAGGCTTTGCAATCCTTGAGAAATTCTCAATGAATCTCCGGTAGTATCCTGCGAGTCTAAGAAAACTCCGGATCTCTCCAATTGCCGTTGGTGCTTCCCATTCGGTTACAGTCTCAACCTTTGTGGGGTCAACTGCTATCCCTTCTCCGGATATAACATGTCCAAGAAATCCAACTTCCTTCAACCAAAACTCACATTTGCTGAATTTGGCATATAACTAATGTTCCCTTAGTTTCTCCAAAACCAAACGCAAATGTTCCTTATGCTCTTCTTCATTCTTTGAGAAAATCGGAATGTCATCAATGAACACTACGACGAACTTATCCAAAAACTCCATAAATACTTTGTTCATCAGGTTCATAAAATAGGCCGGTGCGTTAGTCAGTCCAAATGACATAACGGTATACTCATACAATCCGTATCGCGTGGTAAAAGCTGTCTTAGTTATGTCCTGCTCTCGAATCTTCAACTGATGGTACCCTGATCGCAAATCGATCTTGGAAAACACTTAGCTCCTTGCAAAGAATCAAACAGATCATTTATCATTGGCAGTGGGTACTTGTTCTTGATGGTTACTTCATTCAATCCACGGTAATCAACAACCATCCTTAATGATCCATCCTTCTTCTCCACAAGAAGTACGGGTGATCCCCAAGGCGAAGAACTTGGGCGAATGTAACCTTTATCCAATAACTCCTTAATCTGCTTCTTAATTTCCACCAAATCTTGTGCTGGCATCCTGTACGGTCTCTTCGATATTGGCCCAGTGCCTGGCAAAAGCTCAATCAAAAACTCAATGTCTCTATCCGGTGGCATGCCTGGCAATTCCTCGAGAAATACATCAGGGAAATCCTTTACCACTGGTACTTCTTCCTGCACTACTCCTGATAAAGAATTTACTTGTGTCCTGTTTGGCACATGTCGAGATACATACTTGATCCTTCTTCCTTCGGGCGTTGTAAGCAAAATTGTCTTAATGGCACAATCGATGTTTCCTCCATACATCGACAGCCAATCCATACCGAGAATCACATCCAGACCTTGGGATTCCAGAATAATTAAATCTGTTGGGAAAACATGCCTCCCTATACTTAATAGCACTTGAAAACATCCTTGTCTGGCCATGTACTCTGCTCCTGGCGAGCTTACTAGCATAGGTGTTTTAAGAATCTTAGTGGGCAGGTTATACTTTTCCACAAATCCCCTTGATATGTATGAATGCGATGCACCAGTATCGAAAAGAACAAGTGCAGTAAATGACTTAACCAAAAACATACCGATTACTGCATCAGGCTGAGCTTCAACCTCCTCCAGGCTAACGTGGTTCACCTGTCCCCTGTTGAAAGGGTTCGGCTTCTTCCCAGAGCTTCCATTGCCATTTCCATTCTGGCCTTCAGGACATTCATTGGCGTAATGTCCAGTCTTCGAACACTTGAAACAGGTGACTTGACTCGGATCTCTCTTGGCTGGGGTTGATGGGGTGGTACAGTTCTGGCCGTTGCTTCCTCCATTCCCATTACCATTCTTGTGGCCATTATGGTTGTGCGAACTACCTCCTCCATGGGTATGCTGGAACTGAACTCCCGGTTTAGGGGTAAAACGGGGCTTCTGCTGGGCTCCAGAGTTATACTTCCCCTGTCCATACTTCCTCTTGCGGTTCTCAATCTGCTGTTGCTTCCCTTCAATCATGATGGCACGATCTACCAACTCCTGGTAGTTGTTGAAACTTGCTACCATCAACTGCATGCTTAGCTCATCATTCAGTCCTTCTAGAAACTTCTCCTGCTTAGCTGCATCCGTAGCAACGTCATCTGGGGCATAACGTGCTAACTTGCTGAAGTCGTCAACGTACTGACCAACTGTCTTTCCTCCTTGGCGTAAGTTGCGAAACTCACGCTTCTTCATGGCCATAGCTCCTGCTGAAACATGGGCAGTGCAGAAAGCTTGCTGAAACTAATCCCATGTGACAGTGTCAACTGGGTAAGTGGCTGTGAAATTCTCCCACCATGCTGCCGCGGGTCTGTCAAGCTGATGTGTGGCAAACTTCACCTTCTCAACATCTGTTCATCCTGCAGTGGTCAACTCCCTTCCTATCTTGCGGAGCCAATCTTCTGCTACTATAGGCTCGGTGCTACTGGAAAACACCGGCGGATTCAGCCTAAGGAAACGGGTTAGGTGATCAACAGGTGGCGGCGGCGGAGGGTTGTTGTTGTTGTTGTTGTTGTTGTTGTTGTTGTTGTTGTTGTTGTTGTTGTTGTTGTTGTTGTTGTTGTTGTTGTTCTGCTGATTCTGGACTAACAACTGCTTCAATTGGTTCTGCTGCTGGATCAACTGAGTGAGCTCCGGTGGAAATCCATTGTCACGTCTCGGAGGCATCTGAGGGTTTTAGAAAAGATGAGAATTAAGAATATAGTGAGGTCTAAGAGAAAACACTACCCAAATGCACATGAGGCAAATGCACACAATTCACTTCATTCAATTCAAACAAGGGCATACAAGCGGTCTAGAACTATCGCAAAAGTGCTCGAACTATAATGTATACATGGGGGTAATACTACTAATATTTGGTGGTCATCTAGAAATTTGAATCGGTGGAAGACTCCATGATGTCTGCTCCAGCTTCGTCTTCAAAGTCGGGTTCACTTGGACCCGAATCGGTGTCGTCGATGATGATGTAGTTGTCCGGACATGCGACGTACTTGTCTTCCCTCTTGGATGCTAATTTCCCCTTGAGTTCTTCAATCTCCTGCTTAAGATCGACATTGTGCCTTGCTAGAGCTACGATCTCGTCCATGTAGTCCTTGCGTGTACCCTTCAGTTCTCCTTCTAGCTCGATGATCCTTGCCTTCGCATTCTTCAACTCTATCATATCATTGCACATCTGGTTCTCTTGGCGTCGAATGTGCTGGTTTTAACTCCTGGATGAAAGCTGCAATGGATCTATCCTTCTTGGTGCTGACTATCCCCCATTGTTCATCTCGGCGTCCGCAAATCTGGTAGATAGTGTCCTTGAGGTCTTGTTGATAAACTTCTCCAATGCGTCCCATGGTGATATGAGCTGCCATGCTCTTTCCCAGACTCCAGGTTGGTGCACTGAAAACACTATCTATGGGCTTCGTGATTGGCGCGAATGTCCTTCCCGGAACGTGAGCTTGAATCTTCCAGCGCTCCTCTTCAGGCAGAGTGGCGTTGAAGGTCTCGGTGAAGCTTGGTAGTCCAATGTTGAGGTACTTGGTGACTTCCTTCAAGTGAAATCCAAAAGGTGTGCCTTCATCCGGTTGAGCGTACTTGATCTTCGCGTCCGTCATCCTAAAAGAGTAGAAAAGATGAGGAGTTAGAAAATGAGAGGAGAATAGTGATCTATGGCTTTAACTTAGTGGTCGTGTCCTACAGTCAGCGTGTGCTCTGATACCATCTCTGAAGCGACCCGGCCTCAAATGGTCAAGTCTCTATGCTCCGGTGTCATCCCTGGATCAGTAATGCTGACACCACACAGTACTTCGAAGGATTTATAGCAGATTAGCAATCACACACTTTATTACATCGGTGTCTCAAAGAGAACTTATTACAATAAATATGGCTTAAGGCCATTTAATAACGATAACAGCGGAAGACTTGGAAGATAAGTGAGTCCATCTACTCCAACGGCATCACTGAGTATAGAACCATGACCTAAAAGCACCTTACTCGTCGTCTGAAAAGTCTGCAACATGAAAGTTGCATCCCGAAAACGGGTCAGCACATGGAATATGCTGGCAATGTAACACATAGAGAGTAATGAATGATAAGCCTATACTACATGCATATATGGCTGGTGGAAAAGCTCTATGGTTACAGTTTTGCGTAAAGCCAATTTTTCCCTACTGCAATGGAATGGATTTTATTTAACTATCATGGTGGTTGAAACATCGAGAATGGTTGACAGCATTCCGATCCCAATTAAGGGAACAATTAAAACCCAACAATATTAATTAGAAGTAACATGATGATATTCACATGATATTCAAGTACTAGATACTCAAGATGTCCATAACCGGGGACACGGCTAATCATGATTAGTTTGTACACTTTGCAGAGGTTTGTGCACTTTTCTCAACAAGACTCGATCGCCTCCATTTGATTTCTCGCACTACATGGTGTTTGAGAAACGGATGACCGAGACATAGTCTTTCAGAAGCGCTAGCACCTTACGTTTGGATAGACCGGTACACCTACTTTCCCCTACATCTGCTAGTCTACCCTGTAAGAGTTCGCATGACATAATCAACTATGCCAGAGCCCATATTGGCTTGTGGCTGCACACGGAAGTTAGTAGCATGAATGATCTTATGATCCCTTTGAGCCTGGGTGGCGGTCCAAAAGAAAAGCAGGCAAGTCCTGATAGAAACCAGGTGCCTCAATCCACCCAGATGTGTGTTTAAGTTGCCACCTTAGATAAAACCATTAATTAACAATACTCACATCTGTCATGGATATCACTCACCCAATCCACGTCTACTAGCATAGCATGGCATAATAAGCAAACGCAGAAGTAACTCCCAAAGGTTTCATAAGTAAAACAGGTACTAGGTACTACCTCAACTACTTACCATCCCACAGTTTAATTAGATCCTAATCATGCAATGTTTGAGGATTGATCTAATGCAATGAAAACTGGGCAATGAGAAGGTATGATCAAAGTGTTACTTGCCTTGCTGAGGATCCGCGAAACCTAGAGCTTCGAAATAACAGGCGGCGCACTCCGAGTGATCTATCGCAGACAAACAACAAGCATACAATAAGTACTCATATAATGCATAGGTAAAACTCGAACAGAAAAATCGAACCAGAAAGTTCAACTTAAGAACTCCGGTTGCAAAAGAAAACGAACCGAACAAAGCAACGGAAAAACAAAAGGCGGAAGAAAACAACTCGGTTCTAGCAATCTGAAATTAGGTCAAATTTTACAGTAGCAAAATCTTGTTTAAGTTGATTAGTCGGAACGGCGGTTTCGAAACGAAACTCCAGGCGCTTGAATCACCTGATTCCGATAAACGAGCGAGAAGATAAACTAAAACGAAGATCGGATCTGAAATCGCGATCAGAAAAATCGCAGAATAAATCCGACGAAAAAGAAAAATGACGAACGGTTAAACGAACAGACATTTGTTAACCGAGAATAACCGGTGATCACGTTAGTTAAGACGAACGGTCCGGCGAACGCTCGCTAAACAACTAAACCGGAAAAAAACGAAAAACCGATCTAGGGTTTCGAAAAAAACCGAAACATCGAAATAAAATAAACCAGAACGGTTTTTTAGAAAAACCGAACCGAGGCAAGGGGCGGCGCGGCGTGGGGCTACCTCGTCGGCGGGAGGCTCCGGCGGGGCGGCGGGCAGCGGCGCGGCGAGGCGCGGGCGGCGGCAGCAGTCGGCGGCGGCGGTGGCTGCGGCTGCTGCTGCTGCTGTGGGAGGCGGGGGCGGCGCGGTTGGTGTGGGGAGGAGGGGGGTGGCTGGATATATAAAGGGGGGAGGAGACTTGGGGGAGGGGGCAAGAAAGAGGCGGCGGCGGCGCGGAGTCCGATCCGGACTCGGCGGCGGCGGCGGCGGCGCTGCGCGGCACGGGCGCGCGCGAGGCGGGGCGGGGCGGCTGGGCCGGCTGGGCCGGCCGGGCCTTTGGCCCAGGCGGGGCGCTGCGCAATTTTAAAAAAAAAATAAATATGCGCGCAGAAAAAATAAATAAATATCTAAACGAGCTCCAAAAATTACGAAGTTAATTTTCCTCGACTCCTAAAAATGAGTCGAACGAAATGAACTTTTATTCGGGGCCTAAATGCAATATTTTGAAAACAAGCATTTTTCCCTAATCCAAATAAAATACAAATAAACTCTGGAAAATCCAAAATTTGATTTATTTATTAAATCTTTATTTTTCCTAAAGTTGGGAAAGTCATATTATTCCATTCTCATATTTTTGTTATTGGAAAAATAATTGAAGATGAAATAAATAAAATCAAATGATCCTCTTTTCAAAATTTGAGAAAACTCAATTATGAAAATAACGAAATCTCCAACTCTCTCCGAGGGTTCTTGAGTTGCGTGAAATTTCTAGGATCGATCAAAATGCAAGAAAACATGATATGCATGATGATCTAATGTATAACATTCCAAATTGAAAATTTGGGATGTTACAAGAACCAACTACAAATGTTGATCCGCCAGAAGCTGATCCAACCACTCATGAGGGCACCTCCAGTCCACATGCCACACCTGCAAGGCCAGCTGTTGATCCTCTGAACTCCACAGTCAATCCGCCAATTCCTCCTACAACTTCAACCCCAGAAAAGGATGATGAAGTTGTCGTTACCGGCATTGGTTATACCGCTCCGGGCAATCCAGTCATTTTGGCAAAACACAATGCCAAAGATGAATTTGCTTTCCCAAGCAAAGGGAAAGCAGATATTGATTTGTCAAAGTACGCTCATCTTTCTGTCCAGGAGCTTCATTCCGGATTTTTGAACCGGCTTTATGCAAGCCGAGACTCTGAAGCTGATTTGGTGAACCTGATGAAAGAACGCTATGAGGTATCCCTTCTCATCTTAATCTTGTATCCCGTAGCCCCCAAGGGTCGGGTTAAATTATAAAGTTAAACCGGGACTTATAATCCCTTTCATTCTGAATGCTCCTTATTGATGTTCCTTTGAGAGAATATGCATTAGCCCCCAAGTGCCCGGATTAAAACCTGTATTGATCTTGGGGACTTTGAACCAGCAGTAGTAAAGAAGCAATCCGCATTAGCCCCCAAGTGCCGAGTGTATAACTAGTTATATACTTGGGACTTTGATAGTAGATTGATATGCATCTGTGACTCACAGGCGGAGATAAACGGTCAACGCACTCAAATTGCGGACCTTCAAGAAAGCATCAAATCTCAGCAAGAAGAATCTTCCAAGTCCAAAGAGGAACTAAAAGCCGCTTGAACTTCCCTGGAACAACTTAAAGAAAGCTTCAAGACAGAACGTGCCTAGTGGGAAACTGAGAAGGACGCATTACGGAAACAAGCTGAAGACGCCAAATCAGCTCTTAAACCGGTGGAAGAAGAGCTTTCCGGATTGAAACGCCAAGTGAATGCTATGACATCTGCCATTTTTGGTGAGTACTTACTAAGCCATGAAATACTCCTTGTTGGAAAACAGCTGTTAACAATCCTTACCCGTTGCAGGAAGCCGTATTACTCATCTGGGTTCAGATGCACTGGGTGAAGCTGAAAGCAGCATATACTTTGATTGAACAACTGTATGCTGGTGCCCAACGGGTTATTTGTGCAGCCTCTTATAACAACCCGGCCCCAACCCTGATCAAGGAAACGCTAGCAAGGCTTTCGATGGTACCAGCCCAGTTAGAAGAAGTGAAGCGATCTGCTGCCAGGGCAGGTGCTTTGTTGTCCCTCACCCGAGCCAAAGCGTGGATAGCTGACCTTGATCCGGTTGACCTTGCGAAAGGCTTTCCAAGCACACAAGAGGACGGGGCGGATTTTGACGACGCCGCCTTGAAAAAGGTGACAAGGGAAATGTGTCCTCTGGCGAGTCAGCTTGCAGAAGATGCTAACTTGACTGTTCACCGGTCTCGTTATGATGCAAATAACAAACGGGTTAATGCTGACTTGCCGGAAGTGCAAAATCTCATTCCGCCAATCCGTAAGCACACTTATGCCCCTGATGTTGATCCGTCAGAACTTATCAGTGAAGAAGCTGTCTTTCAGGCTTTAACCCGGATTGACTGGACAAGCACGGATTTCCAACCACAAGGTGAAGATGAGGCTGAACCGGCGCCAAATGACCCGTCAACTTCGCGGCATCGTGGCAACGAAACTTAATCCGGCAAGCTGATGAATGCTCCGTGGACTTTGTTCAGGGAAAAAACACCATATTTTGGGCCTTGAAATCGCCTTGTAATAGGCTAGATAAATATTATGATCCGTTCTGCCATCGTGCACTGGGATATACTTTGTCTTGATCTGTCATGATAATTTCAGCACTGCCTCATATTTTCAATAATATGCAATCCCTATATCTGCATAAGAAAAAATCTGTCCAGGCGTTTTATCGCTGGACGGGTCAAAATACCTAGCATAACTTTGGCAAGCACCCATGGTTGCTAACAACATAGCAATAATAAATCATACCTGGGATATGAAAACATTGTTGTTAGTCTTACCAATTGTGATATTATGAAGGATGAAAATCCAACTTCCATCATTCCATTTTGGTATATAATATCGAAGCGGGTTGTGATAAACACCGGACGATTACTGGAGACAAAGTGTCAATCCAGACCGGTTTAGAGGATGCCGGATTACCTTTGTTTGAATGCTTCAACAGAAAATCCGCAAGCCACACCGGGTTAAGAAACACCGGGTGATCGTAAACATGATGAAAGATAAAAAAACTTAATCATGGGCAAAAATAAAGAAAAAAAATCAAAATCAAGGCTTTTCAAGGGCTGCCAGGCCCAAATCAAGGCTTTTCATGGGCTGCGAGGCCACTGAGTTAAACAATTTTAGCAAAGCCTTTTAAGATGGGCCTCAAACTAACCAATCATCGTTTTAACTTTGACGATTTCAGGGTCTCAAAGAGAGTAACTATCAAACGTTCGACGGGTCGTGCCAGGATTACCTGGATAGGAGTAGCTTACTTGATGAAGGCAGGTTAACCCGGGGTTTTAGGTGAATACACCAGGCTTCCAAGCCGTGGGTCGATACCCGGCTACAAGGGTCCTTTCAAGCTCTTTGGTATTTGACACAAAGAGCCCCCAAGTAAGTGAGCTGTGCTCAATGGGTGCCTATGTTTGAGCTGTGCCGTGAGCAATCAGACTCTCTTTGGCCCCTTGGGTGTGAAGCTCCCAAGCTAAGTGGTGGCGTGATAGCCGGTTTAAGAGGTAGTACTCCGCTTTTCTAAGCTGAAGCCCCCAGTTTAATAAATATTGGAAGAAAAACAACGGAGACCCTGCTTGATTTAGCAAGGGTGCCGGTTTATTTTATTGATCATAATATGTACATTGTCGAAATATATACATAAGAAAAGCTAGTGGCTTCAAGCATAATAAGGCCGTAGGAGAGCTATGTTCCATGGCCACCGGGTCTCCTCCTCAGAGCTACGTGAGTCTTCTCCAACGTCAATGAGGTAGTATGATCCGTTGTGCAGATTCTTGCTGACCACAAAGGGTCCTTCCCAAGGCGGGGATAGCTTGTGCATATCAGTCTGGTCTAGAACGAGACGGAGCACCTGATCACCTTCTTGAAAGGTTCTTGTCTTAACCCGGCGGCTGTGATAATGCCGCAGGTCTTGTTGATAAACTGCTGACCGAGCCAAAGCCATGTCCCGTTTCTCATCTAACAGGTCCAGCGCCTCTTGGCGTGCTTGCTCATTGTCCGCTTCAACATAATTTGCAACTCGGGGCGAGTCGTGACGGATATCACTTGGAAGGACAGCCTCTGCCCCGTAAACCATGAAAAAAGGTGTATAACCTATAGACCGGTTTGGGGTGGTGTTTATACTCCATAACACCGACGGTAATTCTTCCACCCAACAACTCGGGGTCCGCTTCAGAGGGACCATAAGCCGAGGCTTGATACCCTTCAGGATTTCTTGATTCGCCCTCTCCGCCTGACCATTAGACTGGGGGTGAGCCACAGATGCTAGATCAAGCCGGATGTGCTCTCGTTGGCAAAATTCCTCCATCCCCCCTTTAGAAAGGTTCGTACCATTATCTGTGATGATACTGTGTGGAAAGCCAAAACAGAAAATAATCTTTTTAAGGAATTGAACCGCCGTAGCTGCGTCACACTTACTGATGGCCTCTGCTCCAACCCATTTAGTGAATTTGTCAACCGCCACCAACAGGTGGGTCTTCTTGTCTTTGGAACACTTAAAGGGTCCCACCATATCGAGCCCCCAAGTAGCAAACGGACAAGTGATGGGAATCATGCGTAATTCTTGAGCCGGAACATGAGCTCGACGTGAAAATTTCTGACAAGCATCGCACCGCTTTACCAGATCCTCCGCATCAGAATGGGTTGTTAACCAGTAGAACCCATGACGGAATGCTTTAGCCACGAGGGATTTGGAACCGGCATGGTGACCACAATCTCCTTCATGGATTTCACGCAAAATCTCTTGCCCCTCTTCGGGAGAAACACAACGTTGGAACACGCCTGAAACGCTGCAACGGTGTAGCTCACCATTATGCACGACCATAGACTTGGACCCCCGGATTATCTGTCTGGCGAAAAGCTCGTCATCTGGTAACTCACCCCGGTTTAAATATGCCAAATATGGGACAGTCCAATCCGGAGTGGCATGTAAAGCAGCTACCGATTGGGCCTCCAGATCAGGAATAGCTAAATCCTCCTCTGTAGGCAATTTTACAGACGGGTTATGTAAAATATCCAGAAAGGTATTAGGTGGTACCGGTTTACGTTGAGATCCCAGCCGGCTGAGGGCATCAGCTGCTTCGTTCTTGCGCCAGTCGATGTGCTCCACCTGATAACCTTTAAAGTGGCCTGCTACCATATCCACTTCTCGCCTATAAGCTGCCATGAGTGGATCTTTTGAATCCCAAGTGCCAGAAACTTGATGGGCCACTAGATCAGAGTCTCCAAAGCACCGAACCCGGCTTAAGTTCGTTTTGGCCACACGGAGGCCGTGGAGTAGGGCCTCGTACTCTGCTGCATTGTTAGTACAAGGGAACATTAAGCGAAGAACATAACAAATTTTATCACCTCGAGGGGAAGTAAGGACAACTCCAGCCCCCGAGCCTTCCAACTGCCTGGACCCGTCAAAGTGAATAGTCCAGTATGTGTTATCCGGTTTGTCCTCTGGTGCCTGTAACTCGGTCCAGTCATTAATGAAGTCGACCAGCGCCTGAGATTTGACGGCTGTTCGGGGCATATACTTCAACCCATGGGGGCCAAGCTCAATTGCCCACTTTGCAACCCGGCCAGTTGCCTCTCTATTCTGGATTATATCACCCAAGGGAGCAGAGCTAACCACGGTGATAGGATAGCCTTGAAAGTAGTGCTTGAGCTTCCTACTTGCCATAAAAACTCCATACACCAGCTTCTGCCAATGTGGATACCTTTGCTTGGATTCGATTAATACCTCGCTTATATAGTAAACCGGCCTTTGAACAGGATATTCTTTTTCAGCCTCCTTTCGTTCAACCACAATTGCCACACTGACTGCACGGGCATTGGCAGCCAAGTACAACAATAAAGGCTCTTTATCGACCGGAGCAGCAAGGAGGGGCGGTTCAGTCAGCTGCCGCTTCAAATCCTCAAATGCTGCATTAGCGGCGTCACTCCAGATGAATTTATCTGTCTTCTTCAACATCTGATACAGGGGAATAGCCTTCTCTCCCGAACGACTGATAAACCGGCTGAGGGCGGCAATCCGACCCGCCAAACGCTGAACATCATTGATGCACACTGGTTTGGCCAAGGATGTGATCGCTTTGATTTTTTCCGGATTGGCCTCGATGCCTCGGTTGGATACCAGAAAGCCCAGAAGCTTGCCTGCCGGAACACCAAAAACGCACTTCTCCGGGTTAAGAATCATTTTGTAAACCCGAAGATTGTCAAACGTCTCCTTGAGATCATCTATCAAGGTTTCCTGCTTCCTGGATTTTACCACAATATCATCCACGTAAGCGTGAACATTGCGCCCGATCTGCTTGTGAAGACAATTTTGCACACAACGCTGATAGGTTGCTTGGGCGCTCTTGAGCCCAAAAGGCATTGAAACGTAGCAGAAAGCTCCAAAGGGGGTGATATAGGTTGTCTTCTCCTGGTCCTTAACTGCCATTTTAATCTGATGATAACCTGAGTAGGCGTCCAGGAAACGAAGGCGATCACAACCCGCCATCGCATCAATGATCTGATCAATCCGCGGGAGAGCAAAGGGATCGGCCGGGCATGCCTTGTTCAAATCTGTGTAGTCCACACACATACGCCAAGTGTCGTTTTTCTTAAGAACAAGCACCGGATTAGCCAACCACTCAGGATGAAATACTTCAATGATAAACCCTTCTGCCAGTAGCCGGGCTACTTATTCACCAATGGCCTTGCGTCTCTCTTCGTTAAAGCGGCGAAGGAACTGCTTGACCAGTTTGAACTTGGGATCAATATTGAGATTGTGCTCAGCGAGTCCTCTCGGTACACCTGGCATGTCAGAAGGCTTCCATGCAAAAATGTCCCGATTCTCATGGATGAACCCGATGAGCGCGCTTTCCTATTTCGGATCCAGATTGGCACTGATACTAAACTATTTGGATGAATCACCGGGGACAAAATCAACGAGTTTAGTTTCATTAGCCGGTTTGAATGCCAGGGCCGGGTCATGCTCAGTTGTGGGCTTCTTTAAAGGGGTCATGTCCGCTGGATCAACATTGTTCTTATAGAACTTCAACTCCTCTGTAGCACAAACCGACTCGGCATAGGCCGCCTCACCTTCCTCGCAATCCAAAGCAATCTTGCGGCTACCATGTACTGTGATCGTCCCTTTATGACCCGGCATTTTGAGCTGTAGGTAGACATAACAGGGTCTCGCCATGAATTTCGCATAAACCGGCCGCCCGAACAGCGCGTGATAAGGGCTCTGGATCATCACCACTTCAAATGTCAATGTCTCAGAGCTGGAATCATGCTCATCTCCAAACACGACTTCCAAAGCAATCTTCCCAACAGGGTATGCTGATTTACCTGGTACCACGTCGTGAAAAACTGTATTCGACGGTTTAAGATTCTTATCTGTCAACCCCATGCGGCGGAAAGTCTCGTAGTACAGGATATTTATGCTGCTTCCTCCATCCATTAAAACTTTGGTGAACTTGTAACCTCCCACCTGAGGTGCTACGACCAAGACTAACTGACCCGGATTGTCAATCCGGGGTGGGTGATCCTCTCTGCTCCACACAATAGGTTGTTCCGACCATCGTAGATAACGTGGCACGGCCGGTTCAACAGCATTAACTGCCCTCTTGTGGAGCTTCTGATCTCGCTTGCACAGGCTAGTCATGAACACGTGATATTGCCCGCTGTTCAACTGCTTGGGATGATTTTGGTAGCTTGACTGCTGCTGATTCCCCTGGTTGTTCTGCTGGTTATTGTCGTGGTTGTTCTGATGTCCTTGATTATTCTAAAACCCAGAGCTTGAACCTCCGCCCCCATTGAAACCAGGGCCTGAACCGCTGGGCGGACCCTGATCATACCGGTGGAGATCAGAGTTTTTGAACTCCCTCATTATGTGGCAATCCTTCGAAAGGTGTGTAGAAGGGGCCTCCATGGTTCCATGCTTTGGACAGGGCTGGTTTAACAAGCGCTCCAGATTCATCCCGCCACCGCGCTGGGGCGGTTTACCCTTACGACGCTGCATATTCGTGTTAGCCACAAAATCTGAATTATCTGCCTTGCGCTTACCGTTATTCCCATGACCTCCTTGGTTATGGTGCTGCTGCCCTTTCGCACCGCCGTTCTTCTTTCCCTTCTCCGGTTTCTCCTCATCAGACTCGGGATCCTTGGTATTATCAGAATCGGCATATTTGACCAAGGCGGCCATGAGTGTTACGATATCATTGCAATGGCGCTTGAGCCTTCCCAACTTCATCTTTAATGACTTAAACCGGCAATTGCGCTCCAGCCTCAAGATCGCTTGGCCGGCACTAATCCGGTCTGAAGAGTGCAAAACCTCCGAAACCCGGTGCACCTAGTGAGTTTTTGACTCGCTCTCTCCTTGGACACAGGCATCCAAATCCACAATGGACATAGGCTGTTTGCAGGTGACTTTGAAATTGGCTATGAACTGGGCTTTCAACTGCCCCCATGACTCGATGGAATTGGCCGATAAGTTTTTCAGCCAAGTACGGGTTGTCCCTTCTAACATCATCGTGAAATATTTTGCACAAGCCGCTTCATCCACCTCCAGCATCTCCATTGCCATCTCGTAACTCTCGACCCACGCCTCAGGCGGCTGATCAGCAGTGTAATTGGGTACCTTTCGCGGACCTTTAAAATCCTTAGGCAGTCGTATGTTACGGAGGGCCGGAATAAGACACGGCACTCCCCAAGAACTGAAGGCGACCCCAGTGCCTCGGTCTACCGACGCCATTGGCTGAAGCGGGGCGGTTTGATGGCGCCCTGCCTCCCTGCGTGCCCTGCCATTATCTACCACCTCCTGAGCATTTATCTCACCGTGGGCCGCATTACGGCGCCTGGCACTGCTAGATACTTTTGGTTCATCTATGCGTCTAATGTAGCTTTTGCTTGGACGGGGGGGTCGAATGAATTCTATCCCGGCTATAAGAATAGGCCTGCTGTTGTACCACAGCGGTTTGAAGAAGATCCCTGGCCCGCCACGTTTCGATCTCTGCTAATGAGTCACCTTCGATCGGAATAGCCGCCAGACGGGACGCTACAGCAATCATATTATCCAAAGGGCTCGGAAAGTGATCCGGTGGCGCAGCCACATGCGGTGGCGGATTGTCCGTCCGTCGAGGTGGTTCTGTCAAGTGTGGCTGATCCGGTGCCGTCCTAAGTGCTTCAGTCCGGTTCACGGCTGCTGGATTGCTCGTCCCAGCCCCCGGTGTATTAAAGAGGTTCAAGCCTTCAAAGACCGGCGGCAGGCGCGATCGATATTTCCACCGCATCACCTCGTTTGATGTGTTTTGGTCCAAGGCCAGCCGGTAATTCTGTGCCTGTATCAATTGTGACTGGGCATCCAAAGCGGCCCATTCCTCAGCCATCTTCGCATCAGCAACCGCCAGATCCTCCTTGGCCTGTGCTATCTGGTCTTTCAGCTTTGCAACATCCGCATTATGCTGGTCCTGTGTCTCCGGGGTAACCACCGCGGTTAGCAAGGTCGCCCAAGCATCCATCAGATCGGAGAGAACTTGAACCGGCCGGCGCCCCGGTCCACCTGCCGCAGCTGCTATTGAAGATTGCAACGTGGGCTGTGTTCCGTCCATGTAAACGGCAACCCAGCTCGGCGGTTCAGGGAGATCCGGAATACTACCGCCGTCGGAATATCCCTCGAACCCATCGTCATGGACTTGATACAGGGACTCAATTTCACCGGTGGATGACTCGCTATCAGAGTAAACAGCTATCTCACCCTCAGATACCGGTTCAGATCCGGCTCCATGGACGCACCCTACGAACGCCCGCTTCACGGCAGGCTTGACCTGGGTAGGGTTTGCACGCTGAGCTGTCTCGACGAGGTCGGTGCAGATGTCCAGCTCAGGACCCGGTTCACCGATCTTGCCGATGAAGACATGGATTCCTCCAAAGGGGACCCGGTATCCATACTCAATTGAGCCGGTCTTGGGGCCCCACCCTTCGTTGTCGATGTAGAGCTTGCCATGACGACTCTTGGTCATCCGGCCAACCGCGTACCCTTTGAGTCCTTCGAAGCTGCCCTTCAAGAACTCGAAACCATCGTGCGATAGCCCCACGGTGGGCGCCAACTGTCGTGGAATTAACACGTCAGTTGTCTTCGTGGAAAGACTTAGTCATGGAGCCATCGCAACGGGTTATCTTGAAGGGGTTAAACCGTACAAAGGGACACGGGAGTTTATACTAGTTCGGCCCCTTCGATGAAGGTAAAGGCCTACGTCTAGTTGTGATGGGATTGATTGGGTTTCGATGCGCAGGGAGCGAATACGCTAGCCTGAGCCTCGAGTTGTTGTTGTCTGTCCCTAAACTGCCGTCGGGTCACCCCTTTATATACACAGGAGGACCTCGGGCGGTCTACAGAGTCCTAGGCTGACTTATAAAAGTGCCAGCCTTGGTCTCTTCCTTTCTTTCTTATATTACAAGTTTATACAAGTATGGCGGTTTACCATCATGGGCCCTAAATCGCCCATGGACTCTGGGGCATTACGCTTCCTCCGTAAAGCGCCATCCTCCGGGTTGTCTTGGGCTTCGGTATAGCTAAAGGTGAACCGGCCCCTCCTGGTCGGTTTACCCTTAGCGGTTATATTTCCATCAGGTTTCAGATCGACGGTGTGGCAGGTGTTGACTCCTTCATGCAGCACAAGTAGATGGGCGCAAGATCTGGCTCATCGGGTTGCCAGCGGTGAGGTGGATGGCTCCGGCATGTTTTGGCCATGGCGGGGTCTGTGGCGGCTTCTACTTGGTCATGGCGTGATGGCTTCGTGGGAGGTGTGCGGGCTAGCGGAGGTGATGTGCGTGGGGTTGTGGTGTTGGGCGGTGCTCCGGGCAAAATCTTGCCAGACTCTTGCCGCCCTATGTCGTCGGCATGCATGGACATCATCTCACCTCCTTGGAGGCGTCGCCGAGGAGTTCTTTCCCTGCACACCCTTGGATCCAGTTCTTCGGGTGAAAGCCAAAGACCCGGTCGGGTCAGGCGACAGCGTCGGCATCGTCACTTCCCTCTTTGGGGCGTCGCCTTGAAGAGTATCGGTTCTTGTTCACGCTCTTCATGTGCTAGACACTCATGACACAGCGATCAGCAGGTGCCCGACCGGCAGTGTGGCGGTGCGGTGTCCAGTTTGGCAACGATGATGATGATTAGCGGTGCATGGTCGCGGCAGTGCTTCATGAAGGAAATATGCCCTAGAGGCAATAATAAAGTTATTATTTATTTCCTTATATCATGATAAATGTTTATTATTCATGCTAGAATTGTATTAACCGGAAACATAATACTTGTGTGAATACATAGACAAACAGAGTGTCACTAGTATGCCTCTACTTGACTAGCTCGTTGATCAAAGATGGTTATGTTTCCTAGACATAGACATGAGTTGTCATTTGATTAACGGGATCACATCATTAGGAGAATGATGTGATTAACTTGACCCATTCCGTTAGCTTAGCACTCGATCGTTTAGTATGTTGCTATTGCTTTCTTCATGACTTATACATGTTTCTATGACTATGAGATTATGCAACTCCCATTTACAGGAGGAACACTTTGTGTGCTACCAAATGTCACAATGTAACTGGGTGATTATAAAGGTGCTCTACAGGTGTCTCCGAAGGTACTTGTTGGGTTGGCGTATTTTGAGATTAGAATTTGTCACTCCGATTGTCGGAGAGGTATCTTTGGGCCCACTCGGTAATGCACATCACTTAAGCCTTGCAAGCATTGCAACTAATGAGTTAGTTGCGGGATGATGTATTACGGAACGAGTAAAGAGACTTGCCAGTAACGAGATTCAATTAGGTATTGAGATACCGACGATCGAATCTCGGGCAAGTAACATACCGATGACAAAGGGAACAACGTATGTTGTTATGCGGTCTGACCGATAAAGATCTTCGTAGAATATGTGGGAGCCAATATGAGCATCCAGGTTCCGCTATTAGTTATTGACCGCAGACGTGTCTCGGTCATGTCTACATAGTTCTCGAACCCTTAGGGTCTGCACGCTTAAAGTTTCGATGACGGTTATATTATGAGTTTATGAGTTTTGATGTACCGAAGGTTGTTCGGAGTCCCGGATGTGATCACGGACATGATGAGGAGTCTCGAAATGGTCGAGACATGAATATTGATATATTGGAAGCCTACATTTGGATATCGGAAGTGTTCCAGGTGAAATCGGGATTTTATCGGAGTACCGAGGGGTTACTGGAACCCCCCGGGGGCTTAATGGCCATAGTGGGCCTTAGTGGAGAAGAGGAGAGGCAGCCAGGGCAGGGCCGCACGCCCCTCCCCCTCTAGTCCGAATAGGACAAGGAGAAGGGGCGGCGCCCCCCCCCCCCTTTCCTTCCTCTCTCCCTCCTCTTTCCCCCCTTCCCCTAATCCAGCAAGGAAGGGAGGGAGTCCTACTCCCGGTGGAAGTAGGACTCCTCCTGGCGCGCCTCCTCCTAGCCGGCCGCACCTCCCCCCTTGCTCCTTTATATACTGGGGCAGGGGGGCACCCCAAAGACACAACAATTGATTTGATCTTTAAGCCGTGTGCGGTGCCCCCCTCCACCATAGTCCACCTCGATAATACTGTAGCGGTGCTTAGGCGAAGCCCTGCGTCGGTAGAACATCATCATCATCACCACGCCGTCGTGCTGACGAAACTCTCCCTCAACACTCGGCTGGATCAGAGTTCGAGGGACGTCATCGGGCTGAACGTGTGCTGAACTCGGAGGTGTCATGTGTTCGGTACTTGATCGGTCGGATCATGAAGACGTACGACTACATCAACCGCGTTGTGCTAATGCTTCCGCTTTTAATCTACGAGGGTACGTGGACAACACTCTCCCCTCTCATTGCAATGCATCACCATGATCTTGCGTGTGCGTAGGAATTTTTTTGAAATTACTACGTTCCCCAACACTTCGGTTGTCGGTTCTTACCCGGCGTGCTTGACAGGTCTATTATGGGTCTCGCTATGCCGTCGCAGAGTCGGAGCTGCCTGGGAGGTGCCTAGGCAGTGACGATGAAAAGTGGCTGGTGGTCTTCGTGGAGGTGTTAGTTGGCGCCAACTCTACCCATTTCTCCTGTGTTTTGGTGGTCTTCTTAGTCGGAGTTGTCTGGCGCCTTCGCCGGTGGCCGACTGTTTGGCATGGGTTGGCATGGGTTCCAGCGTTTGCGGCGATGAGGACTTCGTCGGTGGAAGTTGATGGTGAACTCGGAGTCACTGGCTCGTGAAGGAGTGATAACGATGACACTTGGTGACGACCTTGATTTTGTGTTTCTTCTATGCAGAGTTATTGTATCTTCGTGTGGATGGCCAGGTCGGCCGGTGTTGCCCTGTGTGGGATGTTGTGACGGTTTTACCCGGGTTTTCTGTTAATTAACCGGTAACCCTCTTCTTTTTTAATGAATCGAGACCCCTACGGGCCGGCTTAAAAAAAGATAGATCGACTTCCTTTTTGCACTTGTTAGATTCCTTTTGAGAACAGGCCGACGGTGGTACCAGAGGTGGTTTGTGAACAGTCTTTTTTGCACTTGTCGCATAGATATTAGTGTGATTATCCCATCTTTTCAACTTTGTAATTACTCCATCTGTAAAGAAATATAAGAGTATTTAGATCACTACTTCAGTATTTTAAAATGTTCTTATATTTCGTTACAGAGGAAGTGCTATTTTGGACCTCTTTTTCCCCACATCTGTACTCCTAATTCCTAAAGGGGTTGTTAGACTAGTATCTTGGTTTAATTTCGTCTATTTTTTCCCTTTTTGCCTCACCTCCCAGGCTCCCACCATCCTCTCCATGTTGGTTTTGTTATCCATCAGTTTATTTTTCTCTCCACTTTTTTCTTGTAAATCAACACTTTATTTTAGAAAATAAATAACATATTTTCGTGAAACAAATATTGTTTTTTTAGGGAAATGAACATGTAAATCATGACAAACAAATCTCATTACTTAATCTGTCATTAAGTGTTATCATCATCAGTATTATCCCCCCCCCCCACTCCAAATTGTTCTCCATAAGGAAAGCCACCACCACTCCCATGGTGAGATATCGATCTCGCCGTCCTGGGCACACACCAACCACCGCCACTGCCATGTTGCCTACTCCACCAGCCGACGGCCATGGCAGAGCCAGACTCCCGTGACCCTCGCCGCCCTCGGCCCATATGCAGACGGCACACCAGCACTAGATCCAGAACCGATGGCCATGGTAGAGCCAGACGCCCGTGACCCTCACCACCCTCGACCCATACGCAGATGACACACCGGCACTAGATCCCTCTTGATCTGGTCGAGGACAGCCCGCATGCAACCACCCGAGAAAAATGACCGTCCAGACCGCAAGGCACCTGACAAAAATTACCTCGCAGCCGCCGCACCACGCCTGAGCTCCAGAGCACTGCGGCGGCGCCGCCAAATGAAGATCTTGCCACCCCGCACACCCACCGTCGATCGCTGGACCCTGCGGCAGCCCAACGCTTCCAACTCTATGGCCATGCCGCATGCCCGCCGTCACGCATTGCAGATGCACACAACATCACCATGTTCAACAGCATGGCAAATGCAAACCAGGTCATGCAATGATAACGCAAATGCTTGTGTTGTCGCATCACCACCAGCTATACGTGGTGCAGCGTGCAGAATCAGAAAAGGTTCACCACAACCTATTTACCATACATAAGTCTTATTTATAACAACCATTTAACCTTTTTGGTGCTTGACACAGGACTAGTCACTCAAACAAACATGGTTCTCTGTCAGGGACTGGGTAAACCGAAGATGAAACACACAACATATATACTTGCACACCATCACTTACTCACCGTTGCGACAATGAACCGCACCCATGGGACAATCAGATGTTTTGCTATTCACCACTCAACCATAACATGAAGTATCTATAGAACCCTAAGGTTGGTAAGGAAGGCCGCACAAAATTCCAGGAAGAGGAGCTGAGGTCCAGTAACTCTATGCATATCTAGCAGGTACTTGTCATCCCTGGTCTTGTAAAGCTGGAGAAAAAATAAAGGGTTTAGAACCAAATAGACAACTAGTATATACAGTACCATGCCGGCAATTGTAATTTCTAACACCTAAAGCATAGAACACACCAACACTATGCAGCTTTAAATATGGGAAGTTATTTCTACCAATATGCATGAGTCAGTCGACAATAGTTGTTGGCAATAGCAGACACATATGGTCACTTTTCTCACTTTGTAACAGTTATGAATCAAATATATTGGCTCCAAAAAACCGTTATTTTATCTAGTGATGCCACTGTGAAGGTGACATTGAGTAGAAAATCCCTTTTATGTTATTGTGAAAAAATACGTTAGTAGTAGAAGGTGTTGCACACCTGAATTTCAAACTTGATCACAGCAGGTAGCCTCCTGTTAACATCGCCATTATCCATGATGGTAGAGTCATCAACAAATCTGTGGTTGGCATCTAACAACATATCACTGATCTGAGGAAACCAAGGGCACCACCTGCATTTCATGTTGTAGTCCCCATTCTTCTTCCAACGGACATCTAATTCCTTAAGTGCTTTTAGAACCACAATCATTATCACATGAGGTTGAGCTCGAGACTGTTGGATAAGTGATGGATTAGATCAACAGCTGAATGTGCAAAACAAAGCAAAGTAAAGTGGACAGTTTGCAAGACCTGGAGCCCAAGAGCCCATTTTCTTTCAACGCGGTAATATGGCCGCAAGCCACTGCCTTGAGAATCATTACTTCCTGGAAGATAATCCCTGGTACATGGGCTTGCTGATTCCGATAGAGTAAATTGATTAAAACTCCTATCCTAGAGAACCATCCATTCATAAAGTTAATAGTGCTTAAACCTTTAGTGCATTAAATAGGTCACAGATGATGTAAATGTGGACTAACCAATGCTTGTTGATAGTCAGCCCCCAAATAGCCACTAGCAGCCCAGAACCGATTGTCCAAGAGCAAGTAATATGCAACAGTTTCCTGGAAACATATAGTATAAAGTTAGTTATGAAAACTGATTGGAATGAATAACTGATTTTTGTTTGAATATACCTCATTTTTCATCCTATTGCACAGCGATTCACACACATGATCTTTATCATATCCCAGATTGACAACATCTTGAAGTGTATCTACGTCAATCTTCTGAAAATGAACATCTAGCAAATCAGCATATCATTGCAATAAAAACGGCATTTGAATGCTCGATGGTAAACGAATTTTTTGATAAATAAAAGAGCAGCATTGCAAGGAGACTTGACATGCTACCTTTCTGAAACCAAGGGCACAACTATGGCCATTGATTTTCTTTGCAAATATTACATTGATATTCTACCCATAAAAGAGAATATTTCATGACAAAAGTATTGATCTTAGTTTTCCTATCATCCATCCAAGATCCTGTATATATTAGTGAATAAAGACTGAAAAGTTTAACTGTGCAGATATGATAGTTGCTTGAATGTGAAATAGATGGGGTACCATTTTGGCTTGTTGTGCCGTGTTTGGTGGAGGCACTGCCAGGTGGTGTGGAAGGCGACTCTGAAACCATGGGTGGTCTCGAATTTCACGGATTGTGATTCTCTTCATGGGATCAACAATAAGCATTCTTGCAATCAAATCCATTGCAAGATCTGATAAATGATTTGGAAGGATATAGAAACCTCCCTGGAACACCAAACAAGGGGGAGTCAAAACTCCAGAAAAAAATGAATTCTAAACTCCAACTAATATACATGAATTTATTGTTTCTAGAAAAAAAGGTAAACACTTGTCAGATCGAACTTAATCTACGAATGTTTTGTCACACCTTTATCTTTTTGAACAGTTTGGGAATGTTGTCATCATCAAATGGAATAGCACCACAAAGAAGAGTATAAAGTATCACCCCACAGCTCCAGACGTCAACCTCAGGTCCAGCGTACAATTCACCTGAGATAACCTGCGCAGAAGCACTCGTTAAAGCTATTAACCCAGACGATGCGTGAGAAGAATCATGAGGATAAGGACTCAAATATTACAAATAAGTGAATACCTCTGGTGCAGCATAGTTTGGAGTCCCACAGCTAGTCTTCAGAAAATGGCCATCATGCATCACATTGCTTAACCCAAAGTCAGCAAGTTTCACATTATATTTGGAATCAATCAACAGGTTTTCTGGCTTTAGATCACGATGAACAACCATGTTTCTGTGGCAGTATTCAACACCAGATATAATCTGTTCAACAAAAATTTAATTGAAAAACTATTGAGACAAAACATCAATATACATCCAGTGAATCGGAAACAACCCTTCAAATTACATATTCGCCTTCAGAAAGGATATACCATCTCTTTATGTTTTAAAGCACAATTTCATTTAAGCACTGAGATTAAGACAATCAACGCATGAAGAATAAGACGACATTTGAACAAAAATTGATTTAATTTGTGACACTAAGTTAACCAAGGCATGAAAAGATGAAGATGCCAAATGATACAAAAAACAACCAAAGAATCAACCAAAACCAACAAACTTAAATATAATTTATTTAGCCGCTATAAATTTTTTAATTCAAAATTCATTTGAAAATTTCATGTGAAAAAAATCTGAGTATTCTGACATTTTTCAGAAATCGTGTTTTTCCGGCCCCTCCCGAAAAAAAATGTTATCGGTAAAACTTAGTCAACGAATGCAAACCAAGAAAGTTGATCGCGATTTGCACAACAAGCACGTGAGGAAGGTGGACAACTAGCAAGCATGTCCGTACATTTCACGAATTGAAATAAGAAGCTCAACATATTTTAATTCCCAAAACATGTGTTCCAACATGCCAAGAGCAGAAAAGGCACCTGCTGGAAGATTCGACGAGCCTCATCTTCCTTTAACCGCCTTTTCTCAACAATGTAGTCCAATAGCTCGCCATTCGGGCAATATTCCATCACAATAAATATATCCATTGGTGTTTCAATGACCTCATAAATCCGGATGATATGAGGGTGAATGAAGTCAATGAACAGCTTCAATATCTTGATTTCCCTATTTGCTGGAAACAAGATATGAGAAAACAATAGAAGTAAAGTGTTAGACAATGCAGCTGCAAATTCTACTAACTCGCAGCAACAACACACAAGGTGAACTTTCTTCTTAACTAAAGCCGAATGTATCCTATGCTAATGTACATTATCTCGACTAAATGATTAAGTGGGAATCAGGAACACACCCACAAGTCTGACAAGCACTCTGAAAGCAGATAACTCGAAATCCTGAACAAGCAAGTCTAATGTACAAGGAGAAGGAGGCATACCTTTCTCTTCCATTACCATAGTTTTCATTTTACGACGGTTCAGAATCTTTATAGCAACTTTGTGTCCTGTAAGTTTATGCTTTGCAATCATCACTTTTCCAAATGTGCCTGCACCTAATGTTTTGCCCAGATTGTAGCTCTTCAATGCTTCAGAATGTCCACCTCCTCTAGTGTTCCCATCCATTTTCACTATGCCAAAACAAGAGAAACAATATATGTGATTCAGTAAAAAGTTTTATAGTTCAGACACAAGTTGATCGAACTGATGAAACATGAGTTACGCTGAATATACTGATTATGAATAACATGAAATATTTACAGCATGTCACTTCTTAGAGACCGGCCATGAGTGTTAAATGAGTGGGCTGACCATAAATGACCACTATGGGATATGACTGGCGAGGGCAATTGTGGTTCAATTAAAGGTTAACGAAATGGGTGAAGATTCCTTCTCAAATAGGGAGAGCCACAGCATATTCGATCGCTGAAGTATGGTTAAGTGACATGATCGGCAACCAACAAGTACTATCTTGTACGGATCGAGTAGGATCATAATATACTACCATAAAAATGCTTGGACGCGCAGCACTAATGACTATAGGCCTTTCCTGATATGTAATGTATCAATTCTGGCAAGGATGGTTGGGATAACAACCACCGATAATGCTCGCTCGTACTTTGGATGCCCGGCCCTGGTGCGAAGACACATAACACATACTAGAATCCTAGCTAGTGGGTTAACACACAAATATTCTTGAAAAGGTTCAAAAATTAATACCATAACTAGGCATATATATGTGTGTGTTAAACATGGAAGAGACATACAAGAAATGCAGTCATGCAACAATGAATGAGCTAACACATGAATCTGGTACTAGTACTACTCAATAACTGTTCACACAAGAATTACACGTACGACGGTATCAGCATCAGAATTAGAATCCCATCGCTCTGTAGGATCTTTTGCCGTAAAAAGGTTCCCCGCTTTGTATTATAAAGCAACGAACACCGATCACATAGCAATTACTGGAGCGAGTAGCACAACAAGCCCAAAAAAAAAGAGAAATAACAAAGAAGAAAAAATAAATGCCAACAACGGCAAATCGACAAAGCACAGATGACCCGCCACTAATGCGTGCTCTGGGACATAGTTGCCAAGAATCCGGGTCGAGGAACGGGGTCGAGGGTCACGGGTTGACACCCCTCCAGGACGTGGTTCAACAAGGGTATACATCTTCGGAACGCTAATCGGGGACGCGAGTCGCGATCCAAAGGGCTTCGGGTCGATGACCTCGGTACGATACGAGGGTCATGGGGCACATCCCGATGAAGTTGGGGGGAAAGAATCCCCTTTACAATCTGCAATGATGTATTACCTTATATTGCGGATGGAAAAATCCCGGGACAAAAAGATTACTAAATGGGCCACAAGTCAGCCCTTATGGCGTGATTTTTCTCATCTGCCATTATTACTTTCCCATGAAGAGTTTCTCAGCCAATTATCCCCAAATCCAAGTTCGTCCTCTGTCGATTCATCTTCAAAGCACCAGTCTGGCAAGGATCAAGCTCCAAGCCTCCCACCGTTAGCCTGAACCCTCTCATGTTTTCCCTTCCCACGATTCTTCTGCCTCGAACTTCCGTAATCGGCGTCGGAATCCAAGCGTCTCGCAGCTCATGTAAGGTCATACCAATGTTGGTACCGGGAGTGCGGGACGGGAGATGCCGCATACCGCGGCGGACAGCTCGAATTCCGCGACTCTGGCAGGCTAGCTGCTGGCGAAGTTCAGTATTTTGTAGTGCGATTTCCTGGTAACCATCAATTCCCCATGAATTCATACGTGTTTCTAGCAATCTTGCATTCTGGCTTCTTGGAATCTTGCACCTCAGTCTGGGTCAGCGTCCATCGATCGGGGTCGTGATCCGGCAATCAATCCAGCTCGACCCAGCATCGTCACCGACCCTCGATCGGGGTCGATCGACCCCGGGACGTGGATCGCACCACTGACCGTGAACCAAGCTATTATGCTCTGGAATCGGCCCATCACGGACCAAGGCTCCGATCTATCGCGTACCAAGCAACACCTCCAAGAAGGGATGCGACACCGACGACGCTACTGTCTGGACCTGTCCTAAGGTTTTCCCCTGCATGGGGAAGGGAATGGGGATGGATACCTCCGACAACCTCTAGGAAGGGATGGCGGCACCCGTGTTACCACATCGGAACCAGAAGAGTCGGCAAGGGATTTCTGCCGCACTCCAAACCCCGCTGACCAACCGGGCTGGAGCCAATCAGCCACCTCGCCGCCCACTAGCATGCGCCACCGTGGTCTTGACACCACCCATGCAGCCTTACTGAGATCATCACCACGAAGCCAAGAGGATGGAGAGAGAGAAACGCACCAAGCGACGGGAGCAGCAGCACCGGAGCCGCGCCAAAGCCGCGCGGGAGGGAACTATCTCCACCGCCGTCGTGTGGGAGGCCCATGCCTCCGGCACCGTCGTGGTCGCCGTTCGGACGGAGCAGCAGGGCATACCAGGCCACCCTTGGCCCGGCAAGGCCCAAATGAGGCCCGCAAAGCCTCGCCGGCCATGCTGCAGTAGGGCGGCACCGGCGCCGCTAGCATCGACCCACCCATCGCCGCTCCTCCGCCTCCTGAAAGCCACGCTGACGACACTCCTCGCATCTGGCCCGCCCAGACCTAGATGGGGCCCGAAGGGCCTAGATCTGGGCCAAGCGAGCGCCGCCAAAACCCAGATGGGGCCCGAAGGGCCTAGATCTGAGCCGAGCGGGCGCCACCAGATCGCGCCGCCGCGTCACCCCGCTACCAACGGCCGCTCCGCCGCCCAGTAGATCTCCCGCCACCACACCGGAGATCCCCGCCGCCGCGCCGGACCGCCGCCGCCTAGGAGCACCCTACGGCGCCGCACCGCCCCGCGTGAGCGCAACCCGAGAGGGGAATGGCTAGCGGCCGCCGCCGCCATCGCTCGGGTAAGGCTCGGCGTCGGACGCCAGCGACGGCGGCTAGGAGGGAGGGAAGGGGGAGGGCTCGGGATAGTCCTCTGGGATCTTTTTGATCATATATAGAGTAAATTTGGGGAAAGTGAGATGGATCGGCCAGCCGATCAATCAATAATAAACCAACTAATGAACCAATCAATCAGCAATCAAGACTTTCAAGTCCAAGCATGATGAGGTGAATGCTAGTCCGGGCAATTACCTTAATTACCTGGTGTCCTGGCCAAATCCCATCGATAGAGGGAGGTGACAAGAGCGCCGGCCCACTGGAGTGGAGACGGCCACGAATCGAGAGAGGTTTTGGGGTCAATCGGCTGGTTGTTCTCCCCCGGTGGTGGGGTGGAGGCTTTATTAGGCAAGAGAGCTGCTTAGGCGGGGGCGGCGTAACCGGGAAAAAGGAAAGGGAGCGTCAGCATCACCACCGCGCGTGCGTACTACACGTGTCGGCTCCCTCTGGCACCGCTAGCGGACCTCTTGCTGTGCTCGATCACCTCGCACCGCACTTGCGTCCCGGCCGTTTGGCTCTCACTCTGGCTGTCTTCCTCTATCTCTTATGTCGTTTCCCGGCCCCGCCCGTTTTTCTCTCCTTCCGTTTGCAATGCGTCGCGTGTGTCGATCGACTCCTCCGTCCGTCGTCGGTTGATTTGGACGGTATAGGAACATGATGGACGGCAGAGACGCTTTTCGGTCGCCGGTGACGCGGCGCCTATGCGAAATTAAACCTATTAACAGTCACATAAATGGCGTGAGTTGGGCAGGAAAGATACTGTGTTGATTTTTACTGTACACTGTTAGGAATAGAATTAGAGTATTTGTTAATTTACTAATTAACAAATGCTAATTAAGGAACCGACATAGGAACCGACCTTGTACTCTCTAACTGCTATGAGCAGTTGTACTTCCTCTCTCATCTTAACAACTGCTATGTGCAGTTGCCGTTTTGTCTCACGCATTGGCAACCGCATGTTGCGGTTAGAAATGCTCTCACAGAATTGTAACCGCTCCATGTATATATAGTGCTCAATCAATGAGAATCAACTACTTCTGACAAATCATTTCACCTAAATTGGCCTACAGGCCAATAAATCCAATAAGTGCTGCTGGTGATGTGGCGTTTTCAACAGAGAATGGCCATAGTATTAATATATTGCATAGCAGCCAGTCCTGTTCATTTGAGAGTGCTATTTTATTGTACTAAGAACCTATGTTTATTATATTCAGTCTGTACTATATTGTAAGTTTGGATATCTAGACCATGTATTATCTAGATAAAGTCTCAGACTACGTGTACATATTCTATATGATTGCTTCAGCATTTTCTTTTGGAATATGTAGTTCATAAGTACAACAATTTTTATTTACAATTCATATTTCGGGATCACAGGGTAGATGAGGCATCTACTGCACTTTGCAGATTATCCTCATTGCTGAAAGATCTACGTTTCGCCTCTTTTGTTCTGGCGAAATGACTATCTTCGAGTGCTCTCCCAAATATGCAAATTGATGTGATTACCTCGAATATTATACTTGCAAAACACAAGGTAACTGTGTGATCTACGGCATCAAATTGCAGACTATCCACTCTTACTGTGAGGTCTACATCTAGTCATTTGACAGATGACTACCTTCAAAGTGTTTTTGTAAAATTTAGTATGGTACAAGGTAATGGATATATGAACATCTACTGGTCAAAACCAGATTATGTTCTCCATTGCTGCGAGATCTACACCACAACGGTGACTATCTTCAAAGTGTCATTTTACATAAAATGAGGTCTACACATATAAGTATAAAACATCAGCTATACTTCAGAACTTTGCTCCTTTGAAGCATTTGTTGTTACTTAAATTTCACTCTCGTAGTAAAACTAATTTATGCATGATCACAACATGCAGGAAAATGGCTGGCGTCATGAATAGAGAATTTCATGAACTTGAGCTAGATGGTAGTAATTATTTATCATGGGCTATGGATACCAAGATAGCATTAGAATGTCGTAAACTTGGTTCCACAATTATCAAACCTGTTGAAGGCGCTGCGGAAATACCGCAAGCAGTCAAATATGGAGCATTAAGTTTTATAAGCATCACCTCCATCCTGATTTAAAAACAGAATATTTGATGGAGGAGGATCCACTTGCTTTATGGAACTCTCTCAAGGAGAGATATGACCAACAAAGAGCAGTTATGCTACCAGAAGCCCAAAGAGAATGGTCCCTCATAAGGTTCCAAGATTTCAAATCCGTGGCAGCATACAACTCTGCAGTTCACAAGGTTAATTCTAAACTAAGATTTTGCAACCAAGCAATTTCAGAAGAAGATCTCATTGAGAAGACCTTGTGCACTTTCCACCCCTCGATGAGAGTACTACAACAGCAGTACCGTCAACAAAAATACAAAAAGTATTCTGAGCTCATATACACTTTACTCAGGCTGAGAAACATGATGAACTTCTCATGAAGAATCATCAGACACGTCCAACGGGCTCCATACCACTCCCTGAAGCACATGCTAACACTCAGTCTACTAAAAAGTATGGGGGGGATAAAAAGAATTTCAAGAAATTCAATGGAAAGTGGAAAAGGAACAACAAGCAGAAAACATTTGGTCAATCTAAAGGTAAAGGTCATTTTAAGAAAGATGACCGAAACACCAAATCCGAGATTTGTCAAAGGTGTGGATGTACTAACCATCGTACTAGCAAATGCCGAACTCCTAAGCATCTAGCGGATTTATATCTCAAATCCACTGGGAAAGGCAAACAAGTTCATGGAAAAGCAGAAGCTCACTTCAACGCTTTACAGCAAGAAGAGAACCTTGAAGCTAGCACTTCTCAAAGCGCTCCTCAGGAAACAAGGAAGAAGGATGAAGATCTTCTTGATGTCGACAACATGATGGTGGAATACACCCAAGACGCATACGGAGATCTCATATAATCTCCGCATCACTCATTTGATGTTATCAGCTATTTTATTGTAATAATGGAAGTTATAATTTGTATAACTCTAAGTAGAATAAAGTCCTACGGACCAATCATATTATGTAATTCAGACATGATGTCATATTTATATGTGTAACTGTAATATGAATACTTTGTATGTATTTATATGTGAGTAATGAATAAAATTTCATCCTAAAATATTCTCTTACTCTATATAGATTTTACGGGAAGATAATCCAATGGAAGAAGAACTATGTTTGGTGGACAGTTGTACCACTAACACAATATTAAGGGAAATAAAATATTTCCACACTCTAACTAAGAGAAAAGGGAATATTATGACCATTGCCGGTCGCGATGCGTCAATTATTGGTTCAGGACGAGCCACACTCGTTCTACCTATGGGTGCTACCATTGTAATTGAGGATGCACTCTTGTATCCCGAATCTACTCGCACCCTTCTAAGTTTCAAAGACATTCGATCAAATAATTTCCATGTGGAAACTATCTCTGAAAATAATACTGAATATTTGCTTTTAACAAAGAGCTATGGGTCTGAGAAACAAATTCTTGAGAAATTCCCCTCACTTTCATCTGGATTATATTACAGTTATATAAAACCCGTACCACATGTTGCGTACAAAATAATTTTTCAAGACCTTGATAAATTCAAGACTTGGCATGATCGCCTAGGTCATCCTGGCATAGGGATGATGAGAAAAATTATTGACAATTCTATTGGTCACAGCCTTCCAACTAAAAGATTCCCCAAATCATCAGATTTTGTGTGCACCGCGTGTGCAACTGGGAAATTAATTATAAAACCATCTTATCTTAAAGTAAAAAATGAGTCATTAAATTTCCTTGAATGCATTCAAGGAGATATATGTGGTCCAATTCAACCACTATCAGGACCCTTTAGGTATTTCATGGTACTCATAGATGCATCTACTAGATGGTCACACGTGTGTTTATTATCCACACGTAATCATGCCTTTGCCAAGTTAATTGCTCAGATTATCAAATTAAGAGCAAACCATCCCGAAAATAAGATAAAAACAATTCGAATGGATAATGCTGCTGAATTTTCTTCACGCGCATTTAATGACTATTGCATGGCTATGGGCATTAATTTAGAACATTCTGTGCCTTATGTTCATACTCAAAATGGATTGGCTGAATCTCTCATCAAAAGAGTAAAATTAATTGCTCGACCATTATTACAGAATTGTAATTTGCCAACATCTTGTTGGGCACATGCGGTATTACACGCCGCAGATCTGATACAAATCAGACCAACTGCATATCACACAACCTCCCCGCTGCAACTAGTTCGTGGCACTCAGCCAAGTATTTCCCATCTGCGAAAATTCGGTTGCGCAGTATACGTACCGATATCACCACCCCAGCGTACAACCATGGGCCCCCACAGAAAACTTGGGATCTATGTGGGTTATAATTCTCCGTCAATTATAAAATATCTTGGACCTCTTACAGGGGACCTGTTTACTGCTCGATACGCTGATTCTATTTTTGATGAGGACCATTTCCCGGCATTAGGGGGAGAATCAAACCACAAAGAATGCCAGGAAATAGATTGGAATGTAACAGGCATCCAGTCCTTAGATCCACGTACTAAAGAATCTGAAACTGAAGTTCAGAGGATTATAGATTTGCAACACATTGCAAATAATCTGCCAGATGCATTTACTGACCATAAAGGTGTCACTAAATCACATATTCCCGCTGTTAATGCACCAGAACGAGTGGAGGTACCAAGTAAAACCACTCAAACCCCAAATGAGAGCAAGAGGGGGAGAAATCTGGTTAGCCGGAATATAGCTTCTCAGAAGCCTCCGCGGAAACAGAGGAAATCAAATCCTCTACTAGTAAATGCAATTCAACCTGAAAGTTGAAGGACACCAATCAGATGCTCAACATCTAGAACCCAGCATAAATGCGCATACAAATATAATAGCTGGGACATCGGAACACCATGATTCTATTGTTGTGGAAAATCACATAGAGTCTGAAGGTATAAAAGAAATTTCCATAAACTATATAGAATCAGGAGAATCATACAACAGAGAGACTACAATTGTCGACATATATTTTGCCTCTGAAATTGCTGAAACCCTTCAACTGGATCCAGAACCAAAGACCGTCAGGGATTGCCTCAAGCGTCCTGATTGGCCTAAATGGAAGGAAGCAATTGAGGCAGAACTGCGCTCGCTCAACAAAAGAGAGGTATTTTCCTCAGTAATACCTACTCCTCAGAATGTCTTCCCTGTGGGAGCAAAATGGGTTTTTGTTCGAAAAAGGAATGAAAACAACGAGGTGGTGAGATACAAAGCGAGGCTTGTAGCACAAGGGTTCACGCAGAGACCTGGCATCGATTATGATGATACATACTCTCCTGTCATGAGTGGAATAACGTTTCGATATTTAATATCTTTGGTAGTACAAATGAATTTATCTATGCAGTTAATGGACGTAGTGATAGCATACTTGTATGGGTCACTCAAATCGGACATATATATGAAAGTTCCCGAAGGACTTCAAATGCCGAATCCAAAAGCAAATCGCAACGCATATTGTGTAAAATTACGAAAGTCACTCTATGGCTTAAAACAGTCGGGTAGAATGTGGTATAACCGACTGAGTGAGTTTCTTATTCAGAAAGGATACTCAAATAATGATGATTGCCCTTGTGTATTTATAAAGAAATCCTCAAATGGATTTTGCATCATCTCAGTGTACGTTGATGATCTCAATATCATTGGGAGTACACATGATATAAAAGAAGCACGCAATCATTTAATGACGGAATTCGAGATGAAAGATTTGGGAAAGACCAAATTTTGCTTAGGCATACAGCTTGAGCATCTTCCCTCAGGAATTTTAGTATACCAACCTGCTTATATTCAAAAGGTTTTGGAAAAATTCAATATGGATAAATCATATCCAACCAAAACACCCATGGTTGTCAGATCCCTTGATATGAATAAAGATACTTTTAGACCTCGGGATGATGACGAAGAGATATTAGGACCTGAGTTCCCGTATCTCAGTGCTATTGGTGCGCTAATGTACCTTGCAAATTGCACCAGGCCTGATATTGCATTTGCGGTAAATTTACTAGCTAGACATAGCGCTGCTCCAACAAAACGTCATTGGACAGGAGTAAAGAATATCTTTAGATATTTACATGGCACAAAAGATCTTGGCTTATTCTATCAGAAAAACCAAGATATGACTATGGTAGGATATACTGACGCTGGCTATCTATCTGATCCTCACAATGCTAGGCCACAGACAGATTTCGTATTCTTATATGGTCGAACTGCTTTTTCATGGAAGTCACAAAAATAGACTCTCGTAGCAACTTCCACTAATCATTCTGAAATAATTGCATTATTTGAAGCATCAAAGGAATGTGTATGGCTTCGCAGGATGATTAACCACATTCAAACTTCGTGTGGTATTGGTTCATTAGGATCACCAACTATTATTTATGAAGATAATGCAGCTTGCATTGCTCAAATGCAAATGGGTTATATTAAAAGTAATATTACAAAACATATTTCTCCTAAATTGTTCTTTCCACATTCATTACAGAAAGATGGAGAAATTGATATTTTGCAAACCAAATCATGTGATTATGTAGCAGATTTATTCACAAAGTCTTTACCAAATTCAATGTTCCAGAAATATATTCATGGGATTGGTATGAGACGCTTTCGGGATTTGCAAATTTCAGGGGGAGAAAACTCCTAGAATTATAACCCGTTAGTTATCATCAGATAATAATTATTGTACTCTTTTCCTTATGAGTTTTTACATCGGTTTTCTCATAAAAGGTTTTTAATGAGGCACTATAAATTATACCATATCGTTTTCTCCTTATATTTTTCCCACAGGGTTTTAAAAGGAGTTTTCAATGGTGTATATATTACTCCTCATATTTTTCCAACAGGGTTTTTGGGGGAGGTTCTTAAATTGCTAAAATGATTCTCAAGCTGGATGACGATTATACAAGAAGCACTAGATGATGAAATATACACGAAGCACTAGATGATGGATTCTTCTAGAAGATGCGTGATTCAAGGGGGAGTGTTAGGAATAGAATTAGAGTATTTGTTAATTTACTAATTAACAAATGCTAATTAAGGAACCGACATAGGAACCGACCTTGTATTCTCTAACTGCTATGAGCAGTTGTACTTCCTCTCTCATCTTAACAACTGCTATGTGCAGTTGCCGTTTTGTCTCACGCATTGGCAACCGCATGTTGCGGTTAGAAATGCTCTCACAGAATTGTAACCGCTCCATGTATATATAGTGCTCAATCAATGAAAATCAACTACTTCTGGCAAATCACTTTTTCACTTTACATACACTACGAGAGAAACAAAAACGAGCCCCACGGAAGAACGGACGTTTGGTGGCCGAGCTGCCTGCAGGCCGGAATCTCGCGCGTGCAGTATAGCGCCGTGATGTGTGTGTGCGTCTCGCGGGTATACGGCAGATAGTAAATGCAAAAACATGTGTGCCTTGGGCTGATGTGCTAGCGCTGTACGTGGGCCTCCAGTGTGCGGGATACGCAAGCACGTCATGTGCTGCTGGGCTGATTTGAAAGTAGCACATGTAGCTTTGGGAGCAATTAATTAACGAGCGCTTCTTCGGGAGTCTCGCAACGATCAGCGTCACTTGGCGTGCTCTCAGTCATTCGTCACGTGTCGCGCTTCGGGCGTTTTCTTCGGATTTTGTTTTTTTATTTTTCCGCATGCGTTTTCGGCTTTTTAAGCGGTTTTTCTCCGGGTTTTGTTTTGACGTTTCGGTTTTCTATCGGTCTTCCTTAGCTTTTGGGTCAAAAAAATCAAAAAAAAAATTGCACGAAAAAAACACGTTTTTTTTCCTTTTACGAGAGTCACGGTTTTGTTTCCGCGAAAGGTGCGGTTGTGCTTTCGCGAGAGTCACGGTTGTACCTTTCGGAAATGAAAAAAATGTTTTCTTTTTTTCCCTTCTGTGAGAGGCACGGTATTGCTTCTGCGAGAGGCACGGTTGTGCTTTTACGAGACTCACGGTCGTGCCTTTCGAAAATTTAAAAAAAAACGCTTTTCTGTTTTTTTTCCTTCTGCGAGAGACACAGTTTTGCTTCCGCGAGAGGCACGGTTGTGCTTTCGCGAAAGTCATGGTTGTGCCTTTCGGAAAAGGAAAAAAACGCGTTTTCTAATTTTTTTTCCGCGAGAGGCACGGTTTTGCTTCCGCGAGAGGCACGGTTGTGCTTTCGCGAGAGTCACGGCCGTGCTTATCGGAAACGGGAAAAAACGTGTTTTCTTGTTTTTTTCTTCTGCGAGAGGCACGGTTGTGCTTTCGTGAGAGTCACGGTTGTGCCTCTAGGAAACGAAAAAACATATTTTCTGTTTTTTTTCCTTCCGCGAGAGGCACAGTTGTGCTCTCGTGAGAGGCACGGCTGTGCTTTTGCGAGAGTAGTTTTCTTTTTGATTAAAATTCATCAATGTGTAGTTTTCCGTTTCACAAAGAAAAATGTGCACCAAAAAAATGGCATAAAATGCATGAGCCTTTGCTAAATTTGAGGAAGAATTAAAGAAAAGGATGCGTGGGCTATCCTGGTTTTGAGGAGTTGACGGAGTCAAATCCCGTGCCGTGTACATGGGTCTGACGTGATGGGCGCGTGCCCCGCGACGTGTAGCTGGTGTGCACTCATGTGCCTGCTAGTGTACATGAGCCGGCACTGATTATTTAATACTCCAGCGCTGTCCAGCTGACTCTTTTATGACTAGAGTCAATATATTGTAGCCTCATGCGCTCCTGGCGCTGATCGCGACGAGCATTGACGGGGGTGATTATGACCTGCAGGTAGCTCGGCCACCAAAGGCCATTTTCACCCCACGGTTCCTTTTTTTCTCTTTTCCTCTTGTCTAGGGTTACCACCGTTGCTGTCAGCGTCATCTCGTGAACTACCGCAGACATGCGCTCCTGCCACTGCCCCTGCTGCCTCGTCTCCACCGGGGGCCAATAGCTCCTGTGCAACGTTTTTGAGGTGAATTGGCAAGAGTGCGACGTTGTTGGAATGAATGGCTGTGGTGCGACAATTTTGAGCAGGCAAATAGCCCACGCACGACATGGCTGTTAAATGTGGTTAAATTGGTCGTCAACCAAGCCCGCCTCTTTATGTTAGGACATGTGGGTCCAACTTAATTGTTCCTCAAAACAGCTGACCGTGCCCTGCCGCCCGACCGTGCCGGGCCCGCCACTCTACCCCCATTCTTCTCCGGTGGCGGCGGATCTTGCGTTCTCGATGGCGGCGCCGGAGCCCTCGTTCTCAACGGCGGCGGAGCCTTCGTCCTCAGAAAATGGTGAGTGAATTCAAACCCTAGTCGCCCTCCCGTTCCTCTCTCCGGCCCGTAGATCTCAGCTCATTTCCTCTGTTTTCGCTTGCGGAATCGATAGGTTGTGAGGGGAGCCCGTGGGCATACTGAGATGGAGCCGCCAGATTCAACTTCGAATAGGTAATGCGCCTCTCTCCGATCCAATTTTGCATTGCAATTAGGTGGTGGCCTCGTCTGCTTTTTCTCACGGGCTCACACTGTCCGCCACTGATAGAGGGGATGCTGCCGCTCGGACCTTCGAATTGACAGTCAATTTCTTTCCATCAAAGGCAAAATTAGTTGATGGTAGCATACAGATCATTGAGAGAGACACTATTGTTAAATGGGAGGTTGAGTTTACAGAGATTGGTCCACAAGTTCTATAGAACATGGGAGAGACGGCAGTGAAGAAATGGGTGGAAAAAATTGGCGAGAATATTGTTTGGGGTCCAGAGCAAGAAGTATCACTGTTGCGGTTTGATGATTGGAAAGGAGAGTATGTGAGAATAGAAGATGGTGAACAGATTGTTGAAGAAATCGATCGGCAAAACGGCTGGACAAGCAAACGGGCTAATTTTTTTGCTGAGCTCGTTGATCTGAACATTTTTTCGAAGGTTGGATATGTGCCATCACAATTGGCTGCGCAGATGGTAGATGATGATTGGGTACACAGAGGCCATTCATTCCCATGTGTACTGAACTTACAGTAATACCCGAGGGACAGTCGACTGGGACTGAAACTGAAACTGAAACTGCAGCAACTATTGATTGGAATGTAGTTGAATTAGATGAGCCTACTGATTTGGTCATTGCACCAATGCCTGACATTGAGATGTCCAAACTTTTTGGCATTCCAGTCGATGACAGAGATAAGCAGGAGAGGGGTGAATCTAGTTTGCCTGCTAATGCTGATGAAGAAGTAGATGGACAGTTAATGCAACAAGCTGCAGATGAGGTAGATGATGCACATGATGATGAGCTGGTGCATGTGTATGACAAAGAAAACCCTGTCATTGAAGTAGGCAAGTTGTTCCCAAGCATGAAGGAGTTTAGGATGTGTTTCAAGACTTATGCAGTGAAACATGAGTTTGATGCCAAGACTGTTTGGACTGATAGAAAGAAGTTTTATGCGAGGTGCAGAGGATTTGATGGTAGTGTGAAGCCTTGCAAGTGGTACATATCTGCTAGACTGCAACCTGATGGAAGTACTGTCAGGGTTAACCAAATCCCCAATCAACATACTTGTATTACAAGTTCACAGAGAGTATCAACCATGACATCACAACTTTGGGTTGCAGAAAAGATCACCCCAATTTTAGCCAAAACACCAAACACTACTGCGAAGAAACTCAAAGTAGACTTGGAAAAGATGTACCCCATTAAACTGAAATATACCACAATGTGGAAGGCAAAACAAAGGGCAATGAAAAATTTATATGGTGATTGGGCAAATACATTTAGGATGCTTTACAACTTCAAAGCAGAGGTGGAAAAGAGGTCACCTGGCAGTGTTGTGGAGATAGATACAGAGGTATCAGCCAAAGGTGAAGTCAAGTTCTCCAAGTTTTTTATGGCTTTGAAGCCTTGCATTGATGGGTTCAAAGCAGGGTGCCGTCCATATTTGAGCATAGACTCATCATTTTTGACAGGCAAGTGGAATGGTCAGTTGGCAGCATGCAATGCTCTAGATGGATACAACTGGATGTTTCCTATTGCTGTTGGCTTGTTTCAGTCAGAAACAGAGGCTTCATGGACATGGTTCATGATCCAGTTGAAAAGATGCCTAGGGCCAGTGTCACCTTTGGCTATACACACAGATGCATGCAAGGGGCTTGAAAATTCAGTGAAAAATGTTTTCCCACATGCTGAGCAGAGGGAGTGCTTCGGTCATTTGTGGATGAATTTGATCAAAAAATTTAGAGGAGAAGAATTTGGGCGCATGTGGCCAGCAGCAAGATCTTACACTAGACAGACACACAAATATCATCTTGATAAGATAATGGCAGCATGTGATGAGTTTGGTCCATGGCTAAACACCTACCATTCTTTGTTATGGTACAGGTCAGCATTCAACACTGCCATCAAGTGTGACCACATCAACAACAATTTGGCAGAGAGTTTCAACAACAAGGTGAAGGATTTAAAAGATTTGCCTGTGCATGGCATGGTTGACCAAATCAGGATCATGCTCATGCGGTTGTGGGAATTGAGAAGAAGGATAGGTGATTGTCTGCAAGGTGATAAGCTTCCAGCAGTGGTACAACAGGTGGTCAATAGGAGCAGATGTCTTTCACATTTGTTTGTTGAAAAATCTTCACCTTGGGGTGTTGAAGTTAGAGATAACAAAACTGGAAGGAGACATGTTGTTAACACTGAATTGCATGATTGCACTTGCCTCGAGTGGCAACACACTGGTAAACCATGTGAGCATGACATTCTCTTCTTAGCATCCCAACCGAAGATAAACATGCACCCATATTTGCATGAATATTATTCGGTAGCAAAATTCAAAGCTGCATATGCTACTCCAATTCCAGCACTAACAGATCAGTCTCAGTGGCCTGAAGTGGACATTGAATTTTGCATGTGTCCTCCCTTGACGAAAAGAAAGGCTGGCAGGCCTAAACAGAGTAGATTCAAGGCATGGTTTGAGAAAGGTGGGAGTAGTAAGAAGGGAAATAAAGATGGAAAGCCAAAAAGGGCCCAAAAAGGTAACAAAAACAGATGCAAGTTGTGCCAGGAACTTGGGCACAGAGTGGGATCTGTCAAATGCCGTTACACTCCTAATAAGCCAAAGTATGTTCTTGTTTATTTGTCTGTGTTTTGATTTGGTGCTTTTTTCCAATTACTATATATATATAACATTTTCGAAATGGCCAGGAGGAAGCGAGCAAGTCAGCCCCTTGTTGTTGAACAGTGTTGGCCGACAAAAAAAGCAAGAGTCAATGGCGGTAGAAAGAAGAGAAGTGTGCCTCAGCCTGAGCAGAGTGAAGAAAATCCTGCTGCAGTCAACATTCAGACTGAAGAAACTGCTCTCGAGGTTGAAACTGAACCTGAGCGTGTCGAGGTTCAGACTGAAGAAACCCATGTTGAGGTACACACCGAAGAAACTGAAACTGCTGTCAACATTGAGACTGAAGACACTGATCACGAGGGTGTTGGCGAGGTGTTGAAAAGACCAGTGAAAAAAACCAAGATGATCAGTGAACTTGTGTGTGTAGTTGAACCAAAAACAAGAAGTGCTAAGGCGAAGAAGGGCACGCGACGTGGTAGGAAGAGGTAGAACAGAGAACAGTTTTGAAATTTGGGGCATGTAATAATATTTGTAACTTGGTGCGTACTGCTAGTCACTATGTATCCCGTATTTCTATTCGAACTTGTTTGTTGGTACCTTGTCTAAACCAGCCAAATAAAATTCAAATTTAAATTCAAATATGGGCTCAAATTTGAATTAGGGATGGGGTATTGATGTTTTAATGCTATCTAAAGTACCTCAACTGAAATATGTTTGTTTGCTGATCATTCACAGCCCTTTTGGTAAGTTGAACTCATAGTCATGAAAAGTTTGTCTCAAATGACCTTCAAAGGTAGGGTAAACGGCCTCATATTTAAGCAAGTTTTTTTGCACCTTGTCTAAACCAGACAAATAATTTTTCTACACATCTATTCTACCTATATAGTGTAAATCTAAAGTCTCACTATTTATTGAATTAATTTTCTATTATTTACTTTTTTGGAAAAACAAGGTTTAATAGAAAACTATATATAAAACAAGTTTAAAAACATGAAAATGAGAAAAGTAAGTTAAGATCTTTCTTAGTCAATCCAAAATGAAGTTTTGGTGAGGTTTTCACACTTTTCATTTTCAAAACCCCACCTATACTCTCGGATGCCCACTACTCTCTCCCTTGAACTCCATACTACATTTTTCGAGGAATGACAATTTTGTGAAGGATTTTTCGTAAAAATGTATGTAAATCATATTTATATTTTTTTCTCGTTACTATACGACATAATAAGACTATGTGCGCAAGTTTTATATTTTTTGATTTTTTTTTGAATTAGTTATGCTCAACCCTAATCAGCCAAAACCCCTCAAAACCCCTCTCAAAACCCCTCAAAACCCCGCACACTACTGGGTCGTCGATCGTTGTGCGTGGACGGTTGAGATCAGGCACTAGGGTTAGCTACAGTGTATATCGATCCGCATGAGACGCCCTGATTGGATGAATTGGTGGGGTTTGGATCAGCCTCTCTCGTTGGGGCATCAGGACCGTTCATTTGAATCCAACGACAAGAGTTGACGCGGTGCATAGACCAAGCCTACGCAGTGCCCATTCCCATCGTTGCATGCGTGCCCGTGCCCACCCGCAGCATGCATGCTCACCCGCAGAACTGCGCCCGTGCTTACATGCGGGCCCGCTTGCATGCATGGCCTCGACGTAGCCCTGCTCCGCCACCCCTACGCAGTATGCTGTCGCATGCCTACCATTACAACCGATTGAAGGAAATATGCCCTAGAGGCAATAATAAAGTTATTATTTATTTCCTTATATATCATGATAAATGTTTATTATTCATGCTAGAATTGTATTATCCGGAAACATAATACATGTGTGAATACATAAACAAACAGAGTGTCACTAGTATGCCTCTACTTGGCTAGCTCGTTAATCAAAGATGGTTATGTTTCCTAACCATGGACAAAGAGTTGTTATTTGATTAACGGGGTCACATCATTAGTTGAATGATCTGATTGACATGACCCATTTCATTAGCTTAGCACCCGATCATTTAGTATGTTGTTATTGCTTTCTTCATGACTTATACATGTTCCTTTGACTATGAGATTATGCAACTCCCGTCTGCCGGAGGAACACTTTGGGTACTACCAAAAGTCACAACGTAACTGGGTGATTATAAAGGAGTACTACAGGTGTCTCCAAAGGTAGATGTTGGGTTGGCGTATTTCGAGATTAGGATTTGTCACTCCGATTGTCGGAGAGGTATCTCTGGGCCCTCTCGGTAATGCTCATCACATAAGCCTTGCAAGCATTGCAACTAATGTGTTAGTTGTGAGATGATGTATTACGGAACGAGTAAAGAGACTTACCGGTAACGAGATTGAACTAGGTATTGGATACCGACGATCGAATCTCGGGTAAGTAACATACCGATGACAAAGGGAACAACGTATGTTGTTATGCGGTCTGACCGATAAAGATCTTCATAGAATATGTAGGAGCCAATATGGGCATCCAGGTCCCGCTATTGGTTATTGACCGGAGACATGTCTCGGTCATGTCTACATTGTTCTCGAACTGTAGGGTCCGCACGCTTAAGGTTTCGATGACAGTTATATTATGAGTTTATGAGTTTTGATGTACCGAAGGAGTTCGGAGTCCCGGATGAGATCGGGGACATGACGAGGAGTCTCGAAATGGTCAAGACGTAAAGATCGATATATTGGACGACTATATTCGGACATCGGAAAAGTTCTGAGTGATTCGGGTATTTTCGGGAGTATCGGGGAGTTACGGGATTACGGGAGAAGTAATGGGCCTTGATGGGCTTTAGTGGGAAGAGGAAAAAGGCTGCTGCGCCCCCCCTCCCCTCTAGTCCGAATTGGACTAGGGAAAAGGGGGCCGGCCACCTTTTCTACTCCTCCACTTCCTTCTCCCTTCCTCCCCTCTTGATGGACTCCTACTAGGACTTGGAGCCCTAGTAGGACTACCATCCTGGCCGCACCAATAGCCTTGGCCGGCCTCCTCCTCCTCCATCCTTTATATACTGAGGCAGGGGGCACCCCATAGACACACAAGTTGATCTTCGTGATCGTTCCTTAGCCGTGTGCGATGCCCCCCTCCACCATATTCCACCTCGGTTATATTGTAGCGGTGCTTAGGCGAAGCCCTGCGACAGTAGTACATCAAGATCGTCACCACGCCGTCGTGCTGACGGAACTCCTCCCCGAGAGCTTTGCTGGATCGGAGCCCGGAGATCGTCATCGAGCTGAACGTGTGCCAAGAACTCGGAGGTGCCGGAGTAACGGTGCTTGGATCGGTCGGATCGTGAAGACGTACGACTACATCAACCGCGTTGATATAACGCTTCCGCTTTCGGTCTACGAGGGTACGTAGACAACACTCTCCCCTCTCGTTGCTATGCATCACCATGATCTTGCGTGTGCGTAGGAAAATTTTGAAATTACTACGTTTCCCAACAGTGGCATCCGAGCCTAGGTTTTCATGGTTTGATGTTTTGCACGAGTAGAACACAAGTGAGTTGTGGACGATACAAGTCATACTGCCTACCAGCATGTCATACTTTGGGTCAGCGGTATTGTTGGATGAGACGACCCGGACCAACCTTACGCGTACGCTTACGCGAGACCGGTTCCCTCGACGTGCTTTGCACACAGATGGCTTGCGGGAGACTGTCTCACCAACTTTAGTTGAACCGAGTATGGCTACGCCCGGTCCTTGAGAAGGTTAAATCGGAGTCTATTTGACGAAGTATCGTTGTGGTTTTGATGCGTAGGTGAGATTGGTTCTTGCTTCAGCCCGTAGCAGCCACGTAAAATTTGCAACAAACAAAGTAGAGGACGTCTAACTTGTTTTTGCAGGGCATGTTGTGATGTGATATGGTCAAGGCATGATGCTATATTTTATTGTATGAGATGATCATGTTTTGTAACCGAGTTATCGGCAACCGGCAGGAGCCGTATGGTTGTCGCTTTATTGTATGCAATGCAATCGCCCTGTAATGCTTTACTTTATCACTAAGCGGTAGCGATAGTCGTAGAAGCATAAGATTGGCGGGACGACAACGATGCTACGATGGAGATCAAGGTGTCGCGCCGGTGACGATGGTGATTATGATGGTGCTGCGGAGATGGAGATCACAAGCACAAGATGATGATGGCCATATCATATCACTTATATTGATTGCATGTGATGTTTATCTTTTATGCATCTTATCTTGCTTTGATTGACGGTAGCATTATAAGATGATTTCTCACTAATTATCAAGAAGTGTTCTCCCTGAGTATGCACCGTTGCGAAAGTTCTTCGTGCTGAGACACCACGTGATGATCGGGTGTGATAGGCTCTACGTTCAAATGCAACGGGTGCAAAACAGTTGCACACGCGGAATACTCAGGTTATACTTGACGAGCTATGCATATAAGATATGACCTCGGAACACGGAGACCGAAAGGTCGAGCGTGAATCATATAGTAGATATGATCAACATAATGATGTTCACCATTGAAACTACTCCATCTCACATGATGATCGGACATGATTTAGTTGATTTGGATCACGTGATCACTTAGAGGATTAGAGAGATGTCTATCTAAGTGGGAGTTCTTAAGTAATATGATTAATTGAACTTAAATTTATCATGAACTTAGTCCTGGTAGTATTAGCATATCTATGTTGTAGATCAATAGCTCGCGTTGTTGCTTCCCTATGTTTATTTTGATATGTTCCTAGAGAAAATTGTGTTGAATGATGTAGCAATGATGCGGATTGGATCCGTGATCTGAGGTTTATCCTCATTGCTGCACAGAAGAATTATGTCCTTGATGCACCGCTAGGTGACGGACCTATTGTAGGAGCAGATGCAGACGTTATGAACGTTTTGCTAGCTCAATATGATGACTACTTAATAGTTTAGTGCACCATGCTTAACGGCTTAGAATCGGGACTTCAAAGACGTTTTGAACGTCATGGACCATACGAGATGTTCCAGGAGTTGAAGTTAATATTTCAAGCAAATACCCGAGTTGAGAGATATGAAGTCTCCAACAAGTTCTATAGCTAAAAGATGGAGGAGAATCGCTCAACTAGTGAGCATGTGCTCAGATTATCTGGGTACTACAATCGCTTGAATCAAGTGGGAGTTAATCTTCCAGATAAGATAGTGATTGACAGAATTCTCTAGTCACCATCACCGAGTTAGTAGAACTTCGTGATGAACTATAGTATGCAAGGGATGACGAAAACAATTCCCAAGCTCTTCGTGATGCTGAAATCGACGAAGGTAGAAATCAAGAAAAATATCAAGTGTTGATGGTTGACGAGACCACTAGTTTCAAGAAAAGGGCAAAGGGAAGAAGAGGAACTTCAAGAAGAACGGCAAGCGAGTTGCTGCTCAAGTGAAGAAGCTCAAGTCTGGTCCTAAGCCTGAGACTAAGTGCTTCTACTGCAAAGGGACTGGTCACTGGAAGCGAAACTACCCCAAGTGTTTGGTGGATAAGAAGGATGGAAAAGTGAACAAAAGTATATTTGATATACATGTTATTGATGTGTACTATACTAGTGTTTATAGCAACCCCTCAGTATTTGATACTGGTTCAGTTGCTAAGAGTAGTAAATCGAAACAGGAGTTGCAGAATAAACAGAGACCAGTTAAGGGTAAAGTGACGATGTGTGTTGGAAGTAGTTCCATGATTGATGTGATCATCATCGCACACTCCCTATACTTTCGGGATTAGTGTTGAACCTAAATAAGTGTTATTTGGTGTTTGCGTTGAGCATGAATATGATTTGATCATGTTTATTGCAATACAGTTATTCATTTAAGTTAGAGAACAATTGTTGTTCTGTTTACATGAATAAAACCTTCTATGGTTATACACACCAATGAAATGGTTCGTTGAATCTCGATCGTAGTGATACACATATTCATAATATTGAAGCCAAAAGGATGCAAAGTTAATAATGATAGTGCAACTTGTTTGCGGCACTACTGTTTAAGTCATATTGGTGTAAAGCGCATGAAGAAACTCCATGCAGATGGAATTTTGGAATCACTTGATTATGAATCACTTGATGCTTGCGAACCATGCCTCATGGGCAAGATGACTGAAACTCCGTTCTCCGGAACAATGGAGCGAGCAACAGATTTGTTGGAAATCATACATAATGATGTATGTGGTTCGATGAATATTAAGGCTCGCGACAAGTATCATTATTTTCTGACCTTCACAGATGATTTGAGCAGATATGGGTATATCTACTTGATGAAACATAAGTCTGAAACATTTGAAAAGTTCAAAGAATTTCAGAGTGAAGTGGAAAATCATCGTGACAAGAAAATAAAGTTTCTAAGATCTGATCGCGGAGACAAATATTTGAGTTACGAGTTTGGTCTTCAATTAAAACAATGTGGAATAGTTTCACAAACTCATGCCACCTGGAACACCACAGCATAATGGTGTGTCCGAACGTCATAACCGTACTTTATTGGATATCGTACAATCTATTATGTTTCTTACCGATTTACCAATATCGTTTTGGGATCATGCATTAGAGACAGTTGCATTCACGTTTAATAGGGCACCATCTAAATCCGTTGAGACGACACCGTATGAATTATGGTTTAGCAATAAACCTAAGCTGTCGTTTCTTAAAGTTTGGAGTTGCGATGCTTATGTGAAAAAGTTTCATCCTGATAAGCTCGAACCCAAATCGGAGAAATGCGTCTTCATAGAATACCCAAAGGAAATTGTTGGGTACAACTTCTATCACAGATCCAAAGGCAAAATCGTTGATTAAATGAATCCTTTCTAGAGAAGGAGTTTCTCTCGAAAGAAGTGAGTGGGAGGAAAAGTAGAACTTGATAAGGTAATTGTACCTTCTCCCTTATTGGAAAGTAGTTCATCACAGAAATCTGTTCCTGTGACTACTACACCAATTAGTGAGGAAGCTAATGATGATGATCATGTAACTTCAGATCAAGTTACTACCGAATCTCGTAGGTAAACCAGAGTGAGATCCGCACCAGAGTGGTACGGTAATCTTGTCCTGGAAGTCATGTTACTAGACCATGACGAACTTGCGAACTATGAGGAAGCGATGATGAGCCCAGATTCCGCGAAATGGCTTGAGGCCATGAAATCTGAGATATGATCCATGTATGAGAACAAAAGTATGGACTTTGATGGATTTGCCCGGTGATCGCAAGCCATAGAATATAAATGGATCTTCAAGAGGAAGACGGACGCTGATAGTAGTGTTACTATCTACAAAGCTAGAATTGTCGCAAAAGGTTTTCGACAAGTTCAAAGTGTTGACTACGATGAGAGTTTCTCACTCGTATCTATGCTTAAGTCTGTCCGAATCATGTTAGCAATTGCCGCATTTTATGAAATCCGGCAAATGGATAAACAAAACTGCATTCCTTAATGGATTTATTAAAGAAGAGTTGTATACGATGCAACTAAAAGGTTTTGTCGATCCTAAAGGTGTTAAAAAAATATGCAAACTCCAGCGATCCATCTTTGGACTGGTGCAAGCATCTCGGAGTTGGAATATACGCTTTGATAAGTTGATCAAAGCATATAGTTTTATACAGACTTGCGGTGAAGCCTGTATTTACAAGAAAGTGAGTGGGAGCACTACATCATTTCTCATAAGTATATGTGAATGACATATTGTTGATCGGAAATAATGTAGAATTATTCTGCGAAGCATAAAGGAGTGTTTGAAAGGAGTTTTCGCAAAGAAAGACCTCGGTGAAGCTGCTTACATATTGAGCATCAAGATCTATAGAGATAGATCAAGACGCTTGATAAGTTTTCAATGAGTACATACCTTGACAAGATTTTGAAGTAGTTCAAAATGGAACAGTCAAAGAAAGAGTTCTTTCCTGTGTTACAAGGTATGAAGTTGAGTAAAGACTCAAAACTCGACCACGGCAGAAGATAGAAAGAGAATGAAAGTCATTCCCTATGCCTTGGCCATAGGTTCTATAAAGTATGCCATGCTATGTACCAGATCTATTGTATAACCTACACTGATTTTGGCAAGGGAGTACAATAATGATCTAGGAGTAGATCACTGGACAGCGGTCAAAATTATCCTTAGTGAAATAAGGATATGTCTCGATTATGGACGTGACAAAAAGGTTCGTCGTAAAAGGTTACGTCGATGCAAGTTTTGACACTAATCTGGATGACTCTAAGTCTCAATCTAGATACATATTGAAAGTGGGAGCAATTAACTAAAGTAGCTCCGTGCAGAGCATTGTAGACATAGAAAGTTGCAAAATACATACGGATCTGAATTTTGGAAGACCCGTTGACTAAGCTTCTCTCACAAGCAAAACATGATCACACCTTAGTACTCTTTGGGTGTTAATCACATAGCGATGTGAACTAGATTACTGACTCTAGTAAACCCTTTGGGTGTTGATCACATATCGATGTGAACTATGGGTGTTAATCACATGGTGATGTGAAGTATTGCTGGTAATCACATGGCAATGTGAACTAGATTATTAACTCTAGTGCAAGTGGGAGACTGAAGGAAATATGCCCTAGAGGCAATAATAAAGTTATTATTTATTTCCTTATATATCATGATAAATGTTTATTATTCATGCTAGAATTGTATTATCCGGAAACATAATACATGTGTGAATACATAAACAAACAGAGTGTCACTAGTATGCCTCTACTTGACTAGCTCGTTAATCAAAGATGGTTATGTTTCCTAACCATGGACAAAGAGTTGTTATTTGATTAACGGGGTCACATCATTAGTTGAATGATCTGATTGACATGACCCATTTCATTAGCTTAGCACCCGATCGTTTAGTATGTTGCTATTGCTTTCTTCATGACTTATACATGTTCCTTTGACTATGAGATTATGCAACTCCCGTTTGCCAGAGGAACACTTTGGGTACTACCAAACGTCACAACGTAACTGGGTGATTATAAAGGAGTACTACAGGTGTCTCCAAAGGTAGATGTTGGGTTGGCGTATTTCGAGATTAGGATTTGTCACTCCGATTGTCGGAGAGGTATCTCTGGGCCCTCTCGGTAATGCTCATCACATAAGCCTTGCAAGCATTGCAACTAATGTGTTAGTTGTGAGATGATGTATTACGGAACGAGTAAAGAGACTTACCGGTAACGAGATTGAACTAGGTATTGGATACCGACGATCGAATCTCGGGTAAGTAACATACCGATGACAAAGGGAACAACGTATGTTGTTATGCGGTCTGACCGATAAAGATCTTCGTAGAATATGTAGGAGCCAATATGGGCATCCAGGTCCCGCTATTGGTTATTGACCGGAGACGTGTCTCGGTCATGTCTACATTGTTCTCGAACCGTAGGGTCCGCACGCTTAAGGTTTCGATGACAGTTATATTATGAGTTTATGAGTTTTGATGTACCGAAGGAGTTCGGAGTCCCGGATGAGATCGGGGACATGACGAGGAGTCTCGAAATGGTTGAGACGTAAAGATCGATATATTGGACGATTATATTCGGACATCGGAAAGGTTCTGAGTGATTCGGGTATTTTCGGGAGTATCGGGGAGTTACGGGATTACGGGAGAAGTAATGGGCCTTGATGGGCTTTAGTGGGAAGAGGAAAAAGGCTGCTGCGCCCCCCCCCCCCTTCCCTCTAGTCCGAATTGGACTAGGGAAAAGGGGGCCGTCCACCTTTCCTACTCCTCCACTTCCTTCTCCCTTCCTCCCCTCTTGATGGACTCCTACTAGGACTTGGAGCCCTAGTAGGACACCCATCCTGGCCGCACCAATAGCCTTGGCCGGCCTCCTCCTCCTCCATCCTTTATATACTGAGGCAGGGGGCACCCCATAGACACACAAGTTGATCTTCGTGATCGTTCCTTAGCCGTGTGCAGTGCCCCCCTCCACCATATTCCACCTCGGTCATATTGTAGCGGTGCTTAGGCGAAGCCCTGCGACAGTAGTACATCAAGATCGTCACCACGCCGTCGTGCTGACGGAACTCCTCCCCGAGAGCTTTGCTGGATCGGAGCCCGGAGATCGTCATCGAGCTGAACGTGTGCCAAGAACTCGGAGGTGCCGGAGTAACGGTGCTTGGATCGGTCGGATCGTGAAGACGTACGACTACATCAACCGCATTGATATAACGCTTCCGCTTTCGGTCTACGAGGGTACGTAGACAACACTCTCCCCTCTCGTTGCTATGCATCACCATGATCTTGCGTGTGCGTAGGAAATTTTTGAAATTACTACGTTTCCCAACACCGATGCAGCCCGATGAAGACAACCAAAAAGCCAACGCTGCATGGCATGTTGTACATGGCGTGCTCCTCTTTGAGGACGCAAAACGGGCATGGGGTATCGATGTGGGTATCGATGCAGTTCAAATGGCGTGCTGCCCGTTACAAGATGGGCAAATGAAGGCGTCCGTTATTGTCACGTCTCCCTCTAGCCAGGCACTAGCAAGATGTGCAAATTAATGGGCTACGGCATGAATGCACGGGCGGCACACGCAGAGAACCCGGGGCAGGCGTGTCCCCTTGACCCACGACGGCACAGACATGTGCGTGAACCCGTCCCCCTTGACCCGCGACCGGTGGCACAGAAGGATCGCAGCCCGTTTCCCACGCTCGTGTACACACTTTCATGGGGCGCCACCAAACGCCGCCCGCCCATTAATTCTAGGGCGCCACCAAACGCCGCCCGCCCATCTTCACCGGTGAAACCACGTCGCACTTGGGCTATTTAAGCCGGGCAGTATCGTCTTCCTCTCCCTCCTCATCCACACCCCATCCTCTGCCTCCTCTTCCCTCCTTCTTCCTTCTTCTCCATCAAATTCGATCGAGCCCTCGAGCCCTCGAGCCACCCCGCGACCATGCAGTACACTGGCCCCACCTACCGCTTCCCCACAACCACGCCGGAAAGGCTCTACCCGGCCGGAGTGTATGTCGAGAGAACCCTTAGGGTTTGGGCGATCTCGAGGTGGAGGGGCGCAAGGGAGTTAACGGAGTTCTTCCTTGCGGCCGGCTTCCGCCACCTCCCCCGCGGCTCTTCTCGGATGTACCATGTTGAGGAGGTCAACCACAACGGCGTTGTGGTTGGGCTCCTCGCCACTTTCACTAACCCTTTCGATGCTTTCCATCTCCTCGGGCGAGCGTTTTGGGTAGATTGTGAGTTCATAGCTTTCACAACCTATAATATCTTCACTGACTTCAACGGCATCTTCCCCAACAACGGCGTCATGCACACGCTCCCGTACCCCATCAACATCAGGGAGGGGGAGGAGTGCAGGGCGGCGCCCGGAGGAGCGAGGGCGCCCGAGGAGCGAGGTGGCCCCGGAGGAGGAGGAGAAGAAGAACCCCAAGAACCCGCGTTTTGTGGCCCCCTATCTATCTAGCTTAGATCTATCGTATTATTTTTTTTTAAGTTGTAATAGTTATGCTACTATTATTAAGTTTTATTAGTACTTTAAGTTGTAAGGCTATCATGCCCCGTGGAACTATGAGTATGCTACTATGTAATCGTTGGGTATGCTTCTATATAATCGTTATGCTTCTATATAATCATTGGGTATGCTACTATATATATTTTGTGTTTTGTGCTATTATTGTGGATTGCTAGGGGTTGTTTTTGCTTATTATTCATGTATTGCTATGGGTTGCTATGGGCCCGGATTTCTACACCCCAATCACCACACACAACATCCTCAAAATATTGGCCAAACCATGGACATGCAACTAGGAGCCCCATGCAAACCCACTATGGACATGGGTGCAACTAGAAAATGCAAACTAATTTACTTCGGGCACTTCATGCAAGCATGCAACTCATTTATTTCATGGAACAGTAGACATGCATAAAAACAATTAACATTTAGTTTTAGTGCATCAAAAAATTATCCATCACAAAGTTTAGTGCAAGAAAAAGGCAAAATAAAAGGACAAGTAACATTTTATTGGGCCCCATTTTATTTGCCAAAGTTAGAGGTGGGCTGGTGCCCCTACGCGGGTGGGCTGGTCTTGGGCATGGTTATTTTCTCAAGGCCCATTTTCTCACGGCCCAACATCTATTCGGCAGCCCAGTTTTGTTTTTTTACTAGAAACTGAATTTGGGTGTGTACTCTGTTAACTGAAGAACAAAAACAGAGGAAACAGAGCATGAACACTGAATAGGGCCCCTGAGAATATCATTACAATAATTCATGCAAGTTTTGCTTCACACTAATTCAAATTCATCTAACAAATCCCCTGAAACTAGTTGACACACTAACTGAAACTCTAACAAATTCTAGCGATTGATGAACATCAAGTAAAATAAACCCATAGCAATGACACAACCATAAAATGCTCCAGCCATCATATTTGCTTGCTGCTTCAAATCGATCAGATGCTTTAGTTGCTTGTCAATTTTCTTCAGTTCTGCACTGTGCATCATCGGATCGGCTCTGTCCGCCAAATTGGGGGCTTGTTCCACGGCAAGCCGCCCCCCAAAATTGAGCTCTTGGGTTCCGGTTGATCCCTCCAATTTCAACCTTTCAACATAGTCATCGAGCCACTCAAAATGCCCACATTTCTTCAGAACCTGAAAAACAGTGCGCCGGAGGCGCATGAATCCTAGATCCACCGCCCTAATTCGAGGAAAAAAGAAAGAAATCGGGAGAAAGGAGACCATAGGATTGGTCAAGAACACAGATCTAACCTGCCCCAGCTGTGGCTTGCTCAAGCATTTCACAAACTCGCGCCCACGGTTGCCATTTTCTTCCCTCACACAAGTCAAACGCTTCAGAGGCTCCATGCGCGGGCAATCGGGGCATCTTGTCAACGGCAGTGGACCATACCGCGTCCATGATTGGCGGGAGGCCGAAGTCGAGCTAGACATCACTCGCCGGCGGCGCGCTTCGTTGCCGGAGCAGAGGAAGAAGAAGGTGGGAAGCAAAGGGGCAGGGCAAGCAATGGAGGGCGGGGGGGGTGGGGTGGGCTGGCTCGGGCTCGTGGCTGGCTTGGGTCGGGGCATGCTTGCGTGGATAAGTTGTGGGTCCCACCCGCATGCGAGCACGGGCATGCTTGCGTGGATAAGTTGTGGGTCCCACCCGCATGCGAGTAACTTCTAGGTCCCGCGTGTCATAACTTGAATCGCTAACCCCTCGTGTTTTTCATTTCATGGTTAAACAGAGCCATGTCGCATTGGAGCTATTGTTTGCCTCTAAAACGTCGCATCGCAGCCATTCATTCCAACAACATCGCACTCCTTCCAATTCGCATGAAAAACGTCGCACATGAGCTATTGGCCCCTCCACCGGCCACCGCCGGCTTCGCCGCCCGTCGCCGTCAAAGCCAGTCAAGATGGTGGTCGCCGTGGCGAACGGGGTGGAAGCCGCCACCGCCGCTGCAGCCGCCGCCACGACAACCACCGCCTCCGACGCCTGTTCTCGTGTGTGCGCTCGACCTCGGCTTCCTCTTCCACCTCCCTGCACGAGCCTCTCGTCCTCTGTTCGTCGTTCGGCCTCACTCCACCCGCCGCTGCACTTCTTCTGTAGACCACCATGAAGGTGAGATTGCCCCTCCGTTACCCGATATTCTTCTCTTTTTCGGATCTATTGCTGCTGTGCTTAGTGGTCGTGGATGCTCTGTCGTTGCAGGTGGTTGTCGGTTGAGTGTGAGAGCTGTAGTTCTTCATTGATAGCTGATCTTGTTCATCAATGAATTCTGCGCCTGTCATCGTCACCAAGGTATGGTTTGTGCTCTACTGATGCGTATCCACGGATGTTTCTGTGTCGATTTTGGTTCGTGCCCGTGTCACTTCATTCACGCTCATGAACTGTTTGATCTTATGTCCCCTCACTGTGATACGTTAAATTTGTTTTTCTTTTTTCAGAAATCGCACTAATCGGATCGTCGTCAGATTTGCCTTGCTGTTTAATCCGCTCAAAGGGTCATCTTTCTGTTGAGATTCGATTTTCAGCGCTTTTCCTTGCCCCTTCAGTTTATTGTGCTTTTTCTTGTATGAGATTTGCAGCAAGTTCGTACTTTTACTTCTTCTTAGAGATTCTGAGGAGAATTGTTATGTGTACCTCGACAGCGAGATTGTTCAGTTCGTTCTTCTTTTTGTTCCTAGAGATTCTGAGAAAGAATGTTATGTGCCGCTGTATAAAGATGAATTTGAAATCAATTGAGCTGTGGTGTACTCTTTAATAGGAAATGAACTTAACTGAACTTGTTGCTGACGTTTAAAATTCGGTTATCTACAGAGAAACAACAAATACCAGTGTATTGTAGATTTTCTTGTATAAGGTTCCAAGCAAGATAGTTCGGTTGGTTCTTATTTTTTTTTGTTAGAGATTTTGAGCAAGATTGTTATGTGTGACTGTGTGAAGGTGGATTTCAAGTCAATTCTGCTGTGGTGTGCACTTTAAAACAAGAACTGAGCTTGTTTGTGCCATTTAGAATACAACGATCTACAAAGAAACAACAAATAAGTTGCCAGTTTTAGAAGTGCTGCAGCAGATAGTTTGTTAGATGATTGAGACAGCTACAAGGTCATTTGACTCTCTAATCGTTCAAGTTTTCATCCAAAAGTACAGATTCACTGCTCATACACCACATGAATCGATTGGCGTTTCGAATGTGCTAAATGCACATTAAGATTCAGTTTTGCGTACTATTTCAGATACATGAATATCTTTGTCATCAATACACCCATTATATATTTATCTATTTTACTATCTCTTCTCTATTTTGCCTTTCTGATTGTACTCTGCTCTATCCATTTTGCCTTACATAGACTACTAACTGTTTTACATTTTGCCTTCTTGGTTCATCACTCTGCCCCTGCTGCCTTGTCTCCCCCGGCCATCGTCGCCTTCGCCGCCCGTCACCGTCGAGGCCAGTCAAGATGGGGTCGCCGTGGCGAACGGGGTCAAGATGGAAGCCGCCACCGCCACTGCAGCCGCCGCCTCCAATGCCTGTTCTCGTGTGTGCGCTCGACCTCAGCTTCCTCTTCCACCTCCCCGCGCGAAGATGGAGAGAGGGGGGGAGGGGGGAGGTAGGGAGAGAGATGGCTACTGTGGCGACGACGGTGGAAGCTGCTGGAGTTGGCTGAGTGATTCACGCCAAGGAAATTGAGGAGGAAGGTATGAAATAGCAGCTTATGCGTCGGAGCCAGCGAAGAAGTTGGTATCAGATCCGTCATCGTCGCCATTCTTCTGTTCGAGGACACCGTCATCCATGTGTTCCTCCTAAAGCTCCTCCTCACCACCACGGTTGGACGCCTGAGAGGCCAGCCTCCCCTCCAAGCGTAGGTACTCCCCCACTCCCTGTGTGTGTGTGTGTGTGTGTGTGTGTGTGTGTGTGTGTGTGTGACTAGATTTAATGAAGGAAACTTTGATATGGATCCATCTTGCTGTGCTGGACGAAGGGTTGGATGGAATACGAATTACATGTGCTAACATATGTTCTTGCAATGTTAACTTACCGTGGTCGTGGAGATGCAGCTAGCCCAAGATGTATTTGAACTCAATGTTACTCATATTGTAGTTTGCTAATTTGTTGATTTTATAAACATGATGTGTGCAGATCGACGCAGCCGAGGCCGCAATACTAGGATTTCAACATTTCATAGTCATGATGGGCATCACCGTCATCATAGCAAGCACACTTGTTTCTAAATGGGAGGTGGAAATGTGAGTCTTCAAGTACTAATCATGAATCTGATATCTCTGAAGAAGTACTAAGGTCGCACTGAATTTGCCGTGCATATAAATGCCTCTTAACTTCTCTTCAATTGTTTTTGGTAGAATTGCTTACCTAGGCGTTAATATATTTTGTTACAGGAATCTGCACTATGCTATTATGCTTTTAGCCACCCATCTTATTTTGTTTCGTGGTGGAATTGCTTATACTCTCAGTGATTGTCTTATTTAGTTTGTTGGGTTTTCAGCCCTGCTGACTTCTAAATAATTATTACCTGATGTTTTCTTGTATTCTTTTGTTAGTCCAGGTGCATTAGTTTGGTATATTCACGTATGTATGGGAAGTTTGTTATGCCATTTATAGGGCGTCCTATTGCTATAAATCTACTGTAGAAGTATCTAGAGATCTATTCCCATTTGCCTTCTTTTGATCACGAAACTGAACGAGATAGAAATTGCTTTTCATTGAAGATCTTATTCTGCAGGCATCGCTATAAAATATTTATCTAAACAATAGGGTAAAAAGTAATAGTTGCTCAGGGTTTACAAATAGCAATTGGAAGCAGATAAGCATCAAATAGGAGCTCATTCCACATTTCTGGTATACCAGGAAGGCAATCGTGTGCCTATTAAGATTCAGATTGGCTCTTCCATCCCCAAAACTAAGATTTTCAGATTTGAGAACTACTGGCTGGAACATGAGCACTTTAAAGATGTAGTGAGCTCCATTTGGACACAACCAGTTACAGAAACAGACAGTGCTAAAGTAATTGCAGCCAAATTTAAGAGACTGAGGAAAGGACTAAAGGTGTGGGCCAAGGGCATGTCTGATCTAAAAAAGATTATTGAAAACACCAACTTCATGATTTTATGTTGGGACACTATTGAGGAGTTCAGAGAACTAACTACTGAAGAAACCAATGGCAGAAATATCCTCAAGACTCACCTTGAAATAACACTTGATCCTCAGAGGCAATATTGGAAACAAAGAGCAACTATCAGGAAAATTAAAGTGGGTGAAGCCAATACCAAGTATTTTCAAGCTAAAGCTACCATCAAATTCAAAAACAACTGTATTGCCATGTTGCAAGATGAACAGGGCCATGAACATCAGGATCATCAAGCAAAAGCTGCTATTCTTTATAGAACTTTTAAGGCCAGATTAGGAACTAGGGTTCCAACATCCAACCCTCTTCTGTTACACCAACTGATCCAACCACATGAGGATCTCTCTGAGTTAGAAACCCCATTCACAAAGGAGGAGATTGACTATGTTATCAAACATATGCCTGCAGACAAATCTCCTGGCCCTGATGGGTTCAATGTTGCATTCCTCAAACACTGCTGGGATATTATTGCTCCTGATTTTTATAAACTCATTGCATATTTCCACTCAGGTCAAGTTAATATCCAGAGCATCAACTACTCTTACATTACCCTCATCCCTAAGAAGGATCATGCAATTACACCAGCTGATTTCAGGCATATTTCACTATTGAACCGCACTCTCAAAATCATCACCAAATTGCTAGCAAATAGACTTCGAAAACTCATCCTTGGCATGGTCCACAGAAATAAATATGGCTTTCTGAATCACAGATGTATTCAGGATTGTTTAGCATGGTCATTTGAATATATACACCAATGCCAACAAAGCAGAAAAGAAATCATTCTCCTCAAGCTGGACTTTGAAAAAGCATTTGACATGTTGAACCATGATACTATTATTGAGATCCTACAAGCTAAAGGTTTTGGGGACAAGTGGATTCATTGGATCAAAATGATTTATGGCTCTGGCTATTCATCTGTTCTGCTTAATGGTGTTCCTGGCAAGCAATTCCTCTGCAACAATGGAGTTAGGCAAGGAGACCCTCTGTCACCACTAATTTTTGTGATTGCTGTTGATTTACTACAGACTATTTTCAATGAAGCCTGCCATGCATCCATGATTGAGCCACCACTCATCCATACTTCTTGCCCTGATTATCCAATCATTCAGTATGCTGATGATACTATCTTAGTGGCAAAGGCTGACCCTAGGCAGGTGCAGCATATTAAAAATCTTCTGCTTCATTATGCTCATTACACAGGACTCAAGGTGAATTATGCAAAATCTACAATGATCTCCATTAACACCCCTCCTGAGAAGATGATTGAACTTTCAAGCATTTTAGGATGCAATATTGGTACTCTGCCACTCAATTATCTGGTGCTCCCACTGTGTCCAACCAGGCCTAAAGTTGAGGATTTTGTTCCTCTGCTTCAAAGGATTGAGACAAGACTGCTAAGCTGCTCTACCAGGCTGTCCACTGGGGACAAACTCACCCTCATTAAATCCATCTTCACAAGCATGCCCAATTTTTTCATGAGCACCCTAATGATACCCAAAACAGTGGTCAAGCAAATCAACACTTATCTTATGAACTGCTTTTGGAGAAAATATGATACCTTGGACAGAGGCGCTGTACTTATTGCCTGGGACAAAGTTAACAGACCAAAGAACCAGGGTGGACTTGGGGTTTTAGATCTCCACTTACATAACAAGACACTGTTACTGAAATTTTTGCATAAGTTCTTTAACAAAGTGGATACACCTTGGGTTCATATCATCTGGGAGAAACACTACCAGAACAGGCTACCGGGGGAGCAGAAAGTTGGATCTTTTTGGTGGAGAGATATTCTGAAACTACTCCCACTGTTTAAGCAGCATGCTATATGTAAAGCAGGTATTGGAGATTCAGTGAGCCTTTGGTCTGATCGATGGCAAGATATCCGACTCCTTAATAAATTCCCAGAGCTCCATTCATATGCTATAAATCAGACTATCTCATTGAGGGATGCCCTTTAGCATGCAGACACCAGCCAACTCTTTCACAGCTTGCATTTGAGCAATTCACATCATTGCAAACGATCATGACTGAGCAAGCTTATTCTACACATAATGATAAATGGGTATATGCATGGGCGTCACCCAATTACTCAGTTATGAAAATGTACAAAGCCATCAGAGGGGATATCCTAGCACATGACATTTTCAGAACATTGTGGAAGTCATCATGCAGACTACGACATAAAATCTTTTTCTGGCTGTTGATATGGGATCACCTCAGTACCAGAAATTTCCTCCATAGGAGATCCATGCATCTAGATGATTATAACTGTGCCCTATGTACAGATAAAACAGAGGAAACAACTATCCACCTCTTCCGGGATTGTCAATTTGCCTTAACATGTTGGCACTCCATTCTCCAAGTAAGTCCAGAGGCATATCGGTATATGATGAGATCCATCTTTCCATGAGGCTCCTTCCATCAGACTTTGTGATGGACATTATTATTTAGGGTTGCTGGGCCATCTGGATGAGTAGAAATGATAAAATCTTCAGGAGAGCTGCCCCATCAGTGGAGACATGGAAGCATTACATGAAAGAAGGACTACAAGCTTCAGAGCTCAGAGCTAAAACATCAAAGTCAGAACAGATCAGTATCTGGATCCAGCAAAACTTGTAATTTAATTATGGGTTTTCCTAAAACTGGTATTGGTTGATTTGTACTTTTCTTGTATTTGTTCTATATTATTAATGAAAATTTTACCGTAGAACACTTTGTTCTACGGTTTCGGCTCAAAAAAAAATGTTGCAGGCCATCCTATGAAGGCCTTTGACCTTTAAAATCATTAGTAGTTGATATGTTCACATGTCTTCGCTATTATGAAATCAAAGTAATAACCAAAAGCTTAACCTAGGTTCCATTGGCTGAATTGATTATAGGCATTTTACTTCAATCAAAATCCATACATCAACGGTGGATATATACACTCATCGATTTCTTTTGTAGGTTGTGGCAAACTTCAACGCTTCGTGTTGTAGGTCATGCTGTGTCATTGCATCTGTTTATGCTGAAATGTCAAAGAATTATCCTCAAGACCTCAACTGATGTTCCTGACGATTGATGTTGATGACCTAATGGTAATCCATCTTACATTTGTTTGGATTATTCACTACAAGATAAATGACCCTAAGAAGTCCAGTTGGACATGTAATATTAATCGATGCTTTGTTAGAGCATCTCCAACAGCCGCGCGGCGCGCTAAAAATCAGAATACAGCGCCGGGTGAGCCAGGTTTTGCGCGCGGCGGTGCGCTGGCTCCAGCAGCCGCCGCAAAATAAAGCGCGTCCGAGCCGCTCCAGCAGGCGCGCTATATTTCATCTTTTTTTTTCTTATGTGAACTGTGATTCGATACATATTTGGTTCCGATAATACAAATATGGAGATAGTTCGGCACATAGCCCGCTTCTACGATACAAAATAGTGCGTAGATAGTTCATAGTCTTCTTGTATGATTGAGATAGTTCATAGTTCCTCACATAGTCTGCTTCTACGATACAAAATAAAACGAAAAACTACTACTACTCGTCATTCTCTGTGTCCTCCTCCGACGTCTGAGTGTAGGCGTCAAGGAACCGCTCGTGGCTGGAGTCCTAGGACGACGCATCTTTTAGCTTGATATTGAATTTAGCGACCGCCTTCCGCGTTTGCTTGTCCTCGCGATAGACGGCTCGCTCCTTCCTCCCTCTCCGCCCTCCTCTTGACGAAGTTCCTCGTTGATGATGTCTTGCGGGAAGCGTTGGCTCCACAGCGCCATGGTTTCCTCGTCCATCTCGGCCAGGCTGAGACGGCGCTCCCGCCTCCGGTTCTTGTGACGATCCTCGTTGGTGATAAGCCGCGGGAAAGGCGCCAACTCCAGTGCCCGCTCCCGTGTCACCACATCGATGAAGTTCATGTCCCAACGGGACCGCCAGCACTCGCGCACTGCATCACGGACACGTGCGGTGAGCCATTTGCAGAGCAGGACGAGCCGAGGCAGGGATATGCAGATGGTCCAGCACACGGTGAAGGAGCACATCGGCTCCACCTCGTACCCCATGATCACATGGACCAACTACACCGTGGGCACCCCTGATGTGCGTCAAGATGCAACCTCAAGGTATCTGGGATGTTGAGCACTGCGTTGGATCCCAGGATGCAGATAGGAATGCACTGCCGGCGATGCGTGCATCATCCCCACAAAGGATAAGGCCAAGGATGTATGGAATGCCATGCGCACGATGTGCGTCAGCGTCGAGCGTGTCTGGCAAGCCAAGGCATAGAAACTGCACCAGGACTACGAGAATCTGGTGTTCAATGATGGTGAGTGTGACGAGGATTTTGCTCTGCGGCTTTCCTGGATCGTCATTGATCTGCAGGTGTTCGGATATGAGATCCATGACCAGGGGCCGAGGTAGCTTAATGCCAAATATATTTTGCAAATTCTTTCTAATAGCATAGAATATAAACTCTAAATTATGAACACAGAAATATAATGATCCAATATTATTATTGTCTTTGGGGCATACTTCCAACATGAGTTGGGTCTTAATGATGAAATTAATCGGGCCGTGCGGCAGGACCGCTCGGACCAATCAACCTAGAGATTTTGGTCCGACTTTGCACTATGATACATGAAATTGAAATCACTCCAAAGATCACTCCCACCCTCTCAGGCATGTGTGTCACTTGTTGCAACCCAGGAGTTTTCTCTTTTTTCGCCCAACAGCTTTTTGGGTCATGTGGTTGGCCAAACCAAACATGACGACCCGGGGAGAAAAACTAGTTAAACTATGTGCTTCGACATTGACCACATGACCTTCAAAAATAAAAGTAAATTTAAAGTAGATATTCTAGTTTTTAATCTCGGTGATGACTACTCCCTCCTTTCATCTATATAGGGCCTAATGCGTTTTTCAAGGCTAACTTTGACCAAATGTTAGAGCAATAATATATGACATGCAAGTTACACAAAGCATACCGTCAAATTCGTATGTGAAAGATGCTTCCAATGATATAATTTTCACATTATACATCTCATGTCCTATTAATCTTATCAATAGTCAAAGGTGATTTTGAAAATCGTATTAGGCCCTATATAGATGGAAGGAGAAAGTACTCCAATTCTTCCATGATTGCCAAGCTTTATATCTTCCACCACTTGCTTCGAATCAGATGCTATAACAATGTTCTGTAGGTCTTGTGCTAATGATAGAGCTTCTCGACAAACTATTGCTTCCAGCGCCAAAGGGTCACAGATCCCTTCGCTGACAAGGGAGGAACTGCCAATTTAATTTCCAGCGTTGTCTCTGCAAACAGCCGAGGCCGAGCTCCCCCTTCCTGGTCTTACAGCCCCATCAACATGATTTTTTGCATGTCCATGGGGGCGCCTTGGGTCGTTGGACTCCAGAACTCACAGGTGCAGCAACTAGCACACGCATATTTATTTATTTTCCTGCACAATCTCGAGCTCCGAAATGAACCTGCATACAAACGTATGCAATGCCGCCGGTGTTTGGAAGATCCCTTCATGTATAGCCTTATGTCGAGATGACCATATGGCCCATAGGGTGACCACCATCTTTCACAAACTACTCATGTGATAATGTCTCAATAAGAGAGAAGAGCCACTATCGTGCATTAGGTTCCGTTGTCACAACCAGACGTGCCACCATCTTTCACAAACTACTCATGTGATAATGTCTCAATAAGAGAGAAGAGCCACTATCGTGCATTAGGTTCCGTTGTCACAACCAGACGTTGGCCTAGTTCCTCATCAACCAGCGCCCATGCATGAACACCGTATGAACTCGTTGATGACATGTGTTTGTGAGCTCTCGCGTCTTCTGTTGGAAGTGACAGCTATTCCTCGCTTTAAGACAGATGATAGCTTGCTCTCGTGTCAGAGTCTATAGTGACGGGCCGGCCCATTGCGGCGAACATAAAACAAGAGAAGTTACAGACTTACTGTACGCGAGCGAGGGGATTCGATCCCAGGTCTCCAAGGTAATAACCAGAGCGGCTAATCACTGGCCTACTGTAGGTCTTTTTATGGACTATATGTCGCGCCCTACTTTCACGAAATGGCCCGGTTTTCTCCACTACTTTTTTCCTTTTTTATCAATCTTCCCCGTTTTTTCTCTGTTTTCAAAGACAAGGTTTACTGGTTTCGACAAATGAGTTTTCTTGTATATATTTTTTACATTTTTTTAAATGATCAACATTTTTTAAATACATGGTCAACATTTTTTTATAGACATTTAACATTTTTCAGATGATTGATTAACTTTTTTCAAACAATTGCTCAAGATTTTTCAGTATTTTTTATTCCTTGGGTTTTTCCATTTTCTTCTTCTTTTTTTCATTTTCCTTTTCCTTTGGTTCATTTTGATTCTTTTTCAGTTTTCATTTTTTTTGGTTTTCTTTGTTTCTTTTTGTTTTTCATTCTACATTCTTATATAAATGATCAATATTTTTCAAATACTTGTTCAACATTTTTATATATTTTTTTAATATTTTTCAAACACTTGTTCAACATTTTTTCTACATAACGTTTTTATAAATACTTGTTCATTTTTAAATAAATGTTCAAAAAAATTAAAATGTTTATCGAAGAGTTTTATTGTAATATATATATATATATATATATATAATATTACAAAATATAAACAAAAGTACAAAGATAAAAGTTAAAAAATATTAAACATTAAAGTTGGAAAAGGAGGACGTGACCTCCCGCGCTCGTGGGCCGGCCCAGATCGCTCGCGCCTTCAGCGAGTCCGAAGCCAGACTCGTTGAAGGCGAGATTTAGGAGCGCCCAAGATTTGCTGGTAACCGACGTGCCCATACAACCGAAATCACTAATTAAGGAGTACTCGTTGCAAAGAACACTCCACTTTCCTAGGTCGCGACAAGTGGCGCACATGCAGCACGCCGCTTGTCGCAACCTGGGAGTTTTCCCTTTTTTCGTAGATCCGTTTATTCAAAACGTTTTATCTCTTAAACCATGCGTTCAAATTTTGAACCGTTTTCACCGTTGGATTCCTCGCATCGAGATCTTCAAAACTAGATCCCATGTTGATAGGTTTTGACGAACTTTTTTTTGACGAAAAAAACCGGACGAAAAGACGGATCGGCAGCATGTTTTTTTCCCTTTCCGAAAAAGGCACCCCCGTGCCTCTCGCAAAATCACAACCGTGCCTCTCGTGGAATCAAAATCGTGACTCTCGTGTAAGGAAAAAAACAAAAAACGCGTTTTTTCCCGTTTCCGAGAGGCACGGCCGTGACTCTCGCAAAAGCACAACCGTGCCTCTCGCGAAAGCAAAACCGTGACTCTCGCGAAAGAAAAAAAAACAGAAAACGCGTATTTTTTTTCCCTTTCCGAGAGGCACGGTCATAACTTTCGCGTAAGCACAACCGTGCCTCTCGCGGAAGCAAAATCGTGACTCACACGAACGAAAAAAAAACAGAAAACGCGTTTTGTTTTTCCCTTTCCGAGAGGCACGGCCGTGACTCTCGCGAAAGCACAACCGTGCATCTCGCAAAAGCAAAACCGTGACTCTCGCAAAAGAAAAAAAACAGAAAACGCGTAATTTTTTCCCTTTCCGAGAGGCACGGTCGTGACTTTCGCGTAAGCACAACCGTGCCTCTCGCGGAAGAAAAAACGTGACTTTCACGAAAAAATGCATTTTCACAGAAAAAAAGCTAAGAAAGACCGGGGGAAAACCAAAAAATCGAAACAACCCAAAAAAACCGTTTAAAAAGCCGAAAACGCGTGTGGAAAAATAAAAAAACAAAATCCGAAGGAAGCATCCAGAGCGCAACACGTGGCGAATGGCTGAGAGCGCGCCAAGTGGCGCTGATCGTTGCGAGGCTCCCGAAGGAGCGCTCGTTAACTAGTTGCTCCCCCATACAACTGGGACCTTTCTATTTGGCGACCTGCACGCCAGGCAATGTGTGAATGCGCAGGGGTGGGGAGTCTGGCGACATCAAATGGGTTGGCTTCTCCCTCTCGTATTTTGCCTCTCGTTTGTAAGTTTCCATGTTGTTGAATAAAAAGAAAATTTTCAATAAAAAGTTAGAGAACTTGAAATTTTTTCAAAAAATCAAAAAATGTTTGTGGACTTAAAAAATGTTCGCATATTCAAAAAAAGTTTCATGATTTCGAAAAATAATTGCGTATTCAAAAAAATGTTCATCAATTTGAATAAAAATCACGAATAAAAATAATTTTCACGAATTTTTTAGAAAATGTTCGGAAAACCAAAAAATGGTCGTGAAGTTCAAAAATTGTTCCCAATTTTCAAAAAACACTTCATATGTTCAAAAAATGTTCGCTTATTCAAAACAATTCATCAATTCAAATATGTTCATGCATTTGAAAAAAAATGTTCACCGAATAAAATTGTTTGTGAATTTCAAACATCTGTTCCCAAATTTTCAAAAAATAATGTTGGCCGATTCAAGAAATGTTGACAAGTTTAAAACAATGTTCACAAGTTCAAAAAATGTTTGCAATTTTTTTAAAAGGTCATGAATTATAAAAAATGTTCATGAATGTATAAAATGTTCGTGAATTTGGAAAAAAATGTACATGATTTCAAAAAAATGCAAATTTGAAAAAAAAATGCTCAGAAGGTGCGAGCACATTCGACATGAAATCTTCAGCAATGAAACTAATCGACTTGAAGAAGATGATCGCCCCCGGGATCAGCTCGGTGCCGGAAGTCGATGAAGGAAAGGCCATCTACGCCATTGATCGATAGATGCGCAGCTCCATAGTTGGCGCCAACTGTCGTGTACTCGTGTTGCTAAATCTCACAGCAAGTGGGGGGGGGTATGAATGGAGCTTATTCTACCGAGATGCCAATGGGTGACATAGGATCATATACAGGTTCAGGTCCGTCATTTGGTGGAGGTAAAAGCCCTAGTCCTGTCTTTCTAGGAGTTTTTCTTGCATATGAGTTTGACATTTCAGATGTTCTGAACACTCACCTTAGAATCCCTGACAGGCTTATATAGACTCCACAATGCAGTAGGGTCCATTGGCTGGTCATAAGTGCTACTAAATGACATATTGAATACCGACAGTTTCATGTCCATTATGAGTGAAACGGACGCCTTAGGAAATTTTAAGGAAGCGGCTGGTAATGATTGACATTTAGATATATTATAAGTGAGCACCTTTCCTGCCTTCTCAATCCATCAGCATTCGTAGTTGTTCGATCATTGATTCTGGACATTTGTTGTATAGTGAAGCCCCATGCGTAACCCCTCTCTGAATGCTCCTGGGCATTGGACTGCTATGAAATCCCACTGGTTACATCCTGGATGATAAAGCTACTGATTGATGGGCAAATCGACTAACGGGCAAACCGAGTGATGAAGATCCCCCGACTGGTGTCCACTCTGACTGGGCCGCCACCACCTTCTGCTGGTGCTTTCCGTTCATGGGCCCAGGCATGCACTAGTGCAGAACCGGGCAATAACACCGGTTCGTAAGGACCTTTAGTGCCGGTTCTGTAACCGGCACTAAAGTGTGGGCACTAAAGCCCCCCCCCCCCCCCCCCCCGCCTAGTACCGGTTCAGCACGAACCGGTGCTAAAGGGCCATCACGTGGCATGAGCCAGCTCCGGGGGGCGGGAGCTCTTTAGTACCGGTTTTATGATTTCTTTTTCATTTAATTTTGTGTTTTCCATTTTAATTCTTTTTTGTTTGCTGGTATTTTACGATACTACACATTGTACATTTTATGCATATATATATATATATATATATATATATATATATATATATATATATATATCATAATGTCTCACAAACCACCATATTAATTCACACATACACACATGTATAGCTACATACAATTTCTCCTACATGTTGCCTTCGAAGACAGTGGCATTAGCCTAATTGGTGCCTTCGGAGTACGATGACAATTGAAAGTGGTTCATGGGGGCGCTAGCGGGTAATAGTATTCTCCCTTCGGATTTATGACCTGGTCGAGTAAAAATCCCGTTATTTCCTCTTGAAGTGCTTGTACGCGCTCCGTATCTAGGAGCTTGTCCCGCACCTCTATGAACTGTTAAGAAGGAGATCAATATGCATTTGTATTATTTGTGTGACTAGATATCGATAATGGTGTAAAAATTATGAATAGTGTTCTCACAAACGTACCCATTCCTGTCTTCGAGATCTGCTCGTTTCGGACGCCATCATGCGAATGTTCTCGCAAACGCAGAATGCACACAGATCAGTCCCCTGCGCCTGCTTCAGGGACTTTACGAGAATGGAATTTGATCAGATAATAATTAATCAAGCATGATAATTAAAGAGATGGCAGCTAGCTAGATAGCTAGTACTACTTAATTACTTACCTTGGGTCGAAATCATTTCAGCTTTTGTTTCCACTAGATGACCAGTTGCGCTAATGGCGCAAAGGCCAAGGGTAAGCCATGTATTGAAAGAGTGTACATTAATATTATCCGGGCACATACTGAAACATATGAGAAAATTTCCACTTACTATAAGTAGAAGCGATGCAACACCCATATAATATACAAGGACATATCAGTATTAACAGAACCGTTAATTAGTCAGACAGAAATCCACACCCGAGAAGCACATTCCACAGGGTTAAAACTTTTAAGCCTCACATTCCCAAGCAATCTTAAGGAGGGCCAACAGAATTGAAATCACCGATGCAAAGTATCAGCAGTTAGAAATAATTATACACACAGCTTCTTTATTGTGGTCATATGATGATGAAATCAGTACGTAAATCAGCACCAAGGATAGCCGGTCAGAGAAACAAAAATTCTGCATCCCACTAAACAACACTATTATGCAGGACTCGTTTTAAAAGGCCCTCAGTTCTAATTTCTATAAGAGCTTGAAGCTTTGGAGCCAAGGCTACGAACCTTCTCTATTGTGACTTCTAAATGTACCTATGAAAGTAAGGATCAGGAACATTCTCTATTAAACCAACAAACTGAACAATGAGAACTTGAAATATGTAAAAGTACTAATGAAAGTATTTAATCTGTGCATGTACAGTGGACAAAGATTACAACACACGGCATGTTGCAAACATCCTAACCAGCGTACTTTTAATGTAACATGAGAACTTGAAATGTGTTAAATAGAGAGAAAAGGCTAATGACCTGTCTACAAAATAGAAGTGAATAGAATATTTACTATAATGTAACATGAGAACTTGAAATATGTTAAATAGAGAGAAAGGGCTAATGTCTGGTCTAACGAACAGAACAAATTTGAATATCAGTTTCGCCAACCCTGGATGATCCAACTCACTTCGTATAATCCAGGAAATTAGGGAGCAAATATAAGTAATCCTTCAAGACGCTAGCAACATCTTCAGGATATAAGAATCATTTCGGGTGAAAAGTTGAATATAGTAGTAACCTTTTTTGAAGCACACAAACGCATATATAATCCTTTTGTTATATCATCTAGATCATCCCTGCAAGTACAGGTAAAATCAGATCAATCTCCATTAGCAGACGAACCCCATGCCATGCCAAGAACATGCATGGTGGTGGTGATAAATGTTCTTCTCCGGATTCGACGGAAGGCGTGTAGTGGGGTACTCACCGAGGAAATCGCTGTCGGACAGGCCCTTGGCATCGAACAGAAGACCGCACCTCGTTGCATTCTTCTCCTGCCGTTGTAGCTCCCTCTCCTCTGTCCCCTCGAAATTAAGGAAAGAGCAGTAAAGTAGTGAACTGAACATCGAAAGCGAGCAGAGGTAGCTAAGACGTATAACTCAAACAACAATTTCTTTCGCCCAAACAAACTAAAAGAATTTTATGTTTGGTAGCATATATCCAACGGAACAAACATGTTGTATGTCTTATTTCCTTGACACACATATACCGACCAATAAAATGGTTCACACCTTCTTTTATACATATAGGCAAGCCAACCATCCAAACGGTCTATGTATGTCACTAAATCAATAATCTAAAACCAGCAAGCAACATGCTTGAGGGAAACACATGCTACTCTCACAAGCACGATCTGGTTCACAGGAATTAGATACAGATTGTTTACATAAACAAAGGGAAACACATGGTATTCTCCCAAGCAAAACCAGAAACCTCAATAAATGATCGGAGGCCAAGTTCACATATGCTCCAGCCATGATTTGCCCCCAATTTTCTGCAACCAAAATGAAAGTGTGTCATTAATTTAGCAGTGGGTACAAGCACAGACTTAACAAGGGACAATCCTAACTTGGGATTCAGAGGCAAGAAACAGTTCGAACATGTGTGCGTGACTAATTTAGTAGCTGGTACAACCACTTAACAGGGGACAATTCTGACCTAGGTTTCAGAGGGAAATGGTTAAAGAGGTAGTAGGATTTAAGTCCTAAATAGTGTAGCATGTAAAATATTATGACATCACTACATAGACAGAGCTCTATGTACTTCTAAAAGATAAGATATAAACATGTGTAACTGTGATCGTTCCTAGTTACATGCCTATGCTAAGCTTCAGTCGACTTATAAGTTTGTTATTACTTATAACTACAGAACATGTCAAAATCATAAATTAGAGTTAACTCTATCTCTACCATTATGTTTTTCATACAAGATTGTCAAATTTTACCAATCATGTTTATCGAAAAAAATCAAATAGTTTGAAAAATGGACCCAATCATGTTTAGGAGAAGTTATGTACATGCAACCTAGAGAAACAGTTTATAAAGTACATAAATCCAATACAAATTACCTCAAGGGCAGCTTCCAACGATTCAGATGAGAGACCCAGTTCTGATTGTATATCACCAACACTAACTTTTCCTTGGTCAATTAGCTGCCAAGTAAAAGCATAAAACCCACTTAACTAATAACACCAAAACATATGTACAAAAATCTTGATCTGTAAGATTAGCAGGTACCTTTCTAAGAAATGTAGAAACATCACCAGAATTGCTCACAAGATTCCCAGCTCTTGTAGGCTGATCAACAACCATATTTGTGCATTGAACTTGTTGATTTTCCGTGCCTCCAACATCACATGTTGAGGTAACGAGCTCTGTTGTCTGCGCTTTGTTTAGGCTGGACAAACCTGAGCTCATGGATGTGAGGTTCATGAATTTGTCTTTACTCTTGCGCTTAGATCTTATCAGAATTTTCATCATCCAGCCCAACTTATGTGGTATCCTGTTCAGCAACACTATTGACAAGGTGTATGGAGCTAATTCCTCTGACTCTAGAATGCTTTGAGCAAAATATCCACAAGTCAACCTACAAACATATATATACAAGAAAAATATTAGCAAACATAAACAACCAAGGCAAACAACATACACGAGAAGAAATAGCCTACCATTCTTAAGCCCAGATTTTCCCCATATCTGCACCTAATGTTTCTTTTCTATCTTGCGCATATAGGATGAAAACAAGCCCGACATGTCCCTGAAAAAATAAGCAGTTAATAACCAAAAAGCAACATATATCAACAAGGTTAAAGAAAGTGTTAGGTCACCTGGTGGCCAGATCCATCCCTTTGTGTTCACCAGCAGGGGAGTACGTGAGAGAAGAAGAGATCTGGAAGAAGGGATGGGTGGGGAGCAGTAGAGAGGAGACAATACCAAAGAAATGACGTCGCGCATCCGCCGCGCGCCTTGTCCGGGGAGGAGGTCCGGCCCTGCCACACCCCTCTTCTCCCCTTAACGTCCCTCCTCTTATCTCTCTCCCTCTCATCTTCTCACCCCTCGCTCCTCTCCAGATGCCCCCACACTCTCCTCCTCCTCCTCCACCCCCATCTCATCCAGCACAAAGGGCGAGAGTGAACCAAGGACTGATAACTTGATCGAGGAAGAAACTTCATTTCCTTAATAGCATTTGGCAGATTAGAATAAACATGAAGTACCATCAGGTTGATCTCTAATTTTTACTGAACTAACAAAAACACATTTTACACTGCCCACGTACTACTATTACTGTCCATTTGGAGTAGAATTTGTAAGTGAATGTTTATCTACTGCTGCACTCAGGTTAACTTGAATTAGGCCGAATGAATCAGATACTTCTGCCATTGGCATGAACAGGTCAATAGGGCATGCACACTATAGTGACTATACTGCCACTTCTACTTCAGAAGTAAAACTTTTTGTATCTTTGATCATGTTTCTAAGAAAAAGTATCAAGGGAACCAGCTGTGAGGATAAATAAACGACCAAATTTAGAAGTGTTGTACTTCAGGTACCTAGCGGCAACGACACTGATCACCTGGTCTCTGAAGAACACATCCAACTCTTCCTGCTATCCTGCAACACGTGGCCACCCCAAGCCTGAAATCCTCGATGCTCCAACCAACCTCTGAGTGGCAGTAAGGCGAAACCAAGATCGATGTCATGATGAAGCTTTCCAAAAAAATCAGTGTTCTGAACTAATGCATCTAATCAATTTGCCTGTACTCTATTTCTATGCACTAAGTGTGCCGAACCGCTAAGGAAAAAACATATTTTATGTTATCATATGTAATCAAATACTATGGTAAATGCAATGTATCACCTGTATGGAGCAGCACATGATATATTTATTACTACAAAAGTAGGGCGTGCCAATTATACAGGATAACTTAGTAGTCTCTTAAGGTGCGTTACACATGTCGGATATTACATATTCTAAAAGAATTATTCGCCTCTTTTTTAAGCATTAGAAAGGATACAAAATATTGGTACATTGGAAAGCACTTTTTTACAAATAACTCTGGGTCTGTCCAGGTACCTTAGAACCGGAACATGGAGGAAAACAGACAAATCAACACACAAATACACCATTATTTTACAGGCCTATACTCAAATGCAAAGGACAGAGGCAATAAGTGATAGCATATAACCGGAAATGTCATATGTCATATATCAACATATACAGTAGGACCTATGATAAACCCACATTTCCTGGGTCAACATATCTTTATTAACCATGCTAGAGCAATGAGACACAAATATTCATTATTTCGCAGGCCTATACTCAAATTTGAAGGACAAAGGTAATAAGTGATAGCATTATTTCTTGTGTAGCTTCATCGCAACCAACTACATCCATAAAAAAACACCTACATCAACCGAGGAGCAGGAGTTGTCAGGGAGATACAGCCAATATCATGTAAACCAAAAGCGAATACTACTGCAAATCTGAAAAATGAGGACTCTGCGAGCTCCAGAATTACTTTTCAATAGACCTAAATATTTCCGATTGCCTTTTTTTGGAGTATAGTACCAAAAGGAACGGTAAAGAGAATGATACGGAAAAAAAGAACTAACCTTATTTTTGGAATTTCTGTCCATCTTTATTACTGTTGCTTTTCCGATGTTTGTAGAAGGTTTAGTCTAAGTAAAACAGGGGATTCCATCCAGTGAATATCAAGGGGATACATGATCAGTCTGAAACTTGACTCGATAGGCTGAATATACACAATGAAACACAGGTTTCGGTGAGATTATCAGATTCACACAGGAAAGTTGCTTTGAACGTTAACGAAATAGAATGTATGAGTTCCAAAAGTTCCCCTCTAATTGTTACACATATAATTGGTGCAAGCAAACTTGGCACTAAAAGCAAGATCTTTTATCACTACCAAATGCCTCATAAAGTAGAACCAACCTACAGAATCAGTTTGCACCAAGCTAGATTGTGTTCGAATTTTATAGGAAGGATAGTTCGCTAAGCAGTAGGACACAACACGCATAGTAGCCAGGCTAAACAGACTTTATGGGAGTAAACTAAAGTGATCAGGTAGGTAAATATAAAAAGGTGAGCAGATTGACCAATATTATGCTTGGAGTAAGATTACTAATTACTAAACAAGCACTACTGCAGTACCATGCTGAATGAATATGGATTCAACCTTAGTCAGTCCAACTCTTGGTTGTTGTTATATTGAACACTCTGCTACCCAGTCACCTCCATTTTTACTATTATTATATATCTCATCAGTTATATGCATATGCATGAACAATAGTAGAAAGTACTGAAATTGAGCCAATCTTTGAGAGGGTTGTTACCTTCACATTGATAGCAAGGCTATCCACAACCAGAATAGAAGCAAAATCCACCTGAAATAACTTACATATATCATCCCTCAATATATTTAAATGGAAACATTAACATTTGGTCAAGGTATAGAAGTGTCAAAATCAAGAAAATGAAAGAGTGATACAAGACATAGATGTGTTTGCTGTTAAAAAAATAGAACTCATGTGCTGTGTGCTACTACTGTAAAAAGACGGGCATTACACAGTCTGTCAGTTGTTAGCACGGACATTACATAGTCTGTCAGTACTTAGCTGTGACAAACTGTATATTGCAATGCTAAAAGTATGAACCCAAGTGTTCATGTTGCAGACTCGGCACATCGAATTTATAATAGTTCATCGTGCCCAACAGACTAAGCACATGAACAGAGAATGCATTATAAAACCAATTGCCTTTTAAATTGGTAAACTGGTTTATAAATTTTGATGTGCACCTGTTTTCCCGAGTCAAGACTTGCATAGCTCTGTGTGATGTTTGCACTTTTTAATCTAATGTTTGGAACCAAAAGTAGAAATCATATGCTTGAACTAAAACATTCCTCTCTTCAACTAAATATATCATTGTGACCAAGCACACACAATCCAATAACTAAAATACTACAGTTATTTGGTTACAAAAAGAAACTTAAGTATGGAATGAACAGAAGATAAATAGTATAACTGTTTCACAAACTAATATAGCTACAACTTGTTTTCTAGTATATCTTGCAGAGTCGCATTCATGACCAGATACCACGTAAGTAAGCTCTATATTGTACTTGCCTTAATAGAGGTTGAGTGTTGCACGATGAGTTTTGTAGCGTCCGTATGATCCTTGTTCATGTGGCCCTGTGGAATACATGCAGCTAACTTGAGCATAAGTACGCCAAATTAAGATCAATAATGGCCAATGCTACAGCATCAGCTTGATTAGCTGAAATTAATGAGAATGATATACACACTACGCCGACTGAACTTTGTACACACTTAAGACAGCAAAACCAATTCATGGAGTTCTACAATAATTATCTGTCCTTGTTAGCTCACATAAGCTTGATTAGCTGAAATTAATCAGAATGATATACACACTACGCCGACTGAACTTTGTACACACTTAAGACAGCAAAACCAATGCATGGAGTTCTACAATAATTATATCTCCTGCTTGTTAGCTCAGCAGCTTGTAGCTAGCAAAGCTCTAGTATTCACATGGAGTGTAAAACAAATGGCTGGAAACAACATTAACCTGGCTTTACCTAAGTTAGTAAATAGAAGGAAAATCAATTGGGAACCGACATCAAGATTTGATTGTTCCAACAGGGAATGACTGAACATTTATCCGGACAACAACAAATCTGATCTGCTGTTTATAGTGTTCAAGTGCAGCATCTGATTTGGTGTGATCCTCAGACATAGCAACTGTGAGGAAAAATACAGAAAAGTTCAGGTAATCTGACCCTATGCTGCAAGGAACAGATTGAGGATTTAATAACCGGCCAATGCAGCATCAAATACGGTTACTGGTAAGTGGCAAGAAAACTGCATGTATAACAGTATATATCACCGCAGACAGAGGTGATTAGCTTTCAAGGGGATAAATACCTTTGGTGTAGCCGCTGTAGGTGACACTGGACGGACCAATGTTCTTGTTCCTCCGGCAAACTCGGTGGCGACATTGTATGCTTTGTGCAAATTTCGACGGAATTTGATGGAGATTATGGCCCAAGGACGCAAATTGATGGAGATTCCGGCCCAGGACCCCTCCATCTTATAGCAGCCAAGTTAAATCCGGGTAGGGCACTCAATTGATCTGTGTTGGACGATGACACGGTCATGAATTCAGTCCAAATCAGACAGTGGAGTAGGATCTCAGAGATTGAGAAGCTTACCTACAGTTCACGCAGCCCAGCAGATGCGTATGGGCTTCTGCTGCCCGCTGCCTCTGCTTGCCACTGCTCCTCCCCGCGAACTCGACGGCGTCCATGTGCGGGGGCAGGCGGAGGCCGACGCCGGCGAACAGGCAGTGGAGCACGTCGACGGAGCTGTGGTCGAGGTCATGGGCGCCTCAAACATACAACACAAGCACACTGTACAGTAGTAGCCCCTCTCCCCCTTGACCAGCGCCGATGGCCACTACCCCGCGGCGGAGTCTGTGGCAGATGGATTAGGGAGGAGATGAGCCGCCCACCATCGTCTCCCCTCTCCTCTACAACGGCTCGCTCCTCTGGTGCGGGAGGCAAGCGCGCGGGCACTGGGTGCGTGGAGAAGGAAGGAGAGGAGACGGAGATGGAACGGAGAGGGAGATGGAGAGGAGATAGAGGAGGGCTGGCGGCGTGGGTGGCTGGAGGCGAGCATGGACGAGGAGGGAGGGAGGGAGGAGAGGAGGAGGCGGGGTAGCGACGGCTGGTTCGTGACGGACGCTCCGAGGCTTGTGGACGCGGAGGCGAGCTTCTCCGGCGGCAGCGGCGACATGATAGGGGGCAGGGAGGCGGGCGCGGGTCGAGGGGGAGAGAGAGGTGAGGCAGGAGGAAGAGGAAAGGGGGCGACGCGAGTGCGGGAGGAGCAGCGGCTAGGTCTTCTCCACACGAGCGGCTCCCCTTTTATACTCCGGTGCGTGAAATGACGAAAATGCCCCCGACGGGGCATCGAATTAACATGCGGTGGCATAACGATTTAAAGGCGATGTGGAGGCAACGGTTGTGACTATGAGTCTAGGAGGGTTTATATGTTCCATTCGCCTTCCGTGACGCTGATGAACCTTGCCCAAGCCCTGCCCGCCGACAAAGAAAATGAATAAAGGGGTTATTAAATAGTTCATATCAGGAAATGACGAACTAAATAGGCCGAGATATATAATTAATAATGATTGAAATTACCTGTTGACTATCCCATACAAGATGTTGTAGTCAGTTTTCAGTTTGAGTAGTGAGTCCAGTATTTCAACTGTTCCGGCGTCAACTTCAATGATACACAAGATCAAGTGAAATCTGCATGCACACACGTTTGCATGTCTTAATTAAGCGGGCATATGTAAGCAAAAACATGTAGCTAGCTAGTAGGCAAGAACAGAGAATTTGTAGTCCAAGACAATGTGACTCACTGGACGTTGTAAGGAAGTAGTATATGTTCATTGTATTTGAGGCGCTTCAAGAACTCTAGCATGCTGTCCTCTACATGCTTTTCATGATATGCATCTATTTTCCATGTGTATTCATTAACGGTGTTTGGGTCAATGAACCCAATGCCATAGCGCCCACCTTTTCTCATTTCATACATCTGCATCCTGCATAATACCATAGAAAAGAATATAGTGAGGATAATTACAGGTAATGATTGATTAAAAGGATCACTACAGCTAGCTTGAGAGACTTAAATTACAGAAAGAAATCACTTACAGACAATAGCAACTGACGATAGATTTGTCGAGTGCGTCTTGATTGTATAACTAAAACAGTTCAGAATACTCAACGGACACAGCTTTCTCATGGTAGTAATGATCCTTCTTGACATACACCATGAGGGACTCTCGATTGGAAATCTTGATAATGTTCATGTACCATTGATGCAATTCATACATTCTTGTTGGGAGCTTCTTGACCTCGTCTGGCTCTACCAAAGGTTGGCCCCTGACATATTTCCGTTTTATTTCCTCCTCTCTAAGCGAAGACATGGGCTCGATCTCGAGGAGTTGTCCAACAGTGATCTTGAGCATTTCAGCCTGCATTATATGATCCTCGATTATTACCACATTGCCCAGCTGGGGAACGTTAACGGTTTGCCCACAATAATATTGGGCGCACGTACTCTCATGTGTTGTTGGCACAACTGAAGGAAATATGCCCTAGAGGCAATAATAAAGTTATTATTTATTTCCTTATTTCATGATAAATGTTTATTATTCATGCTAGAATTGTATTAACCGGAAACATGATACATGTGTGAATACATAGACAAACAGAGTGTCACTAGTATGCCTCTACTTGACTAGCTCGTTGATCAAAGATGGTTAAGTTTCCTAGCCATAGACATGAGTTGTCATTTGATTAACGGGATCACATCATTAGGAGAATGATGTGATTGACATGACCCATTCCGTTAGCTTAGCACTCGATCGTTTAGTATGTTGCTATTGCTTTCTTCATGACTTATACATGTTCCTATGACAATGAGATTATGCAACTCCCGTTTGCCGGAGGAACACTTTGTGTGCTACCAAACGTCACAACATAACTGGGTGATTATAAAGGAGCTCTACAGGTGTCCCCAAAGGTACATGTTGGGTTGGCGTATTTCGAGATTAGGATTTGTCACTCCGATTGTCGGAGAGGTATCTCTGGGCCCTCTCGGTAATGCACATCACATAAGCATTGCAAGCATTGCAACTAATAAGTTAGTTGCGAGATGATGTATTACGGAACGAGTAAAGAGATTTGCCGGTAACGAGATTGAACTAGGTATTGAGATACCGACGATCGAATCTCGGGCAAGTAACATACCGATGACAAAGGGAACAACGTATGTTGTTATGCGGTCTGACCGATAAAGATCTTCGTAGAATATGTAGGAGCCAATATGAGCATCCAGGTTCCGCTATTGGTTATTGACCGGAGACATGTCTCGGTCATGTCTACATTGTTCTCGAACCGTAGGGTCTGCACGCTTAAGGTTTTGATGACAGTTATATTATGAAATTATGAGTTTTGATGTACCAAAGGAGTTCGAAGTCCCGGATGAGATCGGGGACATGACGAGGAGTCTCGAAATGGTCGAGACGTAAAGATCGATATATTGGACGACTATATTCGGACATCGGAAAGGTTCTGAGTGGTTCGGGTATTTTTCGGAGTACCGGGGAGTTACGGGAATACGGGGGAGAAGTATTGGGCCTTATTGGGCCATACGGGAAAGAGAGAGGGGCTGCCTAGGTCAGGTCGCGCGCCCTCCCAAGGCCTAGTCCGAATTGGACTAGGGGGAGGGGTTGCGCCCCCTCCTTCCTTCCCTTCTCTTTTCCCCTTCCTTGTCTCCTACTCCTAGTACATGGAAGGACTCCTAGTTGGACTAGGAAAGAGGGAATCCTACTCCCGGTGGGAGTAGGACTCCCTAGGGCGCGCCATAGAGAGGGCCGGCCCTCCCCTCCTCCACTCCTTTAAATACGGGGGCAGGGGGCACCCCATAGACACACAAGTTGATCTTCGTGATCGTTCCTTAGCCGTGTGCGGTGCCCCCCTCCACGATATTACACCTCGATCATATTGTAGCGGTGCTTAGGCGAAGCCCTGCGACGGTTGAACATCAAGATCGTCACCACGCCGTCGTGCTGACGGAACTCCTCCCCCAAGCTTTGCTGGATCGGAGCCCGGGGAGCGTCATCGAGCTGGACGTGTGCTAAGAACTCGGAGATGCCAGAGTAACGGTGCTTGGATCGGTCGGATCGGGAAGACGTACGACTACTTCCTCTACGTTGTGTCAACGCTTCCGCTTCGGTCTACGAGGGTACGTAGACAATACTCTCCCCTCTCGTTGCTATGCATCACCATGATCTTGCGTGTGCGTAGGAAATTTTTTGAAATTACTACGTTCTCCAACAGTGGTATCAGAGCCTAGGTTTTTATGGTTTGATGTTATATGCACGAGTAGAACACAAGTGAGTTGTGGGTGATATAAGTCATACTGCTTACCAGCATGTCATACTTTGGTTCGGCGGTATTGTTGGATGAAGCGGTCCGGACCGACATTACGCGTACGCTTACGCGAGACTGGTTCTACCGACGTGCTTTGCACACAGGTGGCTGGCGGGTGTCAGTTTCTCCAACTTTAGTTGAACCGAGTGTGGCTACGCCCGGTCCTTGCGAAGGTTAAAACAACACCAACTTGACAAACTATCGTTGTGGTTTTGATGCGTAGGTAAGAACGGTTCTTGCTAAGCCCAGTAGCAGCCACGTAAAACTTGCAACAACAAAGTAGAGGACGTCTAACTTGTTTTTGCAGGGCATGTTGTGATGTGATATGGTCAAGACGTGATGAGATATAAGTTGTTGTATAAGATGATCATGTTTTTGTTGAAGTTATCGGCAACTGGCAAAAGCCTTATGGTTATCTCTCTATTGCATAAGATGCAAGCGCCAAATAATTGCTTTACTTTATCGTTATACGATAGCAATAGTTGCAAGAGCAATAGTTGGCGAGATGACCATGTGACGACTTATTGATATAGATCAAGATGATGGAGATCATGGTGTCATGCCGGTGACGATGGAAATCATGACGATGCTTTGGAGATGGAGATCAAAGGCACAAGACGATGATGGCCATATCATGTCACATATTTTGATTGCATGTGATGTTTATCTTTTATACATCTTATCTTGCTTTGATTGACGGTAGCATTTTAAGATGATCTCTCACTAATTATCAAGAAGTGTTCTCCCTGAGTATGCACCATTGCGAAAGTTCTTCGTGCTGAGACACCGCATGATGATCGGGTGTGATAGGCTCTACGTTCAAATACAACGGGTGCAAAACAGTTGCACACGCGGAATACTCAGGTTATACTTGACGAGCCAAGCATATGCAGATATGGCCTCGGAACACGGAGACCGAAAGGTCGAGCGTGAATCATATAGTAGATATGATCAACATAGTGATGTTCACCAATGAAACTACTCCATCTCACGTGATGATCGGACATGGTTTAGTTGATTTGCATCACGTGATCACTTAGAGGATTAGAGGGATGTCTATCTAAGTGGGAGTTCTTAAGTAATATGATTAATTGAACTTTAATTTATCATGAACTTAGTCCTGGTAGTATTAGCATATCTATGTTGTAGATCAATAGCTCGCGTTGTTGCTTTCATATGTTAATTTTGATATGTTCCTAGAGAAAATTGTGTTGAAAGATGTTAGTAGCAATGATGCGGATTGGATCCGTGATCTGAGGTTTATCCTCATTGCTGCACAGAAGAATTATGTCCTTGATGCACCGCTAGGTGACGAACCTATTGCAGGAGCAGATGCAAACGTTATGAACGTTCGGCTAGCTCAATATGATGACTACTTGATAGTTTAGTGCACCATGCTTAACGGCTTAGAATTGGGACTTCAAAGACATTTTGAACGGCATGGACCATATGAGATGATTCCAGGAGTTGAAGTTAATATTTCAAGCAAATACCCGAGTTGAGAGATATGAAGTCTCCAACAAGTTCTATAGCTAAAAGATGGAGGAGAATCGCTCAACTAGTGAGCATGTGCTCAGATTGTCTGGGTACTACAATCGCTTGAATCAAGTGTGAGTTAATCTTCCAGATAAGATAGTGATTGACAGAATTCTCTAGTCACCATCACCAAGTTAGTAGAATTTCGTGATGAACTATAATATGCAAGGGATAACGGAAGTAATTCCCAAGCTCTTCGTGATGCTGAAATCGACGAAGGTAGAAATCAAGAAAAACATCAAGTGTTGATGGTTAACAAGATCACTAGTTTCAAGAAAAGGGCAAAGGGAAGAAGGGGAACTTCAAGAAGAACGGCAAGCAAGTTGCTTCTCAAGTGAAGAAACCCAAGTCTGGTCCTAAGCCTGAGACTTAGTGCTTCTACTGCAAAGGGATTGGTCAGTGGAAGCGGAACTACCCCAAGTATTTGGTGGATAAGAAAGGATGGCAAAGTAAACAAAGGTAAATTTGATATACATGTTATTGATGTATACTTTACTAGTGTTCATAGCAACCCCTCAGTATTTGGTACTAGTTCAGTTGCTATGATTAGTAACTTGAAATGGGAGTTGCAGAATAAACAGAGACTAGTTAAGGGTGAAGTGACGATGTGTGTTGGAAGTAGTTCCAAGATTGATATGATCATCATCGCACACTCACTATACTTTCGGGATTAGTGTTGCACTTAAATAAGTGTTATTTGGTGTTTGCGTTGAGCATAAATATGATTTGATCATTGCAATACGGTTATTCATTTAAGTTAGAGAACAATTGTTGTTCTGCTTACATGAATAGAACCTTCGATGGTCATACACCCAATGAAAATAGTTTGTTGGATCTCGATCGCAGTGATACACATATTCATGGGATTGGTATGAGACGCTTTCGGGATTTGCAAATTTCAGGGGGAGAAAACTCCTAGAATTATAACCCGTTAGTTATCATCAGATAATAATTATTGTACTCTTTTCCTTATGAGTTTTTACATCGGTTTTCTCATAAAAGGTTTTTAATGAGGCACTATAAATTATACCATATCGTTTTCTCCTTATATTTTTCACACAGGGTTTTAAAAGGAGTTTTCAATGGTGTATATATTACTCCTCATATTTTTCCAACAGGGTTTTTGGGGGAGGTTCTTAAATTGCTAAAATGATTCTCAAGCTGGATGACGATTATACAAGAAGCACTAGATGATGAAATATACACGAAGCACTAGATGATGGATTCTTCTAGAAGATGCGTGATTCAAGGGGGAGTGTTAGGAATAGAATTAGAGTATTTGTTAATTTACTAATTAACAAATGCTAATTAAGGAACCGACATAGGAACCGACCTTGTATTCTCTAACTGCTATGAGCAGTTGTACTTCCTCTCTCATCTTAACAACTGCTATGTGCAGTTGCCGTTTTGTCTCACGCATTGGCAACCGCATATTGCGGTTAGAAATGCTCTCACAGAATTGTAACCGCTCCATGTATATATAGTGCTCAATCAATGAAAATCAACTACTTCTGGCAAATCACTTTTTCACTTTACATACACTACGAGAGAAACAAAAACGAGCCCCACGGAAGAACGGACGTTTGGTGGCCGAGCTGCCTGCAGGCCGGAATCTCGCGCGTGCAGTATAGCGCCGTGATGTGTGTGTGCCTATTGTCTCGCGGGTATACGGCAGATAGTAAATGCAAATACATGTGTGCCTTGGGCTGATGTGCTAGCGCTGTACGTGGGCCTCCAGTGTGCGGGATACGCAAGCACGTCATGTGCTGCTGGGCTGATTTGAAAGTAGCACATGTAGCTTTGGGAGCAATTAATTAACGAGCGCTTCTTCGGGAGTCTCGCAACGATCAGCGTCACTTGGCGTGCTCTCAGTCATTCGTCACGTGTCGCGCTTTGGGCGTTTTCTTCGGATTTTGTTTTTTTATTTTTTCGCATGCGTTTTCGGCTTTTTAAGCGGTTTTTCTCCGGGTTTTGTTTTGACGTTTCGGTTTTCTATCGGTCTTCCTTAGCTTTTGGGTCAAAAAAATCAAAAAAAAATTGCACGAAAAAAACACGTTTTTTTTCCTTTTACGAGAGTCACGGTTTTGTTTCCGCGAAAGGTGCGGTTGTGCTTTCGCGAGAGTCACGGTTGTACCTTTCGGAAATGAAAAAAATGTTTTCTTTTTTTCCCTTCTGTGAGAGGCACGGTATTGCTTCTGCGAGAGGCACGGTTGTGCTTTTACGAGACTCACGGTCGTGCCTTTCGAAAATTAAAAAAAAACGCTTTTCTGTTTTTTTTCCTTCTGCGAGAGACACAGTTTTGCTTCGGCGAGAGGCACGGTTGTGCTTTCGCGAAAGTCATGGTTGTGCCTTTCGGAAAAGGAAAAAAACGCGTTTTCTATTTTTTTTTCCGCGAGAGGCACGGTTTTGCTTCCGCGAGAGGCACGGTTGTGCTTTCGCGAGAGTCACGGCCGTGCTTATCGGAAACGGGAAAAAACGTGTTTTCTTGTTTTTTTCTTCTGCGAGAGGCACGGTTGTGCTTTCGTGAGAGTCACGGTTGTGCCTCTAGGAAACGAAAAAACATATTTTCTGTTTTTTTCCTTCCGCGAGAGGCACAGTTGTGCTCTCGTGAGAGGCACGGCTGTGCTTTTGCGAGAGTAGTTTTCTTTTTGATTAAAATTCATCAATGTGTAGTTTTCCGTTTCACAAAGAAAAATGTGCACCAAAAAAATGGCATAAAATGCATGAGCCTTTGCTAAATTTGAGGAAGAATTAAAGAAAAGGATGCGTGGGCTATCCTGGTTTTGAGGAGTTGACGGAGTCAAATCCCGTGCCGTGTACATGGGTCTGACGTGATGGGCGCGTGCCCCGCGACGTGTAGCTGGTGTGCACTCATGTGCCTGCTAGTGTACATGAGCCGGCACTGATTATTTAATACTCCAGCGCTGTCCAGCTGACTCTTTTATGACTAGAGTCAATATATTGTAGCCTCATGCGCTCCTGGCGCTGATCGCGACGAGCATTGACGGGGGTGATTATGACCTGCAGGTAGCTCGGCCACCAAAGGCCATTTTCGCCCCACGGTTCCTTTTTTTCTCTTTTCCTCTTGTCTAGGGTTACCACCGTTGCTGTCAGCGTCATCTCGTGAACTACCGCAGACATGCGCTCCTGCCACTGCCCCTGCTGCCTCGTCTCCACCGGGGGCCAATAGCTCCTGTGCAACGTTTTTGAGGTGAATTGGCAAGAGTGCGACGTTGTTGGAATGAATGGCTGTGGTGCGACAATTTTGAGCAGGCAAATAGCCCACGCACGACATGGCTGTTAAATGTGGTTAAATTGGTCGTCAACCAAGCCCGCCTCTTTATGTTAGGACATGTGGGTCCAACTTAATTGTTCCTCAAAACAGCTGACCGTGCCCTGCCGCCCGACCGTGCCGGGCCCGCCACTCTGCCCCCATTCTTCTCCGGTGGCGGCGGATCTTGCGTTCTCGATGGCGGCGCCGGAGCCCTCGTTCTCAACGGCGGCGGAGCCTTCGTCCTCAGAAAATGGTGAGTGAATTCAAACCCTAGTCGCCCTCCCGTTCCTCTCTCCGGCCCGTAGATCTCAGCTCATTTCCTCTGTTTTCGCTTGCGGAATCGATAGGTTGTGAGGGGAGCCCGTGGGCATACTGAGATGGAGCCGCCAGATTCAACTTCGAATAGGTAATGCGCCTCTCTCCGATCCAATTTTGCATTGCAATTAGGTGGTGGCCTCGTCTGCTTTTTCTCACGGGCTCACACTGTCCGCCACTGATAGAGGGGATGCTGCCGCTCGGACCTTCGAATTGACAGTCAATTTCTTTCCATCAAAGGCAAAATTAGTTGATGGTAGCATACAGATCATTGAGAGAGACACTATTGTTAAATGGGAGGTTGAGTTTACAGAGATTGGTCCACAAGTTCTATAGAACATGGGAGAGACGGCAGTGAAGAAATGGGTGGAAAAAATTGGCGAGAATATTGTTTGGGGTCCAGAGCAAGAAGTATCACTATTGCGGTTTGATGATTGGAAAGGAGAGTATGTGAGAATAGAAGATGGTGAACAGATTGTTGAAGAAATCGATCGGCAAAACGGCTGGACAAGCAAACGGGCTAATTTTTTTGCTGAGCTCGTTGATCTGAACATTTTTTTGAAGGTTGGATATGTGCCATCACAATTGGCTGCGCAGATGGTAGATGATGATTGGGTACACAGAGGCCATTCATTCCCATGTGTACTGAACTTACAGTAATACCCGAGGGACAGTCGACTGGGACTGAAACTGAAACTGAAACTGCAGCAACTATTGATTGGAATGTAGTTGAATTAGATGAGCCTACTGATTTGGTCATTGCACCAATGCCTGACATTGAGATGTCCAAACTTTTTGGCATTCCAGTCGATGACAGAGATAAGCAGGAGAGGGGTGAATCTAGTTTGCCTGCTAATGCTGATGAAGAAGTAGATGGACAGTTAATGCAACAAGCTGCAGATGAGGTAGATGATGCACATGATGATGAGCTGGTGCATGTGTATGACAAAGAAAACCCTGTCATTGAAGTAGGCAAGTTGTTCCCAAGCATGAAGGAGTTTAGGATGTGTTTCAAGACTTATGCAGTGAAACATGAGTTTGATGCCAAGACTGTTTGGACTGATAGAAAGAAGTTTTATGCGAGGTGCAGAGGATTTGATGGTAGTGTGAAGCCTTGCAAGTGGTACATATCTGCTAGACTGCAACCTGATGGAAGTACTGTCAGGGTTAACCAAATCCCCAATCAACATACTTGTATTACAAGTTCACAGAGAGTATCAACCATGACATCACAACTTTGGGTTGCAGAAAAGATCACCCCAATTTTAGCCAAAACACCAAACACTACTGCGAAGAAACTCAAAGTAGACTTGGAAAAGATGTACCCCATTAAACTGAAATATACCACAATGTGGAAGGCAAAACAAAGGGCAATGAAAAATTTATATGGTGATTGGGCAAATACATTTAGGATGCTTTACAACTTCAAAGCAGAGGTGGAAAAGAGGTCACCTGGCAGTGTTGTGGAGATAGATACAGAGGTATCAGCCAAAGGTGAAGTCAAGTTCTCCAAGTTTTTTATGGCTTTGAAGCCTTGCATTGATGGGTTCAAAGCAGGGTGCCGTCCATATTTGAGCATAGACTCATCATTTTTGACAGGCAAGTGGAATGGTCAGTTGGCAGCATGCAATGCTCTAGATGGATACAACTGGATGTTTCCTATTGCTGTTGGCTTGTTTCAGTCAGAAACAGAGGCTTCATGGACATGGTTCATGATCCAGTTGAAAAGATGCCTAGGGCCAGTGTCACCTTTGGCTATACACACAGATGCATGCAAGGGGCTTGAAAATTCAGTGAAAAATGTTTTCCCACATGCTGAGCAGAGGGAGTGCTTCGGTCATTTGTGGATGAATTTGATCAAAAAATTTAGAGGAGAAGAATTTGGGCGCATGTGGCCAGCAGCAAGATCTTACACTAGACAGACACACAAATATCATCTTGATAAGATAATGGCAGCATGTGATGAGTTTGGTCCATGGCTAAACACCTACCATTCTTTGTTATGGTACAGGTCAGCATTCAACACTGCCATCAAGTGTGACCACATCAACAACAATTTGGCAGAGAGTTTCAACAACAAGGTGAAGGATTTAAAAGATTTGCCTGTGCATGGCATGGTTGACCAAATCAGGATCATGCTCATGCGGTTGTGGGAATTGAGAAGAAGGATAGGTGATTGTCTGCAAGGTGATAAGCTTCCAGCAGTGGTACAACAGGTGGTCAATAGGAGCAGATGTCTTTCACATTTGTTTGTTGAAAAATCTTCACCTTGGGGTGTTGAAGTTAGAGATAACAAAACTGGAAGGAGACATGTTGTTAACACTGAATTGCATGATTGCACTTGCCTCGAGTGGCAACACACTGGTAAACCATGTGAGCATGACATTCTCTTCTTAGCATCCCAACCGAAGATAAACATGCACCCATATTTGCATGAATATTATTCGGTAGCAAAATTCAAAGCTGCATATGCTACTCCAATTCCAGCACTAACAGATCAGTCTCAGTGGCCTGAAGTGGACATTGAATTTTCCATGTGTCCTCCCTTGACGAAAAGAAAGGCTGGCAGGCCTAAACAGAGTAGATTCAAGGCATGGTTTGAGAAAGGTGGGAGTAGTAAGAAGGGAAATAAAGATGGAAAGCCAAAAAGGGCCCAAAAAGGTAACAAAAACAGATGCAAGTTGTGCCAGGAACTTGGGCACAGAGTGGGATCTGTCAAATGCCGTTACACTCCTAATAAGCCAAAGTATGTTCTTGTTTATTTGTCTGTGTTTTGATTTGGTGCTTTTTTCCAATTACTATATATATATAACATTTTCGAAATGGCCAGGAGGAAGCGAGCAAGTCAGCCCCTTGTTGTTGAACAGTGTTGGCCGACAAAAAAAGCAAGAGTCAATGGCGGTAGAAAGAAGAGAAGTGTGCCTCAGCCTGAGCAGAGTGAAGAAAATCCTGCTGCAGTCAACATTCAGACTGAAGAAACTGCTCTCGAGGTTGAAACTGAACCTGAGCGTGTCGAGGTTCAGACTGAAGAAACCCATGTTGAGGTACACACCGAAGAAACTGAAACTGCTGTCAACATTGAGACTGAAGACACTGATCACGAGGGTGTTGGCGAGGTGTTGAAAAGACCAGTGAAAAAAACCAAGATGATCAGTGAACTTGTGTGTGTAGTTGAACCAAAAACAAGAAGTGCTAAGGCGAAGAAGGGCACGCGACGTGGTAGGAAGAGGTAGAACAGAGAACAGTTTTGAAATTTGGGGCATGTAATAATATTTGTAACTTGGTGCGTACTGCTAGTCACTATGTATCCCGTATTTCTATTCGAACTTGTTTGTTGGTACCTTGTCTAAACCAGCCAAATAAAATTCAAATTTAAATTCAAATATGGGCTCAAATTTGAATTAGGGATGGGGTATTGATGTTTTAATGCTATCTAAAGTACCTCAACTGAAATATGTTTGTTTGCTGATCATTCACAGCCCTTTTGGTAAGTTGAACTCATAGTCATGAAAAGTGTGTCTCAAATGACCTTCAAAGGTAGGGTAAACGGCCTCATATTTAAGCAAGTTTTTTTGCACCTTGTCTAAACCAGACAAATAATTTTTCTACACATCTATTCTACCTATATAGTGTAAATCTAAAGTCTCACTATTTATTGAATTAATTTTCTATTATTTACTTTTTTGGAAAAACAAGGTTTAATAGAAAATTATATATAAAACAAGTTTAAAAACATGAAAATGAGAAAAGTAAGTTAAGATCTTTCTTAGTCAATCCAAAATGAAGTTTTGGTGAGGTTTTCACACTTTTCATTTTCAAAACCCCACCTATACTCTCGGATGCCCACTACTCTCTCCCTTGAACTCCATACTACATTTTTCGAGGAATGACAATTTTGTGAAGGATTTTTCGTAAAAATGTATGTAAATCATATTTATATTTTTTTCTCGTTACTATACGACATAATAAGACTACGTGCGCAAGTTTTATATTTTTTGATTTTTTTTTGAATTAGTTATGCTCAACCCTAATCAGCCAAAACCCCTCAAAACCCCTCTCAAAACCCCTCAAAACCCCGCACACTACTGGGTCGTCGATCGTTGTGCGTGGACGGTTGAGATCAGGCACTAGGGTTAGCTACAGTGTATATCGATCCGCATGAGACGCCCTGATTGGATGAATTGGTGGGGTTTGGATCAGCCTCTCTCGTTGGGGCATCAGGACCGTTCATTTGAATCCAACGACAAGAGTTGACGCGGTGCATAGACCAAGCCTACGCAGTGCCCATTCCCATCGTTGCATGCGTGCCCGTGCCCACCCGCAGCATGCATGCTCACCCGCAGAACAACGCCCGTGCTTGCATGCGGGCCCGCTTGCATGCATGGCCTCGACGTAGCCCTGCTCCGCCACCCCTACGCAGTAAGCTGTCGCATGCCTACCATTACAACCGATTGAAGGAAATATGCCCTAGAGGCAATAATAAAGTTATTATTTATTTCCTTATATATCATGATAAATGTTTATTATTCATGCTAGAATTGTATTATCCGGAAACATAATACATGTGTGAATACATAAACAAACAGAGTGTCACTAGTATGTCTCTACTTGGCTAGCTCGTTAATCAAAGATGGTTATGTTTCCTAACCATGGACAAAGAGTTGTTATTTGATTAACGGGGTCACATCATTAGTTGAATGATCTGATTGACATGACCCATTTCATTAGCTTAGCACCCGATCATTTAGTATGTTGCTATTGCTTTCTTCATGACTTATACATGTTCCTTTGACTATGAGATTATGCAACTCCCGTTTGCCGGAGGAACACTTTGGGTACTACCAAAAGTCACAACGTAACTGGGTGATTATAAAGGAGTACTACAGGTGTCTCCAAAGGTAGATGTTGGGTTGGCGTATTTCGAGATTAGGATTTGTCACTCCGATTGTCGGAGAGGTATCTCTGGGCCCTCTCGGTAATGCTCATCACATAAGCCTTGCAAGCATTGCAACTAATGTGTTAGTTGTGAGATGATGTATTACGGAACGAGTAAAGAGACTTACCGGTAACGAGATTGAACTAGGTATTGGATACCGACGATCGAATCTCGGGTAAGTAACATACCGATGACAAAGGGAACAACGTATGTTGTTATGCGGTCTGACCGATAAAGATCTTCATAGAATATGTAGGAGCCAATATGGGCATCCAGGTCCCGCTATTGGTTATTGACCGGAGACATGTCTCGGTCATGTCTACATTGTTCTCGAACCGTAGGGTCCGCACGCTTAAGGTTTCGATGACAGTTATATTATGAGTTTATGAGTTTTGATGTACCGAAGGAGTTCGGAGTCCCGGATGAGATCGGGGACATGACGAGGAGTCTCGAAATGGTCGAGACGTAAAGATCGATATATTGGACGACTATATTCGGACATCGGAAAAGTTCTGAGTGATTCGGGTATTTTCGGGAGTATCGGGGAGTTACGGGATTACGGGAGAAGTAATGGGCCTTGATGGGCTTTAGTGGGAAGAGGAAAAAGGCTGCTGCGCCCCCCCTCCCCTCTAGTCCGAATTGGACTAGGGAAAAGGGGGCCGGCCACCTTTTCTACTCCTCCACTTCCTTCTCCCTTCCTCCCCTCTTGATGGACTCCTACTAGGACTTGGAGCCCTAGTAGGACTACCATCCTGGCCGCACCAATAGCCTTGGCCGGCCTCCTCCTCCTCCATCCTTTATATACTGAGGCAGGGGGCACCCCATAGACACACAAGTTGATCTTCGTGATCGTTCCTTAGCCGTGTGCAGTGCCCCCCTCCACCATATTCCACCTCGGTCATATTGTAGCGGTGCTTAGGCGAAGCCCTGCGACAGTAGTACATCAAGATCGTCACCACGCCGTCGTGCTGACGGAACTCCTCCCCGAGAGCTTTGCTGGATCGGAGCCCGGAGATCGTCATCGAGCTGAACGTGTGCCAAGAACTCGGAGGTGCCGGAGTAACGGTGCTTGGATCGGTCGGATCGTGAAGACGTACGACTACATCAACCGCGTTGATATAACGCTTCCGCTTTCGGTCTACGAGGGTACGTAGACAACACTCTCCCCTCTCGTTGCTATGCATCACCATGATCTTGCGTGTGCGTAGGAAAATTTTGAAATTACTACGTTTCCCAACAGTGGCATCCGAGCCTAGGTTTTCATGGTTTGATGTTTTGCACGAGTAGAACACAAGTGAGTTGTGGACGATACAAGTCATACTGCCTACCAGCATGTCATACTTTGGGTCAGCGGTATTGTTGGATGAGACGACCCGGACCAACCTTACGCGTACGCTTACGCGAGACCGGTTCCCTCGACGTGCTTTGCACACAGATGGCTTGCGGGAGACTGTCTCACCAACTTTAGTTGAACCGAGTATGGCTACGCCCGGTCCTTGAGAAGGTTAAATCGGAGTCTATTTGACGAAGTATCGTTGTGGTTTTGATGCGTAGGTGAGATTGGTTCTTGCTTCAGCCCGTAGCAGCCACGTAAAATTTGCAACAAACAAAGTAGAGGACGTCTAACTTGTTTTTGCAGGGCATGTTGTGATGTGATATGGTCAAGGCATGATGCTATATTTTATTGTATGAGATGATCATGTTTTGTAACCGAGTTATCGGCAACCGGCAGGAGCCGTATGGTTGTCGCTTTATTGTATGCAATGCAATTGCCCTGTAATGCTTTACTTTATCACTAAGCGGTAGCGATAGTCGTAGAAGCATAAGATTGGCGGGACGACAATGATGCTACGATGGAGATCAAGGTGTCGCGCCGGTGACGATGGTGATTATGATGGTGCTGCGGAGATGGAGATCACAAGCACAAGATGATGATGGCCATATCATATCACTTATATTGATTGCATGTGATGTTTATCTTTTATGCATCTTATCTTGCTTTGATTGACGGTAGCATTATAAGATGATTTCTCACTAATTATCAAGAAGTGTTCTCCCTGAGTATGCACCGTTGCGAAAGTTCTTCGTGCTGAGACACCACGTGATGATCGGGTGTGATAGGCTCTACGTTCAAATGCAACGGGTGCAAAACAGTTGCACACGCGGAATACTCAGGTTATACTTGACGAGCTATGCATATAAGATATGACCTCGGAACACGAAGACCGAAAGGTCGAGCGTGAATCATATAGTAGATATGATCAACATAATGATGTTCACCATTGAAACTACTCCATCTCACGTGATGATCGGACATGATTTAGTTGATTTGGATCACGTGATCACTTAGAGGATTAGAGAGATGTCTATCTAAGTGGGAGTTCTTAAGTAATATGATTAATTGAACTTAAATTTATCATGAACTTAGTCCTGGTAGTATTAGCATATCTATGTTGTAGATCAATAGCTCGCGTTGTTGCTTCCCTATGTTTATTTTGATATGTTCCTAGAGAAAATTGTGTTGAATGATGTAGCAATGATGCGGATTGGATCCGTGATCTGAGGTTTATCCTCATTGCTGCACAGAAGAATTATGTCCTTGATGCACCGCTAGGTGACGGACCTATTGTAGGAGCAGATGCAGACGTTATGAACGTTTTGCTAGCTCAATATGATGACTACTTAATAGTTTAGTGCACCATGCTTAACGGCTTAGAATCGGGACTTCAAAGACGTTTTGAACGTCATGGACCATACGAGATGTTCCAGGAGTTGAAGTTAATATTTCAAGCAAATACCCGAGTTGAGAGATATGAAGTCTCCAACAAGTTCTATAGCTAAAAGATGGAGGAGAATCGCTCAACTAGTGAGCATGTGCTCAGATTATCTGGGTACTACAATCGCTTGAATCAAGTGGGAGTTAATCTTCCAGATAAGATAGTGATTGACAGAATTCTCTAGTCACCATCACCGAGTTAGTAGAACTTCGTGATGAACTATAGTATGCAAGGGATGACGAAAACAATTCCCAAGCTCTTCGTGATGCTGAAATCGACGAAGGTAGAAATCAAGAAAAACATCAAGTGTTGATGGTTGACGAGACCACTAGTTTCAAGAAAAGGGCAAAGGGAAGAAGAGGAACTTCAAGAAGAACGGCAAGCGAGTTGTTGCTCAAGTGAAGAAACCCAAGTCTGGTCCTAAGCCTGAGACTTGGTGCTTCTACTGCAAAGGGATTGGTCAGTGGAAGGGGAACTACCCCAAGTATTTGGTGGATAAGAAGGATGGAAAAGTGAACAAAAGTATATTTGATATACATGTTATTGATGTGTACTATACTAGTGTTTATAGCAACCCCTCAGTATTTGATACTGGTTCAGTTGCTAAGAGTAGTAAATCGAAACAGGAGTTGCAGAATAAACAGAGACCAGTTAAGAGTAAAGTGACGATGTGTGTTGGAAGTAGTTCCATGATTGATGTGATCATCATCGCACACTCCCTATACTTTCGGGATTAGTGTTGAACCTAAATAAGTGTTATTTGGTGTTTGCGTTGAGCATGAATATGATTTGATCATGTTTATTGCAATACAGTTATTCATTTAAGTTAGAGAACAATTGTTGTTCTGTTTACATGAATAAAACCTTCTATGGTTATACACACCAATGAAATGGTTCGTTGAATCTCGATCGTAGTGATACACATATTCATAATATTGAAGCCAAAAGGATGCAAAGTTAATAATGATAGTGCAACTTGTTTGCGGCACTACTGTTTAAGTCATATTGGTGTAAAGCGCATGAAGAAACTCCATGCAGATGGAATTTTGGAATCACTTGATTATGAATCACTTGATGCTTGCGAACCATGCCTCATGGGCAAGATGACTGAAACTCCGTTCTCCGGAACAATGGAGCGAGCAACAGATTTGTTGGAAATCATACATAATGATGTATGTGGTTCGATGAATATTAAGGCTCGCGACAAGTATCATTATTTTCTGACCTTCACAGATGATTTGAGCAGATATGGGTATATCTACTTGATGAAACATAAGTCTGAAACATTTGAAAAGTTCAAAGAATTTCAGAGTGAAGTGGAAAATCATCGTGACAAGAAAATAAAGTTTCTAAGATCTGATCGCGGAGACAAATATTTGAGTTACGAGTTTGGTCTTCAATTAAAACAATGTGGAATAGTTTCACAAACTCATGCCACCTGGAACACCACAGCATAATGGTGTGTCCGAACGTCATAACCGTACTTTATTGGATATCGTACAATCTATTATGTTTCTTACCGATTTACCAATATCGTTTTGGGATCATGCATTAGAGACAGTTGCATTCACGTTTAATAGGGCACCATCTAAATCCGTTGAGACGACACCGTATGAATTATGGTTTAGCAATAAACCTAAGCTGTCGTTTCTTAAAGTTTGGAGTTGCGATGCTTATGTGAAAAAGTTTCATCCTGATAAGCTCGAACCCAAATCGGAGAAATGCGTCTTCATAGAATACCCAAAGGAAATTGTTGGGTACAACTTCTATCACAGATCCAAAGGCAAAATCGTTGATTAAATGAATCCTTTCTAGAGAAGGAGTTTCTCTCGAAAGAAGTGAGTGGGAGGAAAAGTAGAACTTGATAAGGTAATTGTACCTTCTCCCTTATTGGAAAGTAGTTCATCACAGAAATCTGTTCCTGTGACTACTACACCAATTAGTGAGGAAGCTAATGATGATGATCATGTAACTTCAGATCAAGTTACTACCGAATCTCGTAGGTAAACCAGAGTGAGATCCGCACCAGAGTGGTACGGTAATCTTGTTCTGGAAGTCATGTTACTAGACCATGACGAACTTGCGAACTATGAGGAAGCGATGATGAGCCCAGATTCCGCGAAATGGCTTGAGGCCATGAAATCTGAGATATGATCCATGTATGAGAACAAAAGTATGGACTTTGATGGATTTGCCCGGTGATCGCAAGCCATAGAATATAAATGGATCTTCAAGAGGAAGACGGACGCTGATAGTAGTGTTACTATCTACAAAGCTAGAATTGTCGCAAAAGGTTTTCGACAAGTTCAAAGTGTTGACTACGATGAGAGTTTCTCACTCGTATCTATGCTTAAGTCTGTCCGAATCATGTTAGCAATTGCCGCATTTTATGAAATCTGGCAAATGGATAAACAAAACTGCATTCCTTAATGGATTTATTAAAGAAGAGTTGTATACGATGCAACTAAAAGGTTTTGTCGATCCTAAAGGTGTTAACAAAATATGCAAACTCCAGCGATCCATCTTTGGACTGGTGCAAGCATCTCGGAGTTGGAATATACGCTTTGATAAGTTGATCAAAGCATATAGTTTCATACAGACTTGCGGTGAAGCCTGTATTTACAAGAAAGTGAGTGGGAGCACTACATCATTTCTGATAAGTATATGTGAATGACATATTGTTGATCGGAAATAATGTAGAATTATTCTGCGAAGCATAAAGGAGTGTTTGAAAGGAGTTTTCGCAAAGAAAGACCTCGGTGAAGCTGCTTACATATTGAGCATCAAGATCTATAGAGATAGATCAAGACGCTTGATAAGTTTTCAATGAGTACATACCTTGACAAGATTTTGAAGTAGTTCAAAATGGAACAGTCAAAGAAAGAGTTCTTTCCTGTGTTACAAGGTATGAAGTTGAGTAAAGACTCAAAACTCGACCACGGCAGAAGATAGAAAGAGAATGAAAGTCATTCCCTATGCCTTGGCCATAGGTTCTATAAAGTATGCCATGCTATGTACCAGATCTATTGTATAACCTACACTGATTTTGGCAAGGGAGTACAATAATGATCTAGGAGTAGATCACTGGACAGCGGTCAAAATTATCCTTAGTGAAATAAGGATATGTTTCTCGATTATGGACGTGACAAAAAGGTTCGTCGTAAAAGGTTACGTCGATGCAAGTTTTGACACTAATCTGGATGACTCTAAGTCTCAATCTAGATACATATTGAAAGTGGGAGCAATTAACTAAAGTAGCTCCGTGCAGAGCATTGTAGACATAGAAAGTTGCAAAATACATACGGATCTGAATTTTGGAAGACCCGTTGACTAAGCTTCTCTCACAAGCAAAACATGATCACACCTTAGTACTCTTTGGGTGTTAATCACATAGCGATGTGAACTAGATTACTGACTCTAGTAAACCCTTTGGGTGTTGATCACATATCGATGTGAACTATGGGTGTTAATCACATGGTGATGTGAAGTATTGCTGGTAATCACATGGCAATGTGAACTAGATTATTAACTCTAGTGCAAGTGGGAGACTGAAGGAAATATGCCCTAGAGGCAATAATAAAGTTATTATTTATTTCCTTATATATCATGATAAATGTTTATTATTCATGCTAGAATTGTATTATCCGGAAACATAATACATGTGTGAATACATAAACAAACAGAGTGTCACTAGTATGCCTCTACTTGACTAGCTCGTTAATCAAAGATGGTTATGTTTCCTAACCATGGACAAAGAGTTGTTATTTGATTAACGGGGTCACATCATTAGTTGAATGATCTGATTGACATGACCCATTTCATTAGCTTAGCACCCGATCGTTTAGTATGTTGCTATTGCTTTCTTCATGACTTATACATGTTCCTTTGACTATGAGATTATGCAACTCCCGTTTGCCAGAGGAACACTTTGGGTACTACCAAACGTCACAACGTAACTGGGTGATTATAAAGGAGTACTACAGGTGTCTCCAAAGGTAGATGTTGGGTTGGCGTATTTCGAGATTATGATTTGTCACTCCGATTGTCGGAGAGGTATCTCTGGGCCCTCTCGGTAATGCTCATCACATAAGCCTTGCAAGCATTGCAACTAATGTGTTAGTTGTGAGATGATGTATTACGGAACGAGTAAAGAGACTTACCGGTAACGAGATTGAACTAGGTATTGGATACCGACGATCGAATCTCGGGTAAGTAACATACCGATGACAAAGGGAACAACGTATGTTGTTATGCGGTCTGACCGATAAAGATCTTCGTAGAATATGTAGGAGCCAATATGGGCATCCAGGTCCCGCTATTGGTTATTGACCGGAGACGTGTCTCGGTCATGTCTACATTGTTCTCGAACCGTAGGGTCCGCACGCTTAAGGTTTCGATGACAGTTATATTATGAGTTTATGAGTTTTGATGTACCGAAGGAGTTCGGAGTCCCGGATGAGATCGGGGACATGACGAGGAGTCTCGAAATGGTTGAGACGTAAAGATCGATATATTGGACGATTATATTCGGACATCGGAAAGGTTCTGAGTGATTCGGGTATTTTCGGGAGTATCGGGGAGTTACGGGATTACGGGAGAAGTAATGGGCCTTGATGGGCTTTAGTGGGAAGAGGAAAAAGGCTGCTGCGCCCCCCCCTCCCCTCTAGTCCGAATTGGACTAGGGAAAAGGGGGCCGTCCACCTTTCCTACTCCTCCACTTCCTTCTCCCTTCCTCCCCTCTTGATGGACTCCTACTAGGACTTGGAGCCCTAGTAGGACTCCCATCCTGGCCGCACCAATAGCCTTGGCCGGCCTCCTCCTCCTCCATCCTTTATATACTGAGGCAGGGGGCACCCCATAGACACACAAGTTGATCTTCGTGATCGTTCCTTAGCCGTGTGCAGTGCCCCCCTCCACCATATTCCACCTCGGTCATATTGTAGCGGTGCTTAGGCGAAGCCCTGCGACAGTAGTACATCAAGATCGTCACCACGCCGTCGTGCTGACGGAACTCCTCCCCGAGAGCTTTGCTGGATCGGAGCCCGGAGATCGTCATCGAGCTGAACGTGTGCCAAGAACTCGGAGGTGCCGGAGTAACGGTGCTTGGATCGGTCGGATCGTGAAGACGTACGACTACATCAACCGCATTGATATAACGCTTCCGCTTTCGGTCTACGAGGGTACGTAGACAACACTCTCCCCTCTCGTTGCTATGCATCACCGTGATCTTGCGTGTGCGTAGGAAAATTTTGAAATTACTACGTTTCCCAACACCGATGCAGCCCGATGAAGACAACCAAAAAGCCAACGCTGCATGGCATGCTGTACATGGCGTGCTCCTCTTTGAGGACGCAAAACTGGCATGGGGTATCGATGTGGGTATCGATGCAGTTCAAATGGCGTGCTGCCCGTTACAAGATGGGCAAATGAAGGCGTCCGTTATTGTCACGTCTCCCTCTAGCCAGGCACTAGCAAGATGTGCAAATTAATGGGCTACGGCAAGAATGCACGGGCGGCACACGCAGAGAACCCGGGGCAGGCGTGTCCCCTTGACCCACGACGGCACAGACATGTGCGTGAACCCGTCCCCCTTGACCCGCGACCGGTGGCACAGAAGGATCGCAGCCCGTTTCCCACGCTCGTGTACACACTTTCATGGGGCGCCACCAAACGCCGCCCGCCCATTAATTCTAGGGCGCCACCAAACGCCGCCCGCCCATCTTCACCGGTGAAACCACGTCGCACTTGGGCTATTTAAGCCGGGCAGTATCGTCTTCCTCTCCCTCCTCATCCACACCCCATCCTCTGCCTCCTCTTCCCTCCTTCTTCCTTCTTCTCCATCAAATTCGATCGAGCCCTCGAGCCACCCCGCGACCATGCAGTACACTGGCCCCACCTACCGCTTCCCCACAACCACGCCGGAAAGGCTCTACCCGGCCGGAGTGTATGTCGAGAGAACCCTTAGGGTTTGGGCGATCTCGAGGTGGAGGGGCGCAAGGGAGTTAACGGAGTTCTTCCTTGCGGCCGGCTTCCGCCACCTCCCCCGCGGCTCTTCTCGGATGTACCATGTTGAGGAGGTCAACCACAACGGCGTTGTGGTTGGGCTCCTCGCCACTTTCACTAACCCTTTCGATGCTTTCCATCTCCTCGGGCGAGCGTTTTGGGTAGATTGTGAGTTCATAGCTTTCACAACCTATAATATCTTCACTGACTTCAACGGCATCTTCCCCAACAACGGCGTCATGCACACGCTCCCGTACCCCATCAACATCAGGGAGGGGGAGGAGTGCAGGGCGGCGCCCGGAGGAGCGAGGGCGCCCGAGGAGCGAGGTGGCCCCGGAGGAGGAGGAGAAGAACCCCAAGAACCCGCGTTTTGTGGCCCCCTATCTATCTAGCTTAGATCTATCGTATTAGTTTTTTTTAAGTTGTAATAGTTATGCTACTATTATTAAGTTTTATTAGTACTTTAAGTTGTAAGGCTATCATGCCCCGTGGAACTATGAGTATGCTACTATGTAATCGTTGGGTATGCTTCTATATAATCGTTATGCTTCTATATAATCATTGGGTATGCTACTATATATATTTTGTGTTTTGTGCTATTATTGTGGATTGCTAGGGGTTGTTTTTGCTTATTATTCATGTATTGCTATGGGTTGCTATGGGCCCGGATTTCTACACCCCAATCACCACACACAACATCTTCAAAATATTGGCCAAACCATGGACATGCAACTAGGAGCCCCATGCAAACCCACTATGGACATGGGTGCAACTAGAAAATGCAAACTAATTTACTTCGGGCACTTCATGCAAGCATGCAACTCATTTATTTCATGGAACAGTAGACATGCATAAAAACAATTAACATTTAGTTTTAGTGCATCAAAAAATTATCCATCACAAAGTTTAGTGCAAGAAAAAGGCAAAATAAAAGGACAAGTAACATTTTATTGGGCCCCATTTTATTTGCCAAAGTTAGAGGTGGGCTGGTGCCCCTACGCGGGTGGGCTGGTCTTGGGCATGGTTATTTTCTCAAGGCCCATTTTCTCACGGCCCAACATCTATTCGGCAGCCCAGTTTTGTTTTTTTACTAGAAACTGAATTTGGGTGTGTACTCTGTTAACTGAAGAACAAAAACAGAGGAAACAGAGCATGAACACTGAATAGGGCCCCTGAGAATATCATTACAATAATTCATGCAAGTTTTGCTTCACACTAATTCAAATTCATCTAACAAATCCCCTGAAACTAGTTGACACACTAACTGAAACTCTAACAAATTCTAGCGATTGATGAACATCAAGTAAAATAAACCCATAGCAATGACACAACCATAAAATGCTCCAGCCATCATATTTGCTTGCTGCTTCAAATCGATCAGATGCTTTAGTTGCTTGTCAATTTTCTTCAGTTCACACTTCAGTTCTGCACTGTGCATCATCGGATCGGCTCTGTCCGCCAAATTGGGGGCTTGTTCCACGGCAAGCCGCCCCCCAAAATTGAGCTCTTGGGTTCCGGTTGATCCCTCCAATTTCAACCTTTCAACATAGTCATCGAGCCACTCAAAATGCCCACATTTCTTCAGAACCTGAAAAACAGTGCGCCGGAGGCGCATGAATCCTAGATCCACCACCCAGATCCACCGCCCTAATTCGAGGAAAAAAGAAAGAAATCGGGAGAAAGGAGACCATAGGATTGGTCAAGAACACAGATCTAACCTGCTCCAGCTGTGGCTTGCTCAAGCATTTCACAAACTCGCGCCCACGGTTGCCATTTTCTTCCCTCACACAAGTCAAACGCTTCAGAGGCTCCATGCGCGGGCAATCGGGGCATCTTGTCAACGGCAGTGGACCATACCGCGTCCATGATTGGCGGGAGGCCGAAGTCGAGCTAGACATCACTCGTCGGCGGCGCGCTTCGTTGCCGGAGCAGAGGAAGAAGAAGGTGGGAAGCAAAGGGGCAGGGCAAGCAATGGAGGGCGGGGGGGTGGGGTGGGCTGGCTCGGGCTCGTGGCTGGCTTGGGTCGGGGCATGCTTGCGTGGATAAGTTGTGGGTCCCACCCGCATGCGAGCACGGGCATGCTTGCGTGGATAAGTTGTGGGTCCCACCCGCATGCGAGTAACTTCTAGGTCCCGCGTGTCATAACTTGAATCGCTAACCCCTCGTGTTTTTCATTTCATGGTTAAACAGAGCCATGTCGCGTTGGAGCTATTGTTTGCCTCTAAAACGTCGCATCGCAGCCATTCATTTCAACAACATCGCACTCCTTCCAATTCGCATGAAAAACGTCGCACATGAGCTATTGGCCCCTCCACCGGCCACCGCCGGCTTCGCCGCCCGTCGCCGTCAAAGCCAGTCAAGATGGTGGTCGCCGTGGCGAACGGGGTGGAAGCCGCCACCGCCGCTGCAGCCGCCGCCACGACAACCACCGCCTCCGACGCCTGTTCTCGTGTGTGCGCTCGACCTCGGCTTCCTCTTCCACCTCCCTGCACGAGCCTCTCGTCCTCTGTTCGTCGTTCGGCCTCACTCCACCCGCCGCTGCACTTCTTCTGTAGACCACCATGAAGGTGAGATTGCTCCTCCGTTACCCGATATTCTTCTCTTTTTCGGATCTATTGCTGCTGTGCTTAGTGGTCGTGGATGCTCTGTCGTTGCAGGTGGTTGTCGGTTGAGTGTGAGAGCTGTAGTTCTTCATTGATAGCTGATCTTGTTCATCAATGAATTCTGCGCCTGTCATCGTCACCAAGGTATGGTTTGTGCTCTACTGATGCGTATCCACGGATGTTTCTGTGTCGATTTTGGTTCGTGCCCGTGTCACTTCATTCACGCTCATGAACTGTTTGATCTTATGTCCCCTCACTGTGATACGTTAAATTTGTTTTTCTTTTTTCAGAAATCGCACTAATCGGATCGTCGTCAGATTTGCCTTGCTGTTTAATCCGCTCAAAGGGTCATCTTTCTGTTGAGATTCGATTTTCAGCGCTTTTCCTTGCCCCTTCAGTTTATTGTGCTTTTTCTTGTATGAGATTTGCAGCAAGTTCGTACTTTTACTTCTTCTTAGAGATTCTGAGGAGAATTGTTATGTGTACCTCGACAGCGAGATTGTTCAGTTCGTTCTTCTTTTTGTTCCTAGAGATTCTGAGAAAGAATGTTATGTGCCGCTGTATAAAGATGAATTTGAAATCAATTGAGCTGTGGTGTACTCTTTAATAGGAAATGAACTTAACTGAACTTGTTGCTGACGTTTAAAATTCGGTTATCTACAGAGAAACAACAAATACCAGTGTATTGTAGATTTTCTTGTATAAGGTTCCAAGCAAGATAGTTCGGTTGGTTCTTATTTTTTTTTGTTAGAGATTTTGAGCAAGATTGTTATGTGTGACTGTGTGAAGGTGGATTTCAAGTCAATTCTGCTGTGGTGTGCACTTTAAAACAAGAACTGAGCTTGTTTGTGCCATTTAGAATACAACGATCTACAAAGAAACAACAAATAAGTTGCCAGTTTTAGAAGTGCTGCAGCAGATAGTTTGTTAGATGATTGAGACAGCTACAAGGTCATTTGACTCTCTAATCGTTCAAGTTTTCATCCAAAAGTACAGATTCACTGCTCATACACCACATGAATCGATTGGCGTTTCGAATGTGCTAAATGCACATTAAGATTCAGTTTTGCGTACTATTTCAGATACATGAATATCTTTGTCATCAATACACCCATTATATATTTATCTATTTTACTATCTCTTCTCTATTTTGCCTTTCTGATTGTACTCTGCTCTATCCATTTTGCCTTACATAGACTACTAACTGTTTTACATTTTGCCTTCTTGGTTCATCACTCTGCCCCTGCTGCCTTGTCTCCCCCGGCCATCGTCGCCTTCGCCGCCCGTCACCGTCGAGGCCAGTCAAGATGGGGTCGCCGTGGCGAACGGGGTCAAGATGGAAGCCGCCACCGCCACTGCAGCCGCCGCCTCCAATGCCTGTTCTCGTGTGTGCGCTCGACCTCAGCTTCCTCTTCCACCTCCCCGCGCGAAGATGGAGAGAGGGGGGGAGGGGGGAGGTAGGGAGAGAGATGGCTACTGTGGCGACGACGGTGGAAGCTGCTGGAGTTGGCTGAGTGATTCACGCCAAGGAAATTGAGGAGGAAGGTATGAAATAGCAGCTTATGCGTCGGAGCCAGCGAAGAAGTTGGTATCAGATCCGTCATCGTCGCCATTCTTCTGTTCGAGGACACCGTCATCCATGTGTTCCTCCTAAAGCTCCTCCTCACCACCACGGTTGGACGCCTGAGAGGCCAGCCTCCCCTCCAAGCGTAGGTACTCCCCCACTCCCTGTGTGTGTGTGTGTGTGTGTGTGTGTGTGTGTGTGTGTGTGTGTGTGTGTGTGTGTGTGTGTGTGACTAGATTTAATGAAGGAAACTTTGATATGGATCCATCTTGCTGTGCTGGACGAAGGGTTGGATGGAATACGAATTACATGTGCTAACATATGTTCTTGCAATGTTAACTTACCGTGGTCGTGGAGATGCAGCTAGCCCAAGATGTATTTGAACTCAATGTTACTCATATTGTAGTTTGCTAATTTGTTGATTTTATAAACATGATGTGTGCAGATCGACGCAGCCGAGGCCGCAATACTAGGATTTCAACATTTCATAGTCATGATGGGCATCACCGTCATCATAGCAAGCACACTTGTTTCTAAATGGGAGGTGGAAATGTGAGTCTTCAAGTACTAATCATGAATCTGATATCTCTGAAGAAGTACTAAGGTCGCACTGAATTTGCCGTGCATATAAATGCCTCTTAACTTCTCTTCAATTGTTTTTGGTAGAATTGCTTACCTAGGCGTTAATATATTTTGTTACAGGAATCTGCACTATGCTATTATGCTTTTAGCCACCCATCTTATTTTGTTTCGTGGTGGAATTGCTTATACTCTCAGTGATTGTCTTATTTAGTTTGTTGGGTTTTCAGCCCTGCTGACTTCTAAATAATTATTACCTGATGTTTTCTTGTATTCTTTTGTTAGTCCAGGTGCATTAGTTTGGTATATTCACGTATGTATGGGAAGTTTGTTATGCCATTTATAGGGCGTCCTATTGCTATAAATCTACTGTAGAAGTATCTAGAGATCTATTCCCATTTGCCTTCTTTTGATCACGAAACTGAACGAGATAGAAATTGCTTTTCATTGAAGATCTTATTCTGCAGGCATCGCTATAAAATATTTATCTAAACAATAGGGTAAAAAGTAATAGTTGCTCAGGGTTTACAAATAGCAATTGGAAGCAGATAAGCATCAAATAGGAGCTCATTCCACATTTCTGGTATACCAGGAAGGCAATCGTGTGCCTATTAAGATTCAGATTGGCTCTTCCATCCCCAAAACTAAGATTTTCAGATTTGAGAACTACTGGCTGGAACATGAGCACTTTAAAGATGTAGTGAGCTCCATTTGGACACAACCAGTTACAGAAACAGACAGTGCTAAAGTAATTGCAGCCAAATTTAAGAGACTGAGGAAAGGACTAAAGGTGTGGGCCAAGGGCATGTCTGATCTAAAAAAGATTATTGAAAACACCAACTTCATGATTTTATGTTGGGACACTATTGAGGAGTTCAGAGAACTAACTACTGAAGAAACCAATGGCAGAAATATCCTCAAGACTCACCTTGAAATAACACTTGATCCTCAGAGGCAATATTGGAAACAAAGAGCAACTATCAGGAAAATTAAAGTGGGTGAAGCCAATACCAAGTATTTTCAAGCTAAAGCTACCATCAAATTCAAAAACAACTGTATTGCCATGTTGCAAGATGAACAGGGCCATGAACATCAGGATCATCAAGCAAAAGCTGCTATTCTTTATAGAACTTTTAAGGCCAGATTAGGAACTAGGGTTCCAACATCCAACCCTCTTCTGTTACACCAACTGATCCAACCACATGAGGATCTCTCTGAGTTAGAAACCCCATTCACAAAGGAGGAGATTGACTATGTTATCAAACATATGCCTGCAGACAAATCTCCTGGCCCTGATGGGTTCAATGTTGCATTCCTCAAACACTGCTGGGATATTATTGCTCCTGATTTTTATAAACTCATTGCATATTTCCACTCAGGTCAAGTTAATATCCAGAGCATCAACTACTCTTACATTACCCTCATCCCTAAGAAGGATCATGCAATTACACCAGCTGATTTCAGGCATATTTCACTATTGAACCGCACTCTCAAAATCATCACCAAATTGCTAGCAAATAGACTTCGAAAACTCATCCTTGGCATGGTCCACAGAAATAAATATGGCTTTCTGAATCACAGATGTATTCAGGATTGTTTAGCATGGTCATTTGAATATATACACCAATGCCAACAAAGCAGAAAAGAAATCATTCTCCTCAAGCTGGACTTTGAAAAAGCATTTGACATGTTGAACCATGATACTATTATTGAGATCCTACAAGCTAAAGGTTTTGGGGACAAGTGGATTCATTGGATCAAAATGATTTATGGCTCTGGCTATTCATCTGTTCTGCTTAATGGTGTTCCTGGCAAGCAATTCCTCTGCAACAATGGAGTTAGGCAAGGAGACCCTCTGTCACCACTAATTTTTGTGATTGCTGTTGATTTACTACAGACTATTTTCAATGAAGCCTGCCATGCATCCATGATTGAGCCACCACTCATCCATACTTCTTGCCCTGATTATCCAATCATTCAGTATGCTGATGATACTATCTTAGTGGCAAAGGCTGACCCTAGGCAGGTGCAGCATATTAAAAATCTTCTGCTTCATTATGCTCATTACACAGGACTCAAGGTGAATTATGCAAAATCTACAATGATCTCCATTAACACCCCTCCTGAGAAGATGATTGAACTTTCAAGCATTTTAGGATGCAATATTGGTACTCTGCCACTCAATTATCTGGTGCTCCCACTGTGTCCAACCAGGCCTAAAGTTGAGGATTTTGTTCCTCTGCTTCAAAGGATTGAGACAAGACTGCTAAGCTGCTCTACCAGGCTGTCCACTGGGGACAAACTCACCCTCATTAAATCCATCTTCACAAGCATGCCCAATTTTTTCATGAGCACCCTAATGATACCCAAAACAGTGGTCAAGCAAATCAACACTTATCTTATGAACTGCTTTTGGAGAAAATATGATACCTTGGACAGAGGCGCTGTACTTATTGCCTGGGACAAAGTTAACAGACCAAAGAACCAGGGTGGACTTGGGGTTTTAGATCTCCACTTACATAACAAGACACTGTTACTGAAATTTTTGCATAAGTTCTTTAACAAAGTGGATACACCTTGGGTTCATATCATCTGGGAGAAACACTACCAGAACAGGCTACCGGGGGAGCAGAAAGTTGGATCTTTTTGGTGGAGAGATATTCTGAAACTACTCCCACTGTTTAAGCAGCATGCTATATGTAAAGCAGGTATTGGAGATTCAGTGAGCCTTTGGTCTGATCGATGGCAAGATATCCGACTCCTTAATAAATTCCCAGAGCTCCATTCATATGCTATAAATCAGACTATCTCATTGAGGGATGCCCTTTAGCATGCAGACACCAGCCAACTCTTTCACAGCTTGCATTTGAGCAATTCACATCATTGCAAACGATCATGACTGAGCAAGCTTATTCTACACATAATGATAAATGGGTATATGCATGGGCGTCACCCAATTACTCAGTTATGAAAATGTACAAAGCCATCAGAGGGGATATCCTAGCACATGACATTTTCAGAACATTGTGGAAGTCATCATGCAGACTACGACATAAAATCTTTTTCTGGCTGTTGATATGGGATCACCTCAGTACCAGAAATTTCCTCCATAGGAGATCCATGCATCTAGATGATTATAACTGTGCCCTATGTACAGATAAAACAGAGGAAACAACTATCCACCTCTTCCGGGATTGTCAATTTGCCTTAACATGTTGGCACTCCATTCTCCAAGTAAGTCCAGAGGCATATCGGTATATGATGAGATCCATCTTTCCATGAGGCTCCTTCCATCAGACTTTGTGATGGACATTATTATTTAGGGTTGCTGGGCCATCTGGATGAGTAGAAATGATAAAATCTTCAGGAGAGCTGCCCCATCAGTGGAGACATGGAAGCATTACATGAAAGAAGGACTACAAGCTTCAGAGCTCAGAGCTAAAACATCAAAGTCAGAACAGATCAGTATCTGGATCCAGCAAAACTTGTAATTTAATTATGGGTTTTCCTAAAACTGGTATTGGTTGATTTGTACTTTTCTTGTATTTGTTCTATATTATTAATGAAAATTTTACCGTAGAACACTTTGTTCTACGGTTTCGGCTCAAAAAAAAATGTTGCAGGCCATCCTATGAAGGCCTTTGACCTTTAAAATCATTAGTAGTTGATATGTTCACATGTCTTCGCTATTATGAAATCAAAGTAATAACCAAAAGCTTAACCTAGGTTCCATTGGCTGAATTGATTATAGGCATTTTACTTCAATCAAAATCCATACATCAACGGTGGATATATACACTCATCGATTTCTTTTGTAGGTTGTGGCAAACTTCAACGCTTCGTGTTGTAGGTCATGCTGTGTCATTGCATCTGTTTATGCTGAAATGTCAAAGAATTATCCTCAAGACCTCAACTGATGTTCCTGACGATTGATGTTGATGACCTAATGGTAATCCATCTTACATTTGTTTGGATTATTCACTACAAGATAAATGACCCTAAGAAGTCCAGTTGGACATGTAATATTAATCGATGCTTTGTTAGAGCATCTCCAACAGCCGCGCGGCGCGCTAAAAATCAGAATACAGCGCCGGGTGAGCCAGGTTTTGCGCGCGGCGGTGCGCTGGCTCCAGCAGCCGCCGCAAAATAAAGCGCGTCCGAGCCGCTCCAGCAGGCGCGCTATATTTCATCTTTTTTTTTCTTATGTGAACTGTGATTCGATACATATTTGGTTCCGATAATACAAATATGGAGATAGTTCGGCACATAGCCCGCTTCTACGATACAAAATAGTGCGTAGATAGTTCATAGTCTTCTTGTATGATTGAGATAGTTCATAGTTCCTCACATAGTCTGCTTCTACGATACAAAATAAAACGAAAAACTACTACTACTCGTCATTCTCTGTGTCCTCCTCCGACGTCTGAGTGTAGGCGTCAAGGAACCGCTCGTGGCTGGAGTCCTAGGACGACGCATCTTTTAGCTTGATATTGAATTTAGCGACCGCCTTCCGCGTTTGCTTGTCCTCGCGATAGACGGCTCGCTCCTTCCTCCCTCTCCGCCCTCCTCTTGACGAAGTTCCTCGTTGATGATGTCTTGCGGGAAGCGTTGGCTCCACAGCGCCATGGTTTCCTCGTCCATCTCGGCCAGGCTGAGACGGCGCTCCCGCCTCCGGTTCTTGTGACGATCCTCGTTGGTGATAAGCCGCGGGAAAGGCGCCAACTCCAGTGCCCGCTCCCGTGTCACCACATCGATGAAGTTCATGTCCCAACGGGACCGCCAGCACTCGCGCACTGCATCACGGACACGTGCGGTGAGCCATTTGCAGAGCAGGACGAGCCGAGGCAGGGATATGCAGATGGTCCAGCACACGGTGAAGGAGCACATCGGCTCCACCTCGTACCCCATGATCACATGGACCAACTACACCGTGGGCACCCCTGATGTGCGTCAAGATGCAACCTCAAGGTATCTGGGATGTTGAGCACTGCGTTGGATCCCAGGATGCAGATAGGAATGCACTGCCGGCGATGCGTGCATCATCCCCACAAAGGATAAGGCCAAGGATGTATGGAATGCCATGCGCACGATGTGCGTCAGCGTCGAGCGTGTCTGGCAAGCCAAGGCATAGAAACTGCACCAGGACTACGAGAATCTGGTGTTCAATGATGGTGAGTGTGACGAGGATTTTGCTCTGCGGCTTTCCTGGATCGTCATTGATCTGCAGGTGTTCGGATATGAGATCCATGACCAGGGGCCGAGGTAGCTTAATGCCAAATATATTTTGCAAATTCTTTCTAATAGCATAGAATATAAACTCTAAATTATGAACACAGAAATATAATGATCCAATATTATTATTGTCTTTGGGGCATACTTCCAACATGAGTTGGGTCTTAATGATGAAATTAATCGGGCCGTGCGGCAGGACCGCTCGGACCAATCAACCTAGAGATTTTGGTCCGACTTTGCACTATGATACATGAAATTGAAATCACTCCAAAGATCACTCCCACCCTCTCAGGCATGTGTGTCACTTGTTGCAACCCAGGAGTTTTCTCTTTTTTCGCCCAACAGCTTTTTGGGTCATGTGGTTGGCCAAACCAAACATGACGACCCGGGGAGAAAAACTAGTTAAACTATGTGCTTCGACATTGACCACATGACCTTCAAAAATAAAAGTAAATTTAAAGTAGATATTCTAGTTTTTAATCTCGGTGATGACTACTCCCTCCTTTCATCTATATAGGGCCTAATGCGTTTTTCAAGGCTAACTTTGACCAAATGTTAGAGCAATAATATATGACATGCAAGTTACACAAAGCATACCGTCAAATTCGTATGTGAAAGATGCTTCCAATGATATAATTTTCACATTATACATCTCATGTCCTATTAATCTTATCAATAGTCAAAGGTGATTTTGAAAATCGTATTAGGCCCTATATAGATGGAAGGAGAAAGTACTCCAATTCTTCCATGATTGCCAAGCTTTATATCTTCCACCACTTGCTTCGAATCAGATGCTATAACAATGTTCTGTAGGTCTTGTGCTAATGATAGAGCTTCTCGACAAACTATTGCTTCCAGCGCCAAAGGGTCACAGATCCCTTCGCTGACAAGGGAGGAACTGCCAATTTAATTTCCAGCGTTGTCTCTGCAAACAGCCGAGGCCGAGCTCCCCCTTCCTGGTCTTACAGCCCCATCAACATGATTTTTTGCATGTCCATGGGGGCGCCTTGGGTCGTTGGACTCCAGAACTCACAGGTGCAGCAACTAGCACACGCATATTTATTTATTTTCCTGCACAATCTCGAGCTCCGAAATGAACCTGCATACAAACGTATGCAATGCCGCCGGTGTTTGGAAGATCCCTTCATGTATAGCCTTATGTCGAGATGACCATATGGCCCATAGGGTGACCACCATCTTTCACAAACTACTCATGTGATAATGTCTCAATAAGAGAGAAGAGCCACTATCGTGCATTAGGTTCCGTTGTCACAACCAGACGTGCCACCATCTTTCACAAACTACTCATGTGATAATGTCTCAATAAGAGAGAAGAGCCACTATCGTGCATTAGGTTCCGTTGTCACAACCAGACGTTGGCCTAGTTCCTCATCAACCAGCGCCCATGCATGAACACCGTATGAACTCGTTGATGACATGTGTTTGTGAGCTCTCGCGTCTTCTGTTGGAAGTGACAGCTATTCCTCGCTTTAAGACAGATGATAGCTTGCTCTCGTGTCAGAGTCTATAGTGACGGGCCGGCCCATTGCGGCGAACATAAAACAAGAGAAGTTACAGACTTACTGTACGCGGGCGAGGGGATTCGATCCCAGGTCTCCAAGGTAATAACCAGAGCGGCTAATCACTGGCCTACTGTAGGTCTTTTTATGGACTATATGTCGCGCCCTACTTTCACGAAATGGCCCGGTTTTCTCCACTACTTTTTTCCTTTTTTATCAATCTTCCCCGTTTTTTCTCTGTTTTCAAAGACAAGGTTTACTGGTTTCGACAAATGAGTTTTCTTGTATATATTTTTTACATTTTTTTAAATGATCAACATTTTTTAAATACATGGTCAACATTTTTTTATAGACATTTAACATTTTTCAGATGATTGATTAACTTTTTTCAAACAATTGCTCAAGATTTTTCAGTATTTTTTATTCCTTGGGTTTTTCCATTTTCTTCTTCTTTTTTTCATTTTCCTTTTCCTTTGGTTCATTTTGATTCTTTTTCAGTTTTCATTTTTTTTGGTTTTCTTTGTTTCTTTTTGTTTTTCATTCTACATTCTTATATAAATGATCAATATTTTTCAAATACTTGTTCAACATTTTTATATATTTTTTTAATATTTTTCAAACACTTGTTCAACATTTTTTCTACATAACGTTTTTATAAATACTTGTTCATTTTTAAATAAATGTTCAAAAAAATTAAAATGTTTATCGAAGAGTTTTATTGTAATATATATATATATATATATATATATAATATTACAAAATATAAACAAAAGTACAAAGATAAAAGTTAAAAAATATTAAACATTAAAGTTGGAAAAGGAGGACGTGACCTCCCGCGCTCGTGGGCCGGCCCAGATCGCTCGCGCCTTCAGCGAGTCCGAAGCCAGACTCGTTGAAGGCGAGATTTAGGAGCGCCCAAGATTTGCTGGTAACCGACGTGCCCATACAACCGAAATCACTAATTAAGGAGTACTCGTTGCAAAGAACACTCCACTTTCCTAGGTCGCGACAAGTGGCGCACATGCAGCACGCCGCTTGTCGCAACCTGGGAGTTTTCCCTTTTTTCGTAGATCCGTTTATTCAAAACGTTTTATCTCTTAAACCATGCGTTCAAATTTTGAACCGTTTTCACCGTTGGATTCCTCGCATCGAGATCTTCAAAACTAGATCCCATGTTGATAGGTTTTGACGAACTTTTTTTTGACGAAAAAAACCGGACGAAAAGACGGATCGGCAGCATGTTTTTTTCCCTTTCCGAAAAAGGCACCCCCGTGCCTCTCGCAAAATCACAACCGTGCCTCTCGTGGAATCAAAATCGTGACTCTCGTGTAAGGAAAAAAACAAAAAACGCGTTTTTTCCCGTTTCCGAGAGGCACGGCCGTGACTCTCGCAAAAGCACAACCGTGCCTCTCGCGAAAGCAAAACCGTGACTCTCGCGAAAGAAAAAAAAACAGAAAACGCGTATTTTTTTTCCCTTTCCGAGAGGCACGGTCATAACTTTCGCGTAAGCACAACCGTGCCTCTCGCGGAAGCAAAATCGTGACTCACACGAACGAAAAAAAAACAGAAAACGCGTTTTGTTTTTCCCTTTCCGAGAGGCACGGCCGTGACTCTCGCGAAAGCACAACCGTGCATCTCGCAAAAGCAAAACCGTGACTCTCGCAAAAGAAAAAAAACAGAAAACGCGTAATTTTTTCCCTTTCCGAGAGGCACGGTCGTGACTTTCGCGTAAGCACAACCGTGCCTCTCGCGGAAGAAAAAACGTGACTTTCACGAAAAAATGCATTTTCACAGAAAAAAAGCTAAGAAAGACCGGGGGAAAACCAAAAAATCGAAACAACCCGAAAAAAACCGTTTAAAAAGCCGAAAACGCGTGTGGAAAAATAAAAAAACAAAATCCGAAGGAAGCATCCAGAGCGCAACACGTGGCGAATGGCTGAGAGCGCGCCAAGTGGCGCTGATCGTTGCGAGGCTCCCGAAGGAGCGCTCGTTAACTAGTTGCTCCCCCATACAACTGGGACCTTTCTATTTGGCGACCTGCACGCCAGGCAATGTGTGAATGCGCAGGGGTGGGGAGTCTGGCGACATCAAATGGGTTGGCTTCTCCCTCTCGTATTTTGCCTCTCGTTTGTAAGTTTCCATGTTGTTGAATAAAAAGAAAATTTTCAATAAAAAGTTAGAGAACTTGAAATTTTTTCAAAAAATCAAAAAATGTTTGTGGACTTAAAAAATGTTCGCATATTCAAAAAAAGTTTCATGATTTCGAAAAATAATTGCGTATTCAAAAAAATGTTCATCAATTTGAATAAAAATCACGAATAAAAATAATTTTCACGAATTTTTTAGAAAATGTTCGGAAAACCAAAAAATGGTCGTGAAGTTCAAAAATTGTTCCCAATTTTCAAAAAACACTTCATATGTTCAAAAAATGTTCGCTTATTCAAAACAATTCATCAATTCAAATATGTTCATGCATTTGAAAAAAAATGTTCACCGAATAAAATTGTTTGTGAATTTCAAACATCTGTTCCCAAATTTTCAAAAAATAATGTTGGCCGATTCAAGAAATGTTGACAAGTTTAAAACAATGTTCACAAGTTCAAAAAATGTTTGCAATTTTTTTAAAAGGTCATGAATTATAAAAAATGTTCATGAATGTATAAAATGTTCGTGAATTTGGAAAAAAATGTACATGATTTCAAAAAAATGCAAATTTGAAAAAAAAAATGCTCAGAAGGTGCGAGCACATTCGACATGAAATCTTCAGCAATGAAACTAATCGACTTGAAGAAGATGATCGCCCCCGGGATCAGCTCGGTGCCGGAAGTCGATGAAGGAAAGGCCATCTACGCCATTGATCGATAGATGCGCAGCTCCATAGTTGGCGCCAACTGTCGTGTACTCGTGTTGCTAAATCTCACAGCAAGTGGGGGGGGGGGTATGAATGGAGCTTATTCTACCGAGATGCCAATGGGTGACATAGGATCATATACAGGTTCAGGTCCGTCATTTGGTGGAGGTAAAAGCCCTAGTCCTGTCTTTCTAGGAGTTTTTCTTGCATATGAGTTTGACATTTCAGATGTTCTGAACACTCACCTTAGAATCCCTGACAGGCTTATATAGACTCCACAATGCAGTAGGGTCCATTGGCTGGTCATAAGTGCTACTAAATGACATATTGAATACCGACAGTTTCATGTCCATTATGAGTGAAACGGACGCCTTAGGAAATTTTAAGGAAGCGGCTGGTAATGATTGACATTTAGATATATTATAAGTGAGCACCTTTCCTGCCTTCTCAATCCATCAGCATTCGTAGTTGTTCGATCATTGATTCTGGACATTTGTTGTATAGTGAAGCCCCATGCGTAACCCCTCTCTGAATGCTCCTGGGCATTGGACTGCTATGAAATCCCACTGGTTACATCCTGGATGATAAAGCTACTGATTGATGGGCAAATCGACTAACGGGCAAACCGAGTGATGAAGATCCCCCGACTGGTGTCCACTCTGACTGGGCCGCCACCACCTTCTGCTGGTGCTTTCCGTTCATGGGCCCAGGCATGCACTAGTGCAGAACCGGGCAATAACACCGGTTCGTAAGGACCTTTAGTGCCGGTTCTGTAACCGGCACTAAAGTGTGGGCACTAAAGCCCCCCCCCCCCCGCCTAGTACCGGTTCAGCACGAACCGGTGCTAAAGGGCCATCACGTGGCATGAGCCAGCTCCGGGGGGCGGGAGCTCTTTAGTACCGGTTTTATGATTTCTTTTTCATTTAATTTTGTGTTTTCCATTTTAATTCTTTTTTGTTTGCTGGTATTTTACGATACTACACATTGTACATTTTATGCATATATATATATATATATATATATATATATATATATATATATATATATATATATATATATATCATAATGTCTCACAAACCACCATATTAATTCACACATACACACATGTATAGCTACATACAATTTCTCCTACATGTTGCCTTCGAAGACAGTGGCATTAGCCTAATTGGTGCCTTCGGAGTACGATGACAATTGAAAGTGGTTCATGGGGGCGCTAGCGGGTAATAGTATTCTCCCTTCGGATTTATGACCTGGTCGAGTAAAAATCCCGTTATTTCCTCTTGAAGTGCTTGTACGCGCTCCGTATCTAGGAGCTTGTCCCGCACCTCTATGAACTGTTAAGAAGGAGATCAATATGCATTTGTATTATTTGTGTGACTAGATATCGATAATGGTGTAAAAATTATGAATAGTGTTCTCACAAACGTACCCATTCCTGTCTTCGAGATCTGCTCGTTTCGGACGCCATCATGCGAATGTTCTCGCAAACGCAGAATGCACACAGATCAGTCCCCTGCGCCTGCTTCAGGGACTTTACGAGAATGGAATTTGATCAGATAATAATTAATCAAGCATGATAATTAAAGAGATGGCAGCTAGCTAGATAGCTAGTACTACTTAATTACTTACCTTGGGTCGAAATCATTTCAGCTTTTGTTTCCACTAGATGACCAGTTGCGCTAATGGCGCAAAGGCCAAGGGTAAGCCATGTATTGAAAGAGTGTACATTAATATTATCCGGGCACATACTGAAACATATGAGAAAATTTCCACTTACTATAAGTAGAAGCGATGCAACACCCATATAATATACAAGGACATATCAGTATTAACAGAACCGTTAATTAGTCAGACAGAAATCCACACCCGAGAAGCACATTCCACAGGGTTAAAACTTTTAAGCCTCACATTCCCAAGCAATCTTAAGGAGGGCCAACAGAATTGAAATCACCGATGCAAAGTATCAGCAGTTAGAAATAATTATACACACAGCTTCTTTATTGTGGTCATATGATGATGAAATCAGTACGTAAATCAGCACCAAGGATAGCCGGTCAGAGAAACAAAAATTCTGCATCCCACTAAACAACACTATTATGCAGGACTCGTTTTAAAAGGCCCTCAGTTCTAATTTCTATAAGAGCTTGAAGCTTTGGAGCCAAGGCTACGAACCTTCTCTATTGTGACTTCTAAATGTACCTATGAAAGTAAGGATCAGGAACATTCTCTATTAAACCAACAAACTGAACAATGAGAACTTGAAATATGTAAAAGTACTAATGAAAGTATTTAATCTGTGCATGTACAGTGGACAAAGATTACAACACACGGCATGTTGCAAACATCCTAACCAGCGTACTTTTAATGTAACATGAGAACTTGAAATGTGTTAAATAGAGAGAAAAGGCTAATGACCTGTCTACAAAATAGAAGTGAATAGAATATTTACTATAATGTAACATGAGAACTTGAAATATGTTAAATAGAGAGAAAGGGCTAATGTCTGGTCTAACGAACAGAACAAATTTGAATATCAGTTTCGCCAACCCTGGATGATCCAACTCACTTCGTATAATCCAGGAAATTAGGGAGCAAATATAAGTAATCCTTCAAGACGCTAGCAACATCTTCAGGATATAAGAATCATTTCGGGTGAAAAGTTGAATATAGTAGTAACCTTTTTTGAAGCACACAAACGCATATATAATCCTTTTGTTATATCATCTAGATCATCCCTGCAAGTACAGGTAAAATCAGATCAATCTCCATTAGCAGACGAACCCCATGCCATGCCAAGAACATGCATGGTGGTGGTGATAAATGTTCTTCTCCGGATTCGACGGAAGGCGTGTAGTGGGGTACTCACCGAGGAAATCGCTGTCGGACAGGCCCTTGGCATCGAACAGAAGACCGCACCTCGTTGCATTCTTCTCCTGCCGTTGTAGCTCCCTCTCCTCTGTCCCCTCGAAATTAAGGAAAGAGCAGTAAAGTAGTGAACTGAACATCGAAAGCGAGCAGAGGTAGCTAAGACGTATAACTCAAACAACAATTTCTTTCGCCCAAACAAACTAAAAGAATTTTATGTTTGGTAGCATATATCCAACGGAACAAACATGTTGTATGTCTTATTTCCTTGACACACATATACCGACCAATAAAATGGTTCACACCTTCTTTTATACATATAGGCAAGCCAACCATCCAAACGGTCTATGTATGTCACTAAATCAATAATCTAAAACCAGCAAGCAACATGCTTGAGGGAAACACATGCTACTCTCACAAGCACGATCTGGTTCACAGGAATTAGATACAGATTGTTTACATAAACAAAGGGAAACACATGGTATTCTCCCAAGCAAAACCAGAAACCTCAATAAATGATCGGAGGCCAAGTTCACATATGCTCCAGCCATGATTTGCCCCCAATTTTCTGCAACCAAAATGAAAGTGTGTCATTAATTTAGCAGTGGGTACAAGCACAGACTTAACAAGGGACAATCCTAACTTGGGATTCAGAGGCAAGAAACAGTTCGAACATGTGTGCGTGACTAATTTAGTAGCTGGTACAACCACTTAACAGGGGACAATTCTGACCTAGGTTTCAGAGGGAAATGGTTAAAGAGGTAGTAGGATTTAAGTCCTAAATAGTGTAGCATGTAAAATATTATGACATCACTACATAGACAGAGCTCTATGTACTTCTAAAAGATAAGATATAAACATGTGTAACTGTGATCGTTCCTAGTTACATGCCTATGCTAAGCTTCAGTCGACTTATAAGTTTGTTATTACTTATAACTACAGAACATGTCAAAATCATAAATTAGAGTTAACTCTATCTCTACCATTATGTTTTTCATACAAGATTGTCAAATTTTACCAATCATGTTTATCGAAAAAAATCAAATAGTTTGAAAAATGGACCCAATCATGTTTAGGAGAAGTTATGTACATGCAACCTAGAGAAACAGTTTATAAAGTACATAAATCCAATACAAATTACCTCAAGGGCAGCTTCCAACGATTCAGATGAGAGACCCAGTTCTGATTGTATATCACCAACACTAACTTTTCCTTGGTCAATTAGCTGCCAAGTAAAAGCATAAAACCCACTTAACTAATAACACCAAAACATATGTACAAAAATCTTGATCTGTAAGATTAGCAGGTACCTTTCTAAGAAATGTAGAAACATCACCAGAATTGCTCACAAGATTCCCAGCTCTTGTAGGCTGATCAACAACCATATTTGTGCATTGAACTTGTTGATTTTCCGTGCCTCCAACATCACATGTTGAGGTAACGAGCTCTGTTGTCTGCGCTTTGTTTAGGCTGGACAAACCTGAGCTCATGGATGTGAGGTTCATGAATTTGTCTTTACTCTTGCGCTTAGATCTTATCAGAATTTTCATCATCCAGCCCAACTTATGTGGTATCCTGTTCAGCAACACTATTGACAAGGTGTATGGAGCTAATTCCTCTGACTCTAGAATGCTTTGAGCAAAATATCCACAAGTCAACCTACAAACATATATATACAAGAAAAATATTAGCAAACATAAACAACCAAGGCAAACAACATACACGAGAAGAAATAGCCTACCATTCTTAAGCCCAGATTTTCCCCATATCTGCACCTAATGTTTCTTTTCTATCTTGCGCATATAGGATGAAAACAAGCCCGACATGTCCCTGAAAAAATAAGCAGTTAATAACCAAAAAGCAACATATATCAACAAGGTTAAAGAAACTGTTAGGTCACCTGGTGGCCAGATCCATCCCTTTGTGTTCACCAGCAGGGGAGTACGTGAGAGAAGAAGAGATCTGGAAGAAGGGATGGGTGGGGAGCAGTAGAGAGGAGACAATACCAAAGAAATGACGTCGCGCATCCGCCGCGCGCCTTGTCCGGGGAGGAGGTCCGGCCCTGCCACACCCCTCTTCTCCCCTTAACGTCCCTCCTCTTATCTCTCTCCCTCTCATCTTCTCACCCCTCGCTCCTCTCCAGATGCCCCCACACTCTCCTCCTCCTCCTCCACCCCCATCTCATCCAGCACAAAGGGCGAGAGTGAACCAAGGACTGATAACTTGATCGAGGAAGAAACTTCATTTCCTTAATAGCATTTGGCAGATTAGAATAAACATGAAGTACCATCAGGTTGATCTCTAATTTTTACTGAACTAACAAAAACACATTTTACACTGCCCACGTACTACTATTACTGTCCATTTGGAGTAGAATTTGTAAGTGAATGTTTATCTACTGCTGCACTCAGGTTAACTTGAATTAGGCCGAATGAATCAGATACTTCTGCCATTGGCATGAACAGGTCAATAGGGCATGCACACTATAGTGACTATACTGCCACTTCTACTTCAGAAGTAAAACTTTTTGTATCTTTGATCATGTTTCTAAGAAAAAGTATCAAGGGAACCAGCTGTGAGGATAAATAAACGACCAAATTTAGAAGTGTTGTACTTCAGGTACCTAGCGGCAACGACACTGATCACCTGGTCTCTGCAGAACACATCCAACTCTTCCTGCTATCCTGCAACACGTGGCCACCCCAAGCCTGAAATCCTCGATGCTCCAACCAACCTCTGAGTGGCAGTAAGGCGAAACCAAGATCGATGTCATGATGAAGCTTTCCAAAAAAATCAGTGTTCTGAACTAATGCATCTAATCAATTTGCCTGTACTCTATTTCTATGCACTAAGTGTGCCGAACCGCTAAGGAAAAAACATATTTTATGTTATCATATGTAATCAAATACTATGGTAAATGCAATGTATCACCTGTATGGAGCAGCACATGATATATTTATTACTACAAAAGTAGGGCGTGCCAATTATACAGGATAACTTAGTAGTCTCTTAAGGTGCGTTACACATGTCGGATATTACATATTCTAAAAGAATTATTCGCCTCTTTTTTAAGCATTAGAAAGGATACAAAATATTGGTACATTGGAAAGCACTTTTTTACAAATAACTCTGGGTCTGTCCAGGTACCTTAGAACCGGAACATGGAGGAAAACAGACAAATCAACACACAAATACACCATTATTTTACAGGCCTATACTCAAATGCAAAGGACAGAGGCAATAAGTGATAGCATATAACCGGAAATGTCATATGTCATATATCAACATATACAGTAGGACCTATGATAAACCCACATTTCCTGGGTCAACATATCTTTATTAACCATGCTAGAGCAATGAGACACAAATATTCATTATTTCGCAGGCCTATACTCAAATTTGAAGGACAAAGGTAATAAGTGATAGCATTATTTCTTGTGTAGCTTCATCGCAACCAACTACATCCATAAAAAAACACCTACATCAACCGAGGAGCAGGAGTTGTCAGGGAGATACAGCCAATATCATGTAAACCAAAAGCGAATACTACTGCAAATCTGAAAAATGAGGACTCTGCGAGCTCCAGAATTACTTTTCAATAGACCTAAATATTTCCGATTGCCTTTTTTTGGAGTATAGTACCAAAAGGAACGGTAAAGAGAATGATACGGAAAAAAAGAACTAACCTTATTTTTGGAATTTCTGTCCATCTTTATTACTGTTGCTTTTCCGATGTTTGTAGAAGGTTTAGTCTAAGTAAAACAGGGGATTCCATCCAGTGAATATCAAGGGGATACATGATCAGTCTGAAACTTGACTCGATAGGCTGAATATACACAATGAAACACAGGTTTCGGTCAGATTATCAGATTCACACAGGAAAGTTGCTTTGAACGTTAACGAAATAGAATGTATGAGTTCCAAAAGTTCCCCTCTAATTGTTACACATATAATTGGTGCAAGCAAACTTGGCACTAAAAGCAAGATCTTTTATCACTACCAAATGCCTCATAAAGTAGAACCAACCTACAGAATCAGTTTGCACCAAGCTAGATTGTGTTCGAATTTTATAGGAAGGATAGTTCGCTAAGCAGTAGGACACAACACGCATAGTAGCCAGGCTAAACAGACTTTATGGGAGTAAACTAAAGTGATCAGGTAGGTAAATATAAAAAGGTGAGCAGATTGACCAATATTATGCTTGGAGTAAGATTACTAATTACTAAACAAGCACTACTGCAGTACCATGCTGAATGAATATGGATTCAACCTTAGTCAGTCCAACTCTTGGTTGTTGTTATATTGAACACTCTGCTACCCAGTCACCTCCATTTTTACTATTATTATATATCTCATCAGTTATATGCATATGCATGAACAATAGTAGAAAGTACTGAAATTGAGCCAATCTTTGAGAGGGTTGTTACCTTCACATTGATAGCAAGGCTATCCACAACCAGAATAGAAGCAAAATCCACCTGAAATAACTTACATATATCATCCCTCAATATATTTAAATGGAAACATTAACATTTGGTCAAGGTATAGAAGTGTCAAAATCAAGAAAATGAAAGAGTGATACAAGACATAGATGTGTTTGCTGTTAAAAAAATAGAACTCATGTGCTATGTGCTACTACTGTAAAAAGACGGGCATTACACAGTCTGTCAGTTGTTAGCACGGACATTACATAGTCTGTCAGTACTTAGCTGTGACAAACTGTATATTGCAATGCTAAAAGTATGAACCCAAGTGTTCATGTTGCAGACTCGGCACATCGAATTTATAATAGTTCATCGTGCCCAACAGACTAAGCACATGAACAGAGAATGCATTATAAAACCAATTGCCTTTTAAATTGGTAAACTGGTTTATAAATTTTGATGTGCACCTGTTTTCCCGAGTCAAGACTTGCATAGCTCTGTGTGATGTTTGCACTTTTTAATCTAATGTTTGGAACCAAAAGTAGAAATCATATGCTTGAACTAAAACATTCCTCTCTTCAACTAAATATATCATTGTGACCAAGCACACACAATCCAATAACTAAAATACTACAGTTATTTGGTTACAAAAAGAAACTTAAGTATGGAATGAACAGAAGATAAATAGTATAACTGTTTCACAAACTAATATAGCTACAACTTGTTTTCTAGTATATCTTGCAGAGTCGCATTCATGACCAGATACCACGTAAGTAAGCTCTATATTGTACTTGCCTTAATAGAGGTTGAGTGTTGCACGATGAGTTTTGTAGCGTCCGTATGATCCTTGTTCATGTGGCCCTGTGGAATACATGCAGCTAACTTGAGCATAAGTACGCCAAATTAAGATCAATAATGGCCAATGCTACAGCATCAGCTTGATTAGCTGAAATTAATGAGAATGATATACACACTACGCCGACTGAACTTTGTACACACTTAAGACAGCAAAACCAATTCATGGAGTTCTACAATAATTATCTGTCCTTGTTAGCTCACATAAGCTTGATTAGCTGAAATTAATCAGAATGATATACACACTACGCCGACTGAACTTTGTACACACTTAAGACAGCAAAACCAATGCATGGAGTTCTACAATAATTATATCTCCTGCTTGTTAGCTCAGCAGCTTGTAGCTAGCAAAGCTCTAGTATTCACATGGAGTGTAAAACAAATGGCTGGAAACAACATTAACCTGGCTTTACCTAAGTTAGTAAATAGAAGGAAAATCAATTGGGAACCGACATCAAGATTTGATTGTTCCAACAGGGAATGACTGAACATTTATCCGGACAACAACAAATCTGATCTGCTGTTTATAGTGTTCAAGTGCAGCATCTGATTTGGTGTGATCCTCAGACATAGCAACTGTGAGGAAAAATACAGAAAAGTTCAGGTAATCTGACCCTATGCTGCAAGGAACAGATTGAGGATTTAATAACCGGCCAATGCAGCATCAAATACGGTTACTGGTAAGTGGCAAGAAAACTGCATGTATAACAGTATATATCACCGCAGACAGAGGTGATTAGCTTTCAAGGGGATAAATACCTTTGGTGTAGCCGCTGTAGGTGACACTGGACGGACCAATGTTCTTGTTCCTCCGGCAAACTCGGTGGCGACATTGTATGCTTTGTGCAAATTTCGACGGAATTTGATGGAGATTATGGCCCAAGGACGCAAATTGATGGAGATTCCGGCCCAGGACCCCTCCATCTTATAGCAGCCAAGTTAAATCCGGGTAGGGCACTCAATTGATCTGTGTTGGACGATGACACGGTCATGAATTCAGTCCAAATCAGACAGTGGAGTAGGATCTCAGAGATTGAGAAGCTTACCTACAGTTCACGCAGCCCAGCAGATGCGTATGGGCTTCTGCTGCCCGCTGCCTCTGCTTGCCACTGCTCCTCCCCGCGAACTCGACGGCGTCCATGTGCGGGGGCAGGCGGAGGCCGACGCCGGCGAACAGGCAGTGGAGCACGTCGACGGAGCTGTGGTCGAGGTCATGGGCGCCTCAAACATACAACACAAGCACACTGTACAGTAGTAGCCCCTCTCCCCCTTGACCAGCGCCGATGGCCACTACCCCGCGGCGGAGTCTGTGGCAGATGGATTAGGGAGGAGATGAGCCGCCCACCATCGTCTCCCCTCTCCTCTACAACGGCTCGCTCCTCTGGTGCGGGAGGCAAGCGCGCGGGCACTGGGTGCGTGGAGAAGGAAGGAGAGGAGACGGAGATGGAACGGAGAGGGAGATGGAGAGGAGATAGAGGAGGGCTGGCGGCGTGGGTGGCTGGAGGCGAGCATGGACGAGGAGGGAGGGAGGGAGGAGAGGAGGAGGCGGGGTAGCGACGGCTGGTTCGTGACGGACGCTCCGAGGCTTGTGGACGCGGAGGCGAGCTTCTCCGGCGGCAGCGGCGACATGATAGGGGGCAGGGAGGCGGGCGCGGGTCGAGGGGGAGAGAGAGGTGAGGCAGGAGGAAGAGGAAAGGGGGCGACGCGAGTGCGGGAGGAGCAGCGGCTAGGTCTTCTCCACACGAGCGGCTCCCCTTTTATACTCCGGTGCGTGAAATGACGAAAATGCCCCCGACGGGGCATCGAATTAACATGCGGTGGCATAACGATTTAAAGGCGATGTGGAGGCAACGGTTGTGACTATGAGTCTAGGAGGGTTTATATGTTCCATTCGCCTTCCGTGACGCTGATGAACCTTGCCCAAGCCCTGCCCGCCGACAAAGAAAATGAATAAAGGGGTTATTAAATAGTTCATATCAGGAAATGACGAACTAAATAGGCCGAGATATATAATTAATAATGATTGAAATTACCTGTTGACTATCCCATACAAGATGTTGTAGTCAGTTTTCAGTTTGAGTAGTGAGTCCAGTATTTCAACTGTTCCGGCGTCAACTTCAATGATACACAAGATCAAGTGAAATCTGCATGCACACACGTTTGCATGTCTTAATTAAGCGGGCATATGTAAGCAAAAACATGTAGCTAGCTAGTAGGCAAGAACAGAGAATTTGTAGTCCAAGACAATGTGACTCACTGGACGTTGTAAGGAAGTAGTATATGTTCATTGTATTTGAGGCGCTTCAAGAACTCTAGCATGCTGTCCTCTACATGCTTTTCATGATATGCATCTATTTTCCATGTGTATTCATTAACGGTGTTTGGGTCAATGAACCCAATGCCATAGCGCCCACCTTTTCTCATTTCATACATCTGCATCCTGCATAATACCATAGAAAAGAATATAGTGAGGATAATTACAGGTAATGATTGATTAAAAGGATCACTACAGCTAGCTTGAGAGACTTAAATTACAGAAAGAAATCACTTACAGACAATAGCAACTGACGATAGATTTGTCGAGTGCGTCTTGATTGTATAACTGAAACAGTTCAGAATACTCAACGGACACAGCTTTCTCATGGTAGTAATGATCCTTCTTGACATACACCATGAGGGACTCTCGATTGGAAATCTTGATAATGTTCATGTACCATTGATGCAATTCATACATTCTTGTTGGGAGCTTCTTGACCTCGTCTGGCTCTACCAAAGGTTGGCCCCTGACATATTTCCGTTTTATTTCCTCCTCTCTAAGCGAAGACATGGGCTCGATCTCGAGGAGTTGTCCAACAGTGATCTTGAGCATTTCAGCCTGCATTATATGATCCTCGATTATTACCACATTGCCCAGCTGGGGAACGTTAACGGTTTGCCCACAATAATATTGGGCGCACGTACTCTCATGTGTTGTTGGCACAACTGAAGGAAATATGCCCTAGAGGCAATAATAAAGTTATTATTTATTTCCTTATTTCATGATAAATGTTTATTATTCATGCTAGAATTGTATTAACCGGAAACATGATACATGTGTGAATACATAGACAAACAGAGTGTCACTAGTATGCCTCTACTTGACTAGCTCGTTGATCAAAGATGGTTAAGTTTCCTAGCCATAGACATGAGTTGTCATTTGATTAACGGGATCACATCATTAGGAGAATGATGTGATTGACATGACCCATTCCGTTAGCTTAGCACTCGATCGTTTAGTATGTTGCTATTGCTTTCTTCATGACTTATACATGTTCCTATGACAATGAGATTATGCAACTCCCGTTTGCCGGAGGAACACTTTGTGTGCTACCAAACGTCACAACATAACTGGGTGATTATAAAGGAGCTCTACAGGTGTCCCCAAAGGTACATGTTGGGTTGGCGTATTTCGAGATTAGGATTTGTCACTCCGATTGTCGGAGAGGTATCTCTGGGCCCTCTCGGTAATGCACATCACATAAGCATTGCAAGCATTGCAACTAATAAGTTAGTTGCGAGATGATGTATTACGGAACGAGTAAAGAGATTTGCCGGTAACGAGATTGAACTAGGTATTGAGATACCGACGATCGAATCTCGGGCAAGTAACATACCGATGACAAAGGGAACAACGTATGTTGTTATGCGGTCTGACCGATAAAGATCTTCGTAGAATATGTAGGAGCCAATATGAGCATCCAGGTTCCGCTATTGGTTATTGACCGGAGACATGTCTCGGTCATGTCTACATTGTTCTCGAACCGTAGGGTCTGCACGCTTAAGGTTTTGATGACAGTTATATTATGAAATTATGAGTTTTGATGTACCAAAGGAGTTCGAAGTCCCGGATGAGATCGGGGACATGACGAGGAGTCTCGAAATGGTCGAGACGTAAAGATCGATATATTGGACGACTATATTCGGACATCGGAAAGGTTCTGAGTGGTTCGGGTATTTTTCGGAGTACCGGGGAGTTACGGGAATACGGGGGAGAAGTATTGGGCCTTATTGGGCCATACGGGAAAGAGAGAGGGGCTGCCTAGGTCAGGTCGCGCGCCCTCCCAAGGCCTAGTCCGAATTGGACTAGGGGGAGGGGTTGCGCCCCCTCCTTCCTTCCCTTCTCTTTTCCCCTTCCTTGTCTCCTACTCCTAGTACATGGAAGGACTCCTAGTTGGACTAGGAAAGAGGGAATCCTACTCCCGGTGGGAGTAGGACTCCCTAGGGCGCGCCATAGAGAGGGCCGGCCCTCCCCTCCTCCACTCCTTTAAATACGGGGGCAGGGGGCACCCCATAGACACACAAGTTGATCTTCGTGATCGTTCCTTAGCCGTGTGCGGTGCCCCCCTCCACGATATTACACCTCGATCATATTGTAGCGGTGCTTAGGCGAAGCCCTGCGACGGTTGAACATCAAGATCGTCACCACGCCGTCGTGCTGACGGAACTCCTCCCCCAAGCTTTGCTGGATCGGAGCCCGGGGAGCGTCATCGAGCTGGACGTGTGCTAAGAACTCGGAGATGCCAGAGTAACGGTGCTTGGATCGGTCGGATCGGGAAGACGTACGACTACTTCCTCTACGTTGTGTCAACGCTTCCGCTTCGGTCTACGAGGGTACGTAGACAATACTCTCCCCTCTCGTTGCTATGCATCACCATGATCTTGCGTGTGCGTAGGAAATTTTTTGAAATTACTACGTTCTCCAACAGTGGTATCAGAGCCTAGGTTTTTATGGTTTGATGTTATATGCACGAGTAGAACACAAGTGAGTTGTGGGTGATATAAGTCATACTGCTTACCAGCATGTCATACTTTGGTTCGGCGGTATTGTTGGATGAAGCGGTCCGGACCGACATTACGCGTACGCTTACGCGAGACTGGTTCTACCGACGTGCTTTGCACACAGGTGGCTGGCGGGTGTCAGTTTCTCCAACTTTAGTTGAACCGAGTGTGGCTACGCCCGGTCCTTGCGAAGGTTAAAACAACACCAACTTGACAAACTATCGTTGTGGTTTTGATGCGTAGGTAAGAACGGTTCTTGCTAAGCCCAGTAGCAGCCACGTAAAACTTGCAACAACAAAGTAGAGGACGTCTAACTTGTTTTTGCAGGGCATGTTGTGATGTGATATGGTCAAGACGTGATGAGATATAAGTTGTTGTATAAGATGATCATGTTTTTGTTGAAGTTATCGGCAACTGGCAAAAGCCTTATGGTTATCTCTCTATTGCATAAGATGCAAGCGCCAAATAATTGCTTTACTTTATCGTTATACGATAGCAATAGTTGCAAGAGCAATAGTTGGCGAGATGACCATGTGACGACTTATTGATATAGATCAAGATGATGGAGATCATGGTGTCATGCCGGTGACGATGGAAATCATGACGATGCTTTGGAGATGGAGATCAAAGGCACAAGACGATGATGGCCATATCATGTCACATATTTTGATTGCATGTGATGTTTATCTTTTATACATCTTATCTTGCTTTGATTGACGGTAGCATTTTAAGATGATCTCTCACTAATTATCAAGAAGTGTTCTCCCTGAGTATGCACCATTGCGAAAGTTCTTCGTGCTGAGACACCGCATGATGATCGGGTGTGATAGGCTCTACGTTCAAATACAACGGGTGCAAAACAGTTGCACACGCGGAATACTCAGGTTATACTTGACGAGCCAAGCATATGCAGATATGGCCTCGGAACACGGAGACCGAAAGGTCGAGCGTGAATCATATAGTAGATATGATCAACATAGTGATGTTCACCAATGAAACTACTCCATCTCACGTGATGATCGGACATGGTTTAGTTGATTTGCATCACGTGATCACTTAGAGGATTAGAGGGATGTCTATCTAAGTGGGAGTTCTTAAGTAATATGATTAATTGAACTTTAATTTATCATGAACTTAGTCCTGGTAGTATTAGCATATCTATGTTGTAGATCAATAGCTCGCGTTGTTGCTTTCATATGTTAATTTTGATATGTTCCTAGAGAAAATTGTGTTGAAAGATGTTAGTAGCAATGATGCGGATTGGATCCGTGATCTGAGGTTTATCCTCATTGCTGCACAGAAGAATTATGTCCTTGATGCACCGCTAGGTGACGAACCTATTGCAGGAGCAGATGCAAACGTTATGAACGTTCGGCTAGCTCAATATGATGACTACTTGATAGTTTAGTGCACCATGCTTAACGGCTTAGAATTGGGACTTCAAAGACATTTTGAACGGCATGGACCATATGAGATGATTCCAGGAGTTGAAGTTAATATTTCAAGCAAATACCCGAGTTGAGAGATATGAAGTCTCCAACAAGTTCTATAGCTAAAAGATGGAGGAGAATCGCTCAACTAGTGAGCATGTGCTCAGATTGTCTGGGTACTACAATCGCTTGAATCAAGTGTGAGTTAATCTTCCAGATAAGATAGTGATTGACAGAATTCTCTAGTCACCATCACCAAGTTAGTAGAATTTCGTGATGAACTATAATATGCAAGGGATAACGGAAGTAATTCCCAAGCTCTTCGTGATGCTGAAATCGACGAAGGTAGAAATCAAGAAAAACATCAAGTGTTGATGGTTAACAAGATCACTAGTTTCAAGAAAAGGGCAAAGGGAAGAAGGGGAACTTCAAGAAGAACGGCAAGCAAGTTGCTTCTCAAGTGAAGAAACCCAAGTCTGGTCCTAAGCCTGAGACTTAGTGCTTCTACTGCAAAGGGATTGGTCAGTGGAAGCGGAACTACCCCAAGTATTTGGTGGATAAGAAAGGATGGCAAAGTAAACAAAGGTAAATTTGATATACATGTTATTGATGTATACTTTACTAGTGTTCATAGCAACCCCTCAGTATTTGGTACTAGTTCAGTTGCTATGATTAGTAACTTGAAATGGGAGTTGCAGAATAAACAGAGACTAGTTAAGGGTGAAGTGACGATGTGTGTTGGAAGTAGTTCCAAGATTGATATGATCATCATCGCACACTCACTATACTTTCGGGATTAGTGTTGCACTTAAATAAGTGTTATTTGGTGTTTGCGTTGAGCATAAATATGATTTGATCATTGCAATACGGTTATTCATTTAAGTTAGAGAACAATTGTTGTTCTGCTTACATGAATAGAACCTTCGATGGTCATACACCCAATGAAAATAGTTTGTTGGATCTCGATCGCAGTGATACACATATTCATGGGATTGGTATGAGACGCTTTCGGGATTTGCAAATTTCAGGGGGAGAAAACTCCTAGAATTATAACCCGTTAGTTATCATCAGATAATAATTATTGTACTCTTTTCCTTATGAGTTTTTACATCGGTTTTCTCATAAAAGGTTTTTAATGAGGCACTATAAATTATACCATATCGTTTTCTCCTTATATTTTTCACACAGGGTTTTAAAAGGAGTTTTCAATGGTGTATATATTACTCCTCATATTTTTCCAACAGGGTTTTTGGGGGAGGTTCTTAAATTGCTAAAATGATTCTCAAGCTGGATGACGATTATACAAGAAGCACTAGATGATGAAATATACACGAAGCACTAGATGATGGATTCTTCTAGAAGATGCGTGATTCAAGGGGGAGTGTTAGGAATAGAATTAGAGTATTTGTTAATTTACTAATTAACAAATGCTAATTAAGGAACCGACATAGGAACCGACCTTGTATTCTCTAACTGCTATGAGCAGTTGTACTTCCTCTCTCATCTTAACAACTGCTATGTGCAGTTGCCGTTTTGTCTCACGCATTGGCAACCGCATATTGCGGTTAGAAATGCTCTCACAGAATTGTAACCGCTCCATGTATATATAGTGCTCAATCAATGAAAATCAACTACTTCTGGCAAATCACTTTTTCACTTTACATACACTACGAGAGAAACAAAAACGAGCCCCACGGAAGAACGGACGTTTGGTGGCCGAGCTGCCTGCAGGCCGGAATCTCGCGCGTGCAGTATAGCGCCGTGATGTGTGTGTGCCTATTGTCTCGCGGGTATACGGCAGATAGTAAATGCAAATACATGTGTGCCTTGGGCTGATGTGCTAGCGCTGTACGTGGGCCTCCAGTGTGCGGGATACGCAAGCACGTCATGTGCTGCTGGGCTGATTTGAAAGTAGCACATGTAGCTTTGGGAGCAATTAATTAACGAGCGCTTCTTCGGGAGTCTCGCAACGATCAGCGTCACTTGGCGTGCTCTCAGTCATTCGTCACGTGTCGCGCTTTGGGCGTTTTCTTCGGATTTTGTTTTTTTATTTTTTCGCATGCGTTTTCGGCTTTTTAAGCGGTTTTTCTCCGGGTTTTGTTTTGACGTTTCGGTTTTCTATCGGTCTTCCTTAGCTTTTGGGTCAAAAAAATCAAAAAAAAATTGCACGAAAAAAACACGTTTTTTTTCCTTTTACGAGAGTCACGGTTTTGTTTCCGCGAAAGGTGCGGTTGTGCTTTCGCGAGAGTCACGGTTGTACCTTTCGGAAATGAAAAAAATGTTTTCTTTTTTTCCCTTCTGTGAGAGGCACGGTATTGCTTCTGCGAGAGGCACGGTTGTGCTTTTACGAGACTCACGGTCGTGCCTTTCGAAAATTAAAAAAAAACGCTTTTCTGTTTTTTTTCCTTCTGCGAGAGACACAGTTTTGCTTCGGCGAGAGGCACGGTTGTGCTTTCGCGAAAGTCATGGTTGTGCCTTTCGGAAAAGGAAAAAAACGCGTTTTCTATTTTTTTTTCCGCGAGAGGCACGGTTTTGCTTCCGCGAGAGGCACGGTTGTGCTTTCGCGAGAGTCACGGCCGTGCTTATCGGAAACGGGAAAAAACGTGTTTTCTTGTTTTTTTCTTCTGCGAGAGGCACGGTTGTGCTTTCGTGAAAGTCACGGTTGTGCCTCTAGGAAACGAAAAAACATATTTTCTGTTTTTTTCCTTCCGCGAGAGGCACAGTTGTGCTCTCGTGAGAGGCACGGCTGTGCTTTTGCGAGAGTAGTTTTCTTTTTGATTAAAATTCATCAATGTGTAGTTTTCCGTTTCACAAAGAAAAATGTGCACCAAAAAAATGGCATAAAATGCATGAGCCTTTGCTAAATTTGAGGAAGAATTAAAGAAAAGGATGCGTGGGCTATCCTGGTTTTGAGGAGTTGACGGAGTCAAATCCCGTGCCGTGTACATGGGTCTGACGTGATGGGCGCGTGCCCCGCGACGTGTAGCTGGTGTGCACTCATGTGCCTGCTAGTGTACATGAGCCGGCACTGATTATTTAATACTCCAGCGCTGTCCAGCTGACTCTTTTATGACTAGAGTCAATATATTGTAGCCTCATGCGCTCCTGGCGCTGATCGCGACGAGCATTGACGGGGGTGATTATGACCTGCAGGTAGCTCGGCCACCAAAGGCCATTTTCGCCCCACGGTTCCTTTTTTTCTCTTTTCCTCTTGTCTAGGGTTACCACCGTTGCTGTCAGCGTCATCTCGTGAACTACCGCAGACATGCGCTCCTGCCACTGCCCCTGCTGCCTCGTCTCCACCGGGGGCCAATAGCTCCTGTGCAACGTTTTTGAGGTGAATTGGCAAGAGTGCGACGTTGTTGGAATGAATGGCTGTGGTGCGACAATTTTGAGCAGGCAAATAGCCCACGCACGACATGGCTGTTAAATGTGGTTAAATTGGTCGTCAACCAAGCCCGCCTCTTTATGTTAGGACATGTGGGTCCAACTTAATTGTTCCTCAAAACAGCTGACCGTGCCCTGCCGCCCGACCGTGCCGGGCCCGCCACTCTGCCCCCATTCTTCTCCGGTGGCGGCGGATCTTGCGTTCTCGATGGCGGCGCCGGAGCCCTCGTTCTCAACGGCGGCGGAGCCTTCGTCCTCAGAAAATGGTGAGTGAATTCAAACCCTAGTCGCCCTCCCGTTCCTCTCTCCGGCCCGTAGATCTCAGCTCATTTCCTCTGTTTTCGCTTGCGGAATCGATAGGTTGTGAGGGGAGCCCGTGGGCATACTGAGATGGAGCCGCCAGATTCAACTTCGAATAGGTAATGCGCCTCTCTCCGATCCAATTTTGCATTGCAATTAGGTGGTGGCCTCGTCTGCTTTTTCTCACGGGCTCACACTGTCCGCCACTGATAGAGGGGATGCTGCCGCTCGGACCTTCGAATTGACAGTCAATTTCTTTCCATCAAAGGCAAAATTAGTTGATGGTAGCATACAGATCATTGAGAGAGACACTATTGTTAAATGGGAGGTTGAGTTTACAGAGATTGGTCCACAAGTTCTATAGAACATGGGAGAGACGGCAGTGAAGAAATGGGTGGAAAAAATTGGCGAGAATATTGTTTGGGGTCCAGAGCAAGAAGTATCACTATTGCGGTTTGATGATTGGAAAGGAGAGTATGTGAGAATAGAAGATGGTGAACAGATTGTTGAAGAAATCGATCGGCAAAACGGCTGGACAAGCAAACGGGCTAATTTTTTTGCTGAGCTCGTTGATCTGAACATTTTTTTGAAGGTTGGATATGTGCCATCACAATTGGCTGCGCAGATGGTAGATGATGATTGGGTACACAGAGGCCATTCATTCCCATGTGTACTGAACTTACAGTAATACCCGAGGGACAGTCGACTGGGACTGAAACTGAAACTGAAACTGCAGCAACTATTGATTGGAATGTAGTTGAATTAGATGAGCCTACTGATTTGGTCATTGCACCAATGCCTGACATTGAGATGTCCAAACTTTTTGGCATTCCAGTCGATGACAGAGATAAGCAGGAGAGGGGTGAATCTAGTTTGCCTGCTAATGCTGATGAAGAAGTAGATGGACAGTTAATGCAACAAGCTGCAGATGAGGTAGATGATGCACATGATGATGAGCTGGTGCATGTGTATGACAAAGAAAACCCTGTCATTGAAGTAGGCAAGTTGTTCCCAAGCATGAAGGAGTTTAGGATGTGTTTCAAGACTTATGCAGTGAAACATGAGTTTGATGCCAAGACTGTTTGGACTGATAGAAAGAAGTTTTATGCGAGGTGCAGAGGATTTGATGGTAGTGTGAAGCCTTGCAAGTGGTACATATCTGCTAGACTGCAACCTGATGGAAGTACTGTCAGGGTTAACCAAATCCCCAATCAACATACTTGTATTACAAGTTCACAGAGAGTATCAACCATGACATCACAACTTTGGGTTGCAGAAAAGATCACCCCAATTTTAGCCAAAACACCAAACACTACTGCGAAGAAACTCAAAGTAGACTTGGAAAAGATGTACCCCATTAAACTGAAATATACCACAATGTGGAAGGCAAAACAAAGGGCAATGAAAAATTTATATGGTGATTGGGCAAATACATTTAGGATGCTTTACAACTTCAAAGCAGAGGTGGAAAAGAGGTCACCTGGCAGTGTTGTGGAGATAGATACAGAGGTATCAGCCAAAGGTGAAGTCAAGTTCTCCAAGTTTTTTATGGCTTTGAAGCCTTGCATTGATGGGTTCAAAGCAGGGTGCCGTCCATATTTGAGCATAGACTCATCATTTTTGACAGGCAAGTGGAATGGTCAGTTGGCAGCATGCAATGCTCTAGATGGATACAACTGGATGTTTCCTATTGCTGTTGGCTTGTTTCAGTCAGAAACAGAGGCTTCATGGACATGGTTCATGATCCAGTTGAAAAGATGCCTAGGGCCAGTGTCACCTTTGGCTATACACACAGATGCATGCAAGGGGCTTGAAAATTCAGTGAAAAATGTTTTCCCACATGCTGAGCAGAGGGAGTGCTTCGGTCATTTGTGGATGAATTTGATCAAAAAATTTAGAGGAGAAGAATTTGGGCGCATGTGGCCAGCAGCAAGATCTTACACTAGACAGACACACAAATATCATCTTGATAAGATAATGGCAGCATGTGATGAGTTTGGTCCATGGCTAAACACCTACCATTCTTTGTTATGGTACAGGTCAGCATTCAACACTGCCATCAAGTGTGACCACATCAACAACAATTTGGCAGAGAGTTTCAACAACAAGGTGAAGGATTTAAAAGATTTGCCTGTGCATGGCATGGTTGACCAAATCAGGATCATGCTCATGCGGTTGTGGGAATTGAGAAGAAGGATAGGTGATTGTCTGCAAGGTGATAAGCTTCCAGCAGTGGTACAACAGGTGGTCAATAGGAGCAGATGTCTTTCACATTTGTTTGTTGAAAAATCTTCACCTTGGGGTGTTGAAGTTAGAGATAACAAAACTGGAAGGAGACATGTTGTTAACACTGAATTGCATGATTGCACTTGCCTCGAGTGGCAACACACTGGTAAACCATGTGAGCATGACATTCTCTTCTTAGCATCCCAACCGAAGATAAACATGCACCCATATTTGCATGAATATTATTCGGTAGCAAAATTCAAAGCTGCATATGCTACTCCAATTCCAGCACTAACAGATCAGTCTCAGTGGCCTGAAGTGGACATTGAATTTTCCATGTGTCCTCCCTTGACGAAAAGAAAGGCTGGCAGGCCTAAACAGAGTAGATTCAAGGCATGGTTTGAGAAAGGTGGGAGTAGTAAGAAGGGAAATAAAGATGGAAAGCCAAAAAGGGCCCAAAAAGGTAACAAAAACAGATGCAAGTTGTGCCAGGAACTTGGGCACAGAGTGGGATCTGTCAAATGCCGTTACACTCCTAATAAGCCAAAGTATGTTCTTGTTTATTTGTCTGTGTTTTGATTTGGTGCTTTTTTCCAATTACTATATATATATAACATTTTCGAAATGGCCAGGAGGAAGCGAGCAAGTCAGCCCCTTGTTGTTGAACAGTGTTGGCCGACAAAAAAAGCAAGAGTCAATGGCGGTAGAAAGAAGAGAAGTGTGCCTCAGCCTGAGCAGAGTGAAGAAAATCCTGCTGCAGTCAACATTCAGACTGAAGAAACTGCTCTCGAGGTTGAAACTGAACCTGAGCGTGTCGAGGTTCAGACTGAAGAAACCCATGTTGAGGTACACACCGAAGAAACTGAAACTGCTGTCAACATTGAGACTGAAGACACTGATCACGAGGGTGTTGGCGAGGTGTTGAAAAGACCAGTGAAAAAAACCAAGATGATCAGTGAACTTGTGTGTGTAGTTGAACCAAAAACAAGAAGTGCTAAGGCGAAGAAGGGCACGCGACGTGGTAGGAAGAGGTAGAACAGAGAACAGTTTTGAAATTTGGGGCATGTAATAATATTTGTAACTTGGTGCGTACTGCTAGTCACTATGTATCCCGTATTTCTATTCGAACTTGTTTGTTGGTACCTTGTCTAAACCAGCCAAATAAAATTCAAATTTAAATTCAAATATGGGCTCAAATTTGAATTAGGGATGGGGTATTGATGTTTTAATGCTATCTAAAGTACCTCAACTGAAATATGTTTGTTTGCTGATCATTCACAGCCCTTTTGGTAAGTTGAACTCATAGTCATGAAAAGTGTGTCTCAAATGACCTTCAAAGGTAGGGTAAACGGCCTCATATTTAAGCAAGTTTTTTTGCACCTTGTCTAAACCAGACAAATAATTTTTCTACACATCTATTCTACCTATATAGTGTAAATCTAAAGTCTCACTATTTATTGAATTAATTTTCTATTATTTACTTTTTTGGAAAAACAAGGTTTAATAGAAAATTATATATAAAACAAGTTTAAAAACATGAAAATGAGAAAAGTAAGTTAAGATCTTTCTTAGTCAATCCAAAATGAAGTTTTGGTGAGGTTTTCACACTTTTCATTTTCAAAACCCCACCTATACTCTCGGATGCCCACTACTCTCTCCCTTGAACTCCATACTACATTTTTCGAGGAATGACAATTTTGTGAAGGATTTTTCGTAAAAATGTATGTAAATCATATTTATATTTTTTTCTCGTTACTATACGACATAATAAGACTACGTGCGCAAGTTTTATATTTTTTGATTTTTTTTTGAATTAGTTATGCTCAACCCTAATCAGCCAAAACCCCTCAAAACCCCTCTCAAAACCCCTCAAAACCCCGCACACTACTGGGTCGTCGATCGTTGTGCGTGGACGGTTGAGATCAGGCACTAGGGTTAGCTACAGTGTATATCGATCCGCATGAGACGCCCTGATTGGATGAATTGGTGGGGTTTGGATCAGCCTCTCTCGTTGGGGCATCAGGACCGTTCATTTGAATCCAACGACAAGAGTTGACGCGGTGCATAGACCAAGCCTACGCAGTGCCCATTCCCATCGTTGCATGCGTGCCCGTGCCCACCCGCAGCATGCATGCTCACCCGCAGAACAGCGCCCGTGCTTGCATGCGGGCCCGCTTGCATGCATGGCCTCGACGTAGCCCTGCTCCGCCACCCCTACGCAGTAAGCTGTCGCATGCCTACCATTACAACCGATTGAAGGAAATATGCCCTAGAGGCAATAATAAAGTTATTATTTATTTCCTTATATATCATGATAAATGTTTATTATTCATGCTAGAATTGTATTATCCGGAAACATAATACATGTGTGAATACATAAACAAACAGAGTGTCACTAGTATGTCTCTACTTGGCTAGCTCGTTAATCAAAGATGGTTATGTTTCCTAACCATGGACAAAGAGTTGTTATTTGATTAACGGGGTCACATCATTAGTTGAATGATCTGATTGACATGACCCATTTCATTAGCTTAGCACCCGATCATTTAGTATGTTGCTATTGCTTTCTTCATGACTTATACATGTTCCTTTGACTATGAGATTATGCAACTCCCGTTTGCCGGAGGAACACTTTGGGTACTACCAAAAGTCACAACGTAACTGGGTGATTATAAAGGAGTACTACAGGTGTCTCCAAAGGTAGATGTTGGGTTGGCGTATTTCGAGATTAGGATTTGTCACTCCGATTGTCGGAGAGGTATCTCTGGGCCCTCTCGGTAATGCTCATCACATAAGCCTTGCAAGCATTGCAACTAATGTGTTAGTTGTGAGATGATGTATTACGGAACGAGTAAAGAGACTTACCGGTAACGAGATTGAACTAGGTATTGGATACCGACGATCGAATCTCGGGTAAGTAACATACCGATGACAAAGGGAACAACGTATGTTGTTATGCGGTCTGACCGATAAAGATCTTCATAGAATATGTAGGAGCCAATATGGGCATCCAGGTCCCGCTATTGGTTATTGACCGGAGACATGTCTCGGTCATGTCTACATTGTTCTCGAACCGTAGGGTCCGCACGCTTAAGGTTTCGATGACAGTTATATTATGAGTTTATGAGTTTTGATGTACCGAAGGAGTTCGGAGTCCCGGATGAGATCGGGGACATGACGAGGAGTCTCGAAATGGTCGAGACGTAAAGATCGATATATTGGACGACTATATTCGGACATCGGAAAAGTTCTGAGTGATTCGGGTATTTTCGGGAGTATCGGGGAGTTACGGGATTACGGGAGAAGTAATGGGCCTTGATGGGCTTTAGTGGGAAGAGGAAAAAGGCTGCTGCGCCCCCCCTCCCCTCTAGTCCGAATTGGACTAGGGAAAAGGGGGCCGGCCACCTTTTCTACTCCTCCACTTCCTTCTCCCTTCCTCCCCTCTTGATGGACTCCTACTAGGACTTGGAGCCCTAGTAGGACTACCATCCTGGCCGCACCAATAGCCTTGGCCGGCCTCCTCCTCCTCCATCCTTTATATACTGAGGCAGGGGGCACCCCATAGACACACAAGTTGATCTTCGTGATCGTTCCTTAGCCGTGTGCGATGCCCCCCTCCACCATATTCCACCTCGGTTATATTGTAGCGGTGCTTAGGCGAAGCCCTGCGACAGTAGTACATCAAGATCGTCACCACGCCGTCGTGCTGACGGAACTCCTCCCCGAGAGCTTTGCTGGATCGGAGCCCGGAGATCGTCATCGAGCTGAACGTGTGCCAAGAACTCGGAGGTGCCGGAGTAACGGTGCTTGGATCGGTCGGATCGTGAAGACGTACGACTACATCAACCGCGTTGATATAACGCTTCCGCTTTCGGTCTACGAGGGTACGTAGACAACACTCTCCCCTCTCGTTGCTATGCATCACCATGATCTTGCGTGTGCGTAGGAAAATTTTGAAATTACTACGTTTCCCAACAGTGGCATCCGAGCCTAGGTTTTCATGGTTTGATGTTTTGCACGAGTAGAACACAAGTGAGTTGTGGACGATACAAGTCATACTGCCTACCAGCATGTCATACTTTGGGTCAGCGGTATTGTTGGATGAGACGACCCGGACCAACCTTACGCGTACGCTTACGCGAGACCGGTTCCCTCGACGTGCTTTGCACACAGATGGCTTGCGGGAGACTGTCTCACCAACTTTAGTTGAACCGAGTATGGCTACGCCCGGTCCTTGAGAAGGTTAAATCGGAGTCTATTTGACGAAGTATCGTTGTGGTTTTGATGCGTAGGTGAGATTGGTTCTTGCTTCAGCCCGTAGCAGCCACGTAAAATTTGCAACAAACAAAGTAGAGGACGTCTAACTTGTTTTTGCAGGGCATGTTGTGATGTGATATGGTCAAGGCATGATGCTATATTTTATTGTATGAGATGATCATGTTTTGTAACCGAGTTATCGGCAACCGGCAGGAGCCGTATGGTTGTCGCTTTATTGTATGCAATGCAATTGCCCTGTAATGCTTTACTTTATCACTAAGCGGTAGCGATAGTCGTAGAAGCATAAGATTGGCGGGACGACAACGATGCTACGATGGAGATCAAGGTGTCGCGCCGGTGACGATGGTGATTATGATGGTGCTGCGGAGATGGAGATCACAAGCACAAGATGATGATGGCCATATCATATCACTTATATTGATTGCATGTGATGTTTATCTTTTATGCATCTTATCTTGCTTTGATTGACGGTAGCATTATAAGATGATTTCTCACTAATTATCAAGAAGTGTTCTCCCTGAGTATGCACCGTTGCGAAAGTTCTTCGTGCTGAGACACCACGTGATGATCGGGTGTGATAGGCTCTACGTTCAAATGCAACGGGTGCAAAACAGTTGCACACGCGGAATACTCAGGTTATACTTGACGAGCTATGCATATAAGATATGACCTCGGAACACGAAGACCGAAAGGTCGAGCGTGAATCATATAGTAGATATGATCAACATAATGATGTTCACCATTGAAACTACTCCATCTCACGTGATGATCGGACATGATTTAGTTGATTTGGATCACGTGATCACTTAGAGGATTAGAGAGATGTCTATCTAAGTGGGAGTTCTTAAGTAATATGATTAATTGAACTTAAATTTATCATGAACTTAGTCCTGGTAGTATTAGCATATCTATGTTGTAGATCAATAGCTCGCGTTGTTGCTTCCCTATGTTTATTTTGATATGTTCCTAGAGAAAATTGTGTTGAATGATGTAGCAATGATGCGGATTGGATCCGTGATCTGAGGTTTATCCTCATTGCTGCACAGAAGAATTATGTCCTTGATGCACCGCTAGGTGACGGACCTATTGTAGGAGCAGATGCAGACGTTATGAACGTTTTGCTAGCTCAATATGATGACTACTTAATAGTTTAGTGCACCATGCTTAACGGCTTAGAATCGGGACTTCAAAGACGTTTTGAACGTCATGGACCATACGAGATGTTCCAGGAGTTGAAGTTAATATTTCAAGCAAATACCCGAGTTGAGAGATATGAAGTCTCCAACAAGTTCTATAGCTAAAAGATGGAGGAGAATCGCTCAACTAGTGAGCATGTGCTCAGATTATCTGGGTACTACAATCGCTTGAATCAAGTGGGAGTTAATCTTCCAGATAAGATAGTGATTGACAGAATTCTCTAGTCACCATCACCGAGTTAGTAGAACTTCGTGATGAACTATAGTATGCAAGGGATGACGAAAACAATTCCCAAGCTCTTCGTGATGCTGAAATCGACGAAGGTAGAAATCAAGAAAAACATCAAGTGTTGATGGTTGACGAGACCACTAGTTTCAAGAAAAGGGCAAAGGGAAGAAGAGGAACTTCAAGAAGAACGGCAAGCGAGTTGTTGCTCAAGTGAAGAAACCCAAGTCTGGTCCTAAGCCTGAGACTTGGTGCTTCTACTGCAAAGGGATTGGTCAGTGGAAGGGGAACTACCCCAAGTATTTGGTGGATAAGAAGGATGGAAAAGTGAACAAAAGTATATTTGATATACATGTTATTGATGTGTACTATACTAGTGTTTATAGCAACCCCTCAGTATTTGATACTGGTTCAGTTGCTAAGAGTAGTAAATCGAAACAGGAGTTGCAGAATAAACAGAGACCAGTTAAGAGTAAAGTGACGATGTGTGTTGGAAGTAGTTCCATGATTGATGTGATCATCATCGCACACTCCCTATACTTTCGGGATTAGTGTTGAACCTAAATAAGTGTTATTTGGTGTTTGCGTTGAGCATGAATATGATTTGATCATGTTTATTGCAATACAGTTATTCATTTAAGTTAGAGAACAATTGTTGTTCTGTTTACATGAATAAAACCTTCTATGGTTATACACACCAATGAAATGGTTCGTTGAATCTCGATCGTAGTGATACACATATTCATAATATTGAAGCCAAAAGGATGCAAAGTTAATAATGATAGTGCAACTTGTTTGCGGCACTACTGTTTAAGTCATATTGGTGTAAAGCGCATGAAGAAACTCCATGCAGATGGAATTTTGGAATCACTTGATTATGAATCACTTGATGCTTGCGAACCATGCCTCATGGGCAAGATGACTGAAACTCCGTTCTCCGGAACAATGGAGCGAGCAACAGATTTGTTGGAAATCATACATAATGATGTATGTGGTTCGATGAATATTAAGGCTCGCGACAAGTATCATTATTTTCTGACCTTCACAGATGATTTGAGCAGATATGGGTATATCTACTTGATGAAACATAAGTCTGAAACATTTGAAAAGTTCAAAGAATTTCAGAGTGAAGTGGAAAATCATCGTGACAAGAAAATAAAGTTTCTAAGATCTGATCGCGGAGACAAATATTTGAGTTACGAGTTTGGTCTTCAATTAAAACAATGTGGAATAGTTTCACAAACTCATGCCACCTGGAACACCACAGCATAATGGTGTGTCCGAACGTCATAACCGTACTTTATTGGATATCGTACAATCTATTATGTTTCTTACCGATTTACCAATATCGTTTTGGGATCATGCATTAGAGACAGTTGCATTCACGTTTAATAGGGCACCATCTAAATCCGTTGAGACGACACCGTATGAATTATGGTTTAGCAATAAACCTAAGCTGTCGTTTCTTAAAGTTTGGAGTTGCGATGCTTATGTGAAAAAGTTTCATCCTGATAAGCTCGAACCCAAATCGGAGAAATGCGTCTTCATAGAATACCCAAAGGAAATTGTTGGGTACAACTTCTATCACAGATCCAAAGGCAAAATCGTTGATTAAATGAATCCTTTCTAGAGAAGGAGTTTCTCTCGAAAGAAGTGAGTGGGAGGAAAAGTAGAACTTGATAAGGTAATTGTACCTTCTCCCTTATTGGAAAGTAGTTCATCACAGAAATCTGTTCCTGTGACTACTACACCAATTAGTGAGGAAGCTAATGATGATGATCATGTAACTTCAGATCAAGTTACTACCGAATCTCGTAGGTAAACCAGAGTGAGATCCGCACCAGAGTGGTACGGTAATCTTGTTCTGGAAGTCATGTTACTAGACCATGACGAACTTGCGAACTATGAGGAAGCGATGATGAGCCCAGATTCCGCGAAATGGCTTGAGGCCATGAAATCTGAGATATGATCCATGTATGAGAACAAAAGTATGGACTTTGATGGATTTGCCCGGTGATCGCAAGCCATAGAATATAAATGGATCTTCAAGAGGAAGACGGACGCTGATAGTAGTGTTACTATCTACAAAGCTAGAATTGTCGCAAAAGGTTTTCGACAAGTTCAAAGTGTTGACTACGATGAGAGTTTCTCACTCGTATCTATGCTTAAGTCTGTCCGAATCATGTTAGCAATTGCCGCATTTTATGAAATCTGGCAAATGGATAAACAAAACTGCATTCCTTAATGGATTTATTAAAGAAGAGTTGTATACGATGCAACTAAAAGGTTTTGTCGATCCTAAAGGTGTTAACAAAATATGCAAACTCCAGCGATCCATCTTTGGACTGGTGCAAGCATCTCGGAGTTGGAATATACGCTTTGATAAGTTGATCAAAGCATATAGTTTCATACAGACTTGCGGTGAAGCCTGTATTTACAAGAAAGTGAGTGGGAGCACTACATCATTTCTGATAAGTATATGTGAATGACATATTGTTGATCGGAAATAATGTAGAATTATTCTGCGAAGCATAAAGGAGTGTTTGAAAGGAGTTTTCGCAAAGAAAGACCTCGGTGAAGCTGCTTACATATTGAGCATCAAGATCTATAGAGATAGATCAAGACGCTTGATAAGTTTTCAATGAGTACATACCTTGACAAGATTTTGAAGTAGTTCAAAATGGAACAGTCAAAGAAAGAGTTCTTTCCTGTGTTACAAGGTATGAAGTTGAGTAAAGACTCAAAACTCGACCACGGCAGAAGATAGAAAGAGAATGAAAGTCATTCCCTATGCCTTGGCCATAGGTTCTATAAAGTATGCCATGCTATGTACCAGATCTATTGTATAACCTACACTGATTTTGGCAAGGGAGTACAATAATGATCTAGGAGTAGATCACTGGACAGCGGTCAAAATTATCCTTAGTGAAATAAGGATATGTTTCTCGATTATGGACGTGACAAAAAGGTTCGTCGTAAAAGGTTACGTCGATGCAAGTTTTGACACTAATCTGGATGACTCTAAGTCTCAATCTAGATACATATTGAAAGTGGGAGCAATTAACTAAAGTAGCTCCGTGCAGAGCATTGTAGACATAGAAAGTTGCAAAATACATACGGATCTGAATTTTGGAAGACCCGTTGACTAAGCTTCTCTCACAAGCAAAACATGATCACACCTTAGTACTCTTTGGGTGTTAATCACATAGCGATGTGAACTAGATTACTGACTCTAGTAAACCCTTTGGGTGTTGATCACATATCGATGTGAACTATGGGTGTTAATCACATGGTGATGTGAAGTATTGCTGGTAATCACATGGCAATGTGAACTAGATTATTAACTCTAGTGCAAGTGGGAGACTGAAGGAAATATGCCCTAGAGGCAATAATAAAGTTATTATTTATTTCCTTATATATCATGATAAATGTTTATTATTCATGCTAGAATTGTATTATCCGGAAACATAATACATGTGTGAATACATAAACAAACAGAGTGTCACTAGTATGCCTCTACTTGACTAGCTCGTTAATCAAAGATGGTTATGTTTCCTAACCATGGACAAAGAGTTGTTATTTGATTAACGGGGTCACATCATTAGTTGAATGATCTGATTGACATGACCCATTTCATTAGCTTAGCACCCGATCGTTTAGTATGTTGCTATTGCTTTCTTCATGACTTATACATGTTCCTTTGACTATGAGATTATGCAACTCCCGTTTGCCAGAGGAACACTTTGGGTACTACCAAACGTCACAACGTAACTGGGTGATTATAAAGGAGTACTACAGGTGTCTCCAAAGGTAGATGTTGGGTTGGCGTATTTCGAGATTATGATTTGTCACTCCGATTGTCGGAGAGGTATCTCTGGGCCCTCTCGGTAATGCTCATCACATAAGCCTTGCAAGCATTGCAACTAATGTGTTAGTTGTGAGATGATGTATTACGGAACGAGTAAAGAGACTTACCGGTAACGAGATTGAACTAGGTATTGGATACCGACGATCGAATCTCGGGTAAGTAACATACCGATGACAAAGGGAACAACGTATGTTGTTATGCGGTCTGACCGATAAAGATCTTCGTAGAATATGTAGGAGCCAATATGGGCATCCAGGTCCCGCTATTGGTTATTGACCGGAGACGTGTCTCGGTCATGTCTACATTGTTCTCGAACCGTAGGGTCCGCACGCTTAAGGTTTCGATGACAGTTATATTATGAGTTTATGAGTTTTGATGTACCGAAGGAGTTCGGAGTCCCGGATGAGATCGGGGACATGACGAGGAGTCTCGAAATGGTTGAGACGTAAAGATCGATATATTGGACGATTATATTCGGACATCGGAAAGGTTCTGAGTGATTCGGGTATTTTCGGGAGTATCGGGGAGTTACGGGATTACGGGAGAAGTAATGGGCCTTGATGGGCTTTAGTGGGAAGAGGAAAAAGGCTGCTGCGCCCCCCCCTCCCCTCTAGTCCGAATTGGACTAGGGAAAAGGGGGCCGTCCACCTTTCCTACTCCTCCACTTCCTTCTCCCTTCCTCCCCTCTTGATGGACTCCTACTAGGACTTGGAGCCCTAGTAGGACTCCCATCCTGGCCGCACCAATAGCCTTGGCCGGCCTCCTCCTCCTCCATCCTTTATATACTGAGGCAGGGGGCACCCCATAGACACACAAGTTGATCTTCGTGATCGTTCCTTAGCCGTGTGCAGTGCCCCCCTCCACCATATTCCACCTCGGTCATATTGTAGCGGTGCTTAGGCGAAGCCCTGCGACAGTAGTACATCAAGATCGTCACCACGCCGTCGTGCTGACGGAACTCCTCCCCGAGAGCTTTGCTGGATCGGAGCCCGGAGATCGTCATCGAGCTGAACGTGTGCCAAGAACTCGGAGGTGCCGGAGTAACGGTGCTTGGATCGGTCGGATCGTGAAGACGTACGACTACATCAACCGCATTGATATAACGCTTCCGCTTTCGGTCTACGAGGGTACGTAGACAACACTCTCCCCTCTCGTTGCTATGCATCACCATGATCTTGCGTGTGCGTAGGAAAATTTTGAAATTACTACGTTTCCCAACACCGATGCAGCCCGATGAAGACAACCAAAAAGCCAACGCTGCATGGCATGCTGTACATGGCGTGCTCCTCTTTGAGGACGCAAAACTGGCATGGGGTATCGATGTGGGTATCGATGCAGTTCAAATGGCGTGCTGCCCGTTACAAGATGGGCAAATGAAGGCGTCCGTTATTGTCACGTCTCCCTCTAGCCAGGCACTAGCAAGATGTGCAAATTAATGGGCTACGGCAAGAATGCACGGGCGGCACACGCAGAGAACCCGGGGCAGGCGTGTCCCCTTGACCCACGACGGCACAGACATGTGCGTGAACCCGTCCCCCTTGACCCGCGACCGGTGGCACAGAAGGATCGCAGCCCGTTTCCCACGCTCGTGTACACACTTTCATGGGGCGCCACCAAACGCCGCCCGCCCATTAATTCTAGGGCGCCACCAAACGCCGCCCGCCCATCTTCACCGGTGAAACCACGTCGCACTTGGGCTATTTAAGCCGGGCAGTATCGTCTTCCTCTCCCTCCTCATCCACACCCCATCCTCTGCCTCCTCTTCCCTCCTTCTTCCTTCTTCTCCATCAAATTCGATCGAGCCCTCGAGCCCTCGAGCCACCCCGCGACCATGCAGTACACTGGCCCCACCTACCGCTTCCCCACAACCACGCCGGAAAGGCTCTACCCGGCCGGAGTGTATGTCGAGAGAACCCTTAGGGTTTGGGCGATCTCGAGGTGGAGGGGCGCAAGGGAGTTAACGGAGTTCTTCCTTGCGGCCGGCTTCCGCCACCTCCCCCGCGGCTCTTCTCGGATGTACCATGTTGAGGAGGTCAACCACAACGGCGTTGTGGTTGGGCTCCTCGCCACTTTCACTAACCCTTTCGATGCTTTCCATCTCCTCGGGCGAGCGTTTTGGGTAGATTGTGAGTTCATAGCTTTCACAACCTATAATATCTTCACTGACTTCAACGGCATCTTCCCCAACAACGGCGTCATGCACACGCTCCCGTACCCCATCAACATCAGGGAGGGGGAGGAGTGCAGGGCGGCGCCCGGAGGAGCGAGGGCGCCCGAGGAGCGAGGTGGCCCCGGAGGAGGAGGAGAAGAACCCCAAGAACCCGCGTTTTGTGGCCCCCTATCTATCTAGCTTAGATCTATCGTATTAGTTTTTTTTAAGTTGTAATAGTTATGCTACTATTATTAAGTTTTATTAGTACTTTAAGTTGTAAGGCTATCATGCCCCGTGGAACTATGAGTATGCTACTATGTAATCGTTGGGTATGCTTCTATATAATCGTTATGCTTCTATATAATCATTGGGTATGCTACTATATATATTTTGTGTTTTGTGCTATTATTGTGGATTGCTAGGGGTTGTTTTTGCTTATTATTCATGTATTGCTATGGGTTGCTATGGGCCCGGATTTCTACACCCCAATCACCACACACAACATCTTCAAAATATTGGCCAAACCATGGACATGCAACTAGGAGCCCCATGCAAACCCACTATGGACATGGGTGCAACTAGAAAATGCAAACTAATTTACTTCGGGCACTTCATGCAAGCATGCAACTCATTTATTTCATGGAACAGTAGACATGCATAAAAACAATTAACATTTAGTTTTAGTGCATCAAAAAATTATCCATCACAAAGTTTAGTGCAAGAAAAAGGCAAAATAAAAGGACAAGTAACATTTTATTGGGCCCCATTTTATTTGCCAAAGTTAGAGGTGGGCTGGTGCCCCTACGCGGGTGGGCTGGTCTTGGGCATGGTTATTTTCTCAAGGCCCATTTTCTCACGGCCCAACATCTATTCGGCAGCCCAGTTTTGTTTTTTTACTAGAAACTGAATTTGGGTGTGTACTCTGTTAACTGAAGAACAAAAACAGAGGAAACAGAGCATGAACACTGAATAGGGCCCCTGAGAATATCATTACAATAATTCATGCAAGTTTTGCTTCACACTAATTCAAATTCATCTAACAAATCCCCTGAAACTAGTTGACACACTAACTGAAACTCTAACAAATTCTAGCGATTGATGAACATCAAGTAAAATAAACCCATAGCAATGACACAACCATAAAATGCTCCAGCCATCATATTTGCTTGCTGCTTCAAATCGATCAGATGCTTTAGTTGCTTGTCAATTTTCTTCAGTTCACACTTCAGTTCTGCACTGTGCATCATCGGATCGGCTCTGTCCGCCAAATTGGGGGCTTGTTCCACGGCAAGCCGCCCCCCAAAATTGAGCTCTTGGGTTCCGGTTGATCCCTCCAATTTCAACCTTTCAACATAGTCATCGAGCCACTCAAAATGCCCACATTTCTTCAGAACCTGAAAAACAGTGCGCCGGAGGCGCATGAATCCTAGATCCACCACCCAGATCCACCGCCCTAATTCGAGGAAAAAAGAAAGAAATCGGGAGAAAGGAGACCATAGGATTGGTCAAGAACACAGATCTAACCTGCTCCAGCTGTGGCTTGCTCAAGCATTTCACAAACTCGCGCCCACGGTTGCCATTTTCTTCCCTCACACAAGTCAAACGCTTCAGAGGCTCCATGCGCGGGCAATCGGGGCATCTTGTCAACGGCAGTGGACCATACCGCGTCCATGATTGGCGGGAGGCCGAAGTCGAGCTAGACATCACTCGTCGGCGGCGCGCTTCGTTGCCGGAGCAGAGGAAGAAGAAGGTGGGAAGCAAAGGGGCAGGGCAAGCAATGGAGGGCGGGGGGGTGGGGTGGGCTGGCTCGGGCTCGTGGCTGGCTTGGGTCGGGGCATGCTTGCGTGGATAAGTTGTGGGTCCCACCCGCATGCGAGCACGGGCATGCTTGCGTGGATAAGTTGTGGGTCCCACCCGCATGCGAGTAACTTCTAGGTCCCGCGTGTCATAACTTGAATCGCTAACCCCTCGTGTTTTTCATTTCATGGTTAAACAGAGCCATGTCGCGTTGGAGCTATTGTTTGCCTCTAAAACGTCGCATCGCAGCCATTCATTTCAACAACATCGCACTCCTTCCAATTCGCATGAAAAACGTCGCACATGAGCTATTGGCCCCTCCACCGGCCACCGCCGGCTTCGCCGCCCGTCGCCGTCAAAGCCAGTCAAGATGGTGGTCGCCGTGGCGAACGGGGTGGAAGCCGCCACCGCCGCTGCAGCCGCCGCCACGACAACCACCGCCTCCGACGCCTGTTCTCGTGTGTGCGCTCGACCTCGGCTTCCTCTTCCACCTCCCTGCACGAGCCTCTCGTCCTCTGTTCGTCGTTCGGCCTCACTCCACCCGCCGCTGCACTTCTTCTGTAGACCACCATGAAGGTGAGATTGCTCCTCCGTTACCCGATATTCTTCTCTTTTTCGGATCTATTGCTGCTGTGCTTAGTGGTCGTGGATGCTCTGTCGTTGCAGGTGGTTGTCGGTTGAGTGTGAGAGCTGTAGTTCTTCATTGATAGCTGATCTTGTTCATCAATGAATTCTGCGCCTGTCATCGTCACCAAGGTATGGTTTGTGCTCTACTGATGCGTATCCACGGATGTTTCTGTGTCGATTTTGGTTCGTGCCCGTGTCACTTCATTCACGCTCATGAACTGTTTGATCTTATGTCCCCTCACTGTGATACGTTAAATTTGTTTTTCTTTTTTCAGAAATCGCACTAATCGGATCGTCGTCAGATTTGCCTTGCTGTTTAATCCGCTCAAAGGGTCATCTTTCTGTTGAGATTCGATTTTCAGCGCTTTTCCTTGCCCCTTCAGTTTATTGTGCTTTTTCTTGTATGAGATTTGCAGCAAGTTCGTACTTTTACTTCTTCTTAGAGATTCTGAGGAGAATTGTTATGTGTACCTCGACAGCGAGATTGTTCAGTTCGTTCTTCTTTTTGTTCCTAGAGATTCTGAGAAAGAATGTTATGTGCCGCTGTATAAAGATGAATTTGAAATCAATTGAGCTGTGGTGTACTCTTTAATAGGAAATGAACTTAACTGAACTTGTTGCTGACGTTTAAAATTCGGTTATCTACAGAGAAACAACAAATACCAGTGTATTGTAGATTTTCTTGTATAAGGTTCCAAGCAAGATAGTTCGGTTGGTTCTTATTTTTTTTTGTTAGAGATTTTGAGCAAGATTGTTATGTGTGACTGTGTGAAGGTGGATTTCAAGTCAATTCTGCTGTGGTGTGCACTTTAAAACAAGAACTGAGCTTGTTTGTGCCATTTAGAATACAACGATCTACAAAGAAACAACAAATAAGTTGCCAGTTTTAGAAGTGCTGCAGCAGATAGTTTGTTAGATGATTGAGACAGCTACAAGGTCATTTGACTCTCTAATCGTTCAAGTTTTCATCCAAAAGTACAGATTCACTGCTCATACACCACATGAATCGATTGGCGTTTCGAATGTGCTAAATGCACATTAAGATTCAGTTTTGCGTACTATTTCAGATACATGAATATCTTTGTCATCAATACACCCATTATATATTTATCTATTTTACTATCTCTTCTCTATTTTGCCTTTCTGATTGTACTCTGCTCTATCCATTTTGCCTTACATAGACTACTAACTGTTTTACATTTTGCCTTCTTGGTTCATCACTCTGCCCCTGCTGCCTTGTCTCCCCCGGCCATCGTCGCCTTCGCCGCCCGTCACCGTCGAGGCCAGTCAAGATGGGGTCGCCGTGGCGAACGGGGTCAAGATGGAAGCCGCCACCGCCACTGCAGCCGCCGCCTCCAATGCCTGTTCTCGTGTGTGCGCTCGACCTCAGCTTCCTCTTCCACCTCCCCGCGCGAAGATGGAGAGAGGGGGGGAGGGGGGAGGTAGGGAGAGAGATGGCTACTGTGGCGACGACGGTGGAAGCTGCTGGAGTTGGCTGAGTGATTCACGCCAAGGAAATTGAGGAGGAAGGTATGAAATAGCAGCTTATGCGTCGGAGCCAGCGAAGAAGTTGGTATCAGATCCGTCATCGTCGCCATTCTTCTGTTCGAGGACACCGTCATCCATGTGTTCCTCCTAAAGCTCCTCCTCACCACCACGGTTGGACGCCTGAGAGGCCAGCCTCCCCTCCAAGCGTAGGTACTCCCCCACTCCCTGTGTGTGTGTGTGTGTGTGTGTGTGTGTGTGTGTGTGTGTGTGTGTGTGTGTGTGTGTGTGTGTGTGACTAGATTTAATGAAGGAAACTTTGATATGGATCCATCTTGCTGTGCTGGACGAAGGGTTGGATGGAATACGAATTACATGTGCTAACATATGTTCTTGCAATGTTAACTTACCGTGGTCGTGGAGATGCAGCTAGCCCAAGATGTATTTGAACTCAATGTTACTCATATTGTAGTTTGCTAATTTGTTGATTTTATAAACATGATGTGTGCAGATCGACGCAGCCGAGGCCGCAATACTAGGATTTCAACATTTCATAGTCATGATGGGCATCACCGTCATCATAGCAAGCACACTTGTTTCTAAATGGGAGGTGGAAATGTGAGTCTTCAAGTACTAATCATGAATCTGATATCTCTGAAGAAGTACTAAGGTCGCACTGAATTTGCCGTGCATATAAATGCCTCTTAACTTCTCTTCAATTGTTTTTGGTAGAATTGCTTACCTAGGCGTTAATATATTTTGTTACAGGAATCTGCACTATGCTATTATGCTTTTAGCCACCCATCTTATTTTGTTTCGTGGTGGAATTGCTTATACTCTCAGTGATTGTCTTATTTAGTTTGTTGGGTTTTCAGCCCTGCTGACTTCTAAATAATTATTACCTGATGTTTTCTTGTATTCTTTTGTTAGTCCAGGTGCATTAGTTTGGTATATTCACGTATGTATGGGAAGTTTGTTATGCCATTTATAGGGCGTCCTATTGCTATAAATCTACTGTAGAAGTATCTAGAGATCTATTCCCATTTGCCTTCTTTTGATCACGAAACTGAACAAGATAGAAATTGCTTTTCATTGAAGATCTTATTCTGCAGGCATCGCTATAAAATATTTATCTAAACAATAGGGTAAAAAGTAATAGTTGCTCAGGGTTTACAAATAGCAATTGGAAGCAGATAAGCATCAAATAGGAGCTCATTCCACATTTCTGGTATACCAGGAAGGCAATCGTGTGCCTATTAAGATTCAGATTGGCTCTTCCATCCCCAAAACTAAGATTTTCAGATTTGAGAACTACTGGCTGGAACATGAGCACTTTAAAGATGTAGTGAGCTCCATTTGGACACAACCAGTTACAGAAACAGACAGTGCTAAAGTAATTGCAGCCAAATTTAAGAGACTGAGGAAAGGACTAAAGGTGTGGGCCAAGGGCATGTCTGATCTAAAAAAGATTATTGAAAACACCAACTTCATGATTTTATGTTGGGACACTATTGAGGAGTTCAGAGAACTAACTACTGAAGAAACCAATGGCAGAAATATCCTCAAGACTCACCTTGAAATAACACTTGATCCTCAGAGGCAATATTGGAAACAAAGAGCAACTATCAGGAAAATTAAAGTGGGTGAAGCCAATACCAAGTATTTTCAAGCTAAAGCTACCATCAAATTCAAAAACAACTGTATTGCCATGTTGCAAGATGAACAGGGCCATGAACATCAGGATCATCAAGCAAAAGTTGCTATTCTTTATAGAGCTTTTAAGGCCAGATTAGGAACTAGGGTTCCAACATCCAACCCTCTTCTGTTACACCAACTGATCCAACCACATGAGGATCTCTCTGAGTTAGAAACCCCATTCACAAAGGAGGAGATTGACTATGTTATCAAACATATGCCTGCAGACAAATCTCCTGGCCCTGATGGGTTCAATGTTGCATTCCTCAAACACTGCTGGGATATTATTGCTCCTGATTTTTATAAACTCATTGCATATTTCCACTCAGGTCAAGTTAATATCCAGAGCATCAACTACTCTTACATTACCCTCATCCCTAAGAAGGATCATGCAATTACACCAGCTGATTTCAGGCATATTTCACTATTGAACCGCACTCTCAAAATCATCACCAAATTGCTAGCAAATAGACTTCGAAAACTCATCCTTGGCATGGTCCACAGAAATAAATATGGCTTTCTGAATCACAGATGTATTCAGGATTGTTTAGCATGGTCATTTGAATATATACACCAATGCCAACAAAGCAGAAAAGAAATCATTCTCCTCAAGCTGGACTTTGAAAAAGCATTTGACATGTTGAACCATGATACTATTATTGAGATCCTACAAGCTAAAGGTTTTGGGGACAAGTGGATTCATTGGATCAAAATGATTTATGGCTCTGGCTATTCATCTGTTCTGCTTAATGGTGTTCCTGGCAAGCAATTCCTCTGCAACAATGGAGTTAGGCAAGGAGACCCTCTGTCACCACTAATTTTTGTGATTGCTGTTGATTTACTACAGACTATTTTCAATGAAGCCTGCCATGCATCCATGATTGAGCCACCACTCATCCATACTTCTTGCCCTGATTATCCAATCATTCAGTATGCTGATGATACTATCTTAGTGGAAAAGGCTGACCCTAGGCAGGTGCAGCATATTAAAAATCTTCTGCTTCATTATGCTCATTACACAGGACTCAAGGTGAATTATGCAAAATCTACAATGATCTCCATTAACACCCCTCCTGAGAAGATGATTGAACTTTCAAGCATTTTAGGATGCAATATTGGTACTCTGCCGCTCAATTATCTGGTGCTCCCACTGTGTCCAACCAGGCCTAAAGTTGAGGATTTTGTTCCTCTGCTTCAAAGGATTGAGACAAGACTGCTAAGCTGCTCTACCAGGCTGTCCACTGGGGACAAACTCACCCTCATTAAATCCATCTTCACAAGCATGCCCAATTTTTTCATGAGCACCCTAATGATACCCAAAACAGTGGTCAAGCAAATCAACACTTATCTTATGAACTGCTTTTGGAGAAAATATGATACCTTGGACAGAGGCGCTGTACTTATTGCCTGGGACAAAGTTAACAGACCAAAGAACCAGGGTGGACTTGGGGTTTTAGATCTCCACTTACATAACAAGACACTGATACTGAAATTTTTGCATAAGTTCTTTAACAAAGTGGATACACCTTGGGTTCATATCATCTGGGAGAAACACTACCAGAACAGGCTACCGGGGGAGCAGAAAGTTGGATCTTTTTGGTGGAGAGATATTCTGAAACTACTCCCACTGTTTAAGCAGCATGCTATATGTAAAGCAGGTATTGGAGATTCAGTGAGCCTTTGGTCTGATCGATGGCAAGATATCCGACTCCTTAATAAATTCCCAGAGCTCCATTCATATGCTATAAATCAGACTATCTCATTGAGGGATGCCCTTTAGCATGCAGACACCAGCCAACTCTTTCACAGCTTGCATTTGAGCAATTCACATCATTGCAAACGATCATGACTGAGCAAGCTTATTCTACACATAATGATAAATGGGTATATGCATGGGCGTCACCCAATTACTCAGTTATGAAAATGTACAAAGCCATCAGAGGGGATATCCTAGCACATGACATTTTCAGAACATTGTGGAAGTCATCATGCAGACTACGACATAAAATCTTTTTCTGGCTGTTGATATGGGATCACCTCAGTACCAGAAATTTCCTCCATAGGAGATCCATGCATCTAGATGATTATAACTGTGCCCTATGTACAGATAAAACAGAGGAAACAACTATCCACCTCTTCCGGGATTGTCAATTTGCCTTAACATGTTGGCACTCCATTCTCCAAGTAAGTCCAGAGGCATATCGGTATATGATGAGATCCATCTTTCCATGAGGCTCCTTCCATCAGACTTTGTGATGGACATTATTATTTAGGGTTGCTGGGCCATCTGGATGAGTAGAAATGATAAAATCTTCAGGAGAGCTGCCCCATCAGTGGAGACATGGAAGCATTACATGAAAGAAGGACTACAAGCTTCAGAGCTCAGAGCTAAAACATCAAAGTCAGAACAGATCAGTATCTGGATCCAGCAAAACTTGTAATTTAATTATGGGTTTTCCTAAAACTGGTATTGGTTGATTTGTACTTTTCTTGTATTTGTTCTATATTATTAATGAAAATTTTACCGTAGAACACTTTGTTCTACGGTTTCGGCTCAAAAAAAAATGTTGCAGGCCATCCTATGAAGGCCTTTGACCTTTAAAATCATTAGTAGTTGATATGTTCACATGTCTTCGCTATTATGAAATCAAAGTAATAACCAAAAGCTTAACCTAGGTTCCATTGGCTGAATTGATTATAGGCATTTTACTTCAATCAAAATCCATACATCAACGGTGGATATATACACTCATCGATTTCTTTTGTAGGTTGTGGCAAACTTCAACGCTTCGTGTTGTAGGCCATGCTGTGTCATTGCATCTGTTTATGCTGAAATGTCAAAGAATTATCCTCAAGACCTCAACTGATGTTCCTGACGATTGATGTTGATGACCTAATGGTAATCCATCTTACATTTGTTTGGATTATTCACTACAAGATAAATGACCCTAAGAAGTCCAGTTGGACATGTAATATTAATCGATGCTTTGTTAGAGCATCTCCAACAGCCGCGCGGCGCGCTAAAAATCAGAATACAGCGCCGGGTGAGCCAGGTTTTGCGCGCGGCGGTGCGCTGGCTCCAGCAACCGCCGCAAAATAAAGCGCGTCCGAGCCGCTCCAGCAGGCGCGCTATATTTCATCTTTTTTTTTCTTATGTGAACTGTGATTCGATACATATTTGGTTCCGATAATACAAATATGGAGATAGTTCGGCACATAGCCCGCTTCTACGATACAAAATAGTGCGTAGATAGTTCATAGTCTTCTTGTATGATTGAGATAGTTCATAGTTCCTCACATAGTCTGCTTCTACGATACAAAATAAAACGAAAAACTACTACTACTCGTCATTCTCTGTGTCCTCCTCCGACGTCTGAGTGTAGGCGTCAAGGAACCACTCGTGGCTGGAGTCCTAGGACGACGCATCTTTTAGCTTGATATTGAATTTAGCGACCGCCTTCCGCATTTGCTTGTCCTCGCGATAGACGGCTCGCTCCTTCCTCCCTCTCCGCCCTCCTCTTGACGAAGTTCCTCGTTGATGATGTCTTGCGGGAAGCGTTGGCTCCACAGCGCCATGGCTTCCTCGTCCATCTCGGCCAGGCTGAGACGGCGCTCCCGCCTCCGGTTCTTGTGACGATCCTCGTTGGTGATAAGCCGCGGGAAAGGCGCCAACTCCAGTGCCCGCTCCCGTGTCACCACATCGATGAAGTTCATGTCCCAACGGGACCGCCAGCACTCGCGCACTGCATCACGGACACGTGCGGTGAGCCATTTGCAGAGCAGGACGAGCCGAGGCAGGGATATGCAGATGGTCCAGCACACGGTGAAGGAGCACATCGGCTCCACCTCGTACCCCATGATCACATGGACCAACTACACCGTGGGCACCCCTGATGTGCGTCAAGATGCAACCTCAAGGTATCTGGGATGTTGAGCACTGCGTTGGATCCCAGGATGCAGATAGGAATGCACTGCCGGCGATGCGTGCATCATCCCCACAAAGGATAAGGCCAAGGATGTATGGAATGCCATGCGCACGATGTGCGTCAGCGTCGAGCGTGTCTGGCAAGCCAAGGCATAGAAACTGCACCAGGACTACGAGAATCTGGTGTTCAATGATGGTGAGTGTGACGAGGATTTTGCTCTGCGGCTTTCCTGGATCGTCATTGATCTGCAGGTGTTCGGATATGAGATCCATGACCAGGGGCCGAGGTAGCTTAATGCCAAATATATTTTGCAAATTCTTTCTAATAGCATAGAATATAAACTCTAAATTATGAACACAGAAATATAATGATCCAATATTATTATTGTCTTTGGGGCATACTTCCAACATGAGTTGGGTCTTAATGATGAAATTAATCGGGCCGTGCGGCAGGACCGCTCGGACCAATCAACCTAGAGATTTTGGTCCGACTTTGCACTATGATACATGAAATTGAAATCACTCCAAAGATCACTCCCACCCTCTCAGGCATGTGTGTCACTTGTTGCAACCCAGGAGTTTTCTCTTTTTTCGCCCAACAGCTTTTTGGGTCATGTGGTTGGCCAAACCAAACATGACGACCCGGGGAGAAAAACTAGTTAAACTATGTGCTTCGACATTGACCACATGACCTTCAAAAATAAAAGTAAATTTAAAGTAGATATTCTAGTTTTTAATCTCGGTGATGACTACTCCCTCCTTTCATCTATATAGGGCCTAATGCGTTTTTCAAGGCTAACTTTGACCAAATGTTAGAGCAATAATATATGACATGCAAGTTACACAAAGCATACCGTCAAATTCGTATGTGAAAGATGCTTCCAATGATATAATTTTCACATTATACATCTCATGTCCTATTAATCTTATCAATAGTCAAAGGTGATTTTGAAAATCGTATTAGGCCCTATATAGATGGAAGGAGAAAGTACTCCAATTCTTCCATGATTGCCAAGCTTTATATCTTCCACCACTTGCTTCGAATCAGATGCTATAACAATGTTCTGTAGGTCTTGTGCTAATGATAGAGCTTCTCGACAAACTATTGCTTCCAGCGCCAAAGGGTCACAGATCCCTTCGCTGACAAGGGAGGAACTGCCAATTTAATTTCCAGCGTTGTCTCTGCAAACAGCCGAGGCCGAGCTCCCCCTTCCTGGTCTTACAGCCCCATCAACATGATTTTTTGCATGTCCATGGGGGCGCCTTGGGTCGTTGGACTCCAGAACTCACAGGTGCAGCAACTAGCACACGCATATTTATTTATTTTCCTGCACAATCTCGAGCTCCGAAATGAACCTGCATACAAACGTATGCAATGCCGCCGGTGTTTGGAAGATCCCTTCATGTATAGCCTTATGTCGAGATGACCATATGGCCCATAGGGTGACCACCATCTTTCACAAACTACTCATGTGATAATGTCTCAATAAGAGAGAAGAGCCACTATCGTGCATTAGGTTCCGTTGTCACAACCAGACGTGCCACCATCTTTCACAAACTACTCATGTGATAATGTCTCAATAAGAGAGAAGAGCCACTATCGTGCATTAGGTTCCGTTGTCACAACCAGACGTTGGCCTAGTTCCTCATCAACCAGCGCCCATGCATGAACACCGTATGAACTCGTTGATGACATGTGTTTGTGAGCTCTCGCGTCTTCTGTTGGAAGTGACAGCTATTCCTCGCTTTAAGACAGATGATAGCTTGCTCTCGTGTCAGAGTCTATAGTGACGGGCCGGCCCATTGCGGCGAACATAAAACAAGAGAAGTTACAGACTTACTGTACGCGGGCGAGGGGATTCGATCCCAGGTCTCCAAGGTAATAACCAGAGCGGCTAATCACTGGCCTACTGTAGGTCTTTTTATGGACTATATGTCGCGCCCTACTTTCACGAAATGGCCCGGTTTTCTCCACTACTTTTTTCCTTTTTTATCAATCTTCCCCGTTTTTTCTCTGTTTTCAAAGACAAGGTTTACTGGTTTCGACAAATGAGTTTTCTTGTATATATTTTTTACATTTTTTTAAATGATCAACATTTTTTAAATACATGGTCAACATTTTTTTATAGACATTTAACATTTTTCAGATGATTGATTAACTTTTTTCAAACAATTGCTCAAGATTTTTCAGTATTTTTTATTCCTTGGGTTTTTCCATTTTCTTCTTCTTTTTTTCATTTTCCTTTTCCTTTGGTTCATTTTGATTCTTTTTCAGTTTTCATTTTTTTTGGTTTTCTTTGTTTCTTTTTGTTTTTCATTCTACATTCTTATATAAATGATCAATATTTTTCAAATACTTGTTCAACATTTTTATATATTTTTTTAATATTTTTCAAACACTTGTTCAACATTTTTTCTACATAACGTTTTTATAAATACTTGTTCATTTTTAAATAAATGTTCAAAAAAATTAAAATGTTTATCGAAGAGTTTTATTGTAATATATATATATATATAATATTACAAAATATAAACAAAAGTACAAAGATAAAAGTTAAAAAATATTAAACATTAAAGTTGGAAAAGGAGGACGTGACCTCCCGCGCTCGTGGGCCGGCCCAGATCGCTCGCGCCTTCAGCGAGTCCGAAGCCAGACTCGTTGAAGGCGAGATTTAGGAGCGCCCAAGATTTGCTGGTAACCGACGTGCCCATACAACCGAAATCACTAATTAAGGAGTACTCGTTGCAAAGAACACTCCACTTTCCTAGGTCGCGACAAGTGGCGCACATGCAGCACGCCGCTTGTCGCAACCTGGGAGTTTTCCCTTTTTTCGTAGATCCGTTTATTCAAAACGTTTTATCTCTTAAACCATGCGTTCAAATTTTGAACCGTTTTCACCGTTGGATTCCTCGCATCGAGATCTTCAAAACTAGATCCCATGTTGATAGGTTTTGACGAACTTTTTTTTGACGAAAAAAACCGGACGAAAAGACGGATCGGCAGCATGTTTTTTTCCCTTTCTGAAAAAGGCACCCCCGTGCCTCTCGCAAAATCACAACCGTGCCTCTCGTGGAATCAAAATCGTGACTCGTGTAAGGAAAAAAACAAAAAACGCGTTTTTTCCCGTTTCCGAGAGGCACGGCCGTGACTCTCGCAAAAGCACAACCGTGCCTCTCGCGAAAGCAAAACCGTGACTCTCGCGAAAGAAAAAAAACAGAAAACGCGTATTTTTTTTCCCTTTCCGAGAGGCACGGTCATAACTTTCGCGTAAGCACAACCGTGCCTCTCGCGGAAGCAAAATCGTGACTCACACGAACGAAAAAAAACAGAAAACGCGTTTTGTTTTTCCCTTTCCGAGAGGCACGGCCGTGACTCTCGCGAAAGCACAACCGTGCATCTCGCAAAAGCAAAACCGTGACTCTCGCAAAAGAAAAAAAACAGAAAACGCGTATTTTTTTCCCTTTCCGAGAGGCACGGTCGTGACTTTCGCGTAAGCACAACCGTGCCTCTCGCAGAAGAAAAAACGTGACTTTCACGAAAAAATGCATTTTCACAGAAAAAAAGCTAAGAAAGACCGGGGGAAAACCAAAAAATCGAAACAACCCGAAAAAAACCGTTTAAAAAGCCGAAAACGCGTGTGGAAAAATAAAAAAACAAAATCCGAAGGAAGCATCCAGAGCGCAACACGTGGCGAATGGCTGAGAGCGCGCCAAGTGGCGCTGATCGTTGCGAGGCTCCCGAAGGAGCGCTCGTTAACTAGTTGCTCCCCCATACAACTGGGACCTTTCTATTTGGCGACCTGCACGCCAGGCAATGTGTGAATGCGCAGGGGTGGGGAGTCTGGCGACATCAAATGGGTTGGCTTCTCCCTCTCGTATTTTGCCTCTCGTTTGTAAGTTTCCATGTTGTTGAATAAAAAGAAAATTTTCAATAAAAAGTTAGAGAACTTGAAATTTTTTCAAAAAATCAAAAAATGTTTGTGGACTTAAAAAATGTTCGCATATTCAAAAAAAGTTTCATGATTTCGAAAAATAATTGCGTATTCAAAAAAATGTTCATCAATTTGAATAAAAATCATGAATAAAAATAATTTTCACGAATTTTTTAGAAAATGTTCGGAAAACCAAAAAATGGTCGTGAAGTTCAAAAATTGTTCCCAATTTTCAAAAAACACTTCATATGTTCAAAAAATGTTCGCTTATTCAAAACAATTCATCAATTCAAATATGTTCATGCATTTGAAAAAAAATGTTCACCGAATAAAATTGTTTGTGAATTTCAAACATCTGTTCCCAAATTTTCAAAAAATAATGTTGGCCGATTCAAGAAATGCTGACAAGTTTAAAACAATGTTCACAAGTTCAAAAAATGTTTGCAATTTTTTTAAAAGTTCATGAATTATAAAAAATGTTCATGAATGTATAAAATGTTCGTGAATTTGGAAAAAAAATGTACATGATTTCAAAAAAATGCAAATTTGAAAAAAAAAATGCTCAGAAGGTGCGAGCACATTCGACATGAAATCTTCAGCAATGAAACTAATCGACTTGAAGAAGATGATCGCCCCCGGGATCAGCTCGGTGCCGGAAGTCGATGAAGAAGGAAAGGCCATCTACGCCATTGATCGATAGATGCGCAGCTCCATAGTTGGCGCCAACTGTCGTGTACTCGTGTTGCTAAATCTCACAGCAAGTGGGGGGGGGGTATGAATGGAGCTTATTCTACCGAGATGCCAATGGGTGACATAGGATCATATACAGGTTCAGGTCCGTCATTTGGTGGAGGTAAAAGCCCTAGTCCTGTCTTTCTAGGAGTTTTTCTTGCATATGAGTTTGACATTTCAGATGTTCTGAACACTCACCTTAGAATCCCTGACAGGCTTATATAGACTCCACAATGCAGTAGGGTCCATTGGCTGGTCATAAGTGCTACTAAATGACATATTGAATACCGACAGTTTCATGTCCATTATGAGTGAAACGGACGCCTTAGGAAATTTTAAGGAAGCGGCTGGTAATGATTGACATTTAGATATATTATAAGTGAGCACCTTTCCTGCCTTCTCAATCCATCAGCATTCGTAGTTGTTCGATCATTGATTCTGGACATTTGTTGTATAGTGAAGCCCCATGCGTAACCCCTCTCTGAATGCTCCTGGGCATTGGACTGCTATGAAATCCCACTGGTTACATCCTGGATGATAAAGCTACTGATTGATGGGCAAATCGACTAACGGGCAAACCGAGTGATGAAGATCCCCCGACTGGTGTCCACTCTGACTGGGCCGCCACCACCTTCTGCTGGTGCTTTCCGTTCATGGGCCCAGGCATGCACTAGTGCAGAACCGGGCAATAACACCGGTTCGTAAGGACCTTTAGTGCCGGTTCTGTAACCGGCACTAAAGTGTGGGCACTAAAGCCCCCCCCCCCCCGCCTAGTACCGGTTCAGCACGAACCGGTGCTAAAGGGCCATCACGTGGCATGAGCCAGCTCCGGAGGGCGGGAGCTCTTTAGTACCGGTTGGTAACACCAACCGGTACTACAAGGTTTGGGGTTTTTTTGGTTTTATGATTTTTTTTTCATTTAATTTTGTGTTTTCCATTTTAATTCTTTTTTGTTTGCTGGTATTTTACGATACTACACATTGTACATTATATATATATATATATATATATATATATATATATATCATAATGTCTCACAAACCACCATATTAATTCACACATACACACATGTATAGCTACATACAATTTCTCCTACATGTTGCCTTCGAAGCCAGTGGCATTAGTCTAATTGGTGCCTTCGGAGCACGATGACAATTGAAAGTGGTTCATGGGGGCGCTAGCGGGTAATAGTATTCTCCCTTCGGATTTATGACCTGGTCGAGCAAAAATCCCGTTATTTCCTCTTGAAGTGCTTGTACGCGCTCCGTATCTAGGAGCTTGTCCCGCACCTCTGTGAACTGTTAAGAAGGAGATCAATATGCATTTGTATTATTTGTGTGACTAGATATCGATAATGGTGTAAAAATTATGAATAGTGTTCTCACAAACGTACCCATTCCTGTCTTCGAGATCTGCTCGTTTCGGACGCCATCATGCGAATGTTCTCGCAAACGCAGAATGCACACAGATCAGTCCCCTGCGCCTGCTTCAGGGACTTTACGAGAATGGAATTTGATCAGATAATAATTAATCAAGCATGATAATTAAAGAGATGGCAGCTAGCTAGATAGCTAGTACTACTTAATTACTTACCTTGGGTCGAAATCATTTCAGCTTTTGTTTCCACTAGATGACCAGTTGCGCTAATGGCGCAAAGGCCAAGGGTAAGCCATGTATTGAAAGAGTGTACATTAATATTATCCGGGCACATACTGAAACATATGAGAAAATTTCCACTTACTATAAGTAGAAGCGATGCAACACCCATATAATATACAAGGACATATCAGTATTAACAGAACCGTTAATTAGTCAGACAGAAATCCACACCCGAGAAGCACATTCCACAGGGTTAAAACTTTTAAGCCTCACATTCCCAAGCAATCTTAAGGAGGGCCAACAGAATTGAAATCACCGATGCAAAGTATCAGCAGTTAGAAATAATTATACACACAGCTTCTTTATTGTGGTCATATGATGATGAAATCAGTACGTAAATCAGCACCAAGGATAGCCGGTCAGAGAAACAAAAATTCTGCATCCCACTAAACAACACTATTATGCAGGACTCGTTTTAAAAGGCCCTCAGTTCTAATTTCTATAAGAGCTTGAAGCTTTGGAGCCAAGGCTACGGACCTTCTCTATTGTGACTTCTAAATGTACCTATGAAAGTAAGGATCAGGAACATTCTCTATTAAACCAACAAACTGAACAATGAGAACTTGAAATATGTAAAAGTACTAATGAAAGTATTTAATCTGTGCATGTACAGTGGACAAAGATTACAACACACGGCATGTTGCAAACATCCTAACCAGCGTACTTTTAATGTAACATGAGAACTTGAAATGTGTTAAATAGAGAGAAAAGGCTAATGACCTGTCTACAAAATAGAAGTGAATAGAATATTTACTATAATGTAACATGAGAACTTGAAATATGTTAAATAGAGAGAAAGGGCTAATGTCTGGTCTAACGAACAGAACAAATTTGAATATCAGTTTCGCCAACCCTGGATGATCCAACTCACTTCGTATAATCCAGGAAATTAGGGAGCAAATATAAGTAATCCTTCAAGACGCTAGCAACATCTTCAGGATATAAGAATCATTTCGGGTGAAAAGTTGAATATAGTAGTAACCTTTTTTGAAGCACACAAACGCATATATAATCCTTTTGTTATATCATCTAGATCATCCCTGCAAGTACAGGTAAAATCAGATCAATCTCCATTAGCAGACGAACCCCATGCCATGCCAAGAACATGCATGGTGGTGGTGATAAATGTTCTTCTCCGGATTCGACGGAAGGCGTGTAGTGGGGTACTCACCGAGGAAATCGCTGTCGGACAGGCCCTTGGCATCGAACAGAAGACCGCACCTCGTTGCATTCTTCTCCTGCCGTTGTAGCTCCCTCTCCTCTGTCCCCTCGAAATTAAGGAAAGAGCAGTAAAGTAGTGAACTGAACATCGAAAGCGAGCAGAGGTAGCTAAGACGTATAACTCAAACAACAATTTCTTTCGCCCAAACAAACTAAAAGAATTTTATGTTTGGTAGCATATATCCAACGGAACAAACATGTTGTATGTCTTATTTCCTTGACACACATATACCGACCAATAAAATGGTTCACACCTTCTTTTATACATATAGGCAAGCCAACCATCCAAACGGTCTATGTATGTCACTAAATCAATAATCTAAAACCAGCAAGCAACATGCTTGAGGGAAACACATGCTACTCTCACAAGCACGATCTGGTTCACAGGAATTAGATACAGATTGTTTACATAAACAAAGGGAAACACATGGTATTCTCCCAAGCAAAACCAGAAACCTCAATAAATGATCGGAGGCCAAGTTCACATATGCTCCAGCCATGATTTGCCCCCAATTTTCTGCAACCAAAATGAAAGTGTGTCATTAATTTAGCAGTGGGTACAAGCACAGACTTAACAAGGGACAATCCTAACTTGGGATTCAGAGGCAAGAAACAGTTCGAACATGTGTGCGTGACTAATTTAGTAGCTGGTACAACCACTTAACAGGGGACAATTCTGACCTAGGTTTCAGAGGGAAATGGTTAAAGAGGTAGTAGGATTTAAGTCCTAAATAGTGTAGCATGTAAAATATTATGACATCACTACATAGACAGAGCTCTATGTACTTCTAAAAGATAAGATATAAACATGTGTAACTGTGATCGTTCCTAGTTACATGCCTATGCTAAGCTTCAGTCGACTTATAAGTTTGTTATTACTTATAACTACAGAACATGTCAAAATCATAAATTAGAGTTAACTCTATCTCTACCATTATGTTTTTCATACAAGACTGTCAAATTTTACCAATCATGTTTATCGAAAAAAATCAAATAGTTTGAAAAATGGACCCAATCATGTTTAGGAGAAGTTATGTACATGCAACCTAGAGAAACAGTTTATAAAGTACATAAATCCAATACAAATTACCTCAAGGGCAGCTTCCAACGATTCAGATGAGAGACCCAGTTCTGATTGTATATCACCAACACTAACTTTTCCTTGGTCAATTAGCTGCCAAGTAAAAGCATAAAACCCACTTAACTAATAACACCAAAACATATGTACAAAAATCTTGATCTGTAAGATTAGCAGGTACCTTTCTAAGAAATGTAGAAACATCACCAGAATTGCTCACAAGATTCCCAGCTCTTGTAGGCTGATCAACAACCATATTTGTGCATTGAACTTGTTGATTTTCCGTGCCTCCAACATCACATGTTGAGGTAACGAGCTCTGTTGTCTGCGCTTTGTTTAGGCTGGACAAACCTGAGCTCATGGATGTGAGGTTCATGAATTTGTCTTTACTCTTGCGCTTAGATCTTATCAGAATTTTCATCATCCAGCCCAACTTATGTGGTATCCTGTTCAGCAACACTATTGACAAGGTGTATGGAGCTAATTCCTCTGACTCTAGAATGCTTTGAGCAAAATATCCACAAGTCAACCTACAAACATATATATACAAGAAAAATATTAGCAAACATAAACAACCAAGGCAAACAACATACACGAGAAGAAATAGCCTACCATTCTTAAGCCCAGATTTTCCCCATATCTGCACCTAATGTTTCTTTTCTATCTTGCGCATATAGGATGAAAACAAGCCCGACATGTCCCTGAAAAAATAAGCAGTTAATAACCAAAAAGCAACATATATCAACAAGGTTAAAGAAAGTGTTAGGTCACCTGGTGGCCAGATCCATCCCTTTGTGTTCACCAGCAGGGGAGTACGTGAGAGAAGAAGAGATCTGGAAGAAGGGATGGGTGGGGAGCAGTAGAGAGGAGACAATACCAAAGAAATGACGTCGCGCATCCGCCGCGCGCCTTGTCCGGGGAGGAGGTCCGGCCCTGCCACACCCCTCTTCTCCCCTTAACGTCCCTCCTCTTATCTCTCTCCCTCTCATCTTCTCACCCCTCGCTCCTCTCCAGATGCCCCCACACTCTCCTCCTCCTCCTCCACCCCCGTCTCATCCAGCACAAAGGGTGAGAGTGAACCAAGGACTGATAACTTGATCGAGGAAGAAACTTCATTTCCTTAATAGCATTTGGCAGATTAGAATAAACATGAAGTACCATCAGGTTGATCTCTAATTTTTACTGAACTAACAAAAACACATTTTACACTGCCCACGTACTACTATTACTGTCCATTTGGAGTAGAATTTGTAAGTGAATGTTTATCTACTGCTGCACTCAGGTTAACTTGAATTAGGCCGAATGAATCAAATACTTCTGCCATTGGCATGAACAGGTCAATAGGGCATGCACACTATAGTGACTATACTGCCACTTCTACTTCAGAAGTAAAACTTTTTGTATCTTTGATCATGTTTCTAAGAAAAAGTATCAAGGGAACCAGCTGTGAGGATAAATAAACGACCAAATTTAGAAGTGTTGTACTTCAGGTACCTAGCGGCAACGACACTGATCACCTGGTCTCTGCAGAACACATCCAACTCTTCCTGCTATCCTGCAACACGTGGCCACCCCAAGCCTGAAATCCTCGATGCTCCAACCAACCTCTGAGTGGCAGTAAGGCGAAACCAAGATCGATGTCATGATGAAGCTTTCCAAAAAAATCAGTGTTCTGAACTAATGCATCTAATCAATTTGCCTGTACTCTATTTCTATGCACTAAGTGTGCCGAACCGCTAAGGAAAAAACATATTTTATGTTATCATATGTAATCAAATACTATGGTAAATGCAATGTATCACCTGTATGGAGCAGCACATGATATATTTATTACTACAAAAGTAGGGCGTGCCAATTATACAGGATAACTTAGTAGTCTCTTAAGGTGCGTTACACATGTCGGATATTACATATTCTAAAAGAATTATTCGCCTCTTTTTTAAGCATTAGAAAGGATACAAAATATTGGTACATTGGAAAGCACTTTTTTACAAATAACTCTGGGTCTGTCCAGGTACCTTAGAACCGGAACATGGAGGAAAACAGACAAATCAACACACAAATACACCATTATTTTACAGGCCTATACTCAAATGCAAAGGACAGAGGCAATAAGTGATAGCATATAACCGGAAATGTCATATGTCATATATCAACATATACAGTAGGACCTATGATAAACCCACATTTCCTGGGTCAACATATCTTTATTAACCATGCTGGAGCAATGAGACACAAATATTCATTATTTCGCAGGCCTATACTCAAATTTGAAGGACAAAGGTAATAAGTGATAGCATTATTTCTTGTGTAGCTTCATCGCAACCAACTACATCCATAAAAAAACACCTACATCAACCGAGGAGCAGGAGTTGTCAGGGAGATACAGCCAATATCATGTAAACCAAAAGCGAATACTACTGCAAATCTGAAAAATGAGGACTCTGCGAGCTCCAGAATTACTTTTCAATAGACCTAAATATTTCCGATTGCCTTTTTTTGGAGTATAGTACCAAAAGGAACGGTAAAGAGAATGATACGGAAAAAAAGAACTAACCTTATTTTTGGAATTTCTGTCCATCTTTATTACTGTTGCTTTTCCGATGTTTGTAGAAGGTTTAGTCTGAGTAAAACAGGGGATTCCATCCAGTGAATATCAAGGGGATACATGATCAGTCTGAAACTTGACTCGATAGGCTGAATATACACAATGAAACACAGGTTTCGGTGAGATTATCAGATTCACACAGGAAAGTTGCTTTGAACGTTAACGAAATAGAATATATGAGTTCCAAAAGTTCCCCTCTAATTGTTACACATATAATTGGTGCAAGCAAACTTGGCACTAAAAGCAAGATCTTTTATCACTACCAAATGCCTCATAAAGTAGAACCAACCTACAGAATCAGTTTGCACCAAGCTAGATTGTGTTCGAATTTTATAGGAAGGATAGTTCGCTAAGCAGTAGGACACAACACGCATAGTAGCCAGGCTAAACAGACTTTATGGGAGTAAACTAAAGTGATCAGGTAGGTAAATATAAAAAGGTGAGCAGATTGACCAATATTATGCTTGGAGTAAGATTACTAATTACTAAACAAGCACTACTGCAGTACCATGCTGAATGAATATGGATTCAACCTTAGTCAGTCCAACTCTTGGTTGTTGTTATATTGAACACTCTGCTACCCAGTCACCTCCATTTTTACTATTATTATATATCTCATCAGTTATATGCATATGCATGAACAATAGTAGAAAGTACTGAAATTGAGCCAATCTTTGAGAGGGTTGTTACCTTCACATTGATAGCAAGGCTATCCACAACCAGAATAGAAGCAAAATCCACCTGAAATAACTTACATATATCATCCCTCAATATATTTAAATGGAAACATTAACATTTGGTCAAGGTATAGAAGTGTCAAAATCAAGAAAATGAAAGAGTGATACAAGACATAGATGTGTTTGCTGTTAAAAAAAATAGAACTCATGTGCTATGTGCTACTACTGTAAAAAGACGGGCATTACACAGTCTGTCAGTTGTTAGCACGGACATTACATAGTCTGTCAGTACTTAGCTGTGACAAACTGTATATTGCAATGCTAAAAGTATGAACCCAAGTGTTCATGTTGCAGACTCGGCACATCGAATTTATAATAGTTCATCGTGCCCAACAGACTAAGCACATGAACAGAGAATGCATTAAAACCAATTGCCTTTTAAATTGGTAAACTGGTTTATAAATTTTGATGTGCACCTGTTTTCCCGAGTCAAGACTTGCATAGCTCTGTGTGATGTTTGCACTTTTTAATCTAATGTTTGGAACCAAAAGTAGAAATCATATGCTTGAACTAAAACATTCCTCTCTTCAACTAAATATATCATTGTGACCAAGCACACACAATCCAATAACTAAAATACTACAGTTATTTGGTTACAAAAAGAAACTTAAGTATGGAATGAACAGAAGATAAATAGTATAACTGTTTCACAAACTAATATAGCTACAACTTGTTTTCTAGTATATCTTGCAGAGTCGCATTCATGACCAGATACCACGTAAGTAAGCTCTATATTGTACTTGCCTTAATAGAGGTTGAGTGTTGCACGATGAGTTTTGTAGCGTCCGTATGATCCTTGTTCATGTGGCCCTGTGGAATACATGCAGCTAACTTGAGCATAAGTACGCCAAATTAAGATCAATAATGGCCAATGCTACAGCATCAGCTTGATTAGCTGAAATTAATGAGAATGATATACACACTACGCCGACTGAACTTTGTACACACTTAAGACAGCAAAACCAATTCATGGAGTTCTACAATAATTATCTGTCCTTGTTAGCTCACATAAGCTTGATTAGCTGAAATTAATCAGAATGATATACACACTACGCCGACTGAACTTTGTACACACTTAAGACAGCAAAACCAATGCATGGAGTTCTACAATAATTATATCTCCTGCTTGTTAGCTCAGCAGCTTGTAGCTAGCAAAGCTCTAGTATTCACATGGAGTGTAAAACAAATGGCTGGAAACAACATTAACCTGGCTTTACCTAAGTTAGTAAATAGAAGGAAAATCAATTGGGAACCGACATCAAGATTTGATTGTTCCAACAGGGAATGACTGAACATTTATCCGGACAACAACAAATCTGATCTGCTGTTTATAGTGTTCAAGTGCAGCATCTGATTTGGTGTGATCCTCAGACATAGCAACTGTGAGGAAAAATACAGAAAAGTTCAGGTAATCTGACCCTATGCTGCAAGGAACAGATTGAGGATTTAATAACCGGCCAATGCAGCATCAAATACGGTTACTGGTAAGTGGCAAGAAAACTGCATGTATAACAGTATATATCACCGCAGACAGAGGTGATTAGCTTTCAAGGGGATAAATACCTTTGGTGTAGCCGCTGTAGGTGACACTGGACGGACCAATGTTCTTGTTCCTCCGGCAAACTCGGTGGCGACATTGTATGCTTTGTGCAAATTTCGACGGAATTTGATGGAGATTATGGCCCAAGGACGCAAATTGATGGAGATTCCGGCCCAGGACCCCTCCATCTTATAGCAGCCAAGTTAAATCCGGGTAGGGCACTCAATTGATCTGTGTTGGACGATGACACGGTCATGAATTCAGTCCAAATCAGACAGTGGAGTAGGATCTCAGAGATTGAGAAGCTTACCTACAGTTCACGCAGCCCAGCAGATGCGTATGGGCTTCTGCTGCCCGCTGCCTCTGCTTGCCACTGCTCCTCCCCGCGAACTCGACGGCGTCCATGTGCGGGGGCAGGCGGAGGCCGACGCCGGCGAACAGGCAGTGGAGCACGTCGACGGAGCTGTGGTCGAGGTCATGGGCGCCTCAAACATACAACACAAGCACACTGTACAGTAGTAGCCCCTCTCCCCCTTGACCAGCGCCGATGGCCACTACCCCGCGGCGGAGTCTGTGGCAGATGGATTAGGGAGGAGATGAGCCGCCCACCATCGTCTCCCCTCTCCTCTACAACGGCTCGCTCCTCTGGTGCGGGAGGCAAGCGCGTGGGCACTGGGTGCGTGGAGAAGGAAGGAGAGGAGACGGAGATGGAACGGAGAGGGAGATGGAGAGGAGATAGAGGAGGGCTGGCGGCGTGGGTGGCTGGAGGCGAGCATGGACGAGGAGGGAGGGAGGGAGGAGAGGAGGAGGCGGGGTAGCGACGGCTGGTTCGTGACGGACGCTCCGAGGCTTGTGGACGCGGAGGCGAGCTTCTCCGGCGGCAGCGGCGACATGATAGGGGGCAGGGAGGCGGGCGCGGGTCGAGGGGGAGAGAGAGGTGAGGCAGGAGGAAGAGGAAAGGGGGCGACGCGAGTGCGGGAGGAGCAGCGGCTAGGTCTTCTCCACACGAGCGGCTCCCCTTTTATACTCCGGTGCGTGAAATGACGAAAATGCCCCCGACGGGGCATCGAATTAACATGCGGTGGCATAATGATTTAAAGGCGATGTGGAGGCAACGGTTGTGACTATGAGTCTAGGAGGGTTTATATGTTCCATTCGCCTTCCGTGACGCTGATGAACCTTGCCCAAGCCCTGCCCGCCGACAAAGAAAATGAATAAAGGGGTTATTAAATAGTTCATATCAGGAAATGACGAACTAAATAGGCCGAGATATATAATTAATAATGATTGAAATTACCTGTTGACTATCCCATACAAGATGTTGTAGTCAGTTTTCAGTTTGAGTAGTGAGTCCAGTATTTCAACTGTTCCGGCGTCAACTTCAATGATACACAAGATCAAGTGAAATCTGCATGCACACACGTTTGCATGTCTTAATTAAGCGGGCATATGTAAGCAAAAACATGTAGCTAGCTAGTAGGCAAGAACAGAGAATTTGTAGTCCAAGACAATGTGACTCACTGGACGTTGTAAGGAAGTAGTATATGTTCATTGTATTTGAGGCGCTTCAAGAACTCTAGCATGCTGTCCTCTACATGCTTTTCATGATATGCATCTATTTTCCATGTGTATTCATTAACGGTGTTTGGGTCAATGAACCCAATGCCATAGCGCCCACCTTTTCTCATTTCATACATCTGCATCCTGCATAATACCATAGAAAAGAATATAGTGAGGATAATTACAGGTAATGATTGATTAAAAGGATCACTACAGCTAGCTTGAGAGACTTAAATTACAGAAAGAAATCACTTACAGACAATAGCAACTGACGATAGATTTGTCGAGTGCGTCTTGATTGTATAACTGAAACAGTTCAGAATACTCAACGGACACAGCTTTCTCATGGTAGTAATGATCCTTCTTGACATACACCATGAGGGACTCTTGATTGGAAATCTTGATAATGTTCATGTACCATTGATGCAATTCATACATTCTTGTTGGGAGCTTCTTGACCTCGTCTGGCTCTACCAAAGGTTGGCCCCTGACATATTTCCGTTTTATTTCCTCCTCTCTAAGCGGAGACATGGGCTCGATCTCGAGGAGTTGTCCAACAGTGATCTTGAGCATTTCAGCCTGCATTATATGATCCTCGATTATTACCACATTGCCCAGCTGGGGAACGTTAACGGTTTGCCCACAATAATATTGGGCGCACGTACTCTCATGTGTTGTTGGCACAACTGAAGGAAATATGCCCTAGAGGCAATAATAAAGTTATTATTTATTTCCTTATTTCATGATAAATGTTTATTATTCATGCTAGAATTGTATTAACCGGAAACATGATACATGTGTGAATACATAGACAAACAGAGTGTCACTAGTATGCCTCTACTTGACTAGCTCGTTGATCAAAGATGGTTAAGTTTCCTAGCCATAGACATGAGTTGTCATTTGATTAACGGGATCACATCATTAGGAGAATGATGTGATTGACATGACCCATTCCGTTAGCTTAGCACTCGATCGTTTAGTATGTTGCTATTGCTTTCTTCATGACTTATACATGTTCCTATGACTATGAGATTATGCAACTCCCGTTTGCCGGAGGAACACTTAGTGTGCTACCAAACGTCACAACGTAACTGGGTGATTATAAAGGAGCTCTACAGGTGTCTCCAAAGGTACATGTTGGGTTGGCGTATTTCGAGATTAGGATTTGTCACTCCGATTGTCGGAGAGGTATCTCTGGGCCCTCTCGGTAATGCACATCACATAAGCCTTGCAAGCATTGCAACTAATAAGTTAGTTGCGAGATGATGTATTACGGAACGAGTAAAGAGACTTGCCGGTAACGAGATTGAACTAGGTATTGAGATACCGACGGTCGAATCTCGGGCAAGTAACATACCGATGACAAAGGGAACAACGTATGTTGTTATGCGGTCTGACCGATAAAGATCTTCGTAGAATATGTAGGAGCCAATATGAGCATCCAGGTTTCGCTATTGGTTATTGACCGGAGACATGTCTTGGTCATGTCTACATTGTTCTCGAACCGTAGGGTCCGCACGCTTAAGGTTTCGATGACAGTTATATTATGAGTTTATGAGTTTTGATGTACCGAAGGAGTTCGGAGTCCCGGATGAGATCGGGGACATGACGAGGATTCTCGAAATGGCCGAGACATAAAGATCGATATATTGGACGACTATATTCGGACATCGGAAAGGTTCTGAGTGGTTCGGGTATTTTTCGGAGTACCGGGGAGTTACGGGAATACGGGGGAGAAGTATTGGGCCTTATTGGGCCATACGGGAAAGAGAGAGGGGCTGCCTAGGGCAGGCCGCGCCCCCCCCCCCCCAAGGCCTAGTCCGAATTGGACTAGGGGGAGGGGCTGCGCCCCCTCCTTCCTTCCCTTCTCTTTTCCCCTTCCTTGTCTCCTACTCCTACTACATGGAAGGACTCCTAGTTGGACTAGGAAAGAGGGAATCCTACTCCCGGTGGGAGTAGGACTCCCTAGGGCGCGCCATAGAGAGGGCCGGCCCTCCCCTCCTCCACTCCTTTATATACGGGGGCAGGGGGCACCCCATAGACACACAAGTTGATCTTCGTGATCGTTCCTTAGCCGTGTGCGGTGCCCCCCTCCACGATATTACACCTCGATCATATTGTAGCGGTGCTTAGGCGAAGCCCTGCGACGGTTGAACATCAAGATCGTCACCACGCCGTCGTGCTGACGGAACTCCTCCCCGAAGCTTTGCTGGATCGGAGCCCGGGGAGTGTCATCGAGCTGGACGTGTGCTAAGAACTCGGAGGTGCCGGAGTAACGGTGCTTGGATCGGTTGGATCGGGAAGACATACGACTACTTCCTCTACGTTGCCCCAACGCTTCCGCTTCGGTCTACGAGGGTACGTAGACAACACTCTCCCCTCTCGTTGCTATGCATCACCATGATCTTGCGTGTGCATAGGAAATTTTTTGAAATTACTACATTCCCCAACAACAACAAGCGGGGGGATTGATTGTGCCGCCTGTTCTCCCAGCTGGGGAACGGTTTTCCCGCATTTTTTGACAGCTGCTTGTTGTTTGCTCGAGCTCAATCTCGCCTCCCTCTGTATACGTGCTCGATTTAACTTCCTGATGTGGCGCTCATAGTCTGTGTCAACAGGCTTCGGAGGTGGTGGTTGAGACATACGAATGAAGTGGTCAATCGTTTCCTGAGGCACTTTCTCCCTTGGCGGCGGTGGCGGTTTTGGTGCAAAATGGGCTTCCACCTCGGCCTTCAATATGGCTGCGTTTTCCTCCTTGAACTTGTCATAAGGCCTCTGCGGAAGAGGCGCGAGGCTTGGACCATATTTATATCGCTTGCCTCCGCCTGTACTTCCTATACTACCTCGACTCGTACCGCTACGCACCGTAGCTGCGGGGTGTCTCTTCTGCGATTGCTGAGGCGGCAGAGACGGCTGACGGGGCTGAGTTGGACGAGGAGGAGTGGTCTGAAGCTATGCCGGACTTGGAGGAGGAGTGGCCTAAGGTTGTGCCGGACTTGGAGGAGGAGTAGACGTCTGACGCTGTGCCGGCCGGACTTGGAGGAGGAGGAGTGGCCTGACGCTTTGCCGGACTTGGAGGAGGAGGAGTGGCCTCACGCGTTGGTGGACTTGGAGGAGCGGGAGTCTGCTGACTCGGTGGCGGACTTCGACGAGGAGTCGGGTGACGCGGTGTCGGTGGCCTTCTAAAGAAGATGCAACCCTTTCTCCATAGGATGACATGATGTATGGCCTCTCCGAGTGTGTGCTCGTCGTCACCTCCAGGAATGTCAAGCTGTAGCCCTGAATATGGGTCCACCACCTCATCAACCACGACACGAGCATAGCCCGCTGGAATCGGGTTGCAATGGAAGGTTGCCTCGGGGGGATTTGAAAAAGCAACGGCGTCCGCCACCTTCATGGATATGTTCTTCATTCTGAAGTGTAGCTCGCAGTTAGTGTTCTCCGTGATGTCATCCACGGGGTATCTATCCAGCATTGCGTCAAACGGGGCGGAACCCACGCTGCTTCTCGGCATGGATGGGGCGTTGCTATCCAATGTTGGATCATCCGCTAGCTGCTGCAGCTGCTGAGACCCCCTTTGCTGGCTAAGTGAGTCGATCTGCTCCTGCTGCCGCTGGAATTTGGCTGCCAAGTCCGCGTGACTTGCTTCTAGGCCTTGAAGGCGTTCATAGTCCCGCTTCCTCTGCTCCTCCTCCATCTTCCTCTTCTTCTCGTCCGCAATCTTCTTTCTCGCACGGGTTCTGTCGTGGATTTGTCACGGCAGATGTCCTAGTAAGAGGACTTAGTCGTGGAGCCATCGCAACGGGTTAGCTTGAAGGGGTTAAAAGTGGACACAAGGACACGGTTTTTATACTAGTTCGGCCCCTTCGATGAAGGTAAAAGCCTACGTCTAGTTGTGATGGGATTGATGGGTTTCGAGGGCTTAAGGAGCGATAAGCTTCGCCTAAACCTCGAATTCTTCTTTTTTTGTCTTAAACCGCCGTCGGGTCGTCCCCTTATATACACGGGTGACGCCCGTCGGTCTTCAAAATCCCAACCTCCGGCTTATAAACATGCCCGGGTCGGTCTCTCTATTCCTAACTTACAATACAAGTTGGCCCCAGGCCGGTTTACACCATAAACCTTTAAACCGGTTATAGGCCTTGGGCCCTTCTATTTCTCCTTGGGCTTTAACATCTCGGGTCTGTTTGACGGCGGTAACCCGGGCCCTGCAGGCCGGTTTACCCCAGATAGCGACATCCCCAACATTAGGCCCCAGATTGATTTGAACAGGTTCATGTCAATCCTTAATAAGAATTTCTGTCCTCAAATGCCTTCCAGTAACTTGTTAAACCGCTGTTTCTCCGTCTCCTCTTGCTATGGTAAACCGATATGACGTCAGCGCAAGCTACCGTCTCCTTTCGCTAACCCGCAAGAATCAGGGCGACGGCTGGGCTTCCGAAATCTCCGGCCCCTGGATTCGCGCGCCTGACATGCGCGCCGCGCCTTATAAATAGGACTTGAAGGCCATCTTCCTTTCCTCCCCTTCTTCGTCTTCCTCGCGACCCAGACCTCAGAGCTCCGCCGCCGCCGTCAGCTGCTGCATCAACTCCGGCCGCTGCATCAACCTGATCGGATCAGAGCACCGCGGCGACTTTCCACATCTGTTTGGACCCCGGTAAGGCCCCTGTCCTTGTTGCTTTAGATCTGTTCTAGGGTTCATCGTCCTGCTACTGTTTCTTGCTCATCCCCATAGCAGCCTTTGCGAACAGATGATGATACCTGTATCTGGATTTGTAGCTCCTCTCGGTATTCGCCATAAATCTGTATTCGTCTTCTTAGATCTCGCTCATTTCCTGCTTGTCGAACTTATGTTGTTCTGCTGTGAGCCAAACTTCACATTTTTATTTCTTTTTCGTCCTAGCTGTAGATCCATTGCTTTGAAAGAATCCGTATGGGATCTGTTTCTGCTTTCATACTCACAGCTGTTAGATCTGGTCGGTTTAACTCTTAGCAAAGTGAACAAAACGATCCACACATCCATTAGTCCCCTTGATGAACCGCTGGTTGATATCATTGTGGATAACCTGACTCTATATAAGATCATCTTCGGTTTATAATCACACTTGTTCTCAAACCGGAATACATTTACCTTGTAGATTTCCTCATGGCAAAACAGGTGTACGAATGCAACTGGGTTCCCTCTTGCATCACTGAGACCCAACTAAACAACTTAGTTCCGACTGGTGCTTTGAGTAGCAAAAATACCATCCATTGGAGGGTTCCAGGAGACGAATGTCCTCCTACCCCGCAGGAGGGAGAAGTGGTGGTGTTTGCGGATCACCTGGCCCGGGGGTTTAATCCACCCGGTTCAAAATTTTATCGGGACGTCTTGGCTAATTTTAGATTGCGCCCACAAGATGTTGGTCCAAATTCAATCACGAACATCTGCCATTTTCAAGTACTTTGCGAGGCGTACTTCCAAGAGGAACCCACTGTAGAGCTGTTCCGGGACTTTTTCCATCTGAACCGACGTACTGAATTTACCGACGGCCCTAATATGGAACTGGGTGGTATGGCGATTCAGAAGAGGAAAGAGGTGACTTATCCTCACGCCAAGTTGCATAGTCATCCGCAAGAATGGAATTGCACTTGGTTCTATTGCAAGGATACTTCCCCTGCTGAAGAAAATCCACTGCCCGGTTTCCGTCCAGAGAGACTTAGCAATACTCACCCCTTCCCCCCCACGGCTAACTGCCAAAGAGAGGAGTAAGTATGCCCCTCAGCTGTCCAAGCTCAGAGCCTTCATGGCTAACGGTTTAACGGGGGTAGATCTTGCTCGTTGCTGGATTACATGGAGCATCCTGCCCCTTAGCATCCGCTCCGGTTTAATGTGCCAATACACGGGTCGGGTTGATGATCCTTTGAGGCACTGCAACATTCAGTTGACGGAGGACGAAGTCGCTGAAGCCGTGAAAAAGATGCTGAACGAACCGGAACATGTTTGCGCTCGAACCGGCCTGCTTCCATTTTGTGCCACAAACAAACCACCTGCTGTAAGTAACTCCTCTGTTTATAAAATCTTTGATCTCCTTATATATATGTTGTTAACTTCCAGTCCTTTTCGAAACAGGGAGATGATCCGTTTTGGAGCAAGAAGCTTCAGGAGCCAACCGAAAAGATAACCAGACCCAAGACAAGGGTGAAGAAGCCTGCTACGAAGAAAAGGAACACTGCTTCCTGTACCCCCGATTTAGAGGAAGATGATGTGGGTAATCCGGACCTTGGGGTAGACCTCGATTCAGTTGGCTTACTTTTTGTACGTCTTATTGATGATGATATTTGTCAGGACGACGCTGAAGCGAGCAATGCTGAAGGCCCAGAGGTAACTATTCTTTCTTCTGATGCCGTTCCTTTGCCTTTGAAAAAACCTCGCCAAGCAAACCGGAAAATTAAATTTTCTCACCCTCTTGCTTATTTGGATCCCAAATTTCTTGTGAAGACCCAGCAACATGAAGCTCGACGCACCACTCGGCATAGCAGCCAGGTAGTCACCTCCGCCGGTTTACCGAACAGCCCGGTTCGGAAACGCCGCTCAGAGGTCTCCAATTTATGCGCTAGCTTTCCTCCTAAAGCAGGTTTAACTCGTCAGCCTCTAAATCCATCTGACTCCGATTATCAGGTCACTTCCCATTCATCTTCCGGTGAATCTTCAGCCACTCAACTGCCACCGTTGAAGACAGTTATTGGGTAAGTTGGACCGATCACAACATATCTCTGTATGGGTCTCTTAATCCATCTTATACCGTTTTTTCAATCTTTGGGCTTTTTCCAGGGCCAAACCTAGACCGAGCAAGAAGGCTCGTCTGGATAACCCGGCTGGAGGAACTGCCGCTCCTGAACCGGAGAAAACTCCTGGTGCTGACGCTCTGGGTCGTGAAGATACTCAGAGTTATCTATCTCCGCAAGATGACACCTGCGCTGAAGAAAGGATTATCGAACCTGCCGGCCATACTGATCCGCCTGCCAGTCCTGTTCGGGTTGAGGAATCCATCCCCCCTTCTGGAACTGCTGACAAACCGACAGGGCCACTGCAGAGCAGCGATTCCAAGGATGATGATGTTGTGATTACCGGCATCGGTCACTCTGAACCGGGGAACACTGCTACCTTAACCAAGCATACTGCCAAGGACGAAATCTCGGCCATGAAGGGCAAATGGGACCTTGACTCTTCTACGTACGCCGCTTTAAGCGCCCCGGGTCTTTATTCCGGGTACCTGAACCGACTGTACACCAGTCGGGATTATGAAGCTGGCATGATCAAGATGATGAAGGAGAAACTTGAGGTAACTCCCTTGTGCTTCATTCCATTGCAACTTAGCTTATCAATATTTCCAAACCGAGATGGTAAACCGGATCAGGCTGTCTTGAAAATTAAAGTCCGGTTTAGAAAACCCAAGGCTTCAACATAGGTCATAACCAGAAAACATCATTAGATAACTATTAGCCCCCAAGTGCCAAGCTTAAATACTTGTATTAATCTTGGGACTTTTTGTAATGGAAAACTTGTGTTAAAATCAAATATGCATTAGCCCCCAAGTATCGAGCACATAACTTGCTTGTGTGGTTGATACTTCCAAACCGTGCAATATTTTCTGAACACTGTTTTGACGACCTGCTGCAGGGGGATCTAAAGACCAAAGCGAAACAAGTCTCGGACCTTCAGGAAATCTTAAAAACCCAACAGGCTGAAACTGAAAAAACGAAGGACGAATTGGCCCATGCCTTAACCGTTATGGAACAGCTGAAAGAAAGCCACCAGAAAGAACAAGCTGATTGGGTTACTGAGAGAGCTCTTTTGACGAAGAGGGCTGAAAATGCCGAAGCTGCTCTTAAACCGGTGGTCGATGAATTATCCACCGTGAAGCGACAGATACACTCCATGACCTCTGCTGTCTTTGGTAGGCTTTTTGACGCCCTTCTTCCAATTTGTACCTTGTCTGTTACATCCTATGTCCGGTTTGTAATCCATCTTGAAACACTGCAGGCTCACGTATTGGACACTTGGGTTCTGATGTGCGGATGAAATTCAAAGCTGCTTATACTCTGATTGAACAGTTGTACACCGGAGCACAAAGGGCTATCACCACTGCGTCGCATAACAACCCTGCGCCGTCTCTGATTCAAGACACATTAAAGAGGCTGTCCATGCTTCCAGTCCGGATTGAAGAATTGAAAAGATCAGCTGCTCGAACTGGAGCCATTACTGCCTTGATCCGGGCCAAAGCATGGGTACCAGACTTCGATCCTGTCGAAGCGGCCCAAGGATACCCCAGCTTGAAGGAAGACGGTTCAGACTTTGGTGAAGACGATTTGAGGGCGATAAAACGGGCGGTGCGCCCCCTAGCTTGTCAATTGGCTGAGGAAGCAGATCTGTCACGTTACCAAGCCCAATACGACAACCAGAACAAATGAGTGGCTGCTCCGGTCCCTGAAGCGGGAAACCTTATTCCTCCAATCCGTAAGCATACTTACGCCCCTGACATTGAACCGTCTTTGCTGATTCACGAAGAAGCCGTCTTTCAAGCGCTAATGGGAATCGACTGGACCACTGCTGATTTCCAGCCAATGGGTAACCAAGATAGAGCTGAAGCGGCGCAAGACGATCCCCAGCCTTCGAACCGAGGCGGCGAACAGGCCTAATCAACGCTCCGGTTCACCTTACTTGGTGACGTTTTAATCCGTCAACGAACAATATATTCAGGCACTACGTTTGCCTTGTAATAAGATAGTTTAATACCTCTGCATTTGAATGTGCCTTCGCGCACGGGTACTGATGCTCTTTCCAATGATGTTTTCCAACTTTGTTTCCTGTCTTTATTGAGTACACAAGATCTTCCGGCCCTATGAACCGTGCTGCGCCCTTGCCGAACCGGGCAACTTGCCTCTGGGTTAAAAAACGGACCAGGCTATGTCAGCTGAATCGGTTTAAAAACACTTGACGTTCCGAAGAACAAAAAATACCACAATAAAGGCAGAAAACAAAAACCAAATATGAAAAGGCAACGCGATAGTAAAACGCATGCAAATAGTGGCTACTATGAACCGTTCAGAAGGCGTGACCATCGTCAAGACAAAACCGAGCCCCCAAGAGGTGTAGCTACGGTTTAGGTCGACTAGGTTCCTAACTGAATCGTGGCAAATATGCCGGCCAAATGGCATTGCATTGGTTCGTCAACCAAGCCCCCAAGTGACTCAATGGCCAAGGGCCGATCAAGTGGCATTGCGTTGGTTCGGACACGACCAAGCCCCCAAATGATTCATTGGCTAAAAAGCCGACCAGAAGGCATTACCATCATCAAGACATGACCGAGTTCCTATAAGGCGTAATCTACGGTTCAAGTCGATTAGGTCCCCAACTGATTCAGTGGCAAATGTGCCAGGCAGAAGGCATTACCGTCGTCAAGACATGACCAAGCCCCCGGGAGGTGTAGCTACGGTTCAGGCCGACTAGGTCCCCAACTGACTTTATAGGGATAGCTATGTTCTCTTTGGTTCGAATACGACCTATGTTTGAACAGGAAGCCCCGTGTTTGGATAGCTATGTTCTCTTTGGTTCGAATACGACCTATGTTTGAACAGGAAGCCCCGTGTTTGGATAGCTATGTTCTCTTTGGTCCGAACACGACCTATGTTTGAACAGGGAGCCTCATGCTTGAACCGGGATATTGAACCGGATGTTAAGAACTGCACAGCCTTGTAGGAGACATCTTCCCTTGAACCGGCTTTTAAAACGGAATCTATAATCTGAACTTCTGTGACGCGACCTCCAGGGGTAAACACACATGATGTGAAGAACAGCAGAGACCCCGCTTTACTCGAGGCTCCGGTTTATTGTATTAATCATAATATATACATGGTCATGATATGTACATAAACAGAGCCCAAGGCTCATGTATAATAAGGCCGAAGATGAGCTATGTTCCACGGTCTGCTGGTCTCCTCCTCTGATGTGCGTGAATCCTTGCGCTCTCGAATATCAATCAGGTAATATGACCCATTATTCAGATTCTTGCTGACCACAAAAGGTCCCTCCCAAGGCGGGGATAATTTATGCTGATCAGACTGATCCTGGATGAGCCGAAGCACCAAATCCCCCTCCTGAAAGGTTCTGGTCCTAACCCGACGGCTGTGGTAACGGCGAAGATCTTGCTGGTAAATCGCTGAACGGGCAGCTGCCAAGTCACGCTCCTCATCCAACATGTCAAGGGCGTTCTGCCGTGCCTGCTCATTATCCGCTTCAACATATGCTGCCACGCGAGGCGAGTCATGTCGTATATCACTTGGGAGAACCGCCTCTGCTCCATAGACCATAAAAAACGGCGTAAACCCCGTGGATCTGTTAGGCGTGGTGTTGATGCTCCATAATACAGACGGTAGCTCCTCCACCCAACAACCCGGCGTCCTTTGCAAAGGGACCAGAAGCCGGGGTTTGATAACTCTCAAGATCTCTTGGTTCGCTCGTTCTGCCTGACCATTAGACTGTGGGTGCGCTACCGAAGAAACATCAAGCCGTATATGCTCCCGTGCACAGAACTCTTTCATGGCCCCCTTGGATAGATTGGTACCATTATCTGTGATGATGCTGTGTGGAAAGCCAAACCGGAAGATCACCTTCTTTATAAACCGAACCGCCGTGTCAGCATCACACTTACTGACAGGTTCTGCCTCCACCCACTTTGTAAATTTGTCAACCGCCACCAGTAGGTGGGTCTTCTTATCTTTGGAACGCTTAAAAGGCCCAACCATATCAAGCCCCCAAGTCGCGAACGGCCAAGTGATTGGAATCATCCTCAATTCTTGGGCCGGTATGTGCGCTCGTCTGGAAAATTTCTGGCAACCATCACATAACCGGACCAGGTCTTCCGCATCAGCATGAGCAGTTAACCAGTAGAAACCGTGGCGGAACGCTTTAGCCACCAATGATTTTGAACCGGCGTGGTGGCCGCAATCCCCTTCATGTATTTCTCGTAGTATCTCGCACCCCTCCTTAGGGGATATGCACCGTTGCAGCGCTCCTGACACGCTGCGATGATGTAATTCTCCTTGGAAAATGGTCATAGACTTGGACCGTCGTACTATCTGTCGAGCCAAGCTTTCATCCTCTGGCAATTCACCCCGGTTCATATATGCCAGGTAAGGGAGCGTCCAATCCGGGGTGGCGTGAAGAGCCGCCACTAACTGAGCCTCCGGATCAGGAACAGCCAACTCCAGCTCACCGGGCAGCTGTACCGATGGGTGGTACAATACGTCCAAGAAAACATTGGGTGGGACCGGTTTACGCTGAGAGCCCAAGCGACTTAAAGCGTCCGCTGCCTCATTCTTTCTGCGGTCCACATGATCCACTTGATAGCCTTTGAAATGCCCAGCCACCATATCTACTTCACGTCGGTATGCAGCCATAAGCGGATCCTTAGAATCCCAGGTGCCAGATACCTGCTGAGCCACCAGATCCGAATCACCAAAGCACCTAACTCTGCTCAGATTCATCTCTTTAGCCACCCGAAGACCATGAAGCAAAGCTTCATACTCCGCCGCATTATTTGTACAGGGGAACATTAAACGGAGGACATAACAAAACTTATCTCCTCGTGGGGAAGTTAAAACGACTCCAGCCCCCGAGCCTTCCAATTGTCTTGACCCGTCAAAATGAACGGTCCAATAGGTGTTATCTGGCTTCTCCTCAGGCGCTTGTAACTCTGTCCAATCGTTTATGAAATCGACCAGTGCCTGTGACTTTATGGCCGTTCGGGGTACGTACCTTAAATCGTGCGGCCCGAGCTCGATAGCCCACTTGGCAATCCGACCGGTCGCCTCCCGGTTCTGTATAATGTCACCCAAAGGAGCAGAACTGACCACCGTGATTGGGTGTCCTTGGAAATATTGCCTCAGCTTCCGGCTTGCCATAAAAACGCCATATACCAGCTTCTGCCAATGCGGATACCTTTGTTTGGACTCGATAAGTACTTCACTGATATAGTAAACCGGTCGCTGAACCGGATGTTCCTTTCCAGCCTCCTTTCGTTCTACCACCATCGCCACACTGACCGCTCTGGCATTCGCTGCAACATATAACAGGAGTGGTTCTTTATCTACAGGGGCTGCTAATACTGGCGGATTGACTAGCTGTCGCTTCAAGCCCTCAAACGCTTTATCAGCCTCCGGACTCCAGACAAATTGATCCGTCTTCTTGAGCATTTGATACAAGGGGATCGCCTTTTCACCAAGGCGACTGATAAACCGGCTTAACGCTGCAATCCGCCCAGCCATGCGCTGAACATCATTGATGCATTTTGGTTTGGCCAGGGAGGTGATGGCTGTGATCTTTTCTGGATTGGCCTCAATTCCTCTATGGGACACTAAAAATCCCAACAGCTTGCCTGCAGGTACACCAAAAACACATTTAGTCGGGTTGAGCATCATTTGGTACACTCTCAAGTTATCGAAAGTCTCCTTCAAATCGTCAACCAGGGTCTCCTTCTTTCGTGACTTGACCACAATATCATCCACATAAGCATGCACATTACGACCAATCTGCTCGTGGAGGCAATTTTGCACACATCGTTGATAAGTAGCCTGCGCACTCTTAAGCCCAAAGGGCATAGACACATAGCAGAAGGCTCCAAAGGGAGTAATGAACGTTGTCTTCTCCTGGTCCTTAACTGCCATCTTGATCTGATGATAACCCGAATAGGCATCCAAAAAACTTAAACGCTCGCAACCTGCCGTAGCATCAATGATCTGATCAATCCGGGGGAGAGCAAAAGGATCTGCTGGGCAAGCTTTATTCAAGTCTGTGTAGTCCACACACATGCGCCAGGTGCCGTTTTTCTTAAGAACTAGCACCGGATTAGCGAGCCATTCGGGATGAAAAACCTCAATGATAAACCCAGCTGCCAGGAGCCTGGCCACTTCCTCACCAATCGCTTTACGTCTTTCTTCGTTAAACCGCCGTAAGAACTGCTTTACCGGCTTGTACTTAGGATCCACATTAAGGGTGTGCTCAGCGAGTTGCCTCGGTACACCAGGCATGTCAGATGGCTTCCATGCAAAGATGTCCCGATTCTCACGGATGAACTCGATGAGCGCGCTTTCCTATTTTGGATCCAAGTTTGCACTGATGCTGAACTGCTTGGATGAATCGCCAGGTACGAAGTCAACAAGCTTAGTTTCGGCCGCTGATTTGAACTTCAAGGCCGGATCGTGGTCCGTAGTTGGCTTTTTTAATGAAGTCATATCCTCCGGATCAACACTATCTTTATACTGCTTTAGCTCCTCCGTAGCACAAACCGATTCCGCATAAGTCGCATCTCCTTCCTCGCATTCCAAAGCGATTCGACGGCTCCCATGAACCGTTATAGTGCCCTTGTAACCTGGCATCTTAAGCTGCAGATACACGTAGCAGGGCCGTGCCATAAATTTTGCATAAGCTGGCCGTCCGAACAAAGCGTGGTACGGACTTTGGATTTTAACTACTTCGAACGTCAGCGTCTCTGATCTGGAATCGTGACTATCGCCAAATACCACTTCAAGGGCTATCTTACCAACCGGATATGCAGACTTGCCAGGCACCACCCCGTGGAACACTGTATTGGTCGGTTTGAGATCCTTATCTACCAGTCCCATATGACGGAAGGTCTCGTAATACAAGATGTTAATGCTGCTCCCTCCGTCCATGAGCACCTTGGTGAGCTTATAACCTCCCACCTGAGGCGCTACCACCAGTGCTAACTGACCCGGATTATACACCCTGGGAGGATGATCTTCTCGGCTCCATATGATAGGCTGTTCCGACCAACGCAGATAGTGAGGCGTGGCCGGTTCGACAGCACTGACTGCCCGCCTCTGAAGCTTTCTATCTCGTTTATCCAAGCTTGTAGTAAAGACATGATATTGTCCACCACTCAACTGTTTCGGGTTGTTCTGATAACCTGACTGCTGCTGTTCGTAACCACTTTGATTACTTTGATTATTTCGGCTGTCCTGTCCGCCCGGATTGCCCTGGAACCCTGGACCGGAATTTCCGCCACCGTACCTGATCCGGAACCTGAACCGCCGCCGGAGCTGCGATCATTTTGGAAAGTGTTTGAGCTTTTGAACTCCTTCATGATATAACAATCCTTCCAAAGATGGGTTGCTGGTTCCTCCTTTGTTCCGTGCTTCGGACAGGGCTGGTTTAAGAAAAAGTTCAAACGCTCCGGATTAGGACCAGGATCTGTGCGGAAACTTGGCTGTTTCCCCTTGCGCCGCTGGCCCTTATTCTGTGCACTTGTGCTGGCTACAAAGTCCATGCTCCCGTCCGGTTTACGCTTACCTCCGCCTCCATTACCTGTCAGTCGATGCTGCTGGCCTTTGGTGTTGCTATTCTTCCTTCCCTTCCCTGCTTTGTCATCACCAGAGTCAGGATCCTTGGTACTGTCAGAATCCGCATACTTCACTAAAGCGGTCATGAGCGTTCCTATATCTGTACAATCACGCTTCATCCGGCCCAGCTTTAGCTTCAAAGGGCCAAACCGACAGTTGCTTTCCAACAGCACTACAGCGGTGTCTGCGTTGATGCGATCTGATGAGTGCAAAACTTCTGATACTCGTCGTACCCAATGGGTAGTTGATTCCCCTTCTTGCTGAACGCAGGCTGCTAGGTCAACTATTGACATTGGCTGTTTGCACGTGTCCTTGAAGTTCTTGATAAACCGGGCGCGCAATTGGGCCCACGAGCTAATTGAATTAGGCGGCAAACTCTTTAGCCAAGTCCGGGCCGTTCCTTCTAACATCATAGTAAAATACTTGGCACACGCCGCGTCATCCACATCCAGCATCTCCATAGCCATTTCATAGCTCTCCACCCACGTCTCCGGAGGCTGATCTGCCGTGTAGTTTGGTACTTTGCGGGGGCCTTTGAAGTCTTTGGGCAGGCGTACGTTGCGCAAGGCGGGAACAAGGCACGGTACTCCCAAAGAGCTGGAAACCACCCCCGGTTCAGCCGCAGCTGCTGGGAAGATAGGTGTAAGCTGACGAGCCTGATGCTGCGCTGCCAATCCGGCCTCCCGTGCACGGGCGCGATCCACATTCTCGTGAGCATTGTCGTCGCCCGCCGGATTGCTGCCGCGGAGCGCTTCACGCCTGGCGTTACTTGAAACGGCCGGCTCCTCCACGCGCCTACTATAGCTCCTGCTGGGGCGAGGGGTGGAGTGAATCCGATCACGGCTTTGCGAATATGCTTCTTGCTGGGCCAACGCGGTCCTAAGGAGCTCCTTGACCCGGCGTGTCTCTTCATTCTGCGGTGAATCTCCTTCGATCGGAATGGCTTCCAACCGAGCCGCGGCCGCGACGAGGTTATCCATCGGGTTGGAATAATGACCTGACGGTGTTGGCATGGCCGGTGGCGTATCAGTGTTATGACGAGGCAGGTCTATAATCCGGTGCTGAACCGGGGCGCCGGCTGTCGCCTCCGCACGGGTTACCCCCGGGGTGTTGAAGAGATTTCGAGCGTCGAGGGCGGCGGGCAACCGAGACCGGGATTTTCTCTTCAGGACCTCCTGAGACGCCTTCTGGTCCATCATGAGCCTGTAAGCCTGTGCATCTAAAGCGGCGCGCTCCGCCGTCATCCTAATCTCTTCTGCTGCCAGCTCCGTTTTAGCCCGAGTGATCTGCTCTCTCACTTTGGCAATCTCAGCATTGTGAACCTCCTGATCCACCGGGTTGGCTTCCGCCATGAGCGCTGCTAGTGCGTCAAACAGGTCTGACAAAACTTGGGCTGGTGAACCCGTAGGGCCTCCTGCCCGCGCAGCCGTTGCTGCTGCCAATCCGGAGATTGCTGCTGCTGCAGTTGATGATCGTGGCGCCGCCTGTGTCCCAGCCATGAAGATCCCAACCCGATAGGGCAGATCAGAGGGGTCCGGAATACTGTTGCCATCGGAGCCGCCCCCAACCCGATCATCTTGTAGCTGGTAAAGAGATTCGGTCTCCCCGGTCGACGTTTCATCGCCGGAGTAGATGGCGGTTTCGTCACCAGATTCGGATCCTTCCTCGTAGCTTCCCCCGTGGATGACTCCCACGAAGGCGTGCTTCCTGGTCGGTTTAGCCAGGGTCGATCTCGTGCACTGAGCTGACTCGATGAGGTCAGCGCAGACGCCTAACTCGGGGCCCGGTTCTCCGATCTTGCCGATGAAAACATGGATGCCGCCAAAGGGGACCCGGTATCCGTACTCGATCGAGCCGGCGTCGGGGCCCCAGCCTGTGCTGTCGATGTAGAGTTTTCCGCGGCGGCTCTTGGTCATCCGTCCCACAGCGTAACCCTCGAGTCCTTCAAAGCGGCCCTCCAAGAACCTGAAACCATCTTGCGATAGCCCCACGGTGGGCGCCAACTGTCGTGGATTTGTCACGGCAGATGTCCTAGTAAGAGGACTTAGTCGTGGAGCCATCGCAACGGGTTAGCTTGAAGGGGTTAAAAGTGGACACAAGGACACGGTTTTTATACTAGTTCGGCCCCTTCGATGAAGGTAAAAGCCTACGTCTAGTTGTGATGGGATTGATGGGTTTCGAGGGCTTAAGGAGCGATAAGCTTCGCCTAAACCTCGAATTCTTCTTTTTTTGTCTTAAACCGCCGTCGGGTCGTCCCCTTATATACACGGGTGACGCCCGTCGGTCTTCAAAATCCCAACCTCCGGCTTATAAACGTGCCCGGGTCGGTCTCTCTATTCCTAACTTACAATACAAGTTGGCCCCAGGCCGGTTTACACCATAAACCTTTAAACCGGTTATAGGCCTTGGGCCCTTCTATTTCTCCTTGGGCTTTAACATCTCGGGTCTGTTTGACGGCGGTAACCCGGGCCCTGCAGGCCGGTTTACCCCAGATAGCGACATCCCCAACAGGTTCTGTAGTCGGCGTTCCAGTCCAAAAACCCCTCATACCACGGAATAGCGCCCTTGCCTCGTGTTCTTCCCGGGTGTTCAGGATTTCCCAAGGCACGCGTAAGCTCGTCGTTCTCTCTGTTGGGCTGGAACACCCCCGATCGAGCCTCTTCTATTGCAACAAGTAGCGCATCGTCGGCTCCGTTCAGACATGCCTTCGTCGAAACTTTGCCTGTCTTCGGGTCCAACTCCCCCCCATGTGCATAGAACCAAGTCCTGCACCTGGGGGGCCAGCTCTTAGTAACCGGAGTGACACCTGCATTCTCCATCTCTTTCTCAGACTTATCCCACTTAGGCATTGCCACCGCATAGCCACCTGACCCCAGCTTATGGAACTTATCCTTTTTTTCGGCATTCTTCTTGTTTATTCTCGACCGTTCTTTAGCTAATTCCGAATCCTTGAATTTCACGAAATCGTCCCAATGAGCACTTTGGTTCTCTAGTGTTCCCTCGAATACTGGAGTCTTCCTTCCTCCCTTGACGTACTTGTCCCATACACGATTCTTGTGGTTCTTGAATGCAACCGCCATCTTCCTAAGAGCAGCGTCCTTGACTTTATGCACATCTGCTTCTGTGAAATGATCTGGTAGGGTGAAATGTTCCATGAGAGTATCCCAAAGCAGACCTTTTTGTCTGTTGTTGACAAAAGTAACATCTAGACGTGGCTTTGCTGGCTCTCTCCATTCTTGGAGGGAGATCGGGAGTTGGTCCTTCACAAGAACTCCGCACTGACGAACGAACTTATCTGCAATCTTCTTAGGCGCTAATGGTTTGCCATTAGGTCTGATTGCCTCGATATTGTACTTTATGCCCTCCTTCAACTTTTTGTTCGGGCCTCGTTTCGTCCTGTTGTCTGAAGATTTGCTCGATCCGGATGGCTGAAAGAAGAAAGATCGATTCGCTAATATATCTTCAAGTCATTTAAAACATGTGATGATCACCAGATGCCTACTTATATAAATATATATACCTCGCTGGTCTTTGTTGTCTGAAGATCAACATTTTCTTCGTCATCATCATAATCATAGTTCATGACTTCATCAATTCGGTCGTCGCGATCGAATATCATATCACCCTCCCCGGTGTTGTTTAGAAATTCGGAGCCGTCATAATCTTCTTCATTCTGATCATCATCTGGCCCGTGAGGATGGCGTATCATATCGAACATGGCCTGTTCTCCCTCTCTGCCGGTATTGTCCGCCATAGCTTTTATTTAACTAATCCAAAAGAAATATAAAACAATTTAGTATTCAAATTACATCGTCTCGAATAATAGATATAATCTCGAATACATCGTCTCGAATAATAGATATAATCTCGAATACATCGTCTCGAATAATATATAATCTCAAATACATCGTCTCGAATATTATATATCTAATACATCACTGGCTAGCTAGGTAGTTAATTAATAAAGATCGAATACTACAGAAGAATCTAGGACACTCGTGGTTCCTGCGGCGCAGGCGGTGGACACCCAAAGCGAAGGAACCCTCACAGGATCATAGCTGAAGTGAGATCCCTGAAGAAACTGCCAGGTATTGGAGAACATGCCGCCCTCTAATGCAACCATGTAGCGATGGACGTGCTCGTCCTCCTCCCTGACACGGCGACGTACCATCTCCGGCGGGGCCGGCTCCCTCCGCACCGAAACTGGCTCACGCGAACGCCACCAAACGAGATCAGGGTCGACGACGGGACCCAGGGCCGGGTTCCTCATCAAGCGGCGCGCCCCTCCAGGCAGCACCTCCCAGTGCCAGCCCGGCGGAGCCCAGTCCCGGACATGGGTCAGCCGGACGTCGTCGCGGACGTGTCGACGGCGAGGATGCGGGCCGGGCATCGTCGAGAACAAATACTAGCTATATGCCCGCAAAAAGTAACATTTTTTTAATGATTGGATTTTGATAACTAAAATTTCTAACATTTCTATATAACTAACATTTCTATAACATTTCTAATATTTCTAGAACTAAAAAAAGAAAATTTTCTAACTTTTTTATAACTATTTCTATAACTAAAAATAGAAAAATTTCTAACAATCCTAACATTTCTAACTATTCTAACAATTCTAACAATTCTAACATTTCTAACTATTTCTAAAAAACAGAAAAAATTCTAACTTTTTTATAACTATTCCTATAACTAAAAAAACAGAAAAATTTCTAACAATTCTAACATTTCTAACTATTCTAACAATTATAACATTTCTAACTATTCTAACAATTCTAACATTTCTAACTATTTCTAAAAAACAGAAAATTTTCTAACAATTTCTAAAAAACAGAAAAATTTCTAACTATTTGTATAACTAAAAAACAAAAAATGTGTGTGTGTGTGTGTGCGCGCGCGCTCACCGGCGAGGCGAGAGGCGACGGGGGGCGGCGACGGGGACGGCAACGGGCGCGGCGACGACGGGGACGGGGACGTACGGGCCGGGGCGGCGACGACGACGGGGACGTACGAGGCGGCGACGACGGGGACGGGGACGACGAGGGATGGGCCAGGACGGGGCGGCGGTGACAATGGGGACGACGGGGACGCGGCGGCGACGGGGGCGGCGACGAGGGATGGAGACGTACGGGGGCGGCGGGTGACGGTGCAGAGGAGAAAGCAGATGAGAAACTGAAATTTTCATAAGTGTTGCTTATATAGAAGGGGCCTTTAGTACCGGTTGGAGCCACCAACCGGTACTAAAGGCCTGTTTTGTCCAGGCCAAGCGGCGGGAAGCACCCACCTTTAGTACCGGTTCATAGAACCAACCGGTACTAAAGGCACCCCCTTTAGTACCGGTTGGTGCCACGAACCGGTACTAAAGGGGGGTGCGCTGCCAGGCATGGGGCGCAAAGTTTCGTCCCAGCCGCGGCTGCTCCTTTGAGCTCCTCTCAAATCCAGGCCTTCTGGGCCTACCTGTGCTGTGCTGCCCCGTGGGCCTACTGGGCCTTTGCGGGCCTGCATCCTGGCCCAACAAAAGGTTGGGTTTCTAGTCGTATGCAGGCCGCTCTGGCCTAGTAGGCGGGCTTTTTTTTATTTTTTTTGCTTTATTTATTTTTGAGTTGATTTTTTGTGTATTTAGAGTTTCTTTGTGAATATTTTTGCTTTAGGTACAAAAAATTACAAATTTTCTGTTAGTGCCCGTAGTTTTCAAATTTGAATAATTTAAATTTTGAATTATTTGAAATTAGTGTGAATCACTAGTTTGTGAATAACTTAACTTTAAAAATCAGTAAAGGCATGAAAGAATTTGTTTGCGCATAAAATTTCTTCGCGTTTCAAATGCCAAAACACATAACTACACTAACTATTACAGAGATTCCCTTCTGGGTGTGAAACACAGAAGAAAGTGATGATAGTGAAGCCGATCACATCCCAGATCTTTGGGTGTGAAACTTTTTCTTCGCGTGTGTCCCTTTGCGCCGTAACCATGGAAAATCTTCATCATTTAACGGGATGCTCGGGCCAATATTCACTGTGAATGGAGCAATTTCATCAAACTTTTCATAATCTTCTGAATTGTCTGTCTTGTCATCCACTCCCACGATGTTTCTCTTCCCAGAAAGAACTATGTGACGCTTTGGCTCATCGTACGATGCATTCGCTTCCTTATCTTTTCTTTTTCTTGGCTTGGTAGACATGTCCTTCACATAGAAAACCTGTGCCACATCATTGGCTAGGACGAATGGTTCGTCTGCATACGCAAGATTGTTGAGATCCACTGTTGTCATTTCGTACTGCGGGTCTTCCGTTACCCCGCCTCGTGTCATATTGACCCATTTGCACCGAAATAAAGGGATGTTCAAACTAGACCTAGTCATGGACAACCCGGCCCGCCAGCCCAAACCCGAAGCCCGACATTCGGGCCGGGCTCGGGCTCCATTTTCTGACCCGAAGCCCGGCCCGAAAGCCCGAATATAGCCCGAAATATATATAAAAACATATTTTATTTGAAATATAGTTATAATAAATTAATATAATATTCCAAAATTAATTAATTTAATTAAAAAGTTTCACTGTTCATGTACTTCAGGCCGGGCCGGGCCGGGCTCGGGCTTGGGATTTTTCCTTCGGGCTTTGTCATGCCCGGCCCGAACCCGACCCGGCCCGACAAATGATCAGGTTTACTTCAAACCACGTCAATAGTCAAGTTCCCATATGTCCTGTATATAACCATAATATGTTTCCTTTCCCGTCTTGGTTTCTGCATCAAAGCGGACACCACTGTTTTGGTTGGTGCTCTTCTAATCTTGGGCGATCGTGTAAAATGTATTACCATTTATCTCGTACCCTTTGAAAGTCATTATATTCGAAGATGGTAACTGGGACAGCAAGTACAGGTCATCTTCAATAGAGGTGTCATGCATGCTACGTGTCTGCAACCAGCTGGCGAAACTCCTGGTTTGTTCACGTGTAATCCAGTCATCAGACCGCTCCGGGTGTTTGGAGCGTAGCAAATTCTTGTGTTCATCCATATACGGAGCCACCAAGGCGGAATTCTGTAGAACTGTGTAGTGTGCTTCAGTGAGAGAATGTCCGTCCATACATATTATTTGTTCCCCTCCTAGCGTGCCTTTTCCATCCAGTCTGCCCTTATGCCGCGATTTAGGAACACCAATCGGCTTAAGGTCAGGAATAAAGTTAATACAAAACTCAATGACCTCCTCATTTTGATGGCCCTTGGAGATGCTTCCTTCTGGCCTAGCATGGTTATGAACATATTTCTTTACGACTCCCATGAACCTCTCAAAGGGGAACATATTGTGTAGAAATACAGGACCCAAAACGTTAATCTCTTCGCATAGGTGAACTAGGACGTGCGTCATGATGTTGAAGAAGGATGGTGGGAACACCAACTCGAAACTGACAAGACATAGCACCAAATCATTCTCTAACCTTGGTATGATTTCTGGATCGATTACCTTCTGAGAGATTGCATTGAGAAATGCACATAGCTTCACAATGGCTAATCGAACGTTTTCCGATAGAAGCCCCCTCAATGCAACCGGAAGCAGTTGCGTCATAATCACGTGGCAGTCATGAGACTTTAGGTTCTGGAAATTTTTCTCTGCCATGTTTATTATTCCCTTTATATTTGACGAGAAGCCAGACGGTACCTTAATACTGAGCAGGCATTCAAAGAAGATTTCCTTCTCTTCTTTGGTAAGAGCATAGCTTGCATGACCCTGATGTATGCCGTCTTTTCTGTGCATACGTTGCTGGTCCTCCCGTGCCTCAGGTGTATCTTTCGTCTTCCCATACACGCCCAAGAAGCCAAGCAGGGTCACACAAAGATTCTTCGTCATGTGCATCACGTCGATTGCGGAGCGAACCTCTAGGTCTTTCCAATAGGGCAGGTCCCAAAATATAGATTTCTTCTTCCACATGGGTGCGCGCCCGTCAGCGTCATTCGGAACAGGTTGTCCACCAGGACCCTTTCCAAAGACCACCTTCAAATCCTTGACCATATCATGTACATCAGCACCAGTACGGTGGCGAGGCTTCGTCCGGTGATCCGCCTCACCTTTCAAATGCTTGCCTTTCTTTCTTACGGGATGCCTGCTCGAAAGAAATCAACGATGTCCCAGGTACACATTCTTCTTACAATTAGCCAAATATATACTGTCGGTATCGTCCAAACAGTGCGTGCATGCGCGGTATCCCTTGTTTGTCTGTCCTGAAAGGTTACTGAGAGCAGGCCAATCATTGATGGTCATGAAGAGCAACGCCTTTAGGTCAAATTCTTCCCCCATGTGCTCATCCCACACACGTACACCTGTTACATTCCACAGTTGTAAGAGTTCTTCAACTAATGGCCTTAGGTACACATCAATGTCGTTGCCGGGTTGCTTAGGGCCTTGAATGAGCACTGGCATCATAATGAACTTCCGCTTCATGCACAACTACGGAGGAACGTTATACAAACATAGACTCACAGGCCAGGTGCTATGGTTGCTGCTCTGCTCCCCAAAAGGATTAATGCCATCTGCGCTTAGACCAAACCATACGCTCCTTGCGTCATCTACAAACTCCTTCCCGTACTTCCTTTCGATTTTTCTCCACTGCGACCCGTCAGCGGGTACTCTCAACTTTCCGTCTTTCTTATGGTCTTCTCTGTGCCATCGCATCGCCTTGGCATGCTCTTTGTTTTGGAACAAACGTTTCAACCGTGGTATTATAGGAGCATACCACATCACCTTGGCAGGAATCTTCTTCCTGGGGCGCTCGCCCTCGACATCACCAGGGTCATCGCGGCTGATCTTATAGCGCAATGCACCGCATACCGGGCAAGCGTTCAAATCCTCGTACTCACCGCGGTAGAGGATGCAATCATTAGGGCATGCATGTATCTTCTGCACCTCTAACCCTAGAGGGCAGACAGCCTTCTTTGCTTCGTACGTACTCTCGGGCAATTCGTTGTCCTTTGAAAGCATATCCTTTATCATTACCAGCAACTTTCCAAATCCCTTGTCAGATACACCATTCTCTGCCTTCCATTGCAGCAATTCCAGTGTGGTACCCAGCTTTTTCTTGTCACCTACGCAATTCGGGTACAACAATTTTTTGTGATCCTCTAACATGCGCTGCAACTTCTTCTTCTCCAAATCACTTGCGCAGTTTCTCTTTGCATCAGCAATGGCCCGACCTAGATCATCAACGGGCTCATCTGATGCCTCTTCTTCAGCTTCTTCCCGCATTACCGGCTCAGCTTCTTCCCGCATTACCGGCTCAGCTTCTTCCCCATTGTTGTATCATCGTATTCAGGGAACCCATGGCCAGGATAGCTGTCGTCGTCCTCTTCTTCTTCATTGTCTTCCATCATAACCCCTCTTTCTCCGTGCTTGGTCCAAACATTATAGTGGGGCATGAAACCGGACTCAAACAGGTGGACGTGAATGGTTCTTGACGTAGAGTAATTGTGACCATTCTTACAACCAGCACATGGACAAGGCATAAAACCATCCGCCCGCTTGTTTGCCTCAGCCGCAAGCAGAAAAGTATGCACGCCCTCAACGAACTGGGGAGAGCATCGGTCACCGTACATCCATTGCCGGCTCATCTTCATTACACAACACCGAATAGACCAAATTAATACAAGTTCATACAACACTTAAATGCAACAAACAAATAACTCTCTAGCTAAAGCATTTAAATGCAACAACAAATGCGATCAAGATCGCAACTAAGGTAACAATTGATCCAACAACATAATGATACCAAGCCTCACTATCGATGGCATATTTTCTAATCTTTCTAATCTTCAAGCGCATTTTCTCCATCTTGATCTTGTGATCATCGACGACATTGGCAACATGCAACTCCAATTCCATCTTCTCCCCCTCAATTCTTTTCAATTTTTCTTTCAAGTACTCGTTTTCTCTTTCAACTAAATTTAACCTCTCGACAATAGGGTCGGTTGGAATTTCCGGTTCACATACCTCCTAGAAAAAATTTATATGTCAACTTGATGGGCATAATTTGTCATAAACACGAAATGCAACTAGTTTTAAAAGAGAATATATATACCACATCAGAATCATAATAAGGGCGAGGGCCGACGGGGACGGATATCAAAACCATGGCACTATATGTATAACAAACAACGTACGGGTAAGATAATTATACGAGTAACTATATATCTAAATCACACAAACATCAATTTTTATATAAAATTTCATGAACAAGAGGCTCACCACAAGGTGGTGCCGGCGACGGGACGGTGCGGGCGATCGACGGTGGTTACGACGGAGATTTAGAAGACACTAAGTAAACCACACCTACATATGCAAACTAAGTGTTATTTTTTACCTCAGATTGCATATAAATCAAATACTAGCACATACATATATTTCCTCCCAAATTACTAAACTCACAAATTAATCACTATATAAAGCATTGCAAGAGCTAATCTAGCAACGAGAGATGAAAGGACAAAGTTGCTAACCTTTGTGATCATTTGAATGGATGGGGGCCTTCAAATCTTGACAAATTTTGGGCAAAATGTGTGATGAGCTCGAGAGGAAGAGGGGAAGAACAGAGAGGAGAGGGGAAAGGGGAAGAATAGAGCGAGATCGGGTGGACGAAGGGTTTATGTAGGACGACCTTTAGTACCGGTTCGTGCCAAGAACCGGTACTAAAGGGGCTGGAGGGGCCCCAGTCTAACAACATCCTACCACCACTCTCATTAGTACCGGTTCGTGGCACGAACCGGTGCTAAAGGTTCGCCACGAACCGGTACTAATGAAAGCGGCCCGGCTAGCCGTTGGAACCGACACTAATGTATACATTAGTGCCGGCTCAAATTCAAACCGGCACTAATGTGCTTCACGTTTGACCCTTTTTCTACTAGTGATGCATGACCTCTTAGTTGGGCCTGATGTCATCGTGGTTCTACCCGGTGGAGAATTCCCTCGACAGTGATCATGAGGACTATTATGGTAAGGATAACCCCGAGTCGATTGTTCTGGATGGTTTGTATGTGTGGGCTTAGATCTACGGTGTTAGACGTTTATCGCCATGAGTCGGGGTTGACCAGCTAACACACATGCGATTGAGAAGGTGCACGAGGTGTAGCTCTGGCTGAATCTCTATTATGAGGGAGACAATGTGAGGGTGTGTGCTCATGGTCTTATGACAAAACCCTTGACATGATTCGCGCCTCTGGCAATTGAAGGAGAAGGAAGACAAATGCTAATTGTGAAATATGAGAAGATTCCTTTTTTATTGTCAAGCCTGTGCACTAATGGGGCATGGCCACGAGGAGTGCGGTGATGGGGGTGTCAAAGGTGAAAGATAAGAAGTGGGGAAGATGGCCGGTGTTGCAGCACATAAATGTGGCTTATGTAGCTCCTATAGGTGGCGTGATTGCTTCTTGGGCAGACCGGGGACATGGATACAACAACACTGTTAGAGAAGGACATGCACCACAAAAGAGATCCTCCAGTGACGCATTTTCTGAGAATGAGGACAATGACAACACTGCATCCAACCCCCTTAAACCAGATGGAGATGAACAATTGGGCAAGGAAAGGGAGTGCAACATGCAAGAACCTTGATTTGACCCTAGTTGCAGCAGTTGGAAATGACAGAGAAAGGGTGGATCCTAGTAATATTCCGCTGCCACCTATAGAGTGCATATCACAGAGGGATTTGAAGAGACCGAAAAAGAACCAGCCATCGAACAAGAATGATCGTCTGGCTTTATCGGTGGCCTCCCTTGAGAATCACTGCCGAAATTAGTGAGTCTTCTAGCATGGAACTATCATAGTGCGGGCAACATCGCTATAGCCCGTGTGCTTTGTGAATCACGAGGAAAATTGTCCTGAAGGTGTTAGGAATTGTTAAGAATCAAATAAGTAAGGATAGAATAGAAGCTATCATTAGGTTACGATTGTAGTTTTGTTGTTGGCATCTCCGGTAGGAGTGGAGGCCTTGGTTTGTTCTGGAACAAGGAAATGAAACTAGAGGTTTCAAATTATTCACAATACCATATTGATGATAAGATGGAGGGGTTGGGCCCTAATGTGTGGCGGGTGACTTTGATTTATGGTGAAGCTCAAGCAGCAGAACGACACAAAAGATGGTAGTAATTATTACCTATAAAACACACAATAAATTTTGGAATCAGATAGAGAGAGAGAGAAGAAATCTCGTCCATTGAATGTGTAGAATATATATTACACAAGTACCAATAAAGATGAAAAACAATGCAAAATTGGGACGAGATGAGTGTGTTATATAACGGGCGAGAGGTAAAGGTAAACATATCCACAAAACCGTTAGGATGAATACAACTTCTGCATATAACATCACATATAGGTGTCGGTGTCAAAACCGGCCGATCTCGGGTAGGGGGTCCCGAACTGTGCATCTGAGGATCGAAGGTAACAGGAGACAAAGGGGACACCATGTTTACCCCAGGTTCGGGCCCTCTTAATGGAGGTAATATCTACTTCCTACTTGATTGACTTTGATGAGTATAGGGGTTACAAGAGTCGATCTACCTCGAGATCGTAATGGCTAAACCCTAGCTGTCTAGCTTATGCAAATTCTGATAGCCTCTACGGACTAAACCCTCTGGTTTATATAGATACTAAAGGGGCCTAGGGTTGTACAGAGTCGGTTTACAGAGAAAGGAAACTACACATCCGGACGTCAAGCTTGCCATCCACGCAAAGGAGAGTTCCATCCGGACACGAGGGAAGACCTTCTATCTTGTATCTTCATGGCCTATCAGTTCGACCCACACTACACAGCACGGACACCCGAGGACCCCATAATTCAGGACTCCCTCAATAGGTGCATCAACATCCAATCTAGTTTTTTTAGAATGACCCTCAAGGCATATTATTCATTCAGGTGGATCATGTCCGATTGCAAAATGTCAATAAGATAAGCAGGGATTACACTAAACATGATAGCATCAGTCTCTATAGATAAAGCTTCCTTGGCACATCTATGTGCTGCTCCATTAGATTCCCGACGAGTATATTGCAGGTCAAATCCCTAGAAATTCATGAGATACGTGTGCATCTACCTAATGACATGTCCTTTGACTAAACAATCACCCCTGATGCCATGCTTACAATACCATCTAACAATCTGTATCAATCACAATCTGTATCAACCACAATTTGGTGTCGGTCATTCACCACCGCCAACATCATAGCACCTTGACATTTCAGTGGTCAAGGGATCATACACAGACGGATATTTGCTACACTGCCCCATCTGAAACTGCCCACTATGACCACGCACCATGACACACGCTCCTTCACCGTGTCTGTATCTCCATCAATATTCATCTTTAGCCATCCTTGATTAGATACCTTCCAACCATGTCGACGTACCGGACACGCACCCCTAGACACTAATGCACAGGAATGTCCAGACTCTCATTAAGCTTCATAGACTGTTGCAGCGACCTCCTTGGAAGTTTATTTATCACGGTTCGTCCCACATCACGGAGACAATGATAGCAACTTGCTCTTTCTCCATGAAATGATTATCCAAGATGTCCCTCAACCATGTCATAGAGTGTAAATAAGGCAACTTTACATCGGGGAAGACTCACGTCATCCGTTAAAATAATAATGCAGGCTCACATTGGACCGGAGCATGGTATATCTGACCCCTCATCACATGGGACACACCGCATCATCTCTGATGTGTCTTCGCCGCATCTCCCCGCATGCCGGCACAAACTTCATAAAGAACCCTCCACCAAAACCCCGAACTTCAGATGAACACGCAGCCTCCATATCGTCTTCCAAAATTTCTCCCCATGTGTCGAGCTGCTCGGTGTTGTACACCCATTTTCGTTTGATGTCTCCATCTAATAAACAATTTTATGAGCGTACACGCATAATTCATGGCAACAATTTGACACATCAAACATTCCAAATCGGATTGTATTTTTGGCTGGGCAAGATAAGAAAAGGTTTCTCTACGTGGCCGGAGCAATCCGGACCGTCCCCGTTCAGGACGGACGGCCGGATCCGGCATCCGAGTCGTCATCGTCCCCAATCGGGGATACTATTGCAGTACAAGTACTACCCCCCTCCTCCCTTCCACCCAAAATCCTCCTCGCGTCACGCGTGAGCCCAGCCGGATCCCCAAACCTCTTTCCGGCCCGACGCCGGCGCCGACGGGGGACCCCCTCCGCCTCTCACGCGCTTCGCCGCCGCCGCCGTCGACGTCCCGTATCCCTCGCCGGGGCACCGCGTTCCACCCCGCCGGCGACTAGGTATGAATCCGGCGATTCCGTTTGCTGTATCCCGCTAGGGGACCTGCTCACGACCTGCGGGCGTGCCGCCGCGCGCCCGGCGCACCGTCTAGATCGGGGCCACACGCGTGCTGCGGGTTCTCGTCTCCTCTGCCGCCGGTCGACGAATTCGTCGAGTTCCAAGCTTTAATCTTTCCGGATCCGGCGAGCAGTTCGTCCCCCAGGATTTAGCAGATCTGAGGGGTAGCGAGGGGGGAAGTGGGAGGTGACGCGGCAGTACATGAAACTGCAATTTACTCTTGTTTCTAGACATCGATTCTCCTAGTTAAATCCCTAATAGGGACTTTCACAGCTTCTGTCACACCATCTAGATCCGTCCCTGGATTCTTAGGCGTTGGCTTACATTTTTGCTCCAGCAGGAACACGGCACCCTGAAGCTCCTGAGCTAACGTAGGAGGGACAAACCCATCCAGCTGAAGAATGAAAACACATGAGCGTGCTGCCAACTTGGCTCTTGCTGGTACGCTTCTTAAAATTCACGCTTTGGCGGTGGCCGTTACCTATCGTTTGTCTGACCTGATAGGTTGCTTGCCGACTCGTGGTCCTAATGCGTGTTCCGGCATGTGCAGGTTTGAGCTTGGCGCCGCTCGTGATCAATGTGAACCCAAATTTGAATGTGATACTGACAGCATGTCTTACTGTCTATGTGGGCTGTTACCGTTCCGTCAAGTCGACTCCACCCGCTGTGAGTGCAACATGTTCCCCTGTCTAATCCTTTTCGTGTTAATGTATCTCCTGGTTGGTCACTACGGCGATAGGTTGACATGAAGTTATTGTGTATGGCTCTGTCCAATTCAACCTCTTCATTTCTTCTTATGCAGGAGACAATGTCCAAAGAGCATGCCATGCGATTCCCTTTGGTGGGGAGTGCTATGCTTTTGTCGCTATTCCTTCTGTTCAAGTTTCTCTCCAAGGACCTGGTCAATACTGTTCTCACTGCCTACTTTTTCATTCTTGGCATTGCCGCGCTCTGGTAATTCCGACTGTTCTTTGAAGAGATTTTCCACGGATGTAAATACTTAAAGTGTGAATGCAAACCTGAGATTATGTGTGACCCCTATTTTCTGATGCAGTGCAACGTTGCTCCCTACCGTCAAACGTTTTCTTCCAGAAGGATGGAATGATAATGCCATCGTCTGGCGTGCTCCATATTTCCACTGTATGATTCCCACCTTCATTTTGATACTTCCCACTTTGCTCTACATCTTGTAGCTCATGTCAAATTAACACATCATAATTTCTATTACTAGCCTGCTGTCTTGAGCCACTGTTTTGTTGTATCTCCAGTAACTCCAACTTGCCATGTACTTTATAATAGTATAAATGTGCTACCAAGAGTCCATATATTACTTATGGAGTATCCTAACTAAATAAGAATTGAAGAAAATTCAGCACTCATGCTTTCCTTTTCTGGCAACATGATAGTTTTCATTTGCTCCATGGGACCATGTGTTGAAATTTGCCTAAAGAATAAAGATAAATCAAAGAGTGAAATTATAGAAGATCCTTTTTTCTGTAAACAATTAAATGGCATGTACACACATTTTTGTGACAATGTTTTGTTTGATATGGTTCTCATTGTTTTCTAGATTTGCAATGCTTTTGCTGCGGCTGATCACTCTTCTTGAGTTTGTTATTAGCTTCAACTTTGTTGACAATTGCAAAACGATTGTGACTTCTTGATCATTTTATAATTTTTCATGCTATCCCCCTTTACAAGGTTGAGTATTGATGGTGATGTAAGCTCATTAACTTCATATTTCAGCACTGTCGGTGGAGTTTACCAAGTCTCAAGTTGTCGCTTCAGTCCCTGGATTTTTCTTTTGCGTATGGTATGCCATGAAGAAGCATTGGCTAGCAAACAATGTTTTGGGACTTGCTTTCTGCATTCAGGTTTGCCCTTACTGCTACTTCTGAGTTTTCCTCCCTGCTTATTACTTGCTCAAAACTTTAATACGCCAGTTTTAATCTTGCAGGGAATTGAGATGTTATCACTAGGATCATTCAAAACCGGTGGTATTCTCTTGGTATGGATTCACTCAAAATTTGTAAACGAACTGAAACTTAATATCACTATTTTCTGGTGGTGTACTTGTGAGCACCTTTCATTATTTCAGCCACCCACATGTCTTCGTCCTTTTCACCTCTCTGCTTTCATAATCCTCACTTTTTAGCATGACACCTTTTCTTTTAATATAATTAGTATTGTTTCTAGCAGCTCACCATATGCATGGTAGATAATGCTTTTCTCCTTGTTTTTATGATTTATTTGTAATATCATAGAATCTAGTATCAATCGTGGACTACTTTTACTGTGATGGTATTATAAATGATCCTTCTCTGTTTTTACTCGGTACTTCAGCAAATTGGTTCTGATTGGTGGTATCGTGTTGGCAAGTTCATGATTGCATTTTCACCACATCGTCTGTATTGTACTCATCCTCTGGCAATTAGGATTGAACTGTGATCTTACTATCTCGTGAATTGGATAATTTGGAACTATGACTTGTTTACTACTAGCTCTAAACTTTTGAAATTCTTGTTGGTGCATGGCTTATAAAAATGCCAGTCCTAGTCAGTCTCTGCTGTAGTTTCACATATCGTCACTGAGCCCTTCCTTTTATTATTTCTTAATATTGTCAACGTCATTTTGTGAATGGTTGCTCAATTCCTTTTATAATTTCAGGCTGGGCTTTTTGTGTATGACATTTTCTGGGTTTTCTTCACTCCAGTTATGGTCAGTGTTGCCAAATCATTTGATGCTCCAATAAAGGTTAGTGTTTTGTTTGGGTGAATTCACATTATTGTCAACGTCATTTTGTTCCATGATGAGTATTTCAATTTATCCATCTGTTCCTCTCCTTTTGTAGCTTCTATTTCCCACTGCGGATGCCGCACGCCCGTTCTCTATGCTTGGTCTTGGTGATATTGTTATACCTGGTTAGTGATAAAAGCCTTGGCTAGTTTTCTCTCATATTCTAGTGATATTTGCAGTGATACTGGATTTCTTTTCTGATTTTCGAATTAATAGTACTACCACAACTCTGATCTGACTATTGATCTATGGTGAACTGCTAGTCTAGCTGCCATCACAACTGGATTGCTGTTGATATAAGGGGACTTAGCTGCGGAAAGAAACCTGTAGTTGCTTGTTTATTTAATGTAGTCATATATCATTGACTTACTAGATTTGGGTGGGAGATTCTATGATTTTTTCGCTATCTCATTGCATGGACTCTTGGGCCATTACTATAAAACAAATATATGCTCCAGTCCAGATATCAGGATTGTAGGTATCCAGTAGCTTGAGAAAGTAGTTATGATTTCGATAACTTCCAGTTGCACACAAAATGTATTTTCCAATCTGAGTTCTGCTGTCCATAAGGAGACATAAAAAATTAGCTTGGAAGTACGATGAATGCTTGGTTTTTGTAGATCACAGGAACTAAATTGAATCAAAAGTTTTACATTGATTGCCTGGCAAACAATGCATCCTCATTTCCTAAGGATGAGCTTGGTTGGTGAAAATATTTAGTTGTAATGATGCACTAGTCATTTCTGCTGTCTTCTGTGTTAACTGTTCAGTATATAACCAAAATTAGAAGAGCCTTTTTCAAAGAAGTTCTGCCCCATTCAATATTGGAAATCATGCATAGCTCCCATGTTTCCACAAGCACTCTCTTATAACATACAATGTATATTTGTTATTATGATTCCAGGTATATTTGTTGCACTTGCACTCCGTTTCGATGTCTCGAGAAACATTAAGAACCGTTACTTCAATAGTGCATTTTTGGGATACACTGCGGGCATGACAGTAACAATCGTTGTGATGAACTGGTTTCAAGCTGCACAGGTTAGTTCTGTTACATTTCTGGTCATCTCGTTGCTCGTGATGCCTGTCCATCTCTGAAATATTAACACCTGTTTCTTTACCCGTTTTTTTGTTTGTTTTTGATACGCAGCCTGCTCTGCTATACATCGTTCCTGGCGTGACTGGTTTTGTGGCAGTTCACTCTTTGTGGAACGGTGAAGTAAAGCCGGTAAGACCTCTGACCAGCTTCCAACCTCGTCTTGGGTAAATTCTCCTTAAGAAAAGATGTAATTCTGCAGAACTGTACCTTTTAAACTCTGCCAGATTCTAAACAATTCTTGTACACCATTACCAGTTACTTGTTTCGTCCTTCGCTGTGCTTAAGACATTGCCATGTTACTTTTCTTTTCCATCTCTTATGGTATCGTACCTATAAATTGCTTGCTGTAAAAAAAATGCAAGACTCATTTCTGACTATTGTACATCGCAGCTACTGGAGTTCACCGAGACGCAGCCCGAGGAGGAGAGAGCCGCCGAGGAAGAAGATGAAGATTCCAGTCAGAGCAAAAAGGTGGACTAGCTCTCTGCTCGGGTCGGGTCTTTTTAATTAATTAGGAGAGGAGAACCAAACCAAAGCAGGATTTCAAATAGGCTGTATGATCTTGAGAATCGAAAAACGATTCACATGATAGAACTCCTTTTGTTTCGAAAGGTCATTAACTATTTGTTTTGGTGAGTGGTAGATGATGGACGAAAAGGGAACATATATATATGCTAAAAGACTTGCAACATAATCCAATCTGTGACATGACTATATATACCTGCTGCCGCCCAACTTTTGCCCCTTGGTTCATTAACTGCTAGAAGTTGACTCGGCTCATGATGGCTGTTGTATCCCAAAATTGGCCAACATGTCTTTTTTTTTCTTGTTTTGTTTTTTGCAGCAGATTCAACAACTTGTCTACTTTCTCATCGCACCATCTCTCGCTCTGTCATTGTATATGCATGCTACTCCACTTCGTAAAACCTTTACTAACAATAGGTCATGATACTTTAGGGCATCTCTAAACCTAGCCCTGTCCTGAAGACCTCCTTGTTTTTAATTGTTGAGAAAATTCACAACACCTCCCATACCGTCCGTCACAGGCCCATTTAGTGGGAGTCCCTAGCTGACGCTCGTTAGCGTCAACAGGACGAGCTTCCGCGCAGGCACGAACTGAATGGGCCGGCCCATTCGATGGCGTCGTCGCGAAGCGCACCTAAAAATAAAAGAACAAAAAATGCCACAAGGAGGATTCGAACTGGTACACTGGCAACAGCGAGTTATAGTTCTTCACCAGTTGAGCTACTAAGCATTTGTGGTTAGTTGATCGCGCAAATTTATTTAAACTCAATGCCGTGACAGATCCAGAAAAAAAATAGAAAAGAAATTCAACCATTGAACATTTTTGTAAATATACGACGTTCAATTTTTAAATAGACAAAGAACATTTTTGGATACATGCTGGACAATTTTGAAATACACATTGAATATTTTTGTGATAGACGCTGAATATTTTGTTAATTATACATAAAATACCTTTTGTAAATATACAATGAACATTTTTTAACTACACATTGAAATTTTTTGTGATATAAGCTGAACAATATTGACATAGAAATTGAACATTTTTGTGATATATGTTGAACAATTGTTTTTATATATATTGTACATTTTTGTAATATACACTGAACAATTGTGATTTGTTTTATAAAAAAGCATTTTTAAAATTATGGACAAGTTATGAAATCATGAACAAAATTTGGAATTTCGATCATTTCTTAAAACATAGAATAAAAACAAAACGAAAAAAGATATAAGAAAAAGAAAGGAAAAAAGAAATAGAAAACAGAAACAGAAGAAACAGGAAAAAAAAAAGAAAAGCTGAAAACCAGTAAAAGAAATAAAAACATGAAAAAAACCATTCGAGGGAACCCTCTAGAAGGTTCCCAAAACCATTTCCCTGGCCCTGCTTCAACGCCCGAAATGGGCCGGCCCGTTCGCACTGTTCGCTCGTGCGCTTCAGCGGAAGCGCAGCAGACGGACGCACGCGAGCGTCAAATAGGGTTCGCCCATTTAGTGGTTTCGGCTCCTCTGTTTTGTTCCTTATGTTCTTGTATAATATACGTGCAATGATGTATGTTTGGGCTGGTTGGTTTTTGAGCCGATTATTTTGTTTGTTTTCCAGAAAAATATTGTGTACCACATTTTCAGAAAAAATATTGATTAGTTTATAAAATATTGGGTATGTTTCTTTACATAAAATAATTTTTGTTGCATATTTGAAAAACCTCCAACGGTTATTAAAAAGGCTCATGAATTTAAAAAAAATTCTCGTGAGTTAAAAATGATCAAAAATGTAAATATTTTTTCCAAAATTTTAAAAATATTCATGAATTCTCAATATATTTCACGCAATTTTTTTTAAATGTTGACCAATCTTTTAAAAAATGTTCACGAATTATTTAAAGATTCATTAATTTTTGAAAGTTTATAAATTTTCAATTTTTTGAAAATAATAAAGAAAAAGACTAATAAAATGAAAACCAGCAAAAAAAACTACATAAACTACTCGGAAAAAAGGAAACTAGTGCCACCAGGTGACGGAAAAAAAGACCTCGAGACGCAACTATTTCACAAAGTGAACCGTGGGCAAAACAAATTCACTCAGCTAACTCTTTTGTGTAACGCCTGGCTGACATGCGCTACACTCCTGGCCAGCGTGGCACCCCGGGGCCAAGCTCAGCCCCACCCTGGTGTGCTGCCTAGCTGACAGGTGCTATCCTGCCATGTGCAGCGCCTAGACGACATGCACTTTGCTTGAGCATAGTGACGTACTTAAGCACAACTCGAACATGTTGACATACTTCTTATGATGTTTATCCCAATCCTTGATCTTTTGCAGTTTTTTCCTATCCAACCTGTGTGTTAAAAAGCTCAATATTAGCACCATCGAAAAGGACATCACGATGCTAAGTGTTCACGGTTCATGCTCTCTTACCTGTGAAGTTGGCGGTCCGTGTCCTCCTACTCCGGCGGGTGACCCTGAAACAACCCAAACTGCCGGTAGACACGATGTGGCAGATGAAACTCAACCGCCCAAATTGCATATCAGTGGGCATCGCATAAGCCAAAGATACCTTTCCTACAAGCACTTCAGATTCAGCGTGACCATGTGTGCTACACCAAATCTATCCCCGGCACCATATGGCTCCCATTCCACCTACAACATAGCACAACATGGCAACATTGATGTCGAGTTTTCATAGAGAGCATGAGAATGAGTGATGTAATGCCAATGTTTACCTACTTAGCGGTAAGCGTATCGATCTGGTTGGTGTACTTCCTATACATAATATTGACATCGCTCGTCATCTCCGATACCACGTCCCACTTGTAAGCCCAAGTAGGGAGCCGTAGAGGGATGTCCTGATCATCCCAAGGCTTGAACGATACCTCTTTCGGGCGTCCAACTGGCAGGCGCTCCCAACCCCATATCGAAAGTAGGAGCATACAACCACCAATGCAACCCTCTTTTGAGGACCTACGACAAGCATCGTCCAACTGCACGTAAAGGCAAACGAGGTTCAGTTAATGGCAAGATTGCATTGGTAATGTAGAAATAAACTATGAAAAATTGATTACCTGCCAGTACAAGTAGGCCAGTGCCACCAAACCCCAGCTAAATTTGTTGTCCAGGACAACAACGCCTTGAGCCACATCCATTGAGCGGTCTTGCCACCGCCGTCAGCAAAGAGAGTCCCAGAGATAACATACCACATGTAACACGCGATCACATCATCATTAGCATCCTCAGGGCAATGCACAAAGTTTGCTACGATCCACGTGTAAGGAGTGCCGACAGCGACTCTTTCTTTCTTGTCTCCATCGGATGGTGCCTCTGCAGGAGCCATACCAATAAGGGCCTCCATCTGCTGGCGCCACCCCTCATAATCGGTTCTCATACACAAAGGCTTCCCCTCGATAGGAAGTGCAAGGATCATGGAAACATTTTGAAGTGTCGTGGTCATCTCCCCGGTCCGGAGGTGGAACTGTGCATCTCCGGCCTCCACCGATCCGTAAGTGCGGTGATTGCCGCAACGTTCAGGTTTGGCGTCGACCGGTTGACAAGCTGAATGAATGGGAGGAGTCCTATCATCTAGATGTACGGCGTGTACCGCTCATCGTACGACATGACACTCGATGAAGCCCCGTGAGACCGAATCTTCAGGGGTAAAAAGTTCTGCAAACATACAGGTCAGAGTATTACGACATGTCTATTCAAAATAAACACAAATTAGAAACTACAAACTAGTATGCTTGTTACCATCTTCTTCTCCGACATCAAGTAGGCCCGGTGTCCAACGTCATAGTAATCATCCAGAAGCCACACCATCCTACATATTTCAAGCAATAGACATATGTGAGCATTCTTTCATATGTGAGCACGGTTTCAGCTTATAACCAAATATGAGCAAACCAATAGGTACACTTGAGATGAATATAACCAAATATGAGCATTCTTTCATACAAATTCTTATGGAATCATGATTTACAATAGGCACTAAAAGGAATTTAAATACTCATGTAGTACTCAGCAATGATACTCAACAATCATACAATAATCCAAATAATCATCTAATATATTTTCATCTCAACAATCATACATATGTGACATATGTGACTTTTTTTTTCATATATACGAAACAATTCTTGTGGAACCATGATTTACAATACAAACCAACAACACTAGGGTTCCACAATGATTACAGATCATGTACAATTCCTAAATCACACCACACTATTTCCATTTTTCATATAAATTTTGAATCCAAGCAAAACAAGGGTTCCACCAAAACTTGCACAAATTTGGAAACTGTGAATGATTTTTCAGATAGAAAGAGGGGGGTCAGAGGAGATTACCTTTTAGTATGGATTGGGGAAGAAATCCACGAACGAAATCGTCAGATCTGAAGGATTTTGGAGAGGGGATTGAGAGGGGGAGACGAGAGAGCTGCCACTGCTGCTCTTTGTTTGGTCCTGCAATGAACGTTGGTGGGATGGGGGAGGGCCGGCCCGCTGCGGTTACTAAGTCATTGTGCTGCGCCTTTGCGCTAGGCGCTGCACATTGAAGCATAGTGCCTGTCGGCTAGGGGATGCACATGGCAGGATAGCGCCTGTCAGCTAGGCGCTGCACATCAGGGGTAGGGCCGGGCCTGGCCCTAGGGCCCCTAGGGTGCGTCGCTGCCTGAGGTTGTTTGTTCCTCGTGCTAAAGAATTCTCATACATGTCTTTTTGCAACACCAATAACAGTTATTGTGAGGAAAGGCTGGAAGTGTATGCCGCTAGGCAGGGACGCCTATGTGTTATATGGGCACAAGGCCGAAGAGATTACAGAGAGGAGGTTGTGGGAGGCTAGGATCGATCTCATCTATCTACATGATAGGTACAACGAGGGAGAGATAGATCCTACCGGCCCAACCATCCAACAGAGCACACACACGCCTACAAATGTGATACACATGGTCTATACATACACCGTGTATATACACAGAGAATACAATGTCTAACACCCCCCCCCCCCCTCAATCACAACTATCTAAGTTGAGATTGCGATGAAAAGTTTCCAACTGCTTAGCTGTCAAAGGTTTTGTAAACCTATCTGCCACTTGATCACCTGCAGGGATGAACCTGATATTCAACAACTTGTTTGCAACTCGCTCGCGAACAAAATGATAGTCAATATCAATATGTTTCGTCCGAGCATGAAACATAGGATTGACAGACAAATATGTAGCACCAAGATTGTCACACCAAAGAGAAGCCAACTGGGATGAGGAACACCCAACTCTATAAGAAGATTCTGAACCCAAATAATTTCTGCAGTGGCATTGGGAAGAGCTTTATATTCAGCCTCTGTACTCGATCGAGACACAGTTGGTTGCTTACGAGCAGTCCAGGGCACCAAGTTACTGCCAAAGAAAACCGCAAAACCACATGCGGATTTGCGATCATCAGGACAACCTGCCCAATCTGCATCTGAGAAAGCATTGACCAACATAGAATCTGTCTTACAAATTTTTAGACCATGAGTCACAGTCCCTTGTAAATAACGAAGAATGCGCTCAACCAATGTCCAATGAATAGTAGTAGGAGCATGCAAAAACTGACAAACTTTGTTGACCAAAAAGAAATGTCAGGCCGTGTCAAGGGTATTGCAAAGCACCTACAGCGCTCCTATACTTGGTAGAGTCCTCTCCTCCAAGAGGCTCACCATCATAAAAAGATAACTTTTCTGACCTGGGTAGGGGTGTCTTTACTGGTTTGCATCCTTTCATGCCAGACGTTTAATCAAATCAAGCAGATATTTGCCTTGTGATAAAACAAGACCATCATCAACATGTGTTACCTCAATACCAAGAAAGTAGTGCAATGCACCTAAATCCTTGAGGGCAAAGTTCATACGCAGATCTGTCAGAAGGGCTTCAACTGCCTGTGGTGAGGAACTGGTAACTACAATATCATGAACATAGATAAGCATAAAAATGACTATCCCATGACGATAGTAAAAGAACAATGAGGTATCTGCCTTGGAGGGACGAAAGCAAAGAGACTGAAGTTTGGATGACAAACAAGAGTACCATGCTCGGGGTGTTTGTTGTAATCCATACAGTGATTTATCCAGTGTTCAAATAAAGTGTGGTGATTTTGGATCAGCATACCCAGGGGGTTGTTTCATAAATACGCCCTCTTCCAGAACACCATGTAGGAACACGTTCCTTCCATCTAACTGTCGTATGCACCAATTTCTAGAGACAGCTATAGAAAGAATTAAGCGAATGGTGGCAGCCTTGACAACTGGACTAAACGTATCCTCATAATCAATACCATATCGTTGCTTAAAACATTTGGCAACAAGACATGCCTTATACCTGTCAATAATGCCGTCAGACTTTGTTTTTACCTTATACACCCATTTGCAGTGGATGACATTCTTGCCTTTACTTGGCAGGACCAAGTGCCAAGTATTGTTGCTCAACAAGGCAGTAAACTCTTCATCCACAGCAGCTTTCCACTTGGGATGAGCAAAGGCCTCCTTTAAGTTCTCTGATTCACCTGTAGCACAAAAAGAACCCCAACGAGGAGTTTAACAAGGAGATCATATTTGACATTCTCTCTGTTTAGATCGGCCGAGAAGTTGTGGAAGTCATGTAGCAGAAGGATGAGATCATATTTGACCAGGTCCCAGTTAGCCTTAAAAAAAGCAGGTCCCAACCCATCTGGACCTGGGCTAGCATTGTCATGCATGGTCCACAAGGCAGACCGAATTTCGTTCAAGGTGAAAGGGTTGCTGCATTAGCAGCAGACAAGGCAGAACTCGAACCAAGTCCCTGAAGATCGAAAGAGAAGGAGTATTGAGAGGGGTTTCCGATCAGATTTTAAAAAAAGGTCAAGGAGATTTTTTTAAAAATTTTCTAGGTGTGGGAGGTAAAGCTGGTGCCGTAAAAAAAACTAACAGGGATTTTTCTCGCAAAAAAAAAGACCAATAGGGATTTGATCTCTGTTCTTCATCATGTCAAGCATCTATTGTGAGAGAAGTGTTTCAATGACGATGCGTCCAAGCAAGGAACTGCATTTCTGGCGATTCCACAGCACCATGTATAAGCTATTTCCAATTATATCACCTTGGCCGTTTGTTATCTTTACTCATTTGTCATGTTGCTTGCAGCAGCCCCATCCTGCTCCCAAGTCCCAGTTCGGGTGCCTTGGCCGCAGGGCTCACTTCCTCCCTGAAGCCATATCCTCCCTTCTCTACATACTGGACACATCACACACTTGAGCACGACGGATCTGCTGCACCGAAGACTTCTCCCATCCTTCCTTCACCGGCCAGTTCTTCAAGCATCTTCGTGGGCATCCGATGGGAGCCGGAGTGCAGGTATGTCAAGACCAGAGCACTTCCTTTAACACATCAGAGTAGTATTTTAGACCGTTGAGGGTTCATTTCCGTGATTCATCGGGAAAGATATGATAAAACTAGACCGGATTTCTGGTAGCACGTTCAGCCATTAGGGGCACTTGGGGTGATTCAGAGCTAGAAATCCCGCGGTCGAGGCAGAGGCTGCCATCGCAGAGCACAACACAGCGAGGCGCATCTTGGGCAGGACGAAGGTCAGCACCACGCCGTGCTTTTGTGGGAGTTCCGCCATGGATTTTGATCTGGATTTTTTTCTTTTCTTTTTTGAGAACCACACACACGAACTATGTTGTGGCAGTGGAACATTCAGAGAGCATTCTCTGTCTTACATTGTCATGCACATCAGCCACTCGCTTGTGATCACCAGAGCCAGCTTGTGATCACTGCCCTCATCTCCGACTTGTGAAAACCTGACAGTAACTTTTTCATTTCTGCCGTTACTGCGAAGTTTGTAGGCAGAGGTCTCTTCTTCTAACTGCAGTGCAGTCAGTCTACCTCCACGATTATTTGCCCGACATATAACTCAGATAGCTCCGTTAGTCCCATCAGGACAGCCGAGACTTCTGCCTCTTCAGCCGACATGCATTTGTTCAAACGCCTACCGACAGAGACAAAGACATGCCCCTGATTTCTGCCGTTAATTTTTTTTGAGAACCACGGTCCCAATGGGAGGGGCAGACCGGCAGCTGTTCTCACATTTTGATCTGGATTTTGGGCAGAGTTCATCCTGAATGATGGAACCATAGATGCCTACGTCTGTTCTCAGATTATTAGTTCTTGATGGAACCATAGGAAATTAACAATATGTTCTCAAACTAGATTCTAGCCATCACATATAAACTGCTAGTTCAACCTAATATATACATTAAATTCTCGAGTACGAAGTACGGTAAAAACCTCCAAGTTCTTTTGTGGGTATAGAGCTTAATTTAGCTCACTTTTCTTAAATTTCGAAATTAATTTGCTGCTTCCATATATATATGCAGGCGGATCTTCCTGATGATCAGTTCGCCAGCCCTGACACCGGCTTTGGCGCATGGCTGGACAATACCGAGCAGTCACAGCGCGTCCAGACCGGCGTGCGCGCAGCGGTGATCGCCGTGGTGGTGCTGATCGTCCTTGGGCTGTGTTGCTGCTGGTTTAGGAGGTGGAGGGCGGCGGCCAGGAGGCGGCAGCTCGTCCACCCCGTGTCGGATGGTGTGTTTGCCGCCGCTGTTCCTGCGCCGGGTCCAGCCCCGGTTCCCGACCCGGCCGGCGACGCTTGATCAGCTACCTCGACGCTTTTCTACATATCATTACTATTATTACCACTGTGGTACGACCGGAAATCCAAATACTCAGTCTCCTGATATCTATACCGGCCGGTCATACTTGTTTGGATTTGCACCAGCTACTGTATTGCAGTTGCAGACTGTATATGCATTCACTTATTGATATGTGAGCTGATCTGATGATGCCTAGCCATTTATCACTTCAAATTTTTATAGTGGCTCTGCAAATTTGGCATCTTTTTATAGAACACAGTCGTCACCACAGTAGTTAAAACACACGTCCAATCTCGTTTTCTGTCACATGAGTTCAGTTCCGAGTTCCGACAGAGGTTTTATTAGTTTACAGTAATCTGCATATGCACATATGACAAGCATATCGACAACTGAAAAACGTGTTCCAAAAAGCATTCAGATAAGCAATCAAAGTGTATAGCTTCTGAATCGGTGAGGGGCACACGCATCTTTGAGTTTCGATTCTGTGCGAGTGAGTGCTTTTACATGTCCTGTTAGTGTAAACAGGGTTTCCCCCCTGCCGTATGTATGTTCTGTACGTGTCAAGGTTTTGGATCCCAGATGAAAAACAATCTGGTGGGGCTTTAATAAGGTTTGGGATCACACTTCAGTGCGAGTTCAACCATGTCCATTTCATTTGAGTGGTCCTTTGCATTGCTTATCTGCCCCCATATGAGATTATGTATGCCATGCTTATCACAAGATTCGGATCAATCAGGACTAGGATCACTTCTAGAGTTCTAGTACAATCCCATACTCATTTACGGTACTAACCTATGATTGCAACCACCAATCAAGTCAAACCAGTACACTTGACTGCAACTTCTGTAGAAAGCAATGAACTAGGAAATATCCCCTGAAACATCACTACCATATAAATCCATTAGAAAGGAGACATAACTGATGTTAAAAGAAAGCCACTAGTTTGAGAGCCCCCAAAGGCGTTGGAGTTGAACAATCCAGCAAGAAGCAGCCGTCATCGCTCATCTGTTCACATGAAACCATTAGTTAGTTAGAGTACGATTTGGTGATTTACAGAGCAGCAAGTAACACATGGAACCCAAGGGAATATAGCAGAAACCAACAATATCAAAAGGAAATTATATGATGTATTCTGAATTTGAAAAGGAGCCAGAGCCATGGAGAGTTGAGGGTGGAACAGAAAAATCCAAGAATCAGCTGGAACAGGGCAGAACGCCAAGACCATCAAGGAAAAGATGGAAAATGAAGACAAAGTGACTGCAAAATGAAAGGTAACAAAAAAAGCAGTGCCGGCACAGGGACAAAAAAGTTGCAGATTTAGATGTAGTCGTCATCGTGGCCGACGGAAACCCGACCGACAAAGATGTTGAGGTAGTAGTCTTGGTCAGCACTGACTTGGTCAAAGTAAACGCAGCGTCGAAGTAGTGGTCACAACAGTATGTCGCTGCAGAAGTCCGCCCTCCATCAGTTTCAGCTCATGCCCACTGAGCAAGTTCCATGAGCACGCAACAAATTAACTCCAGTCTCCAGATGGTCTCTGATAAAGGCTGCACGATGCCAGCTGATGAAATTGAGCTCCAGAACACTCAAGTACAGTGGTTGTGTCCATGGTCTGGATTTAGAACCTGAAGGTCGTTTTTCACCCCAACAGAGTGACCTGATTTATGGAGCAACAATTCTCTATCTGCAGTACATAATCCCATTCCGTTGTAATATAATTCATCCAAAGTAGAAGAGAGCAACTTGCTGTGAAGTTCCTCAGAGTTCCTTGCTTATCAAGGTGGATGGCACTGAAAGACAACTTGCTGTCATGGAAATGAGCAAGGCCAGACGAAATTAACTCCGTGGAAACCTCCACGTGATGTACATAAGTTCAGTCATGTTACCATTGGCACTAGTGGCACAGACAGAAACATGAGGTGGCCAAGCAATTTTCGAATGGACTTGTTCACAGCAACGCACCTAAACAACAGCTAGTTTCTCAAATACTGTACATGATGCCGTTAAGAAAGTCAGACAAGGTGTTACCTACAGGAGCTGCACGAGGTATCTTCCTTGGCAAGTGAGTAATAATTAGATGAGCTCCACTTAACAAATCCATCCATGTTGTATTTATTGATCTCACCATTTGTCCTCACAGGCAAGGGAAACGGAGAATGAATTTTGTGTGCAGCTATGACTGCTTCAGCAATGAGCATATCATTTGGGTTATCAATTGAAGACCCATGATGAAATTACTCCACCAGTGCATAGCTCGTACAAGCAAATGCCATGTCAAAGGAAATACTGCCAGAACCTATTATCAAGTCATTTGCAAGAGTGCCGGTTCGAAGAAATTTCATGACTGAACAAGTGACCAACATATTCTTATGAAATTCAATAACCAGTTGCTCAAGAAAAGGAATATCTTCAAAATGAACACTGGTTTGCTACGTACACTGAATACCAAGTCTGTGCAAAGTAACTAACCTCAACACCTTTGTCATGATCACCTGATCACCTGATCGAACAGGTGGTGTGCGCCCTGGAGCAGAACCCACCAGTTGCAGGGACGGCGGACGAACGAGTTCGTCGTTGATGAAGCAGCCGACGCCGCTGCTACATAGAGATCGATGCGAGGACGGGAGCAGATGCCGCGGAAATCGTGGTCGACTGCGATCATGGACGGCGAGCGCGGTGACCACTGGTTGCTACCTCAGGTAATCACATACCCCCCCCCCCCCCTCTGATTTTCAGGGTGGGCCCAGCCTAAACCTGCCTAATATCTCAGATTTGCTTAGCTTCCTCACGTAATCATAACGCCCCCCTGATTTTCAGGGTGGGCCCAGCCTAAGCCTCCCTAATCCCTCTGATCTCTAATCTTTAGCGTGCCTGAAACCGGATTAAGTAGATCGGTGGGCTAAAAACCAGTTTACATAAATTGATGCGATAGAAAAAAAATCAGTGAGACCTTTACATGAATGAAGGTGATGCTACCAACTCACAATGGCCGACAGGTCTGTGCCGATTTTTGATAGTGTGTTGACCAGAAAAGTTAGGTTGATCATAGAAAAAAATAAAACCAAAAAATGAAACATAGAAAAAAAATAAACATAAAAACGCGCGTACGCGTAAAATGTGCCGGCCCACTTTGTTTATAGTTGATGTTTTAGTAAGATTTGATTTGATTTGGGCATGGGGGCATGGGTAGTGGAAGGCAAGAAAAGTTTGGATTTAGTTGGGATTTTCTTAAGAGTTGATTGAATGAGTTAATGCATGACGTTTATTTTGGAAAGGCTGAATTGATTGAATTAATGCACGCGTCAAATGGGCCGGCCCCAGTTGGCTGCGCTTGAGCCAAATGTCGTGTGTAAGACGCTTGCGCGCGAAATATAGGATTGGTGGGAGTGAAGCGACACTATCAACTCCCTCTTTAGAAGTAGAGATTATAGTTGATGTTTTGGTATACTTGATTTGGTTTGGGTATTAGTAGCGGAAGGCAAGAAAAGTTTGGATTTAGTTGAGATTTTCTTAAAATTTGATTTGAATGAGTTAATGCATGATGTTATTTTTGAAAATTGTCAAGTTGATTGAATTAATGCACGCGTCAAATGGGCCGGCCCTAATTGGTTGCGCTTAAGCGAAAGGTAGACGCTTCCGGGCGTAATATTGGGCTGGTGGGAGTGAGGCGACCCTACCAACTCTCCCTTTAGAAGTAAAGATGTGCGATGTCGAAAAATAGTTGACATGCATATCCCATAGTTAGATTCACGTCTAAACCTGGGCCTCCTCAGAGCTTAGCGAATTCTGGCAGTCCGATCTTCTCCTTGATGCGTTATAGACCGTCTGATCCGTCACCGGGAAGAGCTCAGCCGTTGGATAAAATTCGAGTTCGCAACAATGCACAATAAGTTTGTTTTTTCACTTCGGGATTTTAGTCATTTGTCACTTACCACTGGGGTCCGACACTCATGGGCCAGGCCTGTCAGCGACCGTGGCTGAAGAGATGCACGGTGCTGCCCTTCCGCGGTGAAAACTGGATGGCCCCGCCTGTAATTTTTGCCAGCCCCTGAGGGCATTGCTGGTATTTCTGGCATTGGTATAAAACTGCAAGTACCTTAGGGTTTCTCCCAATCAGCTGCCTCTCCTCCGTGTTTCTGTTCCTGTGGGAGGAGAGCCGCCGCCGCCCCTCGATCTGTCAGCCAATCCCACGTCTCCTGCCCTCTCGTCGCCCCTTCCATCGCCGTTGCATCGCCTTCTCCACCTTCCCAAACTGCCTCCGTCCCCCGTCCCCGTCGCCCCTCCTCTCGAGCCGTCGGTTGGCGCTCTCCGTGGTGATACTTGCGGCCCCGTCCTCTCCCTCCCCTGCGCACCGTCCGGAGACGTACAAGCGGAGAAAGAGGTCGTCGGCTCGTCCCAGGAGCGGCGAGGGAAGAGGCGCATGGCTCGATGCGGCGCCCACTCTTCCTTCTCCTCCATCGCTTGGAGGCCTCGCCCGGCCACCGCTTCTGCCGGATCCTTTGCCTAGGTGCTGCTCCTCCTTCACCGAGCCCCTAACTCCTGGTAGTCATCTGTCAGCGCTTGGAGGTGAATTTCCTTGCCGAGAACAAACATTGACCTGCACGTCCCTAGGTATAGCAAATCCTCATCCTTTCCTTTTCTGTTTTTTTCCTAGAAAAGGATGAAACCACAATCCAGTTTGGGTTCATCAGGTGTGTGTTCTTCTCCAATGCGTTCCGTTGAAGCTTCATATATTTTGCGTGGAGACATTTTTCTGGACAGCTGAATGAGAGAAAAGTTGCATGTATATATGTTACAGATCTTGCTTGAATTCTATTGTTCTTGCAATACATATGCAAACTGTGGATTAATATATATGCTTATTGTTTGGTTGGTTGGCAACTTGGCATACTTCAGATTACATTGGTCGGAGGATCCCATGTGTGTAGGTCTGGCTAGCATTAGCCCAGGGCCATCAGACACTACTGTCGAGAGCATATATGCAGCAAACATGTAGGCTAGAGGTCATCGGGTGGCACCAGCAGCCTTGCCGGCTCTGGCCTGTCTGTAGGTAGCAGAAGATTTACTTATGGTCAAGTTTTCTTTTAGTAGTTGTTTGGGTGAAAGAGTATATGATGGATTGCTACATTAATTAATAGCTTGCTTTCGGGCTGCATTCTTCGATATGTGTGTGGTGCATTTTGCCTGAATGTACTTTTGGTCAGATTTATGTTGTCAAAATCACATCAATGTTGTGACTGATTGTGCAATAGAACCTTGAGTTTGATTTATATAGTTTTGTATTTATATTATGCTTAATGCTCAAATCTTTCGCCTGAAAATATTATTATTCAATCAAATTAATTTAAGCTTAGTTCTTGATGATTATTTTGTTGGACTAGGAAATGGAGCTTTTTATCCAATTTCATTAGAAAGCCTCTCTCTCTTGACTGCTCCTCTTTACATTGTCTTGATTTGCAGGTCGCCTCTGGAGCCGGACAAAGTCATGGCTTACCTTCTGCCGAGGTGCCGCCTAGGAAGAGCGCAGGCCGCCACCACCACTTACCAGACCGTGCCTTCGAGAATGTCATCGTACTTACTGCTGATGACCTATAGGTCCATTTCTCTCTCTCTCTCTAAAAAATGTCAAGCTCGATTCCCTATTTTGCAGAATGGAAGTGGCCTGAAACCACTTGTGTCTTGTGATATGCCAATGCCATGATAATTAGCTGGATAGAAATGATACTCCTTAGTTCCATGTAGATGAGGCCACAATTGTGACGCCCCCGCCAATTTGCTATGTTGATATATTTGTTCCTGCTAGCTTTACTACTGGTTAGTGATTGGAAAATATTTTACTTTAAGAAATGATCTCCAATTACAGGAGAAGAGCAAAGATGGACTCACTGACCACCGCATCATGACCGAAGAACTGACTAAAGGAACGCTTCATGGTATATAGCAGCTAATTATTTAGCATATTTTCTATGCTGTCCAGCATAAGGATGACTAAAAAGATGATAGTATGCATATCATATTAGTTATATTATTTCTACTTCATTGGTCATAGGAACATATTCATCGAATTAGGCACCTGAAGATGCCCTGAATTAGAGTGCACTTCTCCTAAATCTTAGGTGAACAATCTTGAAAAATAGTATTTGATTCTTGAACAGACACTTGGATTTCTTCATGGTTCTAAGAAACATATAGATTTCTTAGGTGATCATGGTTCTGATTTTTTTACTCTTTCTTCACATTCGAATATGACCGACCATGCTAACAACCAGTTCATGTGATGATACATTAATCATTTTATTGAAAGTGCATTTTATAAATAAAAGATTGTATAGTTAGAAGATACATGTGTTGCTTTTCTATACAACAGATTTGCATAATACCATGATGAATCAATTCCACCAATTTGATCTGGTGTGAATCTGAATGTGTTTGAAAACTACATGTATTTTCTATTGTTTCTCTTCTTCAATAACAACATCTGTTTGAGAGTCAAATATAAAATATAATGCATTAAATTTTTTTTTGTACTTCTGTGAGGACCACTTTTCTCAACCTTCTTCTTTTTCATGATTGCTTTCATTTTCAGTGGACTGACCAGATGCAAGGTACGATTGGACTGAAAGGAGAAGGGCATTTTCATCAAAGGCCTGCTATTTGCAAAGTTTGTTGGCTTTGGTCTGCAACTACAGCTTGCACAGTAAGTACAATCGGACGAATGACACAACTTGCACAGTAGTTGCTTGATATGAGCTTATGGAGAAGCTTGAGGAAACACGAAGGTCAATAGGCTGCATTTCAGTAGAGCTTGATCGTGTAGATTTTCTTGAATTAAAGCCTACTGATAAGGCTAAGCTTTCTATGGTTGAAAGGGATTATACCAGTTTACAGGGTCCAAAGTGGCGGAAGATTCTGCAGCTGTGGAAGCCATCAGGTACATGTAGAACGCTACAAAACAGTACCTTCTAAGATGAACCCGTACCTTAGGAGTTAGAGAACACAACTGAAATTACTTTCAGTTAGGATTATCAAGTTTATTAGATACACAACAGCAGAATGAGTGAGCGAGTACATGTAAAATTACTTTGAACAGTGGGTGAGTCCTGTACCAGTTTCAATACTGTATAGATTATGTGTACTTATATTTACTGAATAGGATTACTTAATAAATTTTGAAGCCAAATTTAAGACGATTCGTTGAAGAAAAAAAATAGAAAACTGAAACAGTGTCATGTCATGTGTTAAGCTTAGGCGATGCCTTTCTTACACAGAGGTCTTATGGTGTATTTCTATTAGTCATTCTAATAAACAAGCATACCTTCCTTACACAGGTGGCTCGTGGGTGATGATCAATCAATTCGAAGAACTACTTGCTTCGGCACTGTTATTGCCCAACTATGTATATACCACTAGCCACAAAGCTGTTTCAGTGAATTTCTCTTCGACCATTCACCTTTTGTAGGAATGCTTTGCTCTAAATATTATGTTGCATCAAAATTGCTGGATGCTCTCTCAGACAACCTTGACTACTTTGTATAAATATACTGTACTTAAAGTATTCTGTGTTAGCCCTGTCTGGCTGTCTGTGCTTTGCTAATTGTGTTGTTTGCTCAATTCTGATCTCACTGCCATTGGCTGCTTCTGCTACTCTTTAGCACTGAACTCCCTATTGCTCTTTTACAAACTAAATACTTGTGCTTCCTTTAAAAAAACTACGTATATACTTTTGCATTATCATGGTCCTGTTAATTGTGTTTGCCCCACAATTACAGTATACCTGGCACAAGCGTTAGGTCCCGGTACCCCCGCGCCAGGTGGCGCGCTACAGGTCTAGTACATGGGATTCCTCCTTCTAGTGAACATCAGTTGCACACAAGCCTTTCGTCACCCATTAGCTATACTTGCGCATAAATGCTTGCAAGTCACATCTAACATTTGGTTGTCTTGGGAGTAAATTTTTTTTGCCTATGGAAAAATAACCGGCATGTATTTGAGATTCAGCATATCACCTAATAAAAGAACTGATATTTATGTAAGATTTCTTTTGCATTCTCACAAACTTTAGTTACAACTAGCACCTTAATACACATGTAGCTTTATTTGTGCATATGTATTTGCAAGCCTCAGTCAAATTATCATGTTGCAAATGTTTCTATGCATTGTCAATTTCCTTGGTCACTCATTTCAGAAGTTTATCACAAACTATAATGTACTACTCCTTGCATTCTACCAGCACATGATTTATTTCAGAAGCTATTCCATTGGTACAAGAGAAAGAACTTCAAGGCACACTTTTTGTTAGTTTGGTTCATTTGATGGTGCTTCAAATTCTTGATTACCCATACATAAGGTCTAATGAAGAACCATGTATAATGTTTAAGATCGTAAACATCAAAAGGCTGGATTGGGGTCTACGGAGTTCCCTCTATCAAGCTGGTGTTGGTGGTGGTGATGTATAAGGGAGCAACGAGCATGACATGGCGGTAGCAGGTGCCTTCCCGTTCCCTCGTTTTGTTCTCTTTACCCATGCATTCTTCTTCAAGATCCATTGATGTTATTCTATTCCTCAACGTCTCTGTTTGTGCAGATGGTTGAACTGTATGGCTTCTTCGTTGCTGCATTTTCCTCATCAAACAGATCCTTATCTCTTCTCTCCATGACTCTTACAATTATTACTCCCTCAGTCGCCTATAATCCGCTCTGTACTACGGCAGAGAAATGATAAATGTATGCAATTGCTTGTCTATTTTTTCCTTGTAAGAGTACATATTTTCTCTTTAAAGCAAACTAATATGAATTCTAAATTTTAATATATCTTGTTTCTTTGTTGTAGTGGTTTTGGAATTTGTTTCGATCATGCGTAAGAAAGTTTTCTATAGTTCTGATTTTGCAGTAATGATTAATTGCAACAACAATAGGGTATAACTATTGAATATTGGATATTGGAACTTCTATGGTGAATAAATCTGATGCTTGGGTCTTAGGAAGACACAAGGAGGAGCATTTTTTTATTCTCAGATATTCAGATAAGTATCTGATGGAGCTGTTACAACTACCAATCTGTCACAAGCTAATAGATTTCCCACCTTATCCTCAAGTTCTTTCTATCGATTCATTACGATTTGTTTGAAAATTGATTTTTGTTGTGATGTGTTTTAGTTGCAAGAATTACCAATGGGTATTGTAGATGGCTAGCTCAACTTAAAAATGAATCCTGGTAAGATTGTGATAATAGTTCTTATGATCAACAAATTTGGTTTGCTACAAGTTTGATTTAAATCCTTTGTCGTGCTGGTATGCCTTTGATAATTGCCCCTTGAAAAAACTCTTTTGTTTTGATGCATTGCAACAGGTATGTGTTTGCACTACTATCTTGGATCCCAAGGCTTTAGATGTTATGTTTCCTCCTTCAAGAGGAAAATGCATGGATTTATATGTGTAAAATTCAGTTGGTGATGCCTAATTGTGTTTATGGTGCTGGACAATTGTAGGCTTTTCTATGAATACATGGTAACATCATATGTCGTGGTTTGTATTTACTACTCCCTTCATCCAAATATATACGACCTAATACATTTTTTGAGGCTGCTTTTGACCGCATGTTAGAGCTATATTATATGACATGCATGTTACAAAAATCATACTTTATATTCATATGTGAAAAAGAGTTTCCAATGATAGAAATTTTATATCATACATCGCATATCTTATTAATCTTATCAATAGTCAAAGGCAACCTTAAAAAACAGATTAGACCCTATATATTTGGATAGAGGGGATTATTTTTTTGGCGAAATTATTTACTATTTAGGTGGTGTATTTCCACGAAACAAACCCCGCCTGCTCAAGGCTATTATCTACTGTCTAGAAGAATGGTGGCATATATAGTTGATATTGTTGGTCCAAGCCTCATTATTAAATTCTGTGACATTTATGTTATTGTTGTATTGAATTTTCCAAAAATATAAATTGCACGATATTTTTGATGTTATTCTTGAGTTACTTCTCAATTGTGAGGAACAACCAAAGACTCCAACTATCCGTTTTGCTGTAAAATTATTACTCGCTCTCATAGTCCCAGGAAAGATTTCTTGAAGTTTGATTCCTCTTTACTCTTAGCCTTTGATATTATCTATCATTCTTTTTGTAACAAATTATGTTCTATTAAATTAAACTATTTTGTCTTTCCTAAATCAACAAGTTTTAATGAAATTCGTAAAGCTGTCACAAATATGCAACTCTGAATTACTTTTTGACCATTGTAGATTTTGTTGTTTTTATGATATTTCTGGCTTCTAACAAAACGGTCGGTTACTAAAGCCATTACTTTCAAGTTTCAATATACAAAGAAAGTAAGAGAACCATGTTTTGAGCTAATTACATATGCCATTTTTATTCCTGGGGTTATATACCAACACCTCGTGGCGCAAAAATACTAAGCCAATACTTTCAAGCTTCAATAGAAAAAATGATTATGCTTCATGTGTTGATATCTTTGGTAACTCTAGAAGATATTGCTTAAGAGTATAAATGGGATTCAGGGTATATTTGTGTTCATGAACTTAGTTGACATGTTTAAATAGATATTGGTACTTGTCTCGGGATGGGAATACATCATTCTCTAGAGGTTGTTACCTCTGTATAAGCAACCAGTAGATCACTAGGGTTACTCCTAAACAGATTAGGCAATCTTCTTGCAGTTTATTTTTGAGTTACCTCTTCAGTAACAGTGAGAATGATTCATGATTTCCAAAGTTCAGGAGACCTATATATAAGGAGGTGCTTCCCCTTAGAGATGTTAGTGCCCTGATTGCAGGTCTAATAACACAATCAATGTAATATGAGGCATGAATATATATCACAAATATTGGATTATGGGCAATTCTTAATATTTTATCTACAATAAATACTTCAAATCTCCTATACGAATTAATACCTTAATATTCATGTATAAAATAGAAGCATACCATATCTTAGGCCATAAATTGCATGAATGGTAACCATTAAATTTCTTGCATGAATTATATACCATATCTTCTATACGAATTATATACATAGAGAAAATATGACCCTCGGGCCATAAATTACATGAATGGTTACTAAATATGTCAGATGCACAAAAGCTTATAAATATGTTAGTGCACACACAATGAAAATTGACCATTCATGTCTTCCAGAATGAAAGAAAAAAAGTCTTTTACAGTAGCCCTTCTACTATCATATCTTGTTCTAGTCGCCGCAGGAAAAGGTGCAAGAACTATACAACAATGGGAAAATACTAGCCAGATCCCCACATATCAACAATCTAATAAAACCATTATGGTATGACCAAGTATACATCTTACTTTATATAATTTATAATTGTTTTGATGGCTAACAAGCAGAGGAAACATCAAACCAGATGGAAGATGGAGATATCTATGATTGCATCGATGTGAATCTACAACCGGCTTTTAACCACCCTTTGTTGAAAAACCACACAATTCAGGTAAATATAAAGTTAGGATTTACAACCATTCTTTGATTCAAATGATAATGACTCATGTTTGGGCATAAATGAATAGTATGTCCTCTGAGACACATGGATATTAGTTTGGCAGAGAATTGTTTAATCAGATCATGAGTTTTGGGATAATACATCGTGTTGAATTATAATATTTCATAACGTTGCTTCTTCTACTCCCTTTTTGTTTTAAATCAAAACTGTATGTTTGTTTCAAAGTTACCTGATATGCTACAAGAGGCGTCGAACTCTGACCCTGATTAATCAAATCAGATCGGGGTGTAATTTGCCCCATCATCTCGGGTTTGCTCTCTGATTCACCGAATCCAAAACTGTGCGCATCTTTGACATGCTTGCACTTGAGTTCTTCACCACATGTCACTCAGCCCCATCTGCCCATTGACGAGGAGTACGTGAGGTGTAGAGGGATTTTTGTTGGCTGACGCGAAGCTCAGAGCAGATGGTTCCTGCGGAAAAGAAGCTCAATGTGGAGGAAGAGATGGCAGAGAGACATGATACAATTGCGGTTGTGCTATGGCGTTGGCCATGGCACTGTAACAGAAACAATTTGAGGGCTCCTTTGATTCAAAGGAGTTCTAGATGATTTTTGGAGGGTTAGAATCCTTAGGAGTTTTTCCTACATTGGTCGTTTGATCCATAGAATCTAATCCTATAGGAATTTTTCCTATGGAATCATGTGTACTACATTTCATTGGAAATCTAGCATCCATTCCAACCTCTTTTTTCACTTCCTTTGTTTTTCCTATGTCATCAAACACTGTGCTAATCCTACGGGATTCAAGTGGACATGCCACTCCAACCCTTTATTTTCCCTATTCCCGCGTTTTGAGAATCCTACGGATCAAAAAGGGCTTGAATGAGTAGCGAGAGTGTAGGGTTTCTTGTGGTTTAAGGTTGACCGTTGGCGAGTTGGGCTTACGTGGGACACCCCAGTAAACTCTCTCTTTCTCTGTCAACATTTTCTTAGAATTTAGACATAGGATCTTCGATTGTTTTTAGGTATGCATATTCTTTACGATCATGATGCGACTCCGAAACTTTGAATCCATGAACCCAATCTCTAATTCGCGAATCAGAGATGTAAACCCGAACAAAGCCAATTGTACGAGGTAGCGAATCATTAATTGCAAATCAGGTAACTATTATTGTTCATAACATATTCTGAAAAATAAATAGAAGTGAAAGTGAAATACATAAATCTTATGATATATGTGCTTCGCCAGTAATGAATTAAATGGCATAATTTATGTACATGTGAGTGTGCTTTGGCAACATATACATGACTATAAGCTAACCAAGTTTTCTTGTCAAACAGATGGAACCAAGTTCTTTTCCGATTGAACTAAACATAAAATCTTCGTTCCCACGTGTCGTTTCACAAGCGCATTTGTCTATCGTCAAATGCCCAAGAGGAATGGTTCCAATACTACGTAATGGTAGAAGGGATCAAATATCAACACACTTTATAGATCAAGCGATTAACAAGGATGCACAACTCGAGGTGAGTTCTCTAAAGTTATTTTCAGAAGAAAAACATAGGTTGATTTTGCAACTAGCCAGAGTTATTGCATGGCTAGCGTAAGTATGCCATAATTGAGCAAAAACCAAGGCAACTTAAGCTGATTTAATTCCAAAATATTATTCTTTTGCAAAGTCATGTTTGAATGCTAATATTTGGTCTGTCGATAAAGATTCTAAGGTTAAGTATATAAGGCCAATAAGGATGGGAGTGGGCCAACCCACTGCGGCCTCGACCCGGTCCCCGCTAGATCCTCTGGTCTGTATAGGGACATGGAGCCAGCCCAATGGTCCAACAACGAATGGCCTCATGTCGCATTCGATAACACGGTCCAACACATTTAAGTGACATACCATCATTTAGCAACTGAATTTTATATCAAGTTAGGATATTTAGACATTATTCGTTTAATGAAAAAGGCACACATATACAACTCCATTTCAATTTTTACGATGAACCTGTTAAAATTACAAGTTAGCATATTTGCAACTCAACAATATAAGCAATTTTGGGTCAATAATTTGAATTTTCTACAAGCACGAAGCTAACAACCTAAAAGGTATGTGATATTGTAATGTCATATTACATCCCAAGGCAGCAAAATCTGGGTCAACCTTCTCGCCCTGATGGGCCAGTGGTGACCGGCTCCTCCTGCCCCAATTTAATTACGATCCAACCAAGAAAACCCGCTGAGTTCCAAATTTTGTGCCAGGGCGATATCCCTTGTCGGTCCATGCCCATTCTCATTATGCCTTCACCTAGTTATTTCAACTAAACAATACATTGAGTCTTGATGTTCTTTCAGTAATCTATGAAGGAATTTAATTTGTTTCACCATGTTTATCCAAGACTTTCTTGAAGTGTTTGATCTATATTGATCTCTCTAACTCTCAATTGACAATATTAAGTTATATTCGTTGATGTCATAATTCATTTTCTATTGTAGTAACCTATATGTAGTTAATATCTGGTCCTCACATATATCGGCATTAAATATTTTGTCTTTAGGAGGCAGGAATGAAATATTTTGATGATTTATATGGGGTACAAGCTACAATAAATATTTATGAGCCAAAGGTGAAGAAGGATAGCGGGGATCTTAGTCAAACAGGGATCCAAATTGATAATGGACCAAAGGGTCAGATGGACAGTATAAATGCTTGTTATTCAGTATCTCCAAGCTTCTATGGCGATACTTTTGCGAGGTTTCATGTTGGTTGGGTAAGGAGCAATATTTGTTTGGTTACATATAATGTTATAGACTACACATTTTTATAATATGAAGATACAACCATAATTTGATGCAATATTTGTTTACCTTTGGATAAACTTGGGTAACAGCGCGATGGTGTACAAAACAAGTCATGCATTGATCATGATTGCCCTGGTTTCGTTCAAGTTAGCCATAATGTTGGCCTTGGAGGAAGAGTAAAACCAGTTTCAGTTTACAATGGTCCACAATATGTGATACACATTCTTATTTTCAAGGTATTCACTTAGTCATTGAATTTTACAATTTCATATATATGTTATACGTTGCATATGAAAATATTCACTTATCTTATTTGTTGCGCAACAACACTTTTGGCAGTTCACTATGATATCTATTGAATAACTTAAGATAGTCAAAATCCTTATCTAGACAAATCTAAGACAACCTTTTCGGGATAGAGGTAATATATATTATCTTTTGACACACATTTGAAAAATTATCAAGAATAGGGGCCTAAATTTGAAAGGTACCTACCAATAAAACAACAGAGATTTGGTACGAACTTTCAACCGTGGAAAATATTTCTACTTCTAGGAATCACAAATGTATCCTCTTGATTTACATCGGTCCCTTATTATGGGAAAAGGTTATGAGACCAAATGCTTACTATGAACTTCAAAGGAATAGAAATGAATGCATGGATGCTAGAACATTTAGTAGAGTAGCACAGAGGATTTTACGTCCTCGATATGTTCAACATACTTTCATTCATATTTTATTTATCTTAGGACACAAAGACACATAATTGGTGGTTGGCGTATGGTAAAGACAAAACACCAGTTGGATATTGGCCAAGTTCATTATTCACTCGCCTTAAGGACAAAGGGAACTTTTCATACACGGGTGGGCATGCTTCAGGACCGACAGCTTCATCAGACTCTCCACAAATTGGCAGTGGGCATTTTGCCTCCGAAGGCTATGGAAAAGCAGCTTTTATAAAAGACATCAAAATTATTGACAACAACAACAAGCTTGTAACACCAAATGAAGAGAAAGCGATTAGTGGCAGTAGTGATTTAAGGAAATATACCATCGGCAATTATGGAGTTGACGACCATGGTGTGCATATGTACTATGGTGGGCCGGGTAATTTTGTCTAAGAATGTACCCTACAAACTACAATAAAGTTATCATTATATTCTCGAGTTGGACATTTTGTTTTCCAAATAAAAGTAGAGCATTTTCTACCTTATGCATTTGAAAACAGGCAATGCCTTGTGACCAGAGTCAATTACGTGGTAGCCTATGTGAGTGCCGCACCAAGGATGCAGCTGGGCATAGACGATTCGAGAAAAAAAAGCTAAAAGCAGAAGAAACATAAATGGGGGTGTGGAAAAGAGCCCGAGAGCAAAGTGGGTACACTTTAGCCGATTTTTTGTGCCCATCTTAGGATAGCATTCTTTGTCAGCGGATCGGCGTGCATAGTGGCTCCAAAACCTCATATTATGAGCTACATTAGTGAGCAGCTGCCTAGCAGAACACAAGTTGTTGTCGAACAAGCATGCCAGAGAGATATTGCACAAGCTGCAAAGATAATATGCCATACAGGGCCAAATTTGTTGGATAATTATTTTATTCCTACTAGGATTTATCATTGACATATTACTGTTTTGTTTCTGCGATTTCTTGAATTTGAGAATCATGACCATACTTCAAATACGAAATCTATCTCTGCGTTTGTGTTGGTGGGGCTGCATCATTTTCATGCACGCTTCCCCCCCTTGAACCCCCTCACCCTCCACATCTTCACGTGGAGTTGCACTTACATATCTATGCCTGCCATGGAGTCTTTTTGTTTTTGAGACCTTTTACAGTGCATCTAATTATTTTGGACCGTTTATTTCTGTGCTTCAACGGTCCAGATATGACAATACTACACCAAAAATCTGGTAGTATATCTAGGCATTAGGGGCATTTTGGGAAAAAATCACAATACATCAATCTGCGATCTGAGTCCCAAATTATTCGCGACACGTCCTGGATTGGGTTGACTACCGCCAACATATACAGTTTTGTACAAACCCCCTACAAAGTCTTGTCTTTCAATTTGAAGGCACATTCTAATTTTTGCACGATGTTTCTCTAGTCGTCGCCGGCGCCTGGTCCTTTTTTCCCGGGCCCGGCATCTGGTCATTAATAATCAACCCTGACCTTGGTCTCCTGCGGCGTGGTGTATGAATACGCATAGGCTGCCATCTGAGAACACGTCGAGGCAGCGGCTGTCATTGGGGGACGCTGTGTCTCAGACCAAAGCCAGCACGAACGAGAACGACTGTCCTCCCGTGGCGGCAGAAGGGGGCGCCTGAGGAAAAGGTGAGCGCGTCGCCCTGGATTTGCAGGGGTCCGGTTGTTATCTGAATGCTCGCTCTGATTTGATTGGTTTAGTCGATCAATCCAGCTAGCGAGTGCTCCAACGAACCTGCCTACCACCATGAACTTTTTCCCAGTAGCTTGATCCAATCGAAGGTGGCGAGTGGAAGGCGCTGGAGTAGAGAGTAGGTGTATATTCTTGACCTGTGGCATAGATCAGGCAACTAAGCGGATGGGGTCATGGACTAATTCAGGTTTGTTAATTACGCATTGATCAATGAGCGATCCTTCTTGGCCTAGAGGTTCAGCGTGGAGGACGGAGCTATGGATGCGTGCATTTAGGACTAATCACGTGAGAGGATAAATCTATCCCTAATTGGAATTACCAGTATGCCCTCAAGCTGCATTTTATACCAGCCATTGGATCAACTTAATACTACCCACTGAGTTATGGAGTATGATGTACCGTAAAAACTCTTGTTTTTTAGCACCACAGTGCTACGGCTCTATTTCTGGATGCAGTTGAACTTGAAGTCAATGGCCAGGGGGCACCCGCCAGCATATATGCTTTGCACGAGGATTAACATTTGCAGATCCCTTTTCTCTATTCTGCGCGAGAGAAACAGAGAGGCGTGTGCGCGCTTAATTATTCTCTCTCTCTCTCTCTCTCTATCTCTCTCTCTCTCTCTCTCTCTTGCCCGCCTGCCATGTGATCCATTAGTTTCACAATCCACAAGAGAGGAGAGAGGCACGCCGCTGTGCAAATCGATCGTCCGCCGCCCAAATCCACCGCTTGATAAAATCAACCGTCGTGCGCGGCTGCCGGAGTTCAGGTGACGCAGTAGAGGTTGTGTGTCTTCGAGGCGAGAGGTGTAGATTGGGCACCTGCGTGTGGCTGCGTAGCCCCCTTAAATTTTTTCCTCCCTCTCTCCTACGCGACCGGGGGGGGGGGGGGTGAGGGAGCTGACGGTGCGCGGCAACGCTTCTTGTTCAGGCAAGTGGGGAGGGGATTCTCCGGCCACTCAATCCACGAGGTAAGTGGTGGCGATGTCTCCTATGTGATTTTCCGTGCGGTGGATTTGTTGCCCTTTTGTGCTTGCGGTTCCATTTCCACGGCGAACAGTGTCGTTGCGAGGGTGGGCATGTTCCATTAAGCGACTGTGCGAGGGGTCGAGGAGCGGGGTGTGGATCTGCAATGTTGAAATTAGGAGTGGCGATGATCTTCCTCGAAGCATTTTGCAACATGCGGTTTTGTACATGGGGTTTGGGTTTGAAGTTGCCAAGATTTTTTATAGGAATTGCTTGACCCACGACACAAGGGTTGCTAGAATTCGCAGTACTCGGGTTTTGATTTGGATGTTGCCAATAGATAGGCTTGACATTTGTCCACTCTTGTTTCGTGACATTTTTATTCGAGGAACGGGGTGTAGGTCCGCAATGTTGAAATTTGGAGTGGCGATGATCTTCCTTGGAGCATTTTACAACAGGCGGTTTTGTACATGGGGTTTGGGTTTGAAGTTGCCAAGGTTTTTATATAGGAATTTCCTGACTCGCGATACAAGGATTACTAGAGTTAGCAGTACTAGGGTTTTGATTTGTAAGTTGCCGGTAGATAGGCTGGGGTTGCGGGACCCACGACATAAGGGTTGCCTGAATCCGTGGAACTAGGATATTTATTTGGAAGTGGCCAGTAGATAGGCTGGAGCTTGCCTTATTCGCTAAACCAATGTTGCTAGTTAGGTGCGTCTGCAGAATATAAGTGTTGTTTATATCTCTATTTTTCTATTAGCAAGTTCAAGCAAGCTTTTGCCAGTACACAACTTTTGTGGCAGACGTAAGCAATTATTGGCTCACACCAACACATGAATACAAAGGAAGCTTGTTTAGGTGCCTGATTGTTGCATGGCATAGCTTTTTTTAGCTGCATACCACAAGTGTTTTTATTGTGTCTTTGTGTGTCTGATTGATGAGGGTTATCTCACTGGCCTGAAATTGGCCAATGGCTAGAATAAGCCCTCGACAATCATGACCGACGCCAATTTGCTGGCCTGTCAGTGATGAAGGGTCAGTAGTTTTTATATCTATAGTAATGTCTCGTACATGAAAGAATAATACCCTCTTAATCTTAGTTGTCAACGCATCAATGGTTCTATCATTTTGTATGGATGCTACATTGTAAAATCTTTACAAACAGGTCATGATCCTTGAGGCATCTCCAAATGCCCGGATTGTCCGTGGATGCGCAAACCTACTCATGTCTGTTAAAATCGAGGCAGCTATATCGCTTATAGTCAGACCTATTGTACGCTTGCCTGACTTTTTTTTTTACTTCGCGTTTTAGCAAGGCCAGCCCAGTTCTCCTCACTTCGCTTCGTGTATTAACTCGCACTAGGCTCGGTCGCTCGGTGGGTTGGTTGCAGATGGTTTAGTCCGGTATATTTTCTGCTTTTCATTTTAATTGTTTTCTTTGGCTTTTCTATTTTCTTCGCTTTTTCATCTATTTTTTGTTTATTCTTGGTTGTCACCAATTTTTATTTTTTCTTCGTTTTCCTTTGTTTCTTTCTCGATTTTCATTGACATTTTTGCTTTTATTTCTACGTTTTTCTTCATTTCTATCTCTGTTTCTTAGTTTCATTGCTTTTCTTTGTTTTCATTTGTTTCTTTATTGGTTTTCTCTATTTTCATTCTTGTGCATTGGTTTCTTCGGTTTTCATTTTCTTTGTTTCGTTTTCTCAATTCTTTTATTTGGTTTCTCTAATGATTTCCATCCGTTTCTTTTGTTCAACACATGTCCACTTTTTAAATTACACATTCAACATTTTTTGCATACATTATAAACATATTTTATATAACGTTTAACATTTGAAATACATTAAAATTTATATTTTTTTATGTCTACCTTTTTCCATACACATTGTACCTTTTTTGGAATATAGATCTTATACATTTTTATAATACATTATCAATATTTTTCAAATATAATATTCAAATTTTTTGAATACATGTTTAATATTTTTCAACACACCTTCAACATTTTTTAATTGCAATAAACCTTTTTTCACACAGAATGTACATTTTTCTATACATCAGGAACGTTTTTATATACAATAATATTTTAATTAAATATTCAAAGTTTTAAAATTTTATTTTTTGATGCCTACTTTTCAATGTATGTTGCATATTTTTCTGTAAACCAGGAATATTTTGTATACACACTTAATGTTTTTTAAATACATATGCAACATTTTTTATCAACATTTTTTGTATATATTTTCTGTATACATGACAAATAATTTTGTTTATACACATTTAGAATTTTTGAAATACTTGATCATGAAATCACAAATAATTGTGTAACATTTTTCAAATGCTTGATTAATAATATTAGATACACGAAAATCTTGTTTATATACATTGTATATGTTTTGTGTACATTTTCTGTATACATGGGAAATATTTTCTCTATATACATTTTACATTTTTCATATGCTTGGTTAATATTTTTTATTTTTTGTACAGTGTTTTTATACTATAAATATTTAGACTTTTGGAAGTAGGAAAAATATAGAAAAAGGAAAGGAAAAAAAGAGGTTGTTACTTGTGAGCTCCCCAAGCGCCTGGGCCTGCCCATCTCGTGCTCCCATTTAGGCGAGGCTGGCCTACGTCTCACTATAAGCAAGACATAGGCGCGCCCATCACAAACCTTGGATTTCGCGCGCGATGCGCAGAATAATGTCCACCCAGCGCGTAGTGGGCTGACCTATTAAGTGGTTTAGGCTCCTTTTTCCCTGTCCATTTTGTGACATTGTAGATAGACCTTCGACCAATTATCTATGGAATCGGTATACTTAATATAGCCTAGAAGATATATTCCCTTCGTCTTAAAATAAGTGTCTCAACTTTATATTATCTTTAGTACAAAGTTCTATTAAGATTAAAACACTTATTTTAGGATGGAGGGAGTACTACTTATACAACTATGAAATTTAATTAGAAGCCAAAAGAATAGCAGCAATTAGGATTTTCAAAGGAACATCTAATTAGTAAATTCTAGATTAAATAGGCTGCTAGGTTGTAATCCACAGGAAAAGTACTAGCATTAGAGATAGTGTATGTCCGTGTACCTTTGAAACTGAGCCTAGATGGTGCACAAACACTCAGCGCGTCATAATCTGTTTAGAGCATCTAGCAGACCCCTTATAAGCACCCGACCCGTATAATTCCAGTGACTATACGAGTTTGGTCCATTTTTTAGGCCAGGCCAGACCTCGTATAGTCGCCCCAGCCCGTAAAGCATTTACAGTGGCCCGGAAACCCCCCTCCCCCGTGCAGTATATCTACGGGTCCGCGGTTGCTATACGGGGCAAAACCCGATTCTCCCGTAGTCGCAATCCACCCTATCCAGTCGCATTTCTCGCCGCCGGCCACCCCCATCCGCCCCTTCGACGATAGATCCGCCACCGCTCCGCCTCATGTGGCGCGGGATGTAGAGCCTCGGCCACTCCGCCTACGGTCATGACGACAAGGAGCGCAAGCGGTGTGTCGTCGCCGATGCGGTGTGGAAGCGCTTCGCCCGACGATACACCAACCACAGCCTTGAGCCGCCGACGTCCCTCCTCCGAAGCGAGACGGAGGAGTATGACCGGCGGCGGGCTTGGCTCTCCGGCGCGAGCAGCTCGCGCACGCCGCTGCCAGCCGGTCAAGAGGGAGGCGGAGGAGCTGCCGCCGCTCTGCGCGGTCAAGAGGGAGGCGGACGAGCTCCACGCGGTGAAGAGGGAGCCCGAGGCAGAGGAGTTGCACGCCGTCGTCGTTGGGCTGGAGGACTACCTCCCCCTCTCTGACGCGGACACCATCGAGGCGATTCTTGAGCGCAGTGCGCGGGAGGAGGACGAAGTGGCACAGCGCCGCCGCCGGGTCGAGGAGATCAACCAGCTCCTGTATGAACAGGGCCTCGCCAAGGCACGAGAGTTCGACGAGAAGATGGAGGCGTAGAGCCGCGAAGCCAACACGCAAGATTCCATGTACATCGACCTCACCTCCGATGATGACGACGACGAGTGATCGTCGCCACGCCGCTGCGTCGCCGCCACACCCGGAGGGTTTCGGTGAGCCCCATTTTGAGCAGTAGGTTAAGGTTAGGTCGACGCAGCGACGAATCTACACTATGTAAATCGATGACCTCGTATATGTATCGATAATGAACTTCTATCTACTACTGTTTTTGTTCATCTTTCGCGCCAAACCTTTTTTTTTCAAAGTTTACAGTTTCAATTACGGTTTTGTTCTGCCGCAGCCAAATTCATCCCTTATAAGAGGAAATACGCGAATTGAAAGGACTCGCCTTATACTGAAAGGACTCGGATTATAAGGGGTTTGCTAGACATGCTCTTAGTCCCTTTGCACCTGGCGGCTTGCAAACGGGGGCAGCGGCCGGCGGCTGGACACGGGAGCAACCAGACAACGAGCAGCGGCAAGAACCTATATAGCAAACTAACAGATTGATCTTGAAGATCAGATGGCGGTTCACGGAAAAATTATACACTATGTAGGCTTCCTTTTTTAGGTTCCTTTGTAGGCTTTTTTGTTCCTACCTCAAAGTTGGCAAATGTGCTACAGTTTGGGCTTCGGCTAGTATATTACATAGAACGGGATTGATATTGGGCTTAATTACTAATTAAGAAGTCATTATATACAGCCATTAGCACATATGCTCCTGGCAACATAGCTACCTTTGTGTGGTTGAGCTGAGCCGAATATTTTATTTATTTCCACAAAAATATTATATTTAACATATTTAGAAAAATATTGAATTGTTTTAAAAGTAAATTTATATAGTTGAGAATGAAAAATATCGCATGTTTCTTTGTATAAAAATATTCATCATATTAAAAATACTTGTGAGATCAAAAAATGTTCACTAATTTCAAAAAATGTTCATGAGTTTCATTTTTTTGCAAATTCCTATTAAATTTGTACAGCTTCAAAAATGTTCATGAATTTGAAAATAGCGTTTTTCAGTTTGAGAAAATATTTGTGACCTTAAAAAAAAATCTGTTCTGAAGTTTTAAAAATATTCACAAATTTTAAAAATTGTTCTCACATCCAATTTTTCACAACCTAAAAGAAGGTTCATGATTTTGAAAATTCTTGATGATTTTAATTAAAAAAATCAAGAATTGAAAAAATGTTTGTGATGTAAAAGAAAATAAAGAAAAAACTGGAAGCAAAAACAAAGGCATTTTTTAAAAGGTGGTTCATGGAAGGTTCTAGAATCTTCTGGAAACTGGTGCGAAAGAAACTTAGAATGAGTCGGCCCATACAGTGCACCAGGCTCACATCATATAGGACTTGCATTTTAACATGGTCCCTCTTATCTCTTTATTTTCACATGAGTGATAACGGTATATAATAGATCTGAGTCATTGATTTTATCAAATAGTGGATTTGAATAACTCTTACCTTCTTATCTCCTATGTGAAAAAGGAAGATAAGACGGATCATGGTAAAATTGCTCATGGATTAGACCATGGAAATGATACCTCCGGGGAAATGGCAAATGAGGCTAAGTTTCAAAGGAGAATGAATGGTAGATGTATGTATTTTTTTGCATGGTAATATGTGTATCATATTATGTATCATAAATATTATAGTACATGTAGACATTGACGTGATAAAATTGAAAAGAAAGTAAAACGTTATCCTTTGCACAAAGGAACACCAGCCAAGAAGAAAATTATAATTAAGAACGAAGAAACCCCTGAGCTGGACGCCAATGCCCGTCACTTGTGCCTCTGGCACCACCACAACAGTCACAAAAGAAAAAAAATACAATCAAGTCCATAAAAACCCCTGAGCTTAACACCAACGCCTGTCGCCTGCCTCCTACACCACCACAACAACCACCAAATGAAAATATAACGAATCACCTCCTCACCCGGCTCGATGTGGCTCCATCTGATATGCAGCTTTGCGGACCTCCAAGTTGGCTCACGAAAGGCGAAGCCATTGCCGTTGAATGAATCAGACTCCCACAACACGTCGGACACGCCATCAAAAGAAAGGGTTGGTTTTAAGTAACCAAGACCTTAATCACAAAGTCATATATATCATGTACGAATAAGAGGATTTTTTTTAAATGAGGCAAAAGATTGGCCATTTTCATTGGTTAAGAAGTGAGCTAGATTCCTAGTTAATTGGTGAAAACCCATGCTAAAACCGATACAACCCAACCCAAGTGACACGGGCACCACTGGCTAACCAGGGCACCGACAATCCAACATGGACAATAGAGCAGCAAATAAGAAAGATATTTGCCAAGGAGTCGTAAGTGTCATCGTCATCACCGTTGCCTCCGAACGAGCTGAATCCGACTTCACCGTAGAGTTCATCATCGAAGCCAACCCGCAAATAGCTACACAGAAGCCATGACGGCACATGCCAACAAATGGCCACCAACACGAGCAACTGACAGCCCTGACTTTGACAACGAGCTTCGCCAAGAAAATATATAGGACTTTGGTCGGCTGTGCCCTCTGCAAGCGACCACGAGTGCATGTCATCGTCACCACCTGAACTCGCTCCACCGCAGCTCCGACCTTGAGGCAACCAAGCAACCCATGGAAGAGCACCTTGGAAACGTTGGGAAGAACTGACTACCGAAGGCAACCACTGTAGTTCTAGTAAGTGACGTTAGAGGAAAATTGTTCGTGTACAGCTTAAGTTGTACAGGTGGTGGTGGTAGCTAACAGAGGCAAGCTAATGTTCTTGAGCTTGTCCGTGAGCTGATGGAACTAGTAGTTAGAGTCAGTTCATTAGTCTCGGTTCAGTCACGAACCGAGACCTATGGGTTTGTGAGGCCAGGGGGCCGGGCGGGTCTCGTGGGGCATTGGTTCCGGTTCGTTTGGACCCTTTTGTCCCGGTTCCAGACACGAACCGGGACCAATGGGCCTCACTCCTGGCCCACAACCGAGGCCCATTGGTCCCGGTTCGTGGCTGGAACCGGGACCAAAGGGGGACCTTTGGCCGGAACCGGGACCAATGAGATGCCTATATATACCCCCTCGCCCGCGAGCTGAGCAGTGAAGAGTGCTCTGTTTTTCTGGCCGGCCATGGGAGAGCTTTGTGGTGCTCTAGCTCATCTCCTATGCACATGAGGTGTTCGATGAAATGCCCGAGCCACACCTAAGCTTTCTTCTCTCGAAGCTCCTTGTCCAAACTCCATTTTTGTCGAGATTTGTCTAGATTTGGCGGTCCGTCCTATTCCGTCCCAGTCCTCACCGTCGTCGATCGCCCGCGCTGATCTCGTCGCCGGCACCACAGTGGTGAGCCTCTTGATCTTATCTTCTTTTTAAAAGAAAAAAGTTCTTACTTGTATGATTTAGATAGATACTTGCGTAATTTTCTTACTTTTATTATTGTTTGTTATTATATAGTGCGATAGTTTTGGTATCCGCCTCCGTCGGCCCTCGTCCTGTCTATGATTCAGATGTGGTATATATTATCTTTTATAACTATTTGGTTCATTTAGTGTTTATGACAATTATGACGACCAACGTGACATAGATTTTTTTATCTAGAAGGTATGTGAACCGGAAATTCCAACCGACCCTATTGTCGAGAGGTTAAATTTAGTTGACGAAGGGAAAATCATTTAGAGCATCTTCAACAGGAGCGCAGCCTTGCGACGCGCTAATTTTTTTACTGCGTCGGAATAGCCTTTTTTTGCACGCGGCAGGCGCTTGCTCCAGCAGCCGCTGCAAAATATGGTGCGACGCTATAGCTCCAGCAGGTGCTCTAAATTTATAGCGCGCGCCCAGCACAAACAACATTTCTCACTTTTTATAGAGCCAAAAAGATCAAACACATAAAAATAAATAAATAATAAAATTCAATTATTATTACAACTCAAACAAATAATTTATATTCCAATAGAATAAATAGTTCAAGTATACAATATCAAACATACAACAACAAATAGTTCAGCAATACAACATCAAATATGGCGCCCGCGCTATAGCTCCAGCAAGAGAGGAGGTGGAGGAAGCAGCGGCGGCGCGTGGGGATAGGCGATGGAAGCGCCGACGGGTCGCTGGAGCAAATGAGGAAGGTGCGGGCGGCGGCACCAGCGGCTGGATGTCTGAGATCGGTTGGTGAAGTCACACGCGAGTCGTCGTTGTCCAGCGCGCGGGAACGGTTGGTGAAGTCACGCGCGAAGCCGAGCGAGGAGACGCCTAGCCATGGCCTCTGGCTCTCCCAACTCGACCTCAGAATGGTCAACAGAGGCCACACGCCGACCGTATACTTCTACAGTTCCGACTCCGGCGCCGTCGACAACTTCTTCCACATGGGCAGGTTGAAGGCGGCGATGGCCAAGGCTCTCGTGCCCTTCTACCCTCTCGCCGGCCGTCTCAACGTGGACGGCGACGGCCGGCCAGAGATCGACTGCGCCGGCCAGGGCGTGCTCTTCGTCGTCGCTCGCTTGGAGCTCACCGTGGACGGCTTCGTCGACTTCCAGCCGTTGCCGGAACTAAGGAGGCTCTTTGTTCCCCGCGTTGAAGATTCACCGTCCATCATGTGCGCCATCCAGGTGACCTTCATGGGATGCGGTGGGCTGGCCTTGGGGACGGCGCTGCACCACGTAGCCATCGATGCCGTAAGCGCATTCCACTTCTTCCAGACGTGGCCCGGCTTCTCCAGGGACGGCGACACAGCGGCGACGGCGGCGCTGGAGCTCCCATGCCAGTTGCCACGACCGCACCCTCCTCGGCTCGCGCTCCCCACCCGTCGTCCACCCCGACGCTCTCGTCGTCTTCTGTCCGAAGCTAAGCCTAGCAGTAGCCGAACCGTCGGGGGCCGTCGTCAACAACATCTTCGTCCTCTCCAAGGACCATGTCGCCTCTCTAAGGACCAGGTCGCCTCTCTAAAGCGCGCCTGCACCGGCAGTGGCGACAGCGGTCGCGTGAGCGCCCACGTGTGGAGGTCCTTGTGCACCGCCTGCCGGCTACCGACGGACGCCACAACGCGCCTCACCTTCCCGGCAAACATCCGGCGCGCCCTGAGGCCGCCGCTCCCAGGCTGCTACTTCGGGAACGGGATCATCGTCCTGGGCGCCGCTGGCAAGGTGCGGGACATCGATTCAGAGGAGCTGGGCTCCGCTGCACACCGGATCAATGGCGCGCACTACCGGAAACCGGCCCTACCCCGACGGCCAAATCAATGCCGACGGCTGCCGTCGGCCTACTTTGATCTATGCCGACAACCACGTCTTGGCCGTCGGCGTATCTTGGCCGTCGGGCTACCACGAGCTAAGACGACGGCACCCGTCGGCATACAACAGTCGTCGGCCCAGCTGCGAACACGACGACAGCAACCGTCGGCATACCCAGGCCGTCGGCATACCCGTGGGCCCGGCGACCCCGCCCGTGACCAGCGGCTAACGTCGTCAAATCTATGCCGACGGCCTGGACGGGCGGCCGTCGGCATATGTCGTCATGCCACGTCACCGATCCGCGGCGCACCGTCCACGAGCTAAGCCGACGGCTGCCGTCGGCATACCCGCCACGTCAGCGATCCGCGGCGCGCCGCCCGCCGCCTAAAACCTGGCCGTCTCTATGCCGACGGCATAGCCGTCGGCATAGGTAGGCTTTATATATATATATATATATATATATATATATATATATATATAAACTTTTTATGTATTATTATATAAACTAACCTGTAGCATGTTGAATATAAACATACATATGAATATATATGTAGTTTGTATTTTTTTCATATATTATGAATATATATATATATATAGTTTGTATTTTTTCGAGCACGTTAATAATGTGCGGTCATGTTCTTTTGAATATAGATCATTATATTTTATTAAAATAAAAAACAGCTATGCCGACAACAGTTTTGTGGCGGCTGCAAATGCCCGACACCCGTCTCCAGAGTGTGACCCCCCTCACGTCCGCGGTGTGCCCCCCTCATGGACGGCGCCGGCACCTGGAGGGGAAAACGGACGCGTCGGGTCTACACGGTGGATGTAGCTGTGGGTTTGGCCCGGATGTTGCTCCCGGGTGTCCCTACGGGCGACCTGAAACAACCGGGTGCAGAGGTCCACGGGTCAAAGCCCGTCCGTGGAAAGTCAAAAGGCTAGATCTCGTGGTCAACCGCTCTACGGTTAGGCGGGACGGGGGCCCTGGGGGTGTAGCAATGCCACCGGAGCATCGTATCGGACCCTCATACATGCGAGGTGGTGTTGTGACATGTTCAAAGAGGCGACACGCATCTCAGGGGCGTGGCCCCACCTAACGGACGGCGCCGCCGCCGGCACCTGGAGGGGGAAACGGACGCGTCGGGTCTACACGGAGGGGATCTTGTTGTGGGTCTGGCCCAGATGTTGCTCCAAAGTGTTCCTATGGGCTGACCTAACACAACCGGGTGGGGAGGTCCGCTCGTCAAAGCCCGTTCGTGCAAAGTGAAAGGGCTAGAACTCGTGGTCAAACGCTACAGGGTTAGGCGGGACGGGGGCCTTGGGAGGGTAGCAATGCCACCGGAGCGTCGCACCGGGCCCTCATACATGCAGGGTGGTGTGGTGGCATGTCCGAAGAGGCGGCACGCGTCTCCGGGGCGTGGCCCCCCTCATGGACGGCGATGACACGGTAGTAGACGTTCTGCGGTAACGATGCGGCGTGAATATTATTAAATACTCGGAGGGCGATAAAATCATGAGTTTTTTACACGACGTGGGCACATGTGCTATAGGATTGATGGTAATTTTTTCATAATTGTTCGTGATGGAGAAGTATCCGAACAATTCCCTCTACGCGGATTGCTCTTCGCGCGTCTACGACTGTGGTCGGCGGCCTCCGGGGGCTAGCATGCCGCCAAATCTTGCGTAGGCGGCCTCTCACAAGTCTGGACGTGTTGTGGCGGTTGCAAAAGCCCGGCACGCGTCTCCGGGGTGTGCCCCCCTCACGGACGGCGCCGCTGCCGGCACCTGGAGGGGGGAAACGGACGCGTCGGGTCTACACGGAGGGGATCTTGCTATGGGTCTGGCCCGGATGTTGCTCCAAAAAATTCAAGAACGTGTATTTGAAAATATTTAATATGTACGTGTATATAAAAAGTATTTTATATATATACACGAAACTTTTTAATGCGCATGAAAATAATATACACTAAAAATATATTTGAAGACAGTTAATAATATATGCAACGTGTGTAATTAACATATATACGGCTAGTTTGTAATTAATATGTATAAAAAAATACACCTATGCCTACGGCTTAGCCGTCGGCATATATGCCACGTGGCGTGATTAATATATGCCGACGGCTAAGCCGTCGGCATAGGTCCCCTTATCCACTCGCGCCCACCCTCCTCCACTCGTTCTTTCCCACACCCGCAGCTGCAGCCTCATCCACTCGCACATCCGCCGACCGCCGCCCGCAGCCCGCGCTGCCGCCGCCGCCCGCCGCCTCCCCGCCTCCCGCGACGCTCCCCGCCGCCCACCCGCCGCCGCTCCACCCGCGCCACTCTCCCCTTCCCTCGCCCGTCCCCCCTCCCCGCCGCTCCACCCCCTCCCCTCCCCTCCCCTTCTCGCGCCGCCGCCGCCAGCTCTCTGCCGCCCGCCCGCCGGCGCTCCACCCACGTCGTCGCCATCTCGTCTCCACCCCAGCTCTCTACCCCGCAACGAACCGGGCCCTGCCCCGCCTCGGCCCCTCCCCGAGCACGCCTGGCCACGGCTTCGGCCAGCCCGCGACCCTGCCCGGCCGGCCCTGGTGCTAGCTCCGGTCGGCGGCCTCCACTGCTTCTCCGGCCGACCACGAGCAGCCCCGTCCCTCCCGTCCCCTCCATCGCCGTGACGCCCCTCTGCCCGGTGAGCTATGCTCTTTTTTTTTCATTTTTCCTACTGTGACATTCATAGTTTCATGTTTATTTGCTGCAAATAACTACTATGTATGGACATGTGTAACTTATCTTCACAAAGACAAGCGATGTAATTGTTAGCATTGTTCTCTTCTAGATTTTATGTCCATAAGCCTAATATTTGTACCAATATGATATATAATGGATTATGACAATATATGCATGTGAGATTAATGGATGGTGTATTCAGCCCCTAAGTCTATTCACATATGCATGCAAAACAATTTTTTGAGTTGATGTTTGTGTCGTGTTCTTTGAGTTGTTGACGTCTAGAGATGGCATGGATAGGAGGTGGAGCTGTGTCTAAATCCTTGCTATGTGACATTTAGTTTCTAAAATAGTTGTGTGAGATGTGCTCCAAAATTGGCATATGATGAGTGGTTATTTAATCATGATGATCTTGTTAAAAAGTTGAAGGACAATATTTGACACTTGATGAAATATGATTTTTTTCATAGTTTAAAGTGTCAATGCTTAACCTATTTTTTTGCACTTGGTCGAATTAACAGGATTTGTGGTGTTCCATCTTCGTGGAGTGATCGTTGACGTTGGAGGTGTTGGTCCACGATCGCCCCTCCTTTGATCGACTACATCCTCTACATCGGAGGGTGAGAAACAATTCCATGACCTCGTCCACTTTTTTTCCATGTCACTAGATTAAATTTTCACATCAAGTCGCGTAACCTAGGTCTCCCGTCCGAAAGGGTTGCATCGATAAATATGCATTCAATTGCATATTTACCACCGCAGCTCTTTCGGATTGTCCAGCGCTTTCCACGGACAGCCCGAGGATGTGTAGATTGGGTACGTTGTTCATGCTCTACCCCGTTCCGAGACAGGATTTCGGCAGCGCCTCCCTGTTGTTCTCCGGATGCACATTCTCTCGGCATTTTGCCGAGACGTGTATTTGGAGAACAGCGGGGAGGTGCTGCCGAAATTTTGTCTCGGAATGGGGTAGAGCATGGACAACATACTCAATCTACACATTCTCGGGTGGGATTAGGACCCATCTTTACCTATTAGAGATGTAGGTGGATTAAATGTCGATTCTCGTCAACCTTGTAAAAAATAAAATATTGATGTGAGTAATTTAAATGAATCCTTAATTTTGTTGTGTGGCTTCCAATAAAGCAGAGATGGCAGATAATCAGTGGATGTATAGTGGGTTTTTCCGTCGGAATCAAGTAACAACAGAGTGGGTCGAGAAAACTGATGTGTTTTTGAAAGAGATATTCCGTAGTCCAATGAGGATGGTGCCAGAATGCCCGTGTGCCAGATGTAAGAGACGTATCCGCAGAGATAAGCGTGAGATGACTAAGCACCTTCACATGCATGGATTTATGCCCAACTTTAATATGCCGATAAACTTTGCCCAGCGGGACCGTGGTAGAGAGGATGTGATACGACAACACGTTGCTGGTTATGAAGACGATGGGGTTAGAGACATGCTAGATGATGTCTTTGCTGCACAGCCGACACCTCCGTCACATTCGGCGAATGAACCGGAGGAGCCGGAGGAAACCGCAAAGGCCTTCCTGGAAATCTTGGCCTCGTCAAAGAAACCTCTCTATGAGGGTGCCAAGCTGTCTGTGCTGGATGCCATCTCGCAACTGATGGCAGTCAAGGCTGAGTACGACTGTAGCCGAGGTTGCTTCGAAGCATTTCTGGGAGTATGGGCTAATAGCCTGCCTGAGGGCCATGAACTGCCGAAAACCATGTACGGTACAAAGAAAATCATGAAGGCGCTCTCGATGGACTATGAGAAAATACATATTTGTCCAAAGAATTGCCTTTTGTTTAGGCATGAGTATGCGGATGACAAGTACTGTAGGAAGTGCGGTTCCTCTCGGTATATTAAGGTGGTCGATAAGCATGGTCAGAAGTAGCAGCTAAAAATCCCTGTGAAGGTTCTTCGGTATCTTGATTTTATAAAAAGACTGCAGCGCCTTTTCATCACCGAGGAGTCTGCCAAAATGATGAAGTGGCACAAGGAAGGGAAAAGGTACAATCCAAAAAAAATTGTACATCCATCAGGAGGTGAAGCATGGAAGTCATTCGATATAGAGTACCCGGAGGAAGCAGCCGAGGCTGGGAATGTCAGAATTGCTATAACAGGTGATGGGTTCAATCCATATGGTATGTCGTCTAATCCATACAGCTGTTGGCCCGTATTTGTTATTCCGCTGAATCTTCCTCCCGGCGCCATAATGCAACGCAAGACCATGTTCCTGTCGCTTATAATTCCGGGGCCTGAATATCCGGGGAAGAATTTGAGTGTGTTTATGCAGCCGTTGGTGGATGATTTGCACCATTCTTGGTACTTCCCGAGGTTGACATACGACCGACATCTGCAGAAAAATTTCTTGATGAAAGTTTGGCTACAATATTGCATGCATGACTTTCCCGGTTATGCCTTGTTCTGCGGATGGTGTACAAGTGGAAAGATGCCTTGCCCAGTGTGCATGCAGGCCTTAATTTTCATTTGGATAAAGAAGGGTGGCAAGTATGTTGCATTTGACCTGCATCGACAGTTCCTCCCTCCAGACCATCCTGATAGGGAAGACAAGAAGAACTTCACAAAAGGCAAAGTTGTCCATGAAGTAAACGAGATTCCAACGTTTTTTGGTGTGGATGTGCTTGCTCAGCTGAAAGCTCTTAAGCCTGCCGGTGAGGGGAAAGGCAAAGGCAAAGGCAAAGCCACAGGCGAAGACGAGGGCGAGGGCAAAGGAAAAGGTAAAGGGAATTTTTTTTGACGCACAACTGGACTCACATTACCCCCTTCACGCAGCTTCCCTATTTTAAGGACCTCAAACTTCCATACAACATAGACGTGATGCACACCGAAAAGAATGTCATAGAGTCCCTTTTCACACGATCCTCAACATTCCTGATAAGACAAAGGATAATGTTAATGCTAGAGTTGATCAACAGAATATTTGTGATAGACCACGTCTACACATGCAGCCTCCCACAGGCAGTCGAAAATCTTGGTTCAAGCCAGATGCTGACTTCGTACTTAAAAAGGATCATAAGATGGAGACATTCAAGTGGCTGAAACACGTCGTGAAGTTCACTGATGGTTCTGCGTAGAATATAAGTAAGGGGGTCAATCTTTCAACGGGCAGAGTGACCGGGCTCAAGAGTCATGACTATCATGTATGGATTGAGCGGATTATGCCGGTGATGGTTCGGGGCTATGTTCCCGAGCGTGTCTGGCGTGTGCTTGCGGAGTTAAGCCATTTCTTCCGCACACTTTGTGCTAAAGAAGTATGTCCTGAGAAGATAAAAGAAATGCATAAGAAGGCGCCGGAGTTGATATGCAAGCTAGAGAAGATCTTCCCGCCAGGCTTCTTTACTCTGATGACACATCTCCTTTTGCACCTCCCGAACGAGGTATTGTTGGGGGGCCCTGTGCAGAATCGTTGGCAGTACGGCCTTGAGAGACAGAACAAGCATCTGAGACAGAAATGTGGAAACAAAGCTAAGATTGAAGCTTCCATAGCTAAGGTAGTTATCCTAGAGGAGGTGGCAGACCTCAGGACAGCCTACTATCCGGACCATGTTCCCACGTTGCACAATAAGGTGTCTCGATACAATACAGAAGAACCCAAGTATAAACCCAAGTTGCCTCTATTCATCGGGCAAGGTGGTAGGGCTGGACGCTCGAAACCTTATCTCATGCCACGAGATGAGTGGGAGGATGTCATGTTCTATATCTTGCACAACATCAAGGAAGTTGACGATGAGTGGATGAGGTAATACCTTTGCACCATTCTTTTAGTCAATTCGTTATGTTCACTTTGCCTAGTTCTTATACCGCTTTTCTTATTGTAGTCGATTCGTTGAAGAAGAATGGACGGGAATGCTGCCTCCTTCTGAAGCGGAGGCACTTGCTCTTCTCCGAAAGGTTGCTGATGGAAGGAAAAATTTCATTGCGTGGTTCATGGAGAAAGTAAATTTTCACACTTTCAATTAAACTCATGCACCCTATAATTTCAATTAAACTCATGCACCCTATAATTTCAATTAAACTTGTAGGGAAATGATCCGACCGAATCAATGGATGAAGAATTGAGATGGGTTTCCATGGGTTTTGATCCTGTCGTCATGACATGCGAAAAGTATGATGTGAATGGGTATCGCTTCCATACAGAGGAGCACTAGAACAGTCGGCCTGATCCCAAAACCATAAATACCGGAGTCTTCACTGAATGAGATAATAAAGTAGATTACTACGGAAGGGTAGGAAAAATATACGAGCTTACATTCAAACGTGGCCGCGAACACCTAAGTCTCACGCACTGTGTTCAAATGCCGATGGTTCGACCCCAAAAAGGGTCTGAGACATACGCCTTCTGTTGGTTTAGTTGAAGTTAAACCATCAACCGTCTATGCCGGAGCTGATCTCTTTATCGCCGCTACCCAGGCCACACAAGTATATTATCTGCCTTACCCATGCCAGAAAGAGTACCTAAAGGGTTGGGAAGTTGTGTTCAAGGTGTCGCCGCATGGTAAGCTACCGGACCCGAACAATGATGATTACTACAATATAAACCCCATGACATACGAGGGAGTGTTCTATCAAGAGGAACATGATGACGTGGTCCGAAACAACGAGGATGATGACTTGGGTTATGTTGACCTGGACCCAAACGACGACGACGACGCACGGATTGATGGTGAGGCAGTTGTGAATCAAAGAGACATAATTATGCTTGAAAAGTTAAATGAAGATGCTGACGATGAGGAAGAGCCTCCACCTCCATCAGACAACGAAGAAGATATGCGTGATAGTGATGATGAGACCGGTCCACAAATAGATTACAATAGTGATGATTCATATGGGTTCTAGAAAATGTAAGTTCTTTTAATGATCATTACAATAGTATGCTTAATGTGCTCTTCTGGTATTAATGTTTTTCCTGTATGCTTGTTTAATTGATATCCTTACTAATTGTTTATTCTCTTCTCAATGCAGGTTTGCTAATCATGGGCAAGTCCAGCGGCGCTAGTTTCCTCGGTAAATTTAAAGGACTTACTCGGAGTGGACGCGCCCACAAGGTTCCCTCCCGACTACGTGAGGATGACACCTCACAGGGAGGTGGAGGGGTCGGGGGAGGAGACCCTAGAGGAGGAGGCGGTGGGGGGAGAGCCCCTAGAGGAGGAGGAGGTGGGGGGAGAGGCAACCGGGGCAAAAAACTCCGGGCCGTGTCCGAAATAGGAGGGTCTTCTTCGATGCCCTCCTATATAGAGGCACCTTCTGAGTCTGAGGAGGAGGAGTATGTTCCTGATGGCGAGGAGGAGGAGGCCGAGGAGGAGGGTGAGGAGGAGGAGGAGGCCGAGGAGGAGGGTGAGGAGGAGGAGGCCGAGGAGGAGGGTGAGGAGGAGGGTGGAGGGGAGGTTGATCCCGCGTTGTGGGGTGACTTGCCACCGGGTGCTCCACAGGGGTGGCTGCGTGGTAATGCCGGACTACCTACACCACCTTCTATCGAGGAGCACAAGTGGCTCATTGAACCTGTGGGGACAGAGTAAGTGCCTCTCAATCATATTTTCAACACATGACAACATTTTCTTATTGTACACATGGCAATCATTTGATTCTTTTGCAGAAACTGGATCCTTCGCGGAAAGGGCCGTAAAGCGAACGGCCTTATCGCTGTCCTGTTGAAGGAGTTTTGGCCTGGCCTATTCTGCCCGTGGCTAGACAGGGACCCGCAGCAGCGGGTTTTGGCCACGAGCTGGGCCCACTACAAGGCTCGCAGCAACGCGGAGTACGGGACGGCCGCTAAGGCCGTGATCACCAAATTTTGGGTAAGTTCTCTTCTGAATCACTTGTCTTCAGTTTCGTTCATAGTTTATCATTGAATCACTCAACTCATGCCTTGTTTGCTTCTGGTTTATGCATGATTGCAGCAACTCTATAGAGTTCTTGACGAGCACAAGGCCAGAGCCGACGTTGTCTTGCTTGCGGCTGCAAAGAAGAAAGCTCGTTAGTTGCAGTACGAGGTGCGCTGGGTTGTCGTCTCGCAGTACTACCACTATTACCTGCACCAAAAGATGACCAAAACTCAAGCGCAGAAGCTACGACTTACCTTGAACAAGGAGCAGTTCATGAAGGTAACTATTACTAACTTTTCATTGTTTCAAGCAGTCAACTATATGTTTCGTGCTCACATGTCATGTGCTTCCAAAATTTGCATAGGTTGTTCCTCGTTGGTGCTATGGAAGGCATGGAGTCGTGGAAGCTGGCCCGCGAGGGGAGTCATCGCAAGGAGGGCGAGAGCCAGTACTACGGCAAGACCGAGGAGCACCTGGGGTCTTACATTCATCAATATCAGGAGTTGCATCCGGATGTTCCTGTTGCTGAGGTCGCCCAGTCTCAGATCGACGACACGGCGGTGGTGGCCATCCAGGGGAAGAAGAATGGCCGGTATCCGTGTTTCGACGGCTTGATCACTCCTTCGATCTCGTACACACAGCTTCGGGCTACCAACCCGAGCCAGTTAGAGAGTACGGGGCGTTCACAGACTCCCTTAGCCCGCCATCATGCTGTAAGTACTTCCTCTTTATCTTTTTCTATCTAGCATTCTCAGTTTATTTTCAGCATTGCTCACTTAGAAACAACCTAAATTACGTAGGCATATAAGGAGTTTGTCGAGCATAGGAATCTCGAGGTGCGGGAGTACTTGAAACGAGTGAAGGCAAACGATGATTACAACCGTCAGATGATGACGGTTAGTTTTGCCCTCTTAAAACCAAGCTAAATTTTTGCACTTTCATTCCTTCTGATCTTCTAGTTTGCTTGTTTAACTAACATTTAGGCTATGTTGGCGTCTTGGACTAACCGCACGGATCCACCACAAATGGGACCCCCATCACCACCTGCGGGAGAACCCCCACATGTGCCCACATTCGATGAATGGGTGGCACTAGGCAGTGATGGTCCGGTTAGTACATTTGCCTAACTACTGGCAAACTAGTTCTCGTTCATGAAACACTATCATATCATATTTACCGTTAGAATCTTTTCTGAAACATGTAGGGGACCGGTGGCTCGACTCCTGCTCCGTCGACCCCAGTCACTCCGATCTGGCAGAGTGGTGGTGGTCGCGATGGCGGTTTTGGCGGAGGTAGTGGTGGTTTTGGCGGAGGAGGTGATGGTTTTGGCGGAGGTGGTGGTGGTTATGGCGGAGGTGGTGGTTTTGGCGGAGGTGGTGGTGGTTATGGCGGAGATGGTCTTGCTTGATGATTTCGTGCATGTGGCCATCGTGACATGCCTTTCATATTCCTACTTTTATCATGTTTCATGGCTTGCACTACTTTTATGTTCATGAACTTTCGTCGCTGATGATCTTTAGATGATGTGATGAACTTGAGTATGTTTAGATGATGATGGTGAACTTGAGTATGTTTACATGATGAATTGTCATATTTCTACATAATTTCATATTGTACTGTTTTGAAATGTTGTCAAATGAATAGGAAAAGAGAAAACAGGGAAAAAAACTATGCCTACGGCAAAGCCGTCGGCATATATACGCCCAGGAGTTACCAGGGCTTGCCACGTGGCACATCTATGCCTACAGCAAAGCCGTAGGCACAGCTGAAAATCTATGCCGACGGCTTTGCCGTAGGCATAGCCCTGCTGCCAGGAGAAACCAGGAGATGACACGTGGCAGAGATATGCCGACGGCAAAGCCGTCGGCATAGATTCATCTATGCCTACGACTTTGCTGTAGGCATAGCCCTGCCACCAGGAGTACCACGGGTTGCCACGTGGCAGAGGTATTCAGACGGCAAAGCCGTCGGCATAGCTCTGCTACGTGGCATTGCGTGATTCGTCAGCACTTTTGACGGCGCCGTCCGTTGCCGTCAGACGAAAAACACTGCCGACGGCTATACTATGCCGACGGCTGACGTCAGGGCGTCGGCATAGGGCCCTATGCCGACGGCTATACTATGCCGACGGTCTGACAAGACTACGCTGATGACATCTACGCCGACGGGGCTATGCCGACGGCAACCGTAGACATAGATCTATGCCGACGGCCCAGGGGCCTATGCCGACGGCCCGTGGCCGTAGGCATAGCCCGCGAGTCCGGTAGTGGCGGTCCGCAGGATGGATGACGAGCTGGTGCGTTCGGCGATCGACTACTTGGAGATAAACGGCAGCGAGCAGCCCCCTAGCAACATGCCGGAGACCGAGCTGAGGGTGATCAGCTGGCTGGGCATGCCGGTATACGACACGGATTTCGGGTGGGGGAAGCCCCTGGTGATGCACCGCGCCGTGCAGCAGCGCGCGGGATTTGTGTACCTCATGGACGGCATCAGCGGGAGTGGCGACGTGCGCATCCTCGTGTCGACGGAGGCTGAGATTCTCAACGCCTTTCAGCACCTGCTATATGCCAACTTCTAGTTCTCTATGCTTTGAGAACCCTTCGGTATGACATGTCTGTATGTTTCCTATGCTTCCCCAAGCCTTGCTAAATGCCAACTTCTGGATTTAATTTTGTTTTTCATCATTGGTCGATGTAATTTTTATTACGGAGCTGCTAAAAATCAGTCGACTGTCTCAGTTGACGCGTCAACCTTTGGATCGTTGTTGCTTTAAGATTCACGCAGCGCTGTGTCTTTGTCTCAGTTCGGCCCATTAAAGCGTGAGTCTGGCCTGTTTTCCTGTCTGTTTCGTTGTTTGGTCTGGATTCCTTGTCGTGGTGGTGCGAAGATGACAGGGGTTTGCCCGTGGGCTGGGCTGGTGTTGAGCCCTTTTTCGTTGTTTGCCTTTTATTCTTTTTCTTTCTTTTGTGAACTTTTACAATTGGAGAGAGAGAAGGGGAAGCTGTCACCATTACTGTATGTGACTTAGGGAGGGGAAGAGGTCCTGTCACATACACTCCTCTCTCCGTACTCTCTTTGTAATATGGGTGTTTCTCCTTGTGTGCAAGTGGCCATCCTTTTTTACTTGAAAAAAGTATGCTTTTTTGTTGTTGCCTAATCAATGTGTTTATTCCACTTCTATTTTTATTTTTTTCTTCATCATTTTATGTATCTTCTAACATATCATCTATCATTTGCTTCTTTATTCTTGTTTTCACTTTAACTTTTTTTATTGTCCAGTTGCACTATCTTTTTCAATGTGCAACGTGAGTTAAGCAAATTTCCAGTAAGATATATTTTTCATTTTTTTCGTATTATCTGATGTGTTTTTTAATATTTTAGCGTACCATTTGCACATTTCTAGCGACACGATTGCTGCAATTATTTTCTTTGTTTTTTTGTTTTTTGTCGTTGTTTTTGGGCCGTTTTTAGGTCCGCAATTATTTTCGCCAGTTTTCTACTTAATCATTAGCTATTGTATTAAATATGTATGTGTGGTGTGTATTATTCAGCATGTATGTATGGAGGAGTTCAAAAACACTGGGTAAGTCAGCAACCTTTTTTCCATTTTTCATTTTTTGGGCCTTGTGTTTCTTATTAGTTTTTGTCACGATACCACCCTCTTTTTATTAACTTTTGTTTAGTGTGTGTTAAAAAAATTGGTTGTGCCATGCAATGAAAGGGGTTATTTACATGACGGGAGAGGGAGGGGGAGGTAGTTTTATGTCCGATACTAGGCTTTTGCAACTGCAAGTGTCTCCCTAGATGGCAATTGCTTGCCTCCCTCCCGACTGCAACTGGCTTGGGTTTTTGTCGGAGGGTGGAGGAAGAGGGGAGGGCAGTTACATGTCCGAGACTAGGCTTGCAATTGCAAGTGTCACACTATAACTGCATGCCTACACACCCTACTGAAGTCGACCTTTTTTTGGTGGGCAACGGGAGGGGGTAGTTGCTTGTCCAACACTAGGGTTGCAATTGCAAGTGTTGTCCTCGGCTGCAATTGCATGCCTACACACGCAACTACAACCGAAACTTCTTTTGGTCGGTGGGCGGCGGGAAAGGAGGGCGGGCAGTTGCATGCCCAACACTAGGCTTGCAATTGCAAGTGTTGTCCTCGGCTGCAATTGCATGCCTACACACTCGGTTGCAACTGATCTTTTGCTTTGTCGATGGTCAGTGGGAGATGAGGGGGGGGGGGCAGGTGCATGTCTGGCATTAAACATGCAGCTCCAAGTGTCGCCTTGTCAGCAATTGCATGTCAACACACCTGATTGCAACTGACGTTTTTGTTTTGTTGGTGGGCAAAGGGATAGGGGGAGAGAAGTTGCATGCCCGACACTAGGCTTGCAACTACAAGTGTCGTCCTTCGCTACAACTGCACATCTCTCCTCCCTACTGTAATTGGTGTTGAGTTTTTGTCGGAGCTTGGCAGAAGAGTAGGGGGGCAGTTGCATGCCTGGAAGTAGGCTTGCAACTGCAAGTGTCTCCCTCCACTGCAATTTGCACGCCTCCCTCCCGATTGCAAATGGCCTTCTATTTTTTTGGAGGGCGGTGGGAGAGGGGAGCGAAGTTGCAAGTCTGACAATAGACTTGCAACTGTAAGTGCGCACTCGACTGTAACTGCATGCCTAGACACCCAATTGCGACTAACCTTGTTGTTTTGTTGGTGGGCGACACGAGAGATGGTAGTTGCATGTCTGACTGTAGGGTTGCAACTGCAAGTGTCGCCCTAGACTGCAATTGCATGCCTACATGCCCAACTGCAACCAACCTTTTTTGGTTGCTGGGCGGCAAGAAAGGGGGAGGGTAGTTGCATGCCCAACACTAGGCTTGCAACTGCAAGTGTCACCCTCAACTGCAACTGCATGCCTACACACCCGGTTGTAACTGATCTTTTGCTTTGTCGATGGTCGATGGGAGACGTGGGGGAAGGGGGTTGTAGGTCTGGCACTAGGCCTGCAACTACAAGTGTTGCCATGTCTACAATTGCATGTCGAAACACCTGACTACAATTGACATTTTCTTTTGTTGGTGGACAACGGGAGAGGGGGCGGTTGCATGCCCAACACTAAGCCTGCAACTGCAAGTGTCGTCCTCGTCTGCAATTACATGTCTTCCTCCCGGCTGCAACTCGCCTTGTGTTTTTGTTGGAGGTCGATGGGAGAGGAGGGGGTAGTTGCATGCTCAGCACTAGGCTTGCAACTATAAGTGTGGCCCTCGACTGCACACGCAACTCCAACTGTCGTCCTAGATCACAACTGCATGATGTAACATGAAACACAACTATAAAGGGTACAAACGCCTGCAACTAGCAGCTCCCTGCACTTTTATTATTTTTTCAAATACACATTAAACATTTTTAATATATTTTTTACATTTTTAAAATATATGGCAGTTTTTTAAAATATTATTGAACAATTTACAATTACACAATGAATTTTTTTAATATAGAAACACTTTTTTCAAAAATATCACGACAAATGTAAACAAGTGATTCAAGAAAAAACACAAACAAAAGAAAAAAGAAAAAAAGCAAAAACAAACAAAAAACTAGACGCACGAAATCATACAAAGACTAACGATACGCTAGTGGCGCGCTTCAAGAAGTAGCGCCCAGAAAAATCACAAGACAATAAAAAATCGGTGGCCAAAAGCACTTGTCATGTACATTTTTGTCTCTATCACGGGCCCATACTTTTTTGTTCAACACCCTTTTCCCTGTGTGTATAAAACAAACAAACAAACAAGAAAACATCCGTGTCCAAATACACAAACAAAGAAAACAAATAAACAAGAGGGAACGAGAAAAGCCCAGAAATCAGGCTGATACAGCCCATCAGACGCCAAGTCAAGAAATGGGCCTAATCTACTTTAGATGACGTCAGCTGAGTGAGACTTCGCGAAGTCTAAGTCGACTCAGACCTAGACAGACCCTTTTTATTATGTTTCGGATGCTTCATGCTTCTTGTGATGAAGTTTTATGATAAATATTTGTTTTTTCTATACAGAAGTTATAACTCCTCTTCGTGACGTTTTTTTAACACAATACAATAGCAGATCCTCACATACACGCTCCTTATGAACGTATGCACGCACACCATACCTCTATGAGCAAGTACGAGATACAGAGTCGGTACAACATCTTGGGGTTTCTGCCACCCGGCGGCGGCACCACGGATCAGCCTCGTCTCCTGTAGCCTTAAGGCCATAGGGGCGCGGTGGATCCCGACCCGTTGGCGGGAGGGCTCCGTTTTTATATGTTTCTTTGAGTTTTGCTAGGGTTTGTATCATGCTCAGGAAAACAAGATGGCTACGACTCCCTGATGATGGAATAAGATTCTGCCGATTAGCCCTCGTCCCGGTGGTGCGTCTAGCATCGTCAGAGGGCATGTGGAAGTGTGTCTCCAGTGGATCTCGCAGGATTCGATCGGTGCTTGTGCTCAGTGGCGGAGATAGGGGGACCAGCAGGGCCCTGGCCACCCTAACATCAGAGATGTAGTGCTAATTTGCCCATGAACAGTGTAAAAATTAGTGATTATTTGCTCTTAATAGCCTGTTTTCTAATGGCTTGGCCCTCCCCAACCAATTTTATTAGCATTCGGCCCTACTGATAAAATTATTCCGGCTCCATCAGTGCTTGTGCTTGTCTTTGGTGGATCCATTCGGATCCGGTCTTCGTGCGTCTATGTCAATGTGTCTTCGGGTTGGATCATTCCGATCTACACTTCTCATCATCGGCGACGGTTGCAATTCTGACGCGCTGGTTCTATGGGGCCTTAGCACGACGACTTCCTGACTATATACTACAGTAAGTTTGGCCCGACACCGGTGAGGGAGGGGTGATGACGGTGGTGCTCCTTTGGCTCGCTTCAGTGGTTGTACTCGTCGTTAGGTGGTCTAAGGATTTGGATGTAATTTTTTTATTTTTGATGTTTGTTGTACTACCATAATTAATGATGAATAGATCGCAATTTTTCACAAAAAGAAAATGATCCTATTACAATATAGGTAAATAGGCTAGAAATTCCATAAGAAAACACAAAACCCCTGGTGGACCCGCACTAAACTAATAAATGGGAAATGATTGGGATCACCTGACGAATAACACCGCGTGTGTCCGCCGCATCTGTGGCCGTTGGATTTGATTTTAGTCAGATGACTCGAAAAAACATATTACTAGACTAGGTTTTGCAACTGAGTTGTTGTTGCAATCCCCCCACAGCAACAACAGGTGTGTTGTGGGATCTGGATTTGGATCCCCTAGAGAGTAGTCGTCACCTATGCTCTTTCCGAGCTCCTTGTCATGATGACGCCTCCTCGTGCTGCTTCGACCGCTGGCAACACGCCGACGAGGTTGCCAGTGTGGTCGTCGTATAGTTGCCACCCGCCTCCATCACGATCGTCGTTCATCGACGCGGTGCGCCTGAACTAAAGCTGCATCCGCCATCCCGGGGGACCACCAGCGTTTGCGCCCACCGCAGGGAGCTGCATCCACCATGGCCCCGTCATCCTGAGGAAGCACTGGCCTTCCTTTCGGCTAACATGGTCGCTTCTTGCTGCTTGCTATCCTCTACGAGTTTCTGCAACAAGGTCTTTGTTGCAAAAAACAATAAGAAGGCCTTTGTTGCAAAAAAAAATTACAACAAGATCTCTGTTGCAAAAAAGACTGTAACAAAATATTTGTTGCGAAAATAATCCGCAACTATGTTGCAAAAATTTCCATAACATCACCTGTGTTGTGGAAAATTTCTGCAACACGACATGTGTTGCAATGATAGAAGATGACCCTCGACGGCTTAATCCATTAGATCAGACGGCTCGCTAGGCGGCGGATCTTTTTAAAGATCCGCCAGCCGACGCGTAGCAGCTCCCAAAAAATAGTGGTTAGATTGATTTATGTGATCATATACAATCTATCCGGCCGGTGGACCCTGTCAGGCAAAAAGTATAACACGTGCCCTATAATAGAGGAAAAGGGGAAATGATTTAGTACATGGAGATGATCCAGAAGGCACTACACGCCAAATGAAAAACTTCAATTCAGCAAAGGTGACATATTATACATTTTTTAAACTCACATTACACTTTTTTGTGGGAAATTTGGAGTTCTATTCCTTAGATAATAGGATGACAATCAGCTGGCAAGAGTTCCTTGATATAAGGGGGGCCTCTTGAAGCCAAACAGCAGTACACGACTATGACTGTAATTAGCCAAACAATTTGCTATCCTATTGTGAAACCCAGTAAGCTTTTGGGGAATAAACTCCCGTCCTTTCATTAGAAACTTAATTTTCATTGCCAGATGACCATATGCTGACCAAGATAATGTATCGCCTGATAAGATGGACAAAGCCTCCGAAGAATCCGACTGCATATACACTGGTAGCTCTGTATGCTGACAGGTTAATGCCATACCTTTCATAATAGTATGTATTTCTATTTCCAGTGCGTTGTTACAGTTAAAAAATAACTCGGTACGCTGCAAAGATCACAGTTCCATTTTCTCCGTGTAAGATCATACCTGCAGCCGCTGACCCATCAGAGGTGAAAACGAGCCGTCAACACTCAATAGATAGGGCAGCATGCCCAGCTGGAGGCCGAGGCCATGGTGTAGGTATAGGTACATTTGTGTTACACGGTAGAGGCTGAATAACATCCACGGCCGTTTTACCTTTAATAATTTCCTCAGTACTGAACCTCCTAGCATGTGATAATGACCTCAGATACCTATCCAGAAAGTCAACACTCGTCTCGACTGTGGGTATTGTTTTACCATGCCCAATATCTGATCGCAGCTGCCAAATATGCCATATAAGAATGATTACCATGTCGCGGCTCTGCTCCGTGCAGTTAGCAAGAACGTGCAGCAGCCATTCAGTGCCATTATCAATGAGCCGCTCATTTGATGGAAGTGGCCAAATTGCTCTCATCGCTTCCCATAGACCCCTCGCATGACCACAGGTAACCAATGCATGGAATGAACTTTGCTCCTCAATACCACAAATCATGCATGTAGCTCGTGTAGCTATATGGCGGAAGCCTTGCACTCGTCGGTTGCGGGTGCACTGGTCGTCGCTTTCCATGCCTCACACGCATCTTTAGTGGCACCTTAGCGCGCCAAATAAAATTCAAGAGCGAGCGCTCTCCACTTGGCTAAAGCTTGGGTAGTGGTGGCGGCTACATTTCTAGGAAACATTTTACCGGGAGAGTGATTCCCTTTTCGGACCTTTGTGGCCCTGTAACATTTTACAAAAACCTTGCTCTTCTCCTTCTTATTTAATGAGATGAGGCAAAGGTTTTGCCTCCGTTTAAAATAAATGACAAGGAAACGAGGTCAAAACTGGATAGTTGCGGTTACGGCTTCAATAGATAAAGGAAGGCAATAAATCCCCACACCGTTGAAGGCCTCCAAAGTATGTTGACTAGACATAATATATTAGTAAAAATACTTAGAATGGCAAGTGAAAGGTTCGAATAAGGTGACTATCATGATGTGAAATTAAAAACAGTAAATAAGAGACAGATGATAGACAATAACATGTCATCAACGTGTGAAGTGGAAGCCTTAATGTCAATGATACAATGGAAAATGGAAGTGAAGTAACATCATTGCTTAGAACACAAATACACCAAACATGGGTGCAGGCACCACTTTCCCCTAGAAGAATATCTGAGAACCACCCAAAATTTGTGGATATGTAGTATTAATTACTACTCCCATTTCCCTATGGAGAAGACAAGTATAGAGATAAAACTACCACGCATATCAACAGAAGGTGCAACTTTTTTTTTTTGCGAGGAGCAGAAGGTGCAACTTGCAAGAGAAGGCATGTTACAATGCTCGAGTACTATTGATATCAACTACAACAATACATCAACCAATCTATGCATTCGTTGTCTTGTGATCACCTTGCATGTATTTCACTGTTCAGCCTGGACTAGATCAGAAGGCATCAAGGAAACCTAAGAATAGACCTGTATGTTTTTTTGCAGGATGCAATTGACAGGGGAGATAAGGTTGCCCAAGTAGGAATGAGGATACTACTATCGTCGAGAATCATTGCTCTTTCATTTTTTTGGGGACCAAGATGTTATGTTGCAATGCTTGCTTTACACCCCGAGAGCCTAACTCAACTTCAATTATATTTGCATTCAAACCAAATAATAGCATGGCAAAAATAAAATCTGTAGCCTATGCAACATAGCTTTGTTAAAAAAGGTGCCTGCACAATATAGTTCTTTAATAGTTAATCAAACTAGTTAAATTTAACAAATGAATTTACTAGAGAAATCTCGCATGAATAAGATATTTTAATATCTGTTAATGTAACATTTTGACGTGTAAATGTAGATTATACATTATACTTCTAAATAAATTTCCAAAAGTGAAGGATAAAACACAAATAAACTAATATAAAACCAAATTTACATGAATATACATTCTCTAGAATTAGATTGATTGTAATTAAAAATCATATTAATGTAAATAACCAAATACATAAATATCTTAATGATCTTTCAAATAATATTAACTAATAAAATAGATAATACACTGTAAAGACCATGCCCGCGCATTTGCTCGGGCAGTTAAGACAAAAGTAATACGCAGAGTAAATAAAAATGGACGAAATACATATAACGTGTACTTCGTAAAAGAAATTGACAGCGATATGTACTCCATTTACACGTCAGGAGTACTTCTTTAATAAATTGGCTGGCAGATTTCAGAGTCCCCCACAGAAATTATGTACTCAATGTCGGTGGCTGATTTTTCTTTCGAAAAAAAAGGTGACCGCAGGCCCAACGCAATGTTGCTTTCTGAGCATAAAAATTGGCAGCCCACTTGAGTGGACCAGGCCAAGCACGCCCGAATGGCAAGATGCCAGCGGCCAGATCGATCACACTGATGACTTACTTCCACTGCCATTAATTTTCCGTCTCATGGTAGGTACTATTGATGAAACCAAGATGGGAGTATGTGGTTCCTATGGAGAGCACGAGAGGAAGCCATGTATGTTACTACCTGTTCTTTCCTTTTCTGGTGAGCAAGCGTGGCTGATTACATAATAAATACCAACAGGATCATACTGGGACCGATCATGGTGTGGTGATAAGAGAAGGAGGAGGAACAGTGCTGTTCAGAGTAAACGTCGTCACATGTACCGTAAGCAAGTATAATAAACTTATGTAAACATGCTATAAGGGTTAAAATATTATTTTTCTGCTGACATGGAAGGGGGAGAAGAGAAGCCGGCTGCAGCACGTGCTCCTAGACACTATCTAAGAGTGGGAGGTGGGCCAGATATTAATGAAGTAGTATATCTTTGTATTTTACTACTGTAATTGCCGGCTATAAGATTGGCTATAAATAACATGGCAATGTCATATAGCCATCAGCTGGCTATACTATTAACCATGCTCTAAGAAGACATGGGGTGCCACGTACATTTACTAGAGTGGTTGGAGGCTCACGGTCTTGTCTGGCCTGAAAATACTCCTCGTCACGGATATTCAAAGCTGCTCCCCTACTCACATGCACCGGATGAATAGTAACAAAGAACAATTGTTATAGAGTTCAAAAAATTCTGAATATTTACCCCCAAATATATTTGTGACTTCTACATGAGTGAAAGCTTTACATGGAAAATATCTATGGTTCGTGAATTGGATTTTTCATAGAACAAAAATTGCAACACATGTCCTTTTACCATTATATTTGCACCAATGTAGTTATTTCGCTGATTTTTCCTCTTTTCCAAACTACCCATGCAACCGAGGAAATGCTCCACGAATCTCCTCCTCCGTGTCACATGCAGCCACATGAGCAGGCATGGCTGATTATACATGATAAATGTAGAACCAACCGACAGAGGATCATACTGGGTGGCGATGGAAACTTCGCGATAGGAGGAGGACGACGATGGACCAGGAAGAGCAATGCGGTTGAGATCCAACTCCGCGACGTGTACCTGCAAGCAGACACTGGGTGCTACTTAGTGGCTGGAGGCCCACTGTCTGGTCTGGCCTGAAAAGGCTCCTGCTTCACGGATTCAATGCTGCCCCTCATCTCACATGCACCGGATGCATAAGTAAAAATGCAATAGTTATAGAATTAAAAAACATCTCAATATTTGACAACATGTCCATGTTTTTTAGATGCGTGAAAATTTTCATGACAAAAATACATGTGTTGTGATTTGGATTTTCATTCTCAGAAATTTGCACATATGCAGTTAATTTTGCTGATTTTACTGTTTTCCAAACTAGACATACAACCACGTAAATTCTATTATAATCTCCTCCATTAAACGTACCAGCAACCATACCATTAAAATAATAGAGATTCAATAAAAACTTTGAATCGTGAAAAACAATTATGCTTGAAAAAATCGCAAATACTTTTTCTTGATTAACATCCTTTGTTATGGGGAATTGTTATGAGAAAAAAATGCCTACTCTGTATCTTCATAGGAATAGGAACATGTGAATGCATGTTAGAACATTTTGCAGAATTTGTATTGCGATTTTGCATCCCAAATGTGTTCTATAGACTTCAATTTTGCATTTCATTTATTGTAGGATCCAAAGACAAATATTGGTGGTTAGTGTATGGTAAAGACAATACACTAGTTGGATATTGGCCAAGTTCACTGTTCACTCACCTTAAGGATAAAGGGAACTTTTTGTTCTGGGGCGGGTATATATGTTTCGGGTCCGACAGCTTCATCGGACTCTCCACAAATGGGCAGTGGGCACTTTGCCCATGAAGGGTATGGAAAAGCAACTTTTATAAGAGACATCCAAATTGTTGATAAGAACAACAAGCTTGTTTGTCCGAATGAAAACAAAGAGCTTGGTGGCAGTAGTTATACAAGGAAATATACCATCGCTGATTATGGAGTTGATGACCATGCCGTGCATATGTACTATGGTGGACTGGGTAATTTTGTCTGAGATTGTACCGTACAAACTACAATAAAGTTGCTATTATATTCTTGAGTTGGACATTTGTATAATTCGTAGGATTTATTCTGTTTTGTTTCTGTGAATTTCAAAATCAACAACATAGTTCAAATACGAACCCGCATCTTCCCTTTGACGAAACTATCTATGCCTGTCATGGAGTCTTTTGTTTTTGCAGCACCACGGAGCTACAACTCCATTTCAGGATGCTATTGATTGAATTTGAAAGCAATGGCTATGGGATATCTGCCAGCATTTCGGGACAATTAGCATGTTCGGAATATTCTCTTTACTGCATGAGTGAAAGAGGGAGGCATGTGTGCACTAACCACAATGATCGACCATATGAGTGCCTTATCCCGTGTCTCGATCCGCATGCCACCCGAGCATGGATTTTGTAAAGAGGAGAGCTCCCAGTCAGTGAACAAGTTACTTTGTACCTTAATCTTGTTTGAAGAATAAGATACAAGGGTATTTCATTGTTTACCTGCATTAGATCGTGAGTCAAAACAATTAGTCGTGTCAATTTTTCTGCAATTTTTAGCAGCCTCATGAGCTCCAGGAATTGTGATTTCCCCTCTTTGCTTTACTGTACGGCAGCTGGGGAATTAAATTTCAGGCAACACCTGACCTCTGTATTTAGATTTCAACTTTGTAGCAGAATAGTTAGATTTGAGTTGACTACATGTAAGAAATGGCTACTTCTGGAGCAAGCATATGATGTTCAATGTTAAAGAGGATTCACATACACTTCAATATCCTTATTCTGTTCTTCGGCAATGCTGATTTCACTACCAGTCTACTAATGTCCATCAAGCAACTAGATTCATAATAAACTGAGTAGTGATTTTTGCTCGTCAAAACCATACAAATTTAGAAAGTGATAATATCATGGAGCTACAGCCTTCTTCCCGTGTTGACCAGCCCAGGCAGTGGCGTGTTTGTATCCGCAATTCTTACTCTGAAACAACATATTATGCTATCCCATGGTCTTTTATGCTTTTGTCATTTTCTGCACCATCGATAGCTAGAGTTGTATTTTTTTTGCTTATGTGTGCGTAGAGCAGATTTAGATTTAGAATTTTCCGGGGTTGTAAACATGTATCTTATCAATACACAATTGTTGTCGCAATTTTAGAAAACTTTTTAGCGACGCTTCTCATCATGTAAAATGGACACAAATAGTATTGCTATCTTGTTTCATATCCCTAGCAAGCAAAGCTGTTGCATTTTCCCCATTTCTGGCAAACGCTCCAAAGCCATCTCTTCGATTGTCCCTTCTTCTTCTTCTTCTTCTTCTTCTTCTTCTTCTTCTTCTTCTTCTTCTTCTTCTTCTGCTTCTGCTTCTGCTTCTGCTTCTTCTTCCCAACTGCTAACAATGGTGTATTCACCAAAGCTAGTGCCCATTGGGTAGGGATTGAGTGAAAGGGCATATAGTTCGCAAAAGAAATAAAAAATGGTATATGTTAATCTGTTGCGCGGGAAACCCAGCTAGTTACTGTATAAGCCAGAGGGGGCCATGCCCCCCCCCCCTGAACTTGGACCAACTCATGAAGATTTCCGTCTGCACATTGACAAGAACATCATCGGCCGGCTGAACAACATACAGCCATGACACCGTGTCCGAATCGGCGTCGACACCCGCATTAATCTGTTTCAATGCTTTCGTAGACGGCGATGCCGGAGCAGGAGCTACCGCACCCTGACACAGGTGTCGGCGCCTGGCTGGATCGCATATCTCTCTGTTAATCCAGTTTTCCATGCCAGAACAAAACATATTGAGATTGATTTCCATTTTGTTAGAGAACGTGTTGCCAACAAACAATTGGAAATTCGGTTTGTTCACTCAAAAGATCTGATGGCTTCACCAAAGCGTTACCTACACGGAGCTTTGAAGAGTTTGAACGTGATCTCAACTTGTACAAGTTGTGATTAAGGAAGGGTGTTAAACATCATGTCACGTTGTCACGTTACACCCTTCGGCAGGAGGTTAGCTAGGAGGTAGTTAGGGATTCTCTTGAACCGCATGTAATCTATCCCTTTATGTCTTATCTCTTCCTTCCTCTCCAAGATGCAATCTTGCTCAACAACTTGTATGCATATCCAGGGATAAGCCCCTGCCTATATTAACACGAAGGCGCGCCCCCTGCAAGGTAGGACGCTTCACGCATATCGCACATGGTATACAGAGCCCATCTCTTCCATCACATCTAGTTCACTAGGTTTCTACCATCAAAGCTCGCTGCCATGACCTCCTCTGCCGCCGCCAACTCCAATCTCTTAGGCCAAGTTACCGAGAGGTTGTCCCGCACCAACTATGTCCTCTAGCGCACCCAAATCACACCACAGATCAGAGGAGCGGGCTTCTTCGGATACGTGGATGGAACCACACCGGAGCCGGCCAAGCAAGTCGTCACCAAGGACAGGGATGGGAAAGATGAGATGATTCCCAATCCTCTCCACTCGGCTTGGATCCGAGAAGACCAACAAGTATTAGGTTATTTGTTGAACAATCTGACAAAAGAAGTGCTAGTGCAGGTCACCTCCATTGATCATGCACATGAGCTCTGGGCGACATTAGCAGGGATGTTTTCCTCACGATCATTGTCCAGGATGAACAACATCCGCATCACGCTCTCACACGCGCAGAAGGGAACACAGTCCATGGCGGCGTATTTTGCATACATGCGGTCGCTTGCGGATGAGCTTGCTGCTGCGGGCAAGCCTCTCCTTGCCGGCGAGCTGGTCTCCTACATCCTCGCCGGCTTCGACATGGAGTACCAGCGTTTCGTCTCCGCCCTCGACACGCGCAGACAGTCGGTCACACTCGACGAACTCTTCTCTCAGATGAGTAACTTCGACCAGCGTGTTGCACTCTTCCAGGGGAACGACGGCTTCAAGTCGTCGGCCAACGCCGCTACTCGTGGTCGTGGCAGTGGTGGCAGTGGATCACGCTACCGCGGGCCATCGCGGAAAGGCAAGAACGACAGCGGCGGCAACGGCAACACCAGCAACTCCTGCGGCCCCGGCAACAACAACGACGGTGGGCGGCCCTCCTACGCCAACCCCAAGGGTCGTCGAACCTCCCCCAAGTCACATCCTGACACCATCCGGTGCCAGATCTATGGAAAACCGGGGCACTCAGCAAAGGATTGCTGGTACCGGTTCGAAGAGGATGAAGACTCCTCTCAAGATGAGAAAGTTGCTGACGGGGTGGAGGCCTCGTATGGAGTCGACACCAACTGGTATGTTGGCAGTGGAGCTACCAACCACATCACCGACGAGTTGGAGAAAGTCACCATGAGGGAGAACCGCGGCCCGGAGGAAGTCCATGCCGCAAATGGAGAAGGTATGAGAATAAGCCATATTGGTCACTCAATTATCAAAACCCCTCACCAAAAAATCCATCTTAGAAAAATGTTGCATGTCCCTAGAGCCTCAATGAATCTTCTTTCCATTCATCGCATTGCCATTGATAATCATGTCCTTCTTGAGTTTCACCTCTATTTCTTTTTGATCCGAGATCAGGTCACGAAGAAAATGTTGGCAAACATAGCATGCAATTTAAAAAATTTCTACGCTCACGCAAGATCTATCTAGGAGATGCATAGCAATGAGAGGGGGTGTGTGTGTCTATGTACCCTCGTAGACCGAAAGCGGAAGCATTTGACAACGCGGTTGATGTAGTCGAACTTCTTCTCGTTTCGACCGATCAAGTACCGAACGTACGACACCTCCGAGTTCTGCACACGTTCAGCTCGATGACGTCCCTCGAACTCTTGATCCAGCAAAGTGTCGAAGAAGTAGATGAGTTTCGTCATCATGAAGGCATGGTGACGGTGATGGTGAAGTGATCTGCGCAGGGCTTCACCTAAGTACCGCGAGAATATGACCGAGGGTGTAATCTGTGGAGGGGGGCGCCACACACGACTAAAAATGATGTTTTGTTGTGCTAGGGGCGCCCCCACATATATATATATATATATATATATATATATATATATATATATATATATATATATATATATATATATATATATATATAGGTGGGAGGAGGAGAGGAGGCAGCCTGAGGCACGCCCAAGTAGGAGGAATCCTACTTGGGCCCCTAGTCCAATTCGGCCTCCCCCCTTTCCTTTTACCGGAGGGGGAAAAGAGGGAAGAGGGAAGGAGGAAGGAAAGGGGGGGCGAACCCCCACCTCCTTCTGTTGGAAATATGCCCTAGAGGCAATAATAAAAGCATTATTATTATATTTCCTTATTCATGGTAATTGTCTTTATTCGTGCTATAATTGTGTTATCCGGAAATCGTAATACATGTGTGAATAACAGACAACAATATGTCCCTAGTGAGCCTCTAGTTGACTAGCTCGTTGATCGACAGATAGTCATGGTTTCCTGACTATGGACATTGGATGTCATTGATAACGGGATCACATCATTAGGAGAATGATGTGATGGACAAGACCCAATCCTAAACATAGCATAAGATCGCATAGTTCGTTTGCTAGAGTTTTCCAATGTCAAGTATCCTTTCCTTAGACCATGAGATCGTGTAACTCCTGGATACCGTAGGAGTGCTTTGGGTGTGCCAAACGTCACAACGTAACTAGGTGACTATAAAGGTATACTACGGGTATCTCTGAAAGTATCTGTTGGGTTGACATGGATCGAGACTGGGATTTGTCACTCCGCTTAACGGAGAGGTATCACCGGGCCCTCTCGGTAATGCATCATCATAATGAGCTCAATGTGATCAAAGTGTTTGATCATGGGATCATGCATTACGGTACGAGAAAAGTGACTTGCCGGTAACGAGATTGAACGAGGTATTGGGATACCGACGATCGAATCTCGGGCAAGTAAAATACCGATTGACAAAGGGAATCGTATACGGGATTAATTGAATCCTCGACATCGTGGTTCATCCGATGAGATCATCGTGGAGCATGTGGGAGCCAACATGGGTATCCAGATCCCGCTGTTGGTTATTGCCCGAGAGCCGTCTCGGTCATGTCTGCATGTCTCCCGAACCCGTAGGGTCTACACACTTAAGGTTCGGTAACGCTAGGGTTGTGAAGATATGTATATGCAGTAACCCGAATGTTGTTCGGAGTCCCGGATGAGATCCCGGACGTCACGAGGAGTTCCGGAATGGTCCGGAGGTAAAGAATTATATATAGGAAGTGCTATTTCGGCCATCGGAACAAGTTTCGGTGTTATCGGTATTGTACCGGGACCACCGGAGGGGTCCCGGGGGTCCACCAGGTGGGGCCACCTGCCCCGGTGGGCCACATGGGCCTTAGGGGGTGCGCCTTGGCCTGCATAGGCCAAGGGGAACCAGCCCCAAAGGGGCCCATGCGCCTAGGGTTCCAAAAGGGAGGAGTCCTAGTGGTGGAAGGCACCTCCTAGATGGCTTGGGGGGAGGGAAACCTCCCTGGCCGCCGCCCCCCTTGGGAGATCAGATCTCCCAGGGCCGGCGCCCCCCCAGAGGCCTATATATAAAGGGGGAGGGGAGGGGGCAGCCGCACCCTATGCCCTGGCGCCTCCCTCTCCCTCTCCAACATATCCTCCTCCTCCGTAGAGCTCAGCGAAGCCCTGTCGGAGTACTGCAGCTCCACCATCACCACGCCGTCGTGCTACTGCTGAAGTCTTCTTCCCCAACCTCTCCTTTGCCTTGCTGGATCAAGAAGAAGGAGACGTTACGTTGACCGTACGTGTGTTGAACGCGGAGGTGCCGTGCTTTCGGTGCTAGGATCTCCGGTGATTTGGATCACGGTGTGTACGACTACTTCATCCCCGTTCGTTGAACGCTTCCGCTCGCGATCTACAAAGTGGTATGTAGATGCAATCTCTCTCTCCCATGACTCGTTGCTAGATGAACTCATAGATGGATCTTGGTGAAACCGTAGGAAAATTTTTAATTTTCTGCAACGTTCCCCAACAGTGGCATCATGAGCTAGGTCTATGCGTAGTTCTCTATTGCACGAGTAGAACACAATTTGTTGTGGGCGTAGATGTTGTCAACTCTTCTTTCCGCTACTAGTCTTATCTTGCTTCAGCGGTATTGTGGGATGAAGCGGCCCGGACCAACCTTACACGTACACTTACGTGAGACCGGTTCCACCGACTAACATGCACTAGTTGCATAAGGTGGCTGGCGGGTGTCTGTCTCTCCCACTTTAGTTGGAGCGGATTCGATGAAAAGGGTCCTTATGAAGGGTAAATAGAAGTTGACAAATCACGTTGTGGTTTTAACGTAGGTAAGAAAACGTTCTTGCTAGAACCCTAATTCAGCCACGTAAAAACTTGCAACAACAATTAGAGGACGTCTAACTTGTTTTTGCAGCAAGTGTTTTGTGATATGATATGGCCAAAGTTGTGATGAATGATGAATGATCTATATGTGATGTATGAGATGTTCACACTATTGTAATAGGAATCACGACTTGCATGTCGATGAGTATGACAACCGGCAGGAGCCATAGGAGTTGTCTTTATTTTTTGTATGACCTGCGTGTCATTGAGAAACGCCATGTAAATTACTTTACTTTATTGCTAAACACGTTAGCCATAGTAGTAGAAGTAATAGTTGGCGAGCAACTTCATGGAGACACGATGATGAAGATCATGATGATGAAGATCATGGTGTCAAGCCGGTGACAAGATGATCATGGAGCCCCAAGATGGAGATCAAAGGAGCTATGTGATATTGGCCATATCATGTCACGTTTATTATTTGATTGCATGTGATGTTTATCATATTTTGCATCTTGTTTACTTAGAACGACGGTAGTAAATAAGATGATCCCTCATAATAATTTCAAGAAAGTGTTCTCCCTAACTGTGCACCGTTGCGACAGTTCGTTGTTTCGAAGCACCACGTGATGATCGGGTGTGATAGATTCTAACGTTCACATACAACGGGTGTAAGACAGATTTACACACGCGAAACACTTAGGTTGACTTGACGAGCCTATCATGTACAGACATGGCCTCGGAACACAGAAGACCGAAAGGTCGAGCATGAGTCGTATAGAAGATACGATCAACATGAAGATGTTCACCGATGTTGACTAGTCCGTCTCACGTGATGATCGGACACGGCCTATTTGACTCGGATCATGTAATACTTAGATGACTAGGAGAGGGATGTCTATCTAAGTGGGAGTTCATTAAATAATTTGATTAAATGAACTTTATTATCATGAACTTAGTCTAAATATTTACAATATGTATTGTAGATCAAATGGCCAACGTAGTCCTCAACTTCAACGCGTTCCTAGAGAAAACCAAGCTGAAAGACGATGGTAGCAACTATACGGACTGGGTCCGGAACCTGAGGATCATCCTCATAGCTGCCAAGAAAGATTATGTCCTACGAGCACCGCTGGGTGACGCATCTATTCTCCCTGCAGAACAAGACGTTATGAACGCTTGGCAGTCACACTGCGATGATTTCTCCCTCGTTCAGTGCGGCATGCTTTACAGCTTAGAGCCGGGGCTCCAAAAGCGTTTTGAGAGACATGGAGCATATGAGATGTTCGAAGAGCTGAAAATGGTTTTCCAAGCTCATGCCCGGGTCGAGAGATATGAAGTCTCCGACAAATTCTTTAGCTGTAAGATGGAGGAAAATGGCTCTGTCAGTGAGCACATACTCAAAATGTCTGGGTTGCACAACCGCTTGACTCAACTGGAAGTTAATCTCCCGTATGAAGCGGTCATTGACAGAATCCTCCAGTCGCTTCCACCTAGCTACAAGAGCTTTGTGATGAACTACAATATGCAGGGGATGGTAAAGACCATTCCTGAGGTATATGCTATGCTGAAATCAGCAGAGGTAGAAATCAAGAAGGAGCATCAAGTGTTGATGGTGAATAAAACCACTAAGTTCAAGAAGGGCAAGGGTAAAAAGAACTTCAAGAAGGACGGCAAGGAAGTTGCCGCGCCCGGTAAGCAAGTTGCCGGGAAGAAGCCAAAGAATGGACCCAAGCCCGAGACTGAATGTTTTTATTGCAAGGGAAGTGGTCACTGGAAGCGGAACTGCCCCAAATACTTAGCGGACAAGAAGGCCGGCAAAACCAGAGGTATATGTGATATACATGTAATTGATGTGTACCTTACCAGTACTCGTAGTAGCTCTTGGGTATTTGATACCGGTGCAGTTGCTCACATTTGTAACTCAAAGCAGGAGCTGCGGAATAAACGGAGACTGGCGAAGGACGAGGTGACGATGCGCGTCGGGAATGGTTCCAAGGTCGATGAGATCGCCGTCGGCACGCTGCCTCTACATTTACCTACGGGATTAGTTTTAAACCTCAATAATTGTTATTTAGTGCCAAGTTTGAGCATAAACATTGTGTCTGGATCTCGTTTAATTCGAGATGGCTACTCATTTAAATCCGAGAATAATGGTTGTTCTATTTATATGAGAGATATGTTTTATGGTCATGCTCCGATGGTTAATGGTTTATTCTTAATGAATCTCGTACGTGATGATACACATATTCATAGTGTGAATACCAAAAGAGTTAAAGTTGATAACAATAGTCCCACATATTTGTGGCACTGCCGCCTTGGTCACATAGGTGTCAAACGCATGAAGAAGCTCCATGCAGATGGACTTTTAGAGTCTTTTGATTATGAATCATTTGACACGTGCGAACCATGTCTCATGGGTAAAATGACCAAGACTCCGCTCTCAGGAACAATGGAGCGAGCAACCAACTTATTGGAAATCATACATACCGATGTGCGCGGTCCAATGAGTGTTGAGGCTCGCGGTGGCTATCGTTATGTTCTCACCCTCACTGATGACTTGAGTAGATATGGGTATGTCTACTTAATGAAACACAAGTCTGAGACCTTTGAAAAGTTCAAGGAATTTCAGAGTGAGGTTGAAAATCAACGTGAAAGAAAGATCAAGTTTCTACGATCAGATCGTGGAGGAGAATACTTGAGTCACGAATTTGGCACACACTTAAGAAAATGTGGAATAGTTTCACAACTCACGCCGCCTGGAACACCTCAGCGTAATGGTGTGTCCGAACGTCATAATCGCACTCTATTAGATATGGTGCGATCTATGATGTCTCTTACCGACTTACCGCTATCTTTTTGGGGCTATGCTTTAGAGACTGCCGCATTCACTTTAAATAGGGCTCCGTCGAAATCCGTTGAGACGACACCGTATGAATTATGGTTTGGGAAGAAACCTAAGCTGTCGTTTCTAAAAGTTTGGGGATGCGATGCTTATGTCAAGAAACTTCAACCTGAAAAGCTCGAACCCAAGTCGGAAAAATGCGTCTTCATAGGATACCCTAAAGAAACTGTTGGGTATACCTTCTACCTCAGATCCGAAGGCAAGATCTTTGTTGCCAAGAATGGATCCTTTCTAGAGAAAGAGTTTCTCTCGAAAGAAGTAAGTGGGAGGAAAGTAGAACTTGATGAAGTGTTACCTCTTGAACCGGAAAATGGCGAAACTCAAGAAAACGTTTCTGAGGTGCCTGCACCGACTAGAGAGGAAACTAATGATGATGATCAAGATACTTCTAATCAAGCTCCTACTGAAATTCGAAGGTCCACAAGGACACGTTCCGCACCAGAGTGGTACGGGAACCCTGTCTTGGAAATCATGTTGTTAGACAACGGTGAACCTTCGAACTATGAGGAAGCAATGGCGGGCCCGGATTCCGACAAATGGCTGGAAGCCATGAAATCCGAGATAGGATCCATGTATGAAAACGAAGTTTGGACTTTGACTGACTTGCCCATTGAGCGGCGAGCCATAGAAAATAAATGGATCTTTAAGAAGAAGACAGACGCGGATGGTAATGTGACCATCTATAAAGCTCGGCTTGTCGCTAAGGGTTATCGACAAGTTCAAGGAATTGACTATGATGAGACTTTCTCACCGGTAGCGAAGCTGAAGTCCGTCCGAATCATGTTAGCAATTGCCGCATACTATGATTATGATATATGGCAAATGGACGTCAAAACGGCATTCCTTAATGGTTTCCTTAAGGAAGAATTGTATATGATGCAGCCGGAAGGTTTTGTCGATCCTAAGAATGCTGACAAGGTGTGCAAGCTCCAACGCTCGATTTATGGGCTGGTGCAAGCATCTCGGAGTTGGAACATTCGCTTTGATGAGATGATCAAAGCGTTTGGGTTTACACAGACTTATGGAGAAGCCTGTATTTACAAGAAAGTGAGTGGGAGCTCTGTAGCATTTCTCATATTATATGTAGACGACATACTTTTGATGGGAAATGATATAGAACTTTTGGACAGCATTAAGGCCTACTTGAATAAGAGTTTTTCAATGAAGGACCTTGGAGAAGCTGCTTATATATTAGGCATCAAAATCTATAGAGATAGATCGAGACGCCTCATAGGTCTTTCACAAAGCACATACCTTGATAAGATATTAAAGAAATTCAACATGGATCAATCTAAGAAAGGGTTCTTACCTGTGTTACAAGGTGTGAAATTGAGCTCAGCTCAATGTCCGACCACGGCAGAAGATATAGAAGAGATGAGTGTCATCCCCTATGCCTCAGCCATAGGTTCTATTATGTATGCCATGCTGTGTACCAGACCTGATGTAAACCTTGCCGTAAGTTTGGTAGGTAGGTACCAAAGTAATCCCGGCAAGGAACACTGGACAGCGGTCAAGAATATCCTGAAGTACCTGAAAAGGACTAAGGAAATGTTTCTCGTTTATGGAGGTGACGAAGAGCTCGTCGTAAAAGATTACGTCGACGCTAGCTTCGACATAGATCTGGATGACTCTAAGTCACAAACCGGATACGTGTATATTTTGAATGGTGGGGCAGTAAGCTGGTGCAGTTGCAAGCAAAGCGTCGTGGCCGGATCTACATGTGAAGCGGAGTACATGGCAGCCTCGGAGGCAGCACATGAAGCAATTTGGGTGAAGGAGTTCATCACCGACCTCGGAGTCATACCCAATGCGTCGGGGCCAATCAAGCTCTTCTGTGACAACACTGGAGCTATTGCACTTGCAAAGGAGCCCAGGTTTCACAAGAAGACCAGGCACATCAAGCGTCGCTTCAACTCCATTCGTGAAAATGTTCAAGATGGAGACATAGAAATTTGTAAAGTACACACGGATCTGAATGTCGCAGATCCGTTGACTAAACCTCTCCCTAAGGCAAAACATGATCAGCACCAGAACTCTATGGGTGTTCGATTCATCACAATATAACTAGATTATTGACTCTAGTGCAAGTGGGAGACTGTTGGAAATATGCCCTAGAGGCAATAATAAAAGCATTATTATTATATTTCCTTATTCATGATAATTGTCTTTATTCGTGCTATAATTGTGTTATCCGGAAATCGTAATACATGTGTGAATAACAGACAACAATATGTCCCTAGTGAGCCTCTAGTTGACTAGCTCGTTGATCGACAGATAGTCATGGTTTCCTGACTATGGACATTGGATGTCATCGATAACGGGATCACATCATTAGGAGAATGATGTGATGGACAAGACCCAATCCTAAACATAGCATAAGATCGCATAGTTCGTTTGCTAGAGTTTTCCAATGTCAAGTATCCTTTCCTTAGACCATGAGATCGTGTAACTCCTGGATACCGTAGGAGTGCTTTGGGTGTGCCAAACGTCACAACGTAACTAGGTGACTATAAAGGTATACTACGGGTATCTCTAAAAGTATCTGTTGGGTTGACATGGATCGAGACTGGGATTTGTCACTCCGCTTAACGGAGAGGTATCACCGGGCCCTCTCGGTAATGCATCATCATAATGAGCTCAATGTGATCAAAGTGTTTGATCATGGGATCATGCATTACGGTACGAGAAAAGTGACTTGCCGGTAACGAGATTGAACGAGGTATTGGGATACCGACGATCGAATCTCGGGCAAGTAAAATACCGATTGACAAAGGGAATCGTATACGGGATTAATTGAATCCTCGACATCGTGGTTCATCCGATGAGATCATCGTGGAGCATGTGGGAGCCAACATGGGTATCCAGATCCCGCTGTTGGTTATTGCCCGAGAGCCGTCTCGGTCATGTCTGCATGTCTCCCGAACCCGTAGGGTCTACACACTTAAGGTTCGGTAACGCTAGGGTTGTGAAGATATGTATATGCAGTAACCCGAATGTTGTTCGGAGTCCCGGATGAGATCCCGGACGTCACGAGGAGTTCCGGAATGGTCCGGAGGTAAAGAATTATATATAGGAAGTGCTATTTCGGCCATCGGGACAAGTTTCGGTGTTATCGGTATTGTACCGGGACCACCGGAGGGGTCCCGGGGGTCCACCAGGTGGGGCCACCTGCCCCGGTGGGCCACATGGGCCTTAGGGGGTGCGCCTTGGCCTGCATGGGCCAAGGGGAACCAGCCCCAAAGGGGCCCATGCGCCTAGGGTTCCAAAAGGGAGGAGTCCTAGTGGTGGAAGGCACCTCCTAGATGGCTTGGGGGGAGGGAAACCTCCCTGGCCGCCGCCCCCCTTGGGAAATCAGATCTCCCAGGGCCGGCGCCCCCCCCCATAGGCCTATATATAAAGGGGGGAGGGGAGGGGGCAGCCGCACCCTATGCCCTGGCGCCTCCCTCTCCCTCTCCAACATATCCTCCTCCTCCGTAGAGCTCGGCGAAGCCCTGTCGGAGTACTGCAGCTCCACCATCACCACGCCGTCGTGCTGCTGCTGGAGTCTTCTTCCCCAACCTCTCCTTTGCCTTGCTGGATCAAGAAGAAGGAGACGTTACGTTGACCGTACGTGTGTTGAACGGAGGTGCCGTGCTTTCGGTGCTAGGATCTCCGGTGATTTGGATCACGATGTGTACGACTACTTCATCCCCGTTCATTGAACGCTTCCGCTCGCGATCTACAAAGTGCTATGTAGATGCAATCTCTCTCTCCCATGACTCGTTGCTAGGTGAACTCATAGATGGATCTTGGTGAAACCGTAGGAAAAATTTTAATTTTCTGCAACGTTCCCCAACACCTTCTCCTATTCGGCCTCCTACGACAAGGGGGGCGCGCCACCCCTTGTGGACTGGTGTGCTCCCCTCCTATGGCCCATATTCCCCATATCTTCCCCCGGGGGGTTCCGGTAACCCCCCCCCCCCCGGTACTCCGATATGTACCCGGTACATCCCAGAACACTTTCAGTGTCCGAATACTATCATCCTATATATCAATCATTACCTCTCAACCATTTCGAGACTCCTCGTCATGTCTGTGATCTCATCCGGAACTCCGAACAACATTCGGTCACCAAATCACATAACTCATATAATACAAATCGTCATCAACGTTAAGCGTGCGGACCCTACGGATTCGAGAACTATGTAGACATGACCGAGACACCTCTCCGGTCAACAACCAATAGCGGAACCTGGATGCTCATATTGGTTCCCACATATTCTACGAAGATTTTATCGGTCGAACCGTCATGACAACATACGTTATTCCCTTTGTCATTGGTATGTTACTTGCCCGAGATTCGATCGTCGGTATCTTCATACCTAGTTCAATATCATTACCGGCAAGTCTCTTTACTTGTTCCGTAATACATCATCCCGCAACTAACTCATTAGTCACATTGCTTGCAAGGTTTATTATGATCTGTATTACCGACAGGGCCCACAGATACCTCTCCGATACTCGGAGTGACAAATCCTAATCTCGATCTATGCCAACCCAACAAACACCTTCGGAGATACCTGTAGAGCATCTTTACACTACTAGGAAAAAGCCTAGCAGTAGCACGGGTATTTGGTGTATCAGTAGCGCGGGGTCCCGTGCTACTGATACGCCGCTACAGCTAACATGTATCAGTAGCGTGTGTTGCCCCACGCTACTGCTATACATGGCTAGCAGCAACGAGTTTTAGTTCGACGCGCTAATAGCTGCAGCGCTTTTATCTTGGACGCGCTGCTGCAAACTTTATTCCCCTCGCTACTGTTAGTTTTCTTAGTTTTTGTTTTTTTCTGCATATTTGTTTTGTATTTGAACAGGCTTTATACAATTATCTTTAGCATATCATACACATACAAATGTAATCATAGCATCAAATCATGTCATCATCATAATCATCATCCAACACAAAATGGTCTCTCGTCATCATCTCGAAAATAGCGATACAAGTCTCGATTACTTGCAACTACATCGTCAGCCATCTAAACAATAATATACGCGAGAAGAGCTATCACTATGAGTGAGAGCGGAACTATGTAGTACATGAGTTCGTATCCCTCTCTCGCATTAGCGTGAACCTAAACTAACTACTGGCTGTCGCTCGGAAACCGGTACACCTGGGCCTGACACTCCGGCCACTCGTCGTATACTCCTGGCGTTGCACTTCTTCATCATCGATGATCTATGCACCTGCATCTTCACATGAGTCGATGATATGCAACATATATAGTTGAGCAACAGAAAGAGACAGACTTGGCAAAAATAGAAGCAATATATCATAAGGATAAATAACAAAGTTCATCGTACCCAAAATGCCCCAACCAGAGTGATCTTCGCTAGTTGAGGAGGACAGTTTAATTACATCACAAATAAAGTTCCATCGTGCATAACTCAGAGTTTTGTCATTCAGAAAGTATGGACTAAATGGACCCATTGTCATATATCAACAATCACTCTAACATGTCGTTCCATCCATCCAAGTCAGGGAGATAGTCCCCGAGCTTAGTGAAAGGCTTCAGGTCAAGACGTTGAGCGGCTACGCGTGTTCGGACGTCTTCCCATGACATTTGCCCTTCCTCATAGAACAGACCTGTTTTGTCGAGGACCTGCTTCACGATGACTTGGGCAAGTTCATGCTGGATGTGATAGAACTCAGCTCGAAGTCGATGATCCAGGATATCTCCTATGTTCTTTGCCCAATGCAGAATATGGGCATCGCCGGATTTAGGTGACATGCGAAGGTCCTGCAAAACCCGTCTATACTCCAGCATGTGGTGTAGGACATAGAATCCATCACTAAGAGTATCACTCGGTTGCTGGATGCAGCAGAAGTCGGTCTTACGGCCGAAGGCGGGCCTGCCGTCCCTTGTCTTCTGGTCCTTGATCTCTCCACCCCGTATGCCGTAGTAAAAGATAGCACTATCGAGAACATACTTGAAGTGGGTGTAATCCTTTTTTTTCATGTTCTTCGACGAGTCCAAGTAAAGAGCGTGGGAGTATTGGGGGTAAAGGATGATGAGGACGGCACGCCAGCCACTGCGTAAAATAAGTACACCTCAAATTAATTAGCCTCCACCGTGCAAATGAATGATTGAAATCGAAGGAAGGATATCCACGTGGATGACTTACAGGGGATGATACGGCACGAGAATCGCCTCCTTGTCCTTATTGGCGACCATGAAACCGGTGATGTAGTCCCTCGCGTATTCATGGTGCTCTACACAGACTGCCAAGAAGCCCTCGTGCATGAAGTACGGGTCAGCGACACACATATAAGGTATCTGCTCAATCCCGATGATGTAGTTCATGTACAAGGCATAAAGGCAGACAAATGTAAAATCCAGCTTCTTCAAGTGAAAGATGTCGAAGATGTAATCGAATCGAAGGAAGAACTTGTCCGTAGCGCATGTGTGGACGCACGACCTTTGTCACGGCACGTTAACCACGTAGAGTGGGTATCCTAGATTTTCCAAGGCGATGAGACTTTTCTCTCTCCGCAGCACATCGTCATGAAGTCTCCTTAGATTACCGTGTGTGGCCTCTAACGCTGCCTTAGGTAGGATTGTTTCACCGGCGATATGCCATTTTGCCGCACCGGGGATAGGTATACGGTCTTGAACCAAGGCTGCTGAGGCGGCTGGATCATAGAAGCAACTTTGTTGCCTTTCCTCCTTCTCTTCGTATGCTTCTTTCCTATTGGAAGTTCGTCTATAATACGTTCAGCCTCCGGAGGCGGCAATTGAGGTACCGACTCATGACGCTCAAACCCTGAGTACTCATCATTGGCGCCAGTATTGAGATACTGTTGAGTGTCATCGTCATCGTCATCCTCATCTATGGCGACATCATCAGCGACTAATGGAGCCTCTTCCTCAGCTCGTCCGCTATCACTCAGCATGATAGCCGACGCTAATTGGGTAGGTGGGGCGTTGATGTTCATATCTTGCTGAGGCTGCATGCTCGTGGGTGTGCTCCTGGCCGCCTCCAGACGAAGCAGACTCTTTGGCAACAACAGGACCCACCCATTCCAACCACCAAGCCGTCGTGGGGTCTCATCGTCATCCCCCTAGTACCGGAGGAGCCCAATTCTCATGGCCCGATTTGACACTGACCACAGAAACCTTGAAGACGCCAGGGGGGATCGGCCAGCTGTGGAACAATGGTTCCTTCGGCTTCATTATCGTCGCCTTCCCCACGTCTACCTTCTAGTCGCTGATGGTGTACAATATGGTGCACGGGGTTACGTCGGCCTGCAAAGACATGTCTGCGACGTGAGACAACCGAAAGGAAATGGTAATGAGAGATTATACATTTATTGAAGAGGGCCAGTGTGACAGATACCGTGAGGGCGTCGAGCTCAGCCAAAGATGAAGCACCACCGAGCACGTCCGAGACGGAGGACGGGCTGCTATGAGTAGGTGTGGGAGCCAGTGCAGGAGCTGGTGCGGGAGCCAGTGCAGGTGCTGGTGCAACGCTAGTCGAGCTGCTCCCGAAGAAGTCAGCAAGGGGAAAGTCCGCTGCATTTTTTCTAGATTTTGCCTGCTCCAACTGAAAATGGTCGGAACCAAGACACCCGACATATCTGCAATCACCTGTTTTGCGGGAGCTACCGTTGTTGCGACTGTCTCAGCTGATTTCTTCTCAACCGCAATCTCAACCTTCTTATCGATGTTTTCTTCAGTTAACCTTCGTGTTTCCTTTCTCTCCTCCGTGGTCTCATGGTAACTTCTTCCACGTGGCGCCATCTCCGACACCGTGCACGCGTCCATACAACGGCCGAGTGTCCACCAGGAGTCGTTCCAATATGTTCAACGCCCGGTTGAATGGGGTGTCCAACTTGGGCCTCGCCAACGCCTCAGACGGCGAGTCACTTTCGGCCGCAATCCTGTGTTGCTCTCTCTGCAAAAGGAACAAGGATCATTTACAAATATGACTAAACGCGCAGTCCAATTGATCAGAAACTAAAATTACCAGCAGTCTCATGAACTTCATCGTGACCGGGTCCGTCTTGAAAACCTTCTTGACTGAGTCCCAATGGTGTCGTGCCCTCAGGACGTCACGCTCCTGCGGGACGGTGAAGTCCGCCAAGGGGTCTGGGATGCTCAGACTTTCGCATTCCGCATCCTCCTTGGCCCATATGGACCTCTTCCCGTTGTAACCACGGCTTGTGAGGTGGTGGCACCCCATGTTCCTCTCTTGAAGCCCCGTCATGTACTTCGACTTTTCTTTGGAAGCTTCGGCCTCGCAAGCCGCCTTGAATATTTGAAACTGCTCTTCCGTGATTGTCGGATTATCCTTTACAATCTCAGAGTAGGGTTCCTTTTTCTTGATGATCCGATGTTTCACCCTTGCTTTCTAGGAGGCCAACGCGTCGCTAAACTTGCTCATGGCGCATTTGTTGATCTTCTTCATTGCCTGGTCTTTATCTGGATTTTTATATTCCTTTTCATCCCGGCCCGGGAACAAGAATATCTCGTGCAGCTTCTTTAGGAGGGAGGGACTCATATTTTATATCTTCTTTAGTTTCTCATTGTTGATGGTGGCGGTTGTCCGTACGATGCAGCCTATTTGATTGTCGTAGCTTGATCGCGCTTCCTCAGGCTCTTTTCGCTCAAAATTGTCGCTGTCCACCTCCGTGACCACCAGTCTAGTAGTGATGAGCTGGTTTAGGCGTTGGTGCCTCTTTGGTTTCGGTTCTATACCGGCTCCGCCAGACTCGGTGCCGGTCTCGGCGCCGGTCTCAGTCTCGGCACCGGTCTGCATGTCGGTCTCAGTCTCCGATGCGACAGGTGGGCCCAGCAAGAACACCAGTTGATCGTCGACAAGGTTAAAAAATTCATCTGCCGCCTGGTAGACATCGACGCAATCACCAGAACCATGTCCTTCATCGTTGCTAGCCATGTTTCCTACGATTAAATCTAGTCAATTAATTATAGACCTAATAAAGTGAATAATGACAGAAAAGAAGACCTATGTTTTGAAGGAACGTTGATTCCCTCCCGGTGCGGCAAATCCCGGGCACTCGATATGTCCTAGTTTGTACCACAAGTCATGCCGAAATTCACGGAAATTTTCGGCATGACCTTTGCTAAAAAGTGGACAAATCGAGCACCTGAAATTTGCCGGAATGGAAACAAATCAACATTCCGGCAAAACATAGGCCACTCGGCTTCATTCCCTAGAAACAACAAAAGGCAACTTGGGCACAGTCGAACCACTTCAATGAAAAGATATAACATGACCACTTAAGAATATGTACATGAGAAATTACAACAGTAGATAAACATGAGCAAACACAATTGAGGAATTTGCATATATCATGACCACTTCAAATTTGCATCTCCTAGTGTTTGACACTTCAAGAAAATCTACACAAATCTCGCTCTCTCAAACTCAATTCAAAAACCAAATATATATTATATTTAGTTAACTACTGAACTAAATTTTACTCTAAACTAAACCCTACTGCCCTAATTAACATGTAGTTAAACAAACTCAATTCAAAAACTAAACCCTACTGAACTAATTAACATCTACATTATCTACTACTTAACATCTATTATTACCCTAACTAAAAAACATCTACTATTAACCCTACTTCCCTAGTTAACTAGTACCACCACCACTACTAATTAACATCTACTACTACTACTTAAAAACATTATCTATGAACCCTACTACTAATTAACATCTACTACTACTGCTAATTAACATGGCAGGAAGAAAATGCAGAGAGAGAGGGGGGTGGGGAGAGGGTGGGGGGCTTACAGAGAGGGGAGAGACGGTGGCGGGGAGGTGCTCGGCGACGGAGGCAGGGCAGCGAGGGCGGGCTCGGGCTCGGGCGGCGGCGGTGAGGTCGAGGGCATGCGCGATCGATGGCGGCGATAGAGGAGTAGGGGGAACAGGGGGAGAGGGGGGAAAGGACTTAGCAAAATTTTAAGCCCGCGGGTGGTTAAGTCAAATTAGCAGTAGCGGTGGTAGGAAAACGCACTATAGCTAAGTTAGCTATAGCGGTTTCTAGCAAAACGCGCTACTGCTATAGGAAGCAGTTATTTATTTTCCTTTTTCTTTTCCTATTATCTAAGGAACATAGCTATTGCGCTGGCTTGTAAAACGCGCTACTGCTATGCCTTTTTCCTTTATTTTTTCTTTTGTTTATCTTTACATTTTCTTTTTTTTATTTCTCTTTTTCCTACTTCTTTCATTTTCATTTACTTTTCTATTTTTTCCATTTTATTTTCTTTCTTAGCAGTAGCGCTCTATCCAGGAAACACACTGCTACAACGCACTTAGTGGTAGCGCGCTTTATGTGGCATCGCTACTACTATTCCTATCCTACCGCCAACACAGTGGGAATTATAGTGGTAGCACTTTTTCAAGCAGACGCGCTACTGCTATATATGTAGCTATCGCACGCTTTATTAGAACGCGCTACTAGCAGGTAGCAGTAGCGCCCTGTTTTGACCAGCGCTACTGCTATACCTCTGTGTATAAGGTTTTCCCTAGTAGTGTTATAATCACCCAGTTGTTGTGATGTTTGATAGCACAAAAGCTATTCCTCCGATATTCGAGAGTTGCATAATCTCATTGTCAAAGGAATATGTATATGACATGAAGAAAGCAATATCAATAAAACTTAACGCTCGTTATGCTAAGCTAACGGATGGGTCTTGTCCATCACATCATTCTCCTAATGATGTGATCCCGTTTATCAAATGACAACACATGTCTATGGTTAGGAAACTTAACCATCTTTGATTAACGAGCTAGTCTAGTAGAGGCTTACTAGGGACATGGTGTTTTGTCTATGTATTCACACATGTATCAAGTTTCCGGTTAATACAATTCTAGCATGAATAATAAACATTTATCACGATATAAGGAAATACAAAATAACAACTTTATTATTGCCTCTAGGGCATATTTCCTTCCGAAAATCCTTTATCGAGGTAGATGCGTTCGAGGGCTATATCCGTTGATTCCCGAGCTTAGGAGAATCAATAAAATAGCATGTGGTGTCACGAAGTTATCTTCAACCCGGTGGCATGATCGATTAGGGCATGCATATTTTTCTTTAGTAGAATGAGTGCTTAGGAAAAATAAGCTCCCATATGTTGAAGAGCGTAATGTTGAAACAGTTTGTGATTCTTGCCAAAGAGCTAAAAGTCATCAGTTGCCATATCCTATCTCTATGAGTGTTTCTACCAAACCATTGCAACTTATTTTTTCTGATGTTTGGGGTCCTGCCCCTCTTCTGTTGGTACATATACTTACTACGTAAGTTTCGTTGATGACTATAGTAAATTCTCTTGGATCTATCTACTTAAGAAATGATTCGATGTTTTTCAAGTGTTCCAAAATTTTCAAGCACTCGTTGAAAGAAATTTCAATAGCAAGATCATTGTTGTCCAATCCGACTGGTGAAGGGAATACAAAAAGTTGAATTCCGCCTTCCAAAAACTTGGTATTTCTCACCATGTGTCATGTCCGCATGCTCATCAACAGAACGGGTCTGCTGAACGCAACCACCGTCATATCGTAGAGGTTGGCCTCTCTCTTTTAGCAGGCGCATCCATGCCCATGAAATTCTAGGATGAGGCTTTTCTCACGGCAGTACACATCATAAACAGGTTACCTAGTCATGTCATTAATAATGAAATGCCTATGGAACGTCTCCTTCATGCCAAACCTGACTATACCACTCTTCATGTGTTTGGCTGTGCCTGTTGGCCAAATCTACGCCCATACAACAAACGTAAGCTCATGTTTCGATCTAAACAGTGTGTTTTCATAGGGTACAGTGATCAACACAAAGGCGTTAAATGCCTTGATGTCTCTACTGGTCGAGTATATATTTCTCGTGATGTAGTTTTTGATGCGAAAAAATTCCCGTTTTCTGATCTGCATCCAAATGTCGGTGCTATTCTTTGCCAAGAAATCCTTCTCCTACCATCTCATCTAACCGGGGCTCACCCACGGGGAAATAATTGTGATGACTCAATATTGACTGACCCTCATAACAGTTTGGCTGAGCTTTGTGGTGAAACAGGACAAGAAAATGCTGAAGAAATCACTCAAAACGGTGAAGAAATCACGTTAAGCAGGCAACATTTTATGTGCCCAGCCCCGGGGAGCATATCCTCCTCGGGATCGCCGCCGCAGCAGCCTGCTACACAATCCTCAGCGGGATCGGCGCCGCGGCAGGGAATCAGCGCCTCTAGTTCCGTGGCAGTGCCAGCACGCCAGGAGACAACCGCGGCAGCGGCAGTCCCGCTCCTGTCACGCGGGGCTCTCCCATTCGTCACGTGGAGGACATTGGCCCGCACCAATCCCCGTCCGCCACTGGGCCGCCTCTGAATCGGTGGTCCACGGGGGTGGACCGCTGCTACGCACGGCGTCCCACGCGCCAGTTAGATGGCCCGCTCATCGGCTCGGGATCCAGCGCCGATCTCTGTCAGCCGGCGCCATGAATGCGCCCTGACGAGCCGCTGGGGGGCAGGCTCGGGATCTTCTGCGCTGAATTCTGCTTCACCTCCACCAGTCGACGCCACAGAAGATCCCAGCTCAGTGACAGCTCCTGCAGCGAGATCTGGTTTGGGATCCGAGGCTGCTGATGGATCTTCTATGCATCCTGCGTTGTGCCTGTTTCACAAACACGTACACGTCTTCAAAAAGGGGTAATTAAACCTGTTAATTATAAACACATTACCAAGTTTGGCATGGCATATACCACGGGTGAACCGACTTCTCTACAAGAAGCACTCGGTGATACAAAGTGGAAAAGGGCTATGGAAGACGAATACATGGCCCTTCAAAGGAATAAAACATGGGATCTGGTTCCCCCAAAGCAAGGTGAAAATTTGATAGATTGAAAATGGGTATTCAGAATCAAAAGAAAGTCTGATGGAACTATAGGTCGCTATAAAGCGAGACAGGTTGCAAAGGGTTTTAAACAGAGGTATGGCATAGACTATGAAGATACTTTTACTCCAGTTGTAAAAATTGCTACCATTCGCCTTGTTCTGTCTATTGATGTTTCAAGGGGATGGAGTCTCAGACAACTAGGTGTGCAGAACGCGTTCCTTCATAGTGTTCTCGAAGAGGAGGTTTACATGAAACAGCCTCCTGGGTTTGAGGACAAAAGGTCTCCCTTTCATGTTTACAGGCTTGACAAAGCCATCTATGGTCTGAAGCAAGCTCCTAGGGTGTGGTACTCCAGGCTCAGACACAAGTTGCAAGCACTTGGTTTCATTCCTTCCAAGTCTGACACTTCATTATTCATATACAATAGGTCAAATACATCTATATTTGTACTTATTTATGTTGATGATATAATTGTTACAAGCTCATCTGATGAGGCAGTGGCAGGACTATTAAAGGATCTGAGTGCTGAGTCTGCTTTGAAGGATCTCGTAGACTTCCATTTTTCCTAGGGATTCAAGTAAAGAAACATGGTAATGATCTTCATCTCTCTCAAGAAAAGTATGCTACTGACTTGGTTAAAAGAGTTGGGTTGCACGGTTGCAAACCATCACCCACTCCCTTGTCTAGTTCAGAAAAGTTGTCTCTTATAGAAGGAGATCCTTTGAATCAAGAGGATAGCACAAACTACAGAAGTCTAGTAGGTGCACTCCAATACTTGACTCTTACAAGACCTGATATTTCGTTTGCTGTTAACAAAGTATGTCAGTTCCTTCATGCTCCCACCACAGTTCATTGGACTGCAGCTAAGCGTATAGTCAGATACATCAAAAACACTCTAAATACTAGTCTTACTTTCAACAAGTCTTCATCCACTTTAGTCAGTGCTTTTTCCGACTCTGATTGGGCAGGATGTCTGGATGACAGACGGTCTACAGGTGGGTTTGCAATTTTCTTTGGACCTAACCTTATATCTTGGTGTGCAAAGAAACAAGCTACAGTATCCAGGTCTAGTACAGAAGCAGAATATAAAGCATTAGCAAATGCAACCCCTGAGATCATATGGGTCTAGTCTCTTCTCAAAGAACTTGGCATAAGACGAATTCCAGCACCATGTTCGTGGTGTGACAATCTTGGTGCCACATATCTCTCTACTAATCCGATTTCCCATGCCAGAACAAAACATATTGAGATTGATTTCCATTTTGTCAGAGAACGTGTTGCCAACAAGCAATTAGAAATTCGGTTTGTTCACTCAAAAGATCAGCTTGCAGATGGCTTCACCAAAGCGTTACCTGCACAGAGCTTTGAAGAATTTAAACGTAATCTTAACTTGTCCAAGTTGTGATTAAGGGAGGGTGTTAAACATCATGTCACGTTGTCACGTTACACCCTTGGGCAGGAGGTTAGCTAAGAGGTACTTAGGGATACTCTTGAACCGCATGTAATCTATCCCTGTATCTCTTATCTCTTCCTTCCTCTCCAAGATGTAATCTTGCATGCTCAACAACTTGTATGCATATCCGGGGATAAGCCCCTGCCTATATTAACACGAAGGCGCGCCCCCAACAGGATACGACGCTTCACGCATATCGCACAGACTAAACAGGCGTATCTCCACCACCAACACCGCATAACTCACACACCACATGCAGTAGGTCTCGACTCTAGCTTGTGTTCATTTGCGACAAGAGCACTAACACCGGCGCGGATGGATCCACGACGACGCATGCAACCAGCGGCAGCCATGGAGAAGTATGTTTACCGAAGGGAGGAGGTATAGTTTAGGGAATGGGCAGGTGGATGTGCTGATTCATGGGCATGATTAACGGGGACATGGAAAAAGAAAAATAAGAGGTATGGAGACCGTGGGGTGGTGACCAAATCAGCGGCTCAAAGCTAGTCTGATGGATTGATATGATCAGTCGTCTGAGGTGGAGAGTTTCCCTTGTTTATTCAATTTGTGAGTAATTAAAGAGGATAGATACAGTCATGTTCCTCATTATCATTGGAGACGTATGGTGATGCAGGAGGTCGGAGTGTTGCAGATCAAATGGTGCTACCGTACTAAAGTCTGGATTGGACTGCACTGCATATAGTTTTGAAGAAATAACGATTTCCTATGGTTTGGGGTTCTGCCCTTGATTATGTAGCTCATGAAGATTGTACCGACTATAACCCTGTTTGAGTCAAAGATTTCCCATTTCTTTGCAAATTTGAAGTCCATATATCTGATGAAGCAATGTCAAATAGTTCTCGTTGACAAACTTTCAACATCACTAATACGAGTTACAATTAACTTTTATGTTTTCGATGAAAAGGATACAAATATATTATGAGAGTTCACAAGAAGTACAAAGAACCCAAACCATAAGAGAAATTACATGAAGATCCCTCAACCATCAAAGGCAAAAATGAAAATAAAACCAGAAGTTGGCATTTTGCAAGGCTTTGGAAGCATAGGAATCATACGATATTAGTGATACCGGAGGCTTCTGAAAGCATAGAACTAGACGAAGGTGGCATATAGCAGGCGCTCGAAGTCGTTGAGAATTGGAGCTTCCATAGACACGAGGATGCGCACGCCGCCACTCCCGCTGACACCGTCCATGAGGTAGACGAATCCTGCGCGCTGCTGAACAGCACGGTGCATCACGAGGGGCTTCCCCCACCCGAAATCCGCGTCGTATACCGGCATGCCCAGCCAGCTGATCACCCTCAGCTCGGTCTCCGGCATGCTGCTGGGGGGCTGCTTGCTGCCGTTTATCTCCAAGTAGTCGATCGCCGAGCGCACCAGCTCGTCATCCATCCTGCGGACCGCGCCATTGATCCGGCGGGCAACGGAGCCCAGCTCCTCCGATTCGATGCCCCGCACCTTGCCAGCGGCGCCCAGGACGATGATCCCGTTCCCGAAGTAGCGGGCCGGGAGCGGCGGTCTCAGGGCGCCCCGAATGTTGGCCGGGAAGGTGAGGCGCGTCGTGGCGTCCGTCGGCAGCCGGCGGGCGGTGCAGAAGGACCTCCACACGTGGGCGCTCACGGCGCAGAACGTGCTCACCCGGCCGATGTCACCGCTGCCAGTGCAGGCACGCTTGAGAGCGGCGACCTGGTCCTTGGAGAGGACGAAGATCTGGTTGACCACGAGCCCCGACGGCTCGGCTACTGCTAGGCTCAGTAGCTTCGGACAGAACACGGTGAGAGCGTCGGGGTGGACGACGGGTGGGGACCGTGCGCGGAGGAGGGTGCGGTCGTGGCATGGGAGCTCCAGCGCCGCCGCCGCGGCGTCGCCGTCCCTGGAGAAGGCGGACCACGTCTGGAAGAAGTGGACAGCGCTTACGGCGTCGATGGCCGCGTGGTGCAGCGCCGTCCCCAAGGCCACCCCGCCGCATCCCATGAAGGTCACCTGGATGGCGCACATGATGGAAGGCGAGTCCTCAACGCGGGGAACAAAGAGCCTCCTTAGTTCCGGCGACGGTTGGAAGTCCACGAAGCCGTCGACGGTGAGGTCTGAACGAGCGACAACGAATAGCGCGCCCTGGCCGGCGCAGTCGATCTCTGGCCGGCCGACGCCATCTACGCTGAGACGGCCGGCGAGAGGGTAGAAGGCCACGAGAGCCTTGGCCATCGCCGCCTTCAACCTGGCCACGTCGAAGAAGTTTTCAACGTCACCGGAGTCGGAACTGTAGAAGTATACAGTCGGCGTGTGGCCTCTATTCACCATTTTGAGATCGAGTAGTGAGAGCCAGAGACCATGGCTAGGCGTCTCTTCGCCCGGCTTCACCATGCACGATTCCACCACCTCCACCTCTTGATCCACACCCATTTTCGTTTTGCTGAGCTCGGGTCTTGTGTGCAGTACTCTTGCTGCCACGCTCCCTTTTTATAGGCATGTCTGGCAAATCGTTCGCCACAGGAGGTGACATTTGCAAACGCTCGTATGGCAGTTTAGGTGCATTTTGAGAACCTGGGTGGCCTTTTTGCAAAATCGCCATGGCATTTGTTTAATTTTAGTGTGAAAAAAGTTATTAAAAAAGGCGCCGTTGGATTCAGATCCTGTGGCAGTTTGGGGGGGGGGGGGGGGGGGGTGGTGGAGAGTTGCTGGCAGATCCTCCCTGGCGAACGTTCGCCGGCTACCATTTCCATTTTATAGCCTTGCACAGAAGAAAATAATAGGAAAGACATAATGTTGGTGGGATGGCGGCCAGGGACTCGTCTGGAAATCTAGGTCATCATTTTCTTGTGGGATTTTATTGGGCATTAGAGCATCTCCAACAGGCACATAAAAATTGCTCCGCGCACTAAAATTTAGGTTTTTTGGACGCCGGATAGCTCCAGCAGAAGTTGTAAAATAGTGCACACGTAAAAAAGTTTGGGCGCTCGTTAAAAAGCGCTATCAGAAGCTGCAAATTTGGGGTGCCGGATTGCGCGCGCTTCACAATTTGTACTACATATTTTTTTGGACGCTCGTTTTTGGCCATCTGATAAACAAATGTTGGGTCCTACGCGTTAAAAGTGCTACAGTGACACGCTAAAACTATTTTAGCGCACGATACTTTTATGCGCCTGTTGGAGATGCTTTTATACAAGTGTAGAGGAAGCAGGCTTGCATTGCCTTACCGACATTTGTATAGATATCACTCTCCACAGTCTGATTATTTAGAGACTAACACTTTTATGGCTGCCGCCCTTGCAGGTGAAATTTTTGACAGGTCCTCTCTGGTCGATTTGATGAAGGAAGCGATGAGTATATGAAAGCTTATAAATAATTTTAAAGCCTCCAAGATTAATAGATTGGCCAATGTGGTGGCTCATCAGATTGCTAAGTTTAGCTTTGATAATAGATCAGATCGTATCCTTGTTAAGAATGTTCAGCCCTACGTGGTGAGGTTGTAATGAACAATTGTAATAACTCTTTCATACTGCAAGACGAAATCAGATGAGATTTTTTTTGCGCATAAAACAAATATGCAAATTGAAGCACTTATCAGGCGTTACCCAAAGTTTTAACCGTCAGATCAAGCTAAAATGTTTAGGGATTTCAGCCACGACAATTCTGTATAATCTTGAAGTTAGATCATACAAATGATGTCCGAGTTGGCCTCTGGCCTCCTTCTTCCAAACTTGCATCGATTTCCGTCCAGATCCGACAGTGCCTCACTTTTTTCAGAATCGCAATGAAATTTTACATTTTTTTGTTGAAAACTTAATTCCGCACAATTTCACGGAAGTGATCGGAGAAAAGATACTCAAGGGCGGCCGCGCGAGAGCAATGTTGATGTTCAACTCCTGAGCTCCATGGACAAAATTTTCCATAATCTCGGTGGCGATCGAAGTTGATGTTGATGAAGAAGACCGTCCGATCTCTGAAGATCAGGCATGAGGCATAGTTCTCGACTTGGCCGACCTGGCCGCAAGTCGGCGACAAAGGTAGCAACGCCGAAGACAAATGTCTGCCCTGGTACAAAGATCGCGTCGGAACCGACCTGAGCGTTGATGCGAACTCCATCGAGCCACAGTGTTCACCTAATAGGACAGGCATGGGCCACCACTGTATGAGCTAAATCTGATAGATCCCTTGATAGAGTATCCTAACTAGACTACTTGGCACGATGGTAACTGGAGAAAGGTTTTATTTAGGTCCGGGCTCTCAATGAGGAGATAATACCCTACCTCCTACTTGCGTTTGAGTCTATACAATGTACAGGTAAAGTACCAACGTTTTGTGTGTATGTTGTCTAATGTGTTCTATTGACTATCCCAACACCGTCTTATATATGAAACCGGAGTCTACGTCCGTGAAGAGGAGTCGTTCAACTGATACAAGTTATATGAGTCCTATTCGGCTACGTCGAACGTTGTTTGTAGAGTGTTATGGGCCGTCCAATGTAGACCGTGATACCATCAGTATGCATTAGTTGGAGTAGATCTCATTGTATAAGGTACTCCCTCGGTCGGAAAATAATTGTCCTAGGGAGTACTTAATGACAACAAGAGACACAAATCTTAATTGGATGTACCTCACTAAGGACAAAAATAGTACTCATTGACTTAGTTTTTTTTTCGGGAAAAACTTCCAATCTATTCATCTTCAATCATGGTAGTACAACGAATACTAAAAATAATAAAAATTACATCCAGATCCGTAGACCACCTAGCGACGACTACAAGCACTGAAGCGAGCCGAAGGCGCGCCGCTGCCATCGCCCCTCCCTCATCGGAGCCGGGCAAACCTTGTTGTAGTAGACAGTCGGGAAGTCGTCGTGCTAAGGCCCCATAGAACCAACGCACCAGAACAGCAACCGCCGCAGATGAAGAGTGTAGATTAAAAGGATCCAACCTGAAAACACACGAACGAAGACGAACGACGAACAGATCCGAGCAAATCCACCAAGGACAGATCAGTCGGAGACACAACTCCACACGCCCACCGATGATGCTGGACGCATCACCGAAACGGGGGATAGGCGGGGAGACCTTTATTCCATCTTCAGGGAGCCGCCACCCTCTCGCCTTCCTGAGCAGGACACAAACCCTAACAAAGATCGAAAAAATATCTAAAAACGGAGCCCTCCCACCGGCAAGGGGCGAGATCCACTCCGCCTCCATGGCCCTAAGACCACCGGAGACGGGACGGACCGGCGCCGGCGCCGGCGGGAGGCAGAGTACCCTAGTTTTCTGGAGGGGCGGCTGGCTAGGTCAAAGGAGCCCTTCTAACGGAGGCTAGGTCAATGACTTAGTTATCACTTGGTTTACCGCCCGTGGTAAGAGTCATTCTCTCAATTGTATGCAAACATGCCTATTTCAATGTTCTATTTTATTACTTAATACTAGATCAACTCGCCTGCGTTACATACGTGTAAGGTGGAGTATTAGCTATTAGATGGAACGTGTGACAGTCCAGTAGAATTATGGACGCGCTGCCTATAAAATATGATCCCATCATATGTTATGATTTTCCATGAACGTTTGATTGCTCTACTATGATTATATTTATGTATCACCTCTTCCCTGGTCAAATTTTCCTCATAAGTAAACACTCAACTTTACTTTTACATTTATTTGCACTTTTATTTTTGGTTCATAATTAATCCAAAAAATTTGAAACACTTTGTCGGTGTCAAAACCGGCGAATCTCGGGTAAGGGGTCCCGAACTGTGCGTCTAGGCTGGATGGTAACAGGAGATAAGGGACACGAAGTTTTACCCAGGTTCGGGCCCTCTTGATGGAGGTAATACCCTACGTCCTGCTTGATTGATATTGATGATATGGGTAGTACAAGAATAGATCTACCACGAGATCAAGGAGGCTAAACCCTAGAAGCTAGCCTATGGTATGATTGTTGTATATGATCTATCGACTAGCCTGGCCTCGGTTTATATAATGCACCAGAGGCCTAGGATAACAAGAGTCCTAGCCGAATACGCCGGTGGGGAGGAGTCCTTGTCTTGATTGCCAAGTCTTGTGGAATCTTCCTTGTATGCGGCAGCTGTCCGAACTGGCCCATGATTATACGGCCATGGGGGTCCTCGGCCCAATCTAACAGATTGGGAGATGACATGGTGAGTACCCCCTAGTCCAGGACACCGTCAGTAGCCCCCTGAACCGGTCTTCAAGTTAGGGACGCTCCTCGATTCTTCCGAACTGTTCTTCATCTTTGGTCGCCGGTCTTGAAAACTGGTTCAACAAATCTTCTCAGCTTTGATCTTGAGGATCGCCGAAATGCATTCGACGAGTTTACACGTCGGGTATCCGAGGAGCCCCTTTAAGTTTCCGGCCTTTATCAATGCCTTGTTATTTTTATGCCACACCTCGGGTTTGAAGTTGTTCCCGGGAGGCAGTGTCCTCTTGCGTCCGAGCTCCAACGCCGGAGTGCATTCCAGGTATCTTTTGCAGCCGAGCACCAACGCCGGACCGCTTCCCAGCTCTAATGCCGGAATGTATCCGAGCTCCAACGCCGGACTGTATCCGAGCTCCAACGCCGGACTGTATCCGAGGTGTCGTAAATCACCTTGGTTCAAAGAAGTTTGAAGGAGTTTAGCCGAGCTTAATGCCTAAAATGCTCTCTATGGAGCCAGCCACTAGCGTCCGAGCTTTATGCCGGACTGCTTCCGAGGTGGTGCACCACCCCGAATGTGGGCCGATTTTTGTCATTATTTTTTATTGGTGCAATTTATTCTCTGCCGAGATATATAGCCAGTAGCCCTCAAGGTGGGTATCGGTCTAAAATCCGAGATGCACATGAAGGATGACATAAGACCGCTGATCCCAGTAGCCGCTGAGACTCAGGTCGATTTGCAAAATCGGCCTGAGGATCAAGTCCTAGCTCGGCAGAATACTTCGGGACACTAAAAGCGGCGTGCTCAGTCCTCGAGACTCAGGTTAGGTGCGGCCGACCAACCTGAGGATCAAAATCTCCTCGAAAACTATATTGCACATAAAATTTTCTGCATTGGACAAGCAATGCAGTAGCCCCCGAGACACTGGTCGGGTGGCAACACCAGATCAGGGGATCGATGTGCCCCTTTTAATATGTTTAAATAATAAGCCCGAAGCCCAGTAGCCCCTGAGCCTTAATGCGGGCACGGGTGGCCGAATTAAGGATCGATATCCATAGTAAAATCACAAATTGTGTGTAATGACTTTATGTATCCAAGTACTTTACGTCATTTAATGCTCGGATCCGCATTGTACAAAATTTTGTTGACCGACCATCGGCTTCCACCTCCTCGGCCAGTAGCCGAGGAGTGTTTGTCTTACTTTATAAAGCCTTTATGAGGACGACAAACAAGGCAATCTGGCCATACGGTTTTATAAACAAAGGTACGCGGAGAGATATGTTATATTACTGTTTAACAGAAGAAATGTCTTCCAAAGAAAATAGTCCCGCTATCGGTTCCTTTCTTTGGGTTGTCATGCTAAGCATGATCATATAACCTTAGCTCCAATGTAAGAGCAAAATATCGAGGATTTAGTTTGGGAGGCTAGTTAATAGCCCATGGTAGTGTTCGGCGACAGTCGAGGTCAAGCCGTAAACACTTCGGCCAATGTTATGAACGGCCTGTTATTTAACATAGTCATCGGATCACTGACCAGTTTACGCTTATTGTGACAGTCAGTTTTCGGCTTTCTCCACTGAGGTGCTTAACCATGTGAGCTGGAAGCACAATCGCAGTGGTTCTCCTTTTGCACGCCTAGCCGAACAAAACGGAATGTAGAAAGCAAGTGCAGGAGCCGGGCAACCCAACTATTGATCGAAGACACAATTTGAAACGGATGCATATATAGCAATATCTGAGAATGTTTTTGCCGAATCTCTAAAAGGTGTCCGGCGTTGCACTGCGAGACTAATGTTGGAAAAGTACAAATAGTTTAAAAGTGCTAAAAAGCTTGGAAAACCAAGAAACGTCAGTAAAAACATGACGTCCGAACAATATTAAGTGTTTGGTGCCAATCCGAAAATTGGTCTTAAAAAAAAGAAGTGCTTCGGTCGTGCTTTAACATGATACATCATATCTCAAGACTTCGAGCGGGTCAGCCTACGGCTTCAACCTCCTATCCCGAGGGCGGAGTACTTCTCATCAGGCCAGTTTAGCAAACTAAACTCTAGCGGCTTTGAGAGAGAAATTAGGCTCCCCGGCTAGTGACCGCACACTCATGTCGAAAAAAGGAGTGATAAATAATAATAAAACTTTGCAACGACTAAGAAGAAGAACACTTATTATAAAACGGCTCAAATAAACTTAAGAGCCCCAAGTGACTTGGGTAGGAGAATGATTGCATGTACCGAAGTACTTATATCATATCTATGTTCAACCGAACTTTAAACGCGTCTTAACCGACCGTCGGCTTCTCCCTCTTCGGTCAAGGACCGAAAAGTGTTATGTACTCCATCGGTCGAGAATATCGACGGTGTTTCCAATAACTAGGCAATCAGGCCATAAGGCTGTAATAGAGAAAGCGCGCTCAGGGAACTTATGCTATATTACTGCGAAGTGTAAGAAGCATCTTCGAAGAAAATAGTACCCCCACCGATACCTTTCTTCGGTGCTCATTGCTATTCTGAGACTTGTGCAATAGATTTTTAGTACTCATGAGTTCCGTTGTGTGCTGGCCATCATTGAAAACTATAAGAGCGCTAGCTTTCGGCTTCACCCAGTCTGAGGTCCGGCTCGGGCGACCCGATCGTGACAATCGCAGAGGTGCTCCCTTTACTCCCTAGCCGAACAATCGGGAACGTAGGGGTAAACACAGGAGCGAAGCAACCCAGCTTGCAAATCGCTTAAGTCAATATGGTGCATATTATGGCGTAATACACGAACAAGGAAAGAAGCCGTACAAGTATAATCATATGCAACAGGAAAAGCTTCATAAAGGAAGCACCCAAGTAAACGGGGTATTTGAATTTATGCGTCACAAACAAAGTTTGGACAAGGAAAAAATTTACAAGCAATTTTTTTTTCCAAAAAAGTATAACGCTTGGTCGAACCGAACACAAGTTAGAAATTAAAGCTTTGAGCATGAAAGCGACTTAGCTGTTTAATGTGTTCGCAGTCCGAGCTTGATGCGGGACAAGGTTCTATCCCCCAAGCAGGTCCCGAGGTGGCGGAGCGGAGAGCTCGACACGCCGAAGTAGTGACATAGCACGGTCGATGCAGACCGGCAGAGTGACGCCGAAGTCCCCGGATCATTTTCCTGTGCACAAAAATAGTACAAACGGGAGATAATAGTAATAATGATAATTAAAAAATCGTTGCATAATGAATAATTTATGCAAAGTGAGTAATAAAAGAAATATGGCCTGGCGTCGAAGTCAATGTCAACGCAGGGCGTCGGCGTGATGCGGTAAAGGCGTGGCAAAGCCTGAATTCGCAGGTCGGTCCGAGCTCCGGATGCGGCGTTCGCCGGACTATGTACGGAAACTGACCGAACCACCCTGCGACTGTCGTGAATGCGGCCACCATTTGATAGACCTGTGTACATATGATGGACAAATCAGAGTAATAATTCCTTGGGAAAAATGAACCCAAACAAGCAAAAAATATTAGGGATTGACAGCACCTGGTTTATTTGTTGTAGCAATCCGAAGTAAGGTGATTCCCAAAATTGGGACTCGCTCCACACACTCATTGCCTGATGGGCGATAAAGCGACGGCATGGCAATGCTGGTAAAGGTTGGCTCGCCGAGGCAAAGCCCTTGGCCCAGCTAACGTGACGGAGCTGGTCGGCTAGTGACACCGAAGTGTCCGGAGTAGGTTGATGAAGAGATGGCGAAGCCCCCGGTCCAGCCGAGATGTCGAAGCCCCGATGTCAGCCGATGAGTCGAAGTAGGTCGGCGTGATGGACACCAGCTTGAAGAAGCGATAGTGCGGCCCTGTCGATGCAGGTCGTGACGTGGTCGATGCCGGCTTGATGAAGCAATCGTGCGGCGATGCCGGTATGCCCGCTCCGTGTAATCCGTGGGGCGGTGATGTTGGTGATGTTTTATCCTTCACGATGCCGGACTCTTGTTTGGCTTGCCGAGATGATGATCCGAAGAAGTTGAGCTCGGCTCAACAAAGTGACGTTGTGTCTTAGCGTAGGTCGGCAGCCGTGGAGTAATATTGTCGGACTGGTTTGACACCAGCATGATGTTGAACATCATGTTCAAAAGATCTTAAAGTTAGTGGGATGTGTTCGGGAACAAAACACAATACTCCATACAAAACTTCCTTCAAAAGGGATGTCCGAAATCCCGTTCATAGAAAAGATGAACTCGGGTCGGATTCGTTTTCGCGCAGAAAACAGATCCGAAAAGTGATGCACTAATCGGAAGGTTCCCGGAGTTTGGACGGCCGGATCGAGCTGAAATTTTGAGAGGTGGTAGATACAGGAATTCCGCAGCCGATCAACGGTTGGATCTTCCAAAAGACGTCCGAGCTAGAAGCTGGACACCACGCCCTAAACACATCCAAATTCCCGTCCAGATTTGACAGGGCTCCGGTATATCGTGGATTGCCAGAGATTTCTCTATCGGAACTCGACGAAATTTTCCAGGGTTGTTGTAGACTCAATTCCGCACAATTCCACCAAAGCGATCGTCAAAGCGATACTCGAGGAGGTGGTGGCAGCAGATACGAGTTCGCTGTCCAGAAAAACAGCACGGTCGCTTGAGGGCAATGTTGACGTTGAGCCCCCGAGCTCCATGGATGATTCCTCTGTGATCTTGATAGAGATCGGAGTTGATGTTTGATGAAGGCCCTCGTCCGAACATGGTGATCCGAACACGGGGCGGAATTCTTGGTCGAACCAAGGTGACCAGTCGAGCTGGTGACGAAGATGCCGAAGTCGCAGTTGATCTGCAGGCGAGCCATCGATCCTTTTGTCGATCACACAGCGGAACTCTCAATGGAAGCACCAATGTCGGTGTCAAAACCGGCGGATCTCGGGTAGGGGGTCCCGAACTGTGCGTCTAGGCTGGATGGTAACAGGAGGCAAGGGACACGAAGTTTTACCCAGGTTCGGGCCCTCTTGATGGAGATAATACCCTACGTCATGCTTGATTGATATTGATGATATGGATAGTACAAGAGTAGATCTACCACGAGATCAAGGAGGCTAAACCCTAAAAGATAGCCTATGGTATGATTGTTGTATATGATCTATCGACTAGCCTGGCCTCGGTTTATATAATGCACCGGAGGCCTAGGATAACAAGAGTCCTAGCCGAATACGCCGGTGGGGAGGAGTCCTTGTCTTGATTGCCAAGTCTTGTGGAATCTTCCTTGTATGCGGCAGCTATCCGAACTGGCCCATGAGTATACGGCCATGGGGGTCCTCGGCCCAATCTAACAGATTGGGAGATGACATGGTGAGTACCTCCTAGTCCAGGACACCGTCACACTTCGTATACCATTATCTGCTCATAAATTTTAGCAACTACCAAAATGGTGAGATTGACGGCTTCACTAAAAACATTGGGTGCACCATCTGATTGGGGAGATGGTTTTTTCCCTTTTTACCTTATTAGTGCTTGGAACCTGGGAATTGCAAGGAAAACTGGCCGATATAGTCGACCTATAAAATCGATTAATTAGTCGATCTCCGATTAATCTCTAATCCTCAACCGACTAAAACACTAACAATAAGTGATATCTTGAACGTGAGATCAGGGATCGGGAAGGATTCTGGGGCCAGGAGTCACAGAAGGAACGAAAAAATCCAGGGTTGAGTTGAGCCGGAAAGACAAAAACCGGCGGGGTAGTAGAAGACGGAACACTATGTTATTGCGGCTGCTAGGGTTGGAAGATGGTTATGGTGCTCTAATTCGCGAACGGTGCTCTCTGTGTTGCGATTCTATTGTAGGCCCTTTTATAAAGGTTGATTGGTTGGACCTCTGGTATGAGCGCGTGCGTTCGTATCAAAGGTCGTCTTGCTCTCTAGTGCATTTGACGCGCCTTTAATTCTTTTCTTTCTTCCTCCATTCTTCTTGTTTACTCATAAGTGATGATTCCTTTCCATGTGTGGGGCCTTTTGCTGCGGAAACACATTAAACAAAATATTTCACGATCTCTCGCATTCATTAGTCATTAGTAGCAATATCAGAGTGATTTGTCTCAGAAATTCCGGGATTATCCTATTTAAACAACTATGTGATGAGCGCAGAAATATCACTCAAGAAGAGTCGGTAATTTTGAAATAGGAAATTATTGATCTTGAAGTGTGAAGTCCATCTTTTCAATTGGAAGTTTTTTTATTTGAAAGTTGATAAGCTTTTTGGTAGGCCACACTACTAAAAAAAGGGTACTCCCTCCGGTCCTTTTTAGTCTGCATATAAGTTTTGTCCGGAGTCAAAATATCTTTACTTTGACCAAACTTATAGAAAAAAAAATATCAACATTCACAATACCAAATCAACATTCTTAGATTCATTATGAAATATAGTTTCATAGTATATATATTGGGTATTGCAGATGTTGATATTTTTTAATATAAATTTGGTCAAACTTTTCAATGTTTGACTTGACACAAATCTAATATGCAGAATAAAAAGGACCGGAGAGAGTACATCCTTCGGTTCATCACCGATGGGTCGGAGTGGACTAGTCAATGTTGAACAACACTGTTAACAGCCCCCCTTAGATCCGTTGGTGGTAACTCATAGATGATGGTCCCTAAAGTCACTACTTATAGGCCATACATATCATTGACCCGGAGAGATGATGGTGCATAAAGTGTAAAGATAGGCAGCGTGTGGTACACTGTTGACGACTTATCACATCCGACGGGTAACATAAAGAGACCCATCAGTGTTGAGGGTGTCACCACTAATGGATGCACTTCATGCCTATCATCAGTGAGACTGACTCATTTGTAAGCGCATGTGGGCCCTCATTTCCACTAAAAACCCTAAATTATAGGGCCGTCTCACTCCCCCCGGTACCATCCCCTCCAATCATCTCTACGTCGGTTGGTATTTCATTCATGTATTTATAGCTTACGGAGTTTTGGTGTCAATTTTTCTTATAGTTTTCATGCACTATTTAATATTTATTGGAATAACCTCCAAAAGTTTTAGCAAGAAGTCTGAATTAGCACAAAACAGTGCACTCCTTCGAAGCAGTGCCTTTTCGGTTGATAGCTTCTGCCTTAAGAGAAAGTAGCCACAAACAACTGTAGTGGTTGATCATTTATTTTCAGAAAAAAGTGACTGCAGGCCGGGCCCAGCGCAGTGTTGTTTTCTAGAGCATAAAAATTGGTCACTGAAATTGGCAGCCCACTTGAGTGGACCAGGCGAAGCGCGCCCGAAATGGCAAGATGCCAGCGGCTAGATCGATCACACTTATGACTTATCTCCCTCCTTGGCTGCTTCCACTGCCATTAATCTTTTATGTCATGGTAGGTACGATTGATGAAACCAAGATGGGAGTATGTGGTTCCTATGGAGAGCACGAGAGGAAGCCATATATGTTACTACCTGTTCTTTCCTTTTCTGGTGAGCAAGCGTGGCTGATTACATAATAAATACCGACAGGATCATACTGGGACCGATCATGGTGTGGTGATAGGAGGAGGAGGAAGAGCAGTGATGTTAAGACTCAACGTCGCGACGTGTACCATAAGGACATCTTCAACGCTGACCCGCAAATTTGCTTCCACATCTGTCCGGCAGACGTGTATAGTAAGAAGACATGCGGGATTACATTTGCTAGAGTGGGTGAAGGTGCACGGTCTGGTCTGGCCTCAAAAGGCTCCTGGTCACGGATATTCAAAGCTGCTCCCCAACTCATATGCACCGAACGAATAGTAAGAAAGAACAATCGTTATGGAATTCAAAAAATACATAATATTTGCCCCAAATATATCTGTGTCTTCTACATGAGTGAAAACTTTTCGTGGAAAATATCTATGGTGCGTCATTTGGATTTTCATACAAAAATTGCAACACATGTCCTTTAACCATTATATTTGCATAAATGTAGTTATTTCGCTGATTTTTACTGTTTTCTAAACTACCCATGCAACCGAGGAAATGCTCCTAGAATCTCCTCCGTGTCTCATGCAGCCATATGAGCAGACGTGGCTGATTATATAGGTGATAAATGTAGAACCAACCGACAGGATCATACTGGGACCGATTATGGCGATAGAACCTGCGCGATAGGAGGAGGACGACCATGGGCCAGGAAGACCAGTGCGGTTGAGATTGCTACTTGTGGCTGGAGGCCCACTGTCTGGTCTGGCCTGAAAAGGCTCCTGCCTCACGGATTCAATGCTGCTCCTAATCTCACATGCACCGGATGCATAAGTAAAAAAAAAAAAGCAATCGTCATAGAATTAAAAACGGAAATGTTAACGCCCACACGTGTGGGTGTTGACCATCTCGACCACACGCATTCATCATCGTCCAGTACTATATGCACGAATCTTGACACAATCTGGCTGATTTTCTGTGCCACGTAGGACAAGGCGTGTGTGTGGTGTGTGATATAGTTCGCCCACACATCCGTTTTACCACACGGAGGGCCGATGTGTGGGCGTTTAGCAGTTCACCCACACACCAGTTTTCAGTCACACACAAGGGCTGGTGTGTGGGCATTTGCCATCTCGCCCACACGCCCGTCTCCTCTCCCACACGTAAGCTGCTAGTTGCCATGTGTTTTTGCAGCACACATGGCAACTGCCTCTAGTGTGCTTTATAAGCAGGTGGCAACTCTCTTTTTTTACCCGAGTTGCCATGTGTTTTTGCAGGGTACACGGCAACTGCATAGTGTGCACGTGAGCAGATGACAACTGTCTTTTACCGAGTTGCCATGTGTTTTTGCATGGTACATGGCAACTGCCCCAATGTGCACGTACATGGCAACTGTCCTAACGTGCACGTAAGCAGATGGCAACTCTTCCTTTTTACATGGCAACTGCCCTAGCATGCTTGTGAGCACATGGCAACTCTCTCAACTGCCTAGTGTTAGTATGTGGCAACTCCTAAAGTTATGAAATCATGGTAACTATATTAGATCAGACCATACATGGCAACTGCAGTTGAGCAACCATGGCAACTGCAGTTGTCCGACATGGCAACCGTAGTTCAGCGACATGGCAACTGCAGATAAACGAACATGGACGAGGGTCTGGACCATGGTAACTGCAGGCACGCGGTGGGTGTCACGCGTCGCGTGCGGGACCAGAAGGGTACGAGGCCTGACATACGGGCGTGTGGGCGTTATCAACTTCGCCCACACACACGCGTGTGAGAGGGTTCAGGAGGGAAAAAAAAGATGTGTGTGGGCATTAGTTGTTTTGCCCACACATAGGTGTGTGGGCTGGTTGCTGTCCATGCCACACGAGGCGTGTGGCACAACTACCCGATACACCACACGTGTGGCAGTTATCGGGACCCATTAAAAACATGTCAATATTTGACAACAAACATGTCCGTGTTTTTTAGGTACGTGAAAATTTTCATGGAAAAAAGACATGGATTTGGATGTTCATTCTCAGAAATTTGCATAAATGCAGTTAATTTCGCTGGTTTTACTCTTTTCCAAACTACACATACAACCACAGAAATGCTCTTATAATCTCCTCCTCAATCCTTAGAATTTATTTTCGAGAAGGCCATGGAGTCAAGTAAACTAGACTTGTCTTCTGTAATCATTTTTTCATAAATTGTTCGAGGCTACTTTACGATCTGAGTTTATGTGAGTGTGATCGTACACCTTGGGGCCTATTTGATTCATGCGATTCTCAAAATACAAGAATAGAAAAACATGGGATTGCGATGTCATGCCTATCCAAATCCTGCATGAATTTGGTTTGTTTGGTCGCGTCACAGCAAAAGCAAAAGGTTCTTCCCAAGAGACTTTTATTTTCTTGAGGGAATTTCCAAGAGATTTGAGCTTTCCTATAAATTTAGTGCAAGAGAATCGCCAGAAAAAAATTCTGTAACATTTAATGCACGAATTAAACATCCGTCATAAGAAATTTGTCAAAGTATTCTGATCCTCCAAAATTTGCATACAAATCTTTTGAAACGAAGGCCTAGATTGTTTAGAGCAACTCTAGGAGAGTTGCCATAATTTGAATCGCTAAAGTACTATGAAGATGATTGCAAAAAAATATGGAGGCTCCAGAACTAGTGGGTAGAAGTGGAATCGCTAAAAGCACAACCTTCATATTTCCTCTTTTCGCGTGGGATCAATTTGTCATTGGCTGCCTACCATGGAATTTTCCTCCCGCCAAATATAGAGTGCACTCTATAGTGTCCTTTTCGTGCTCCAAATATAGAGGTTGGGAGGTCAGATATGAAGCTCCCTTTGTAAAATATGACGATTCTGATAGATATGACTGACTCTACTAGAGCTGTTTTTTCAGGTTCTGTGCTTCATATGGCTATTCATATGTTGTTTTGGAGGTTATAACGACTAAGCTAAAGTTGCTCTTGTGAGGTAGATGAGAATGAGAGGACATCTTTGTAGAGCATGTGCTGACTACAAAGATAAATTGCTGGTGGTGATGTGTGTAGAGGAATAGAGAGGGAGATTGGTGGAATCGATGTTTATTGCTTGAGCCTCATGATCTGACTACAAAGATATATAGGAATACATGACCATCTTGAAGTACCGGGGATGTGGCAATGTTGCCAGCACCGGGCATGCGTAGACGGACGGAGTCGATGTTGACGAGGCGCCGCACTAGTCTTGCCAGGCCCAGGGACATATCATGGACGACAGCAAGTGTCGGTGTTGCCAGCACCGGACATGCTTAGATGGGGCAGTATGAGTTGTACACCATGTCGAGGGGGGCTAGGAGAGGACTCGACGACGGTTGCGGCGCCAGTCTATCCTATGTTAAATAATCACTAACGATCGTGAGGTTTTGAGTCAAAACTTTGAAGGAAACACAGTTCACACGCTATTGCTAGCAACAAAGTTAAAATGAGTCATAATAGTGTCCAGATGATTTTCCTTTTATCGAGAGAAATTGCACTCGATGATTTCCCATAGCAAGTTGATCGTGTGCCCGGGGGCCGTAGTGACAGCATACAGATGCGTCGGATCCAAGCTTTGATCAAACATGGTTAGATTACGACTTATATTATAAGAGTGATTCCCACTAACTTATTTACCCTAACAGGCAAATATGCCATATTATCATACAATTGTGGATGGGACAAGACATACTCAACATGCAACCATGTATGGAAAAATACCCACCATCACATGCAACCATACATGATTAGATATTTTTCATTCTATTACTCTACTTATAGTATTTTACAACTATACATAATCAATTATAATAAGTCGTATGTATTTTAAATTTTCATTCCTGTGTTATTAATCCAATATATATATCTATACTCCACGCAATCAAATCTCATTGAAATGTATTGCAACCGATCCCCACAACAACGCGCAGGGTATCATTTAGTTCACGTAGCACCTGAAAACAAAACCATGACAGATAACGGCATATTTAAGCCATGTTTGAGAGCGTAGTATTTTTGAAGTATTCTAAGAATGCTCTAGTTTTTAAGAATACTATAGTTTTCATGAGAAAAATCACAACCTTCTAGTTGCCACACCCCTGGAATTATTGATAGATAAATAAATTCTAGGTTTAAACTAAACAATAATCCAACTCCACTAAAAACGATGTATAGAAAATAGTAGGGCTCAGAAGAAAAATCAGATATATAATTCAAATTAAATCATGTTACGATAACTACGAAAATATGTGAAAAAAATAACAGTCTCAAATTCTACAGTCGGGTTTGACGGTCAGTTTTTCTAGGGATTGGCGACAATGAGGTGACTAGCACCGCCCCTAGGCCCATTGGTGTCGTTGTGGGTTTCTTGGCCTTTCATCGGACAATATGGCAGTGGGAGGGTGGGCAAACCCCGGATCCGTGTGTTCAGTCAGTGTCCCATATGGTCTTCAAGTCTTTGTCATCAGCACGGTGCAGCAGGTGGTTACTGTTCATGCTCAGTTCCCGCTCGAAGAAAGCCGTTAATAGGTGACGCATCTGGCGGCACATAGCCGCACCCCACAAACGATATCTATGGCCCGTAGCACCCCACAAATGGTCTGTATGGCTCATCAGCCAAGCGAACGACAAGAATCATCGTTCGTTTTAGGAATTTTATTTAGGTATTTTTTTTCAACGGGTTTTTTATTTTTCTTTATGTGTTTTTTCCTTTGTTTTCACCAGGTTTATTTTGTTTATTTTTAATTCACAAATTTTTTTGAATCCATGAGCACTTTTTAAACACACACTATTAAAATCGATATTTTTTTCAGCCATCAATATTTTTAATGGGATTTTTTTTAGTTCATAAACATTTTCCAAACTTTCCATTTATAAAGATTTTTTGAATTCATAAACAGTGTTTAAACACTCAAAATTTTCAAATTTCTAAACATTTTCTAATTCCATGATTTCTTTGAATTCCTAATTTATTTAGAATTTGAGTATATTTTCTCAAATTCATGAATCTTTTTTAAAATCCGCAAACGTTTATTAAAATCCATGAACATTTTTTGAATTCATGAACATTTTATTAATTCATGAACATTATTTTGAATTCAAGAACCTTTTTCAAAATTCTTGAATATATTTTAGAAACTTTGGAAAACTTTTTGAAATCACGGACATCTTTTAGGTCAAGGGAAATTTTCAAATTTTTGAACATATTTTTAAGTTTGGGAATATTTTTAAAGCCCTGAACTTTTTGTATTCATGAACATCTTTTGAATTTTGCAAACATTTAAAAATAATAATTTTAGAAAAAATATCATTTTTCTCTATGAAATTAAATATAGCTCGAAATAAAAAAAGGAGGTCATCTGCGCTCGCTAGGAGGACTGTTGGAAGATGCTCGCTCGCGCTGGCTTGAGGAGACTTATGTGCTGGCCTTGGCCCATGTAGCAGCTGGCGACCAGAGCGACGCGACGCTTCTCTGCTCGCAATTAGCAATACACAACAGTATACATGGAAAAAAGGTAAGGTATTTGCCAGCATATTGACTCTTTTGAGGAAGTTATTGCGAGGGAGTAAAAATAGTGAGGGAGATGGTCATGTACTTTTTCACAAATAGAGAGGCTTGCTCCTTTTGATGCTCATTGTCCTGCTATTGTACTTTCATTAATACTGGCCAATGATAGATTAATCATACAGTCTCAATACAAATATATAAATAAATCATAACATGGTAATAGATTTTTTTACTGCAACACCATAATGGAATTAACTATCACATATCAAAAGTTCCACCACAAAAATTACATAGATGATCAGAATCGTGCTTGGCGGCTTATATGATCTGGACATGGTAGCGAAATGAGAGAGAATGCTCCATAGTTACATCTACAGCCCAGTGGTCTACGGGTGGACTACTCACATCTCATGAGGGAACAGCTTTGAGGTGATCTTAATGAATAACAATAATAAATTTTCGTTTTGGCAGAATGCCATAGAGAAAATTAGGATACTTTTCCCTCCCGTTCTTCAATATTTTGATGCGGCGGCGAGGGTGGTATTTCGTAGATAACTTATGGTAGGCCTAACTCACATAGAAGAGGGCAACATTGAAGGGCATGCTCATAAATCATAGGTGAGTCCTCCTCCCCCTTCCTTGATGCACCCAAAGAATGCTTCAGCCCCTACCCCTAAGTGCTATTTGGCGAGCTTTGTGAGTCTTCTTGGAACTTGCTCCTAAATTGTTGCCCATTTTCCTTCAAAGTTTATGAAATCACAAACATTGCTAACTTAAGCTTTATGGCGATAATCGGCAGGGTTGGTCCCAAGAATAATAAATAGTTTAACTAAATTACAAAAATATGCATTTAAACTTGAACAGGGACCGGTACATGAACAATTAACGTATCAATGGAGGCCCCTGCGCACCAGCCTCTAGTTATCGAACAATCAAAGGTGCATGACACGATTGGCCACCACCGTCAATGCACCTCAAGGTAGCACAAATAAGGGCACTCCCAATGCATTGTCTCTTATCAAGTAAATGTAGGTAGTGGGAAAAAATTAGAGACAAACACCACAATGTAGTGTCCCTTAGATGTTGTATATAAGTGATATTGTGTTAAATTCATTTAGTGGTCATAGTTGCATCTTAACCTTGGGCCCCAAATTTTGTTAAAAATACGAAGACAAACCACACTGGATTAGAGCATTAAATACACTGGATACAGAAACAAGCTATGAGTTGTATCTCCGCTACATACGGCTCCACTCTCTCTCTCCTCTTTAAATATAGAGTCATCCTTTTTATGTGCATTCTTTTTGTAGAATCATCTTTAATCGAACCAACACTAGCCTCTCTTACACTAGCTTGGTCTAACACCCTGCCACAACCACATGTTCCTAGCCGTTACGCCTGATAGCATCTAGACTGTCCCCGTAGACCAACACGTATCTTTGCTGCGCACTTTGTCCTCGCTCGTGCGCAACCAAGATCTGTGCCAAACACACTTAACTTTGAGGTTCTCAGAAAAGAATGAATTACTTGTTGATATAAGTAGTCTACTAGCTTTATTAAGCTAAGATGTCACACTCGGATCTGACTGAGAGGATACAACCAATTCGAGCAGTCCTTCTTAGCTAGGTCTAGTGTGGCTTTAAGAAGCGCACGGGCCAGAATTTATGTGCAACCTAGGAAAGCAAACATGCTGATTTTGCATCACATGATCTGGCTTGGCTGCATGTAACATACCAATCACACCCCTAGTGTTTTATTACTACGCCTCTTGTAGAACGTAAACTAGTTAGCCCATCAAGAACTATCCTGACTTCTCATTTGTTGGCAACCGTGGATGGGTTAACGCATCAAGAAATATCATGCCTTCTCATTTGTTGGCAACTGTGACACTAACAAAACTTTTGGATTGCTTAACCGACAATAGAGTCAATGTACTCATTTAATCGGATGTAGAGTTGTTGCAGGATTCGTATGTTGTTACTATTGTAATGTACTCCCTTTGATTTTATTTGCTATGCATATTAGCTTGTGCTAAATCAAAATTTAGACCAAGTTAAAAAAACAAATGAATACTAATAATAAAAAAACATATATGATGTGAAAATATATTCTGTAATGAATCTAATGGTATTGGTATTAATATATATGTTAATAACATTGTCTATATATTTAATCAAATTTACATAGTTTGACTTAAAACAAAAATAATATATATAATAAATAAAAAGGAGTGAGTACTGGAGTAGGTCTCAGACCACCAGTCACGGTCCCCACGCGGTTAGAAAAATATAATGATTATATAATGGCATGAAAAATATAAAAATATAGATACGCTGAAAATGTATCAAATTGTACATTTTGATCAAGGGACAACACCCCTAATATTGGTTAAGGGCATGGGATGCCCAAAACTTGTTGTTTCGATTGGGGGTTGAAACTCTTGATGTTACTAGTGTGCAGGGTCATGGGATGTCATGTAGAAACACCCCCTAATTAGTTGTCCAATTGTGTTGTGACCTTCGAATTGTGATTGTAGTGTGATGCTTAGGGGCAATGCTTATTACATGTTGCATAGGGTGGTAATGTCAATAGGTTTGCAAGGAGTGAGTAGAACGCCTCATTACACACAACCAAACGCATGTGCTTTGCATCTGCTCACCCTGAAACCTTATATGCAGGTGACTAACTAGCAAGCAGGAAAATGACCAGCAATGCGATGTGATCTACGAAACAAAGTGCAAAGCATGCTCCAGCCCGCATTTAAGCCCAACCATGCTCAACATGGCCACTCATGTAGGAGGCCCAAAATCCATGCGACTAACCAAACATGCCCTCAATGATATTTATGGTTTTGCACTTGGAGCGTTTAGGGTGGTGTGCGACTAGCATGAAGAGGTTAGGGGTCAAACTCTTGTGTGGTGGTATCATCTTTATGTGATTATAACAATATAAAAGCTTCCTTGCCAAATACCAATACCATATATTAAGTCAAATGTGGTGGAGAATGCATTCTCTACCATGCACCGGATATCCCACGTATGCATCCACCATTCCTTTTTTCTTGGGATGTGTATCGCATTATTGCATTAAACTACGTGAATTATTTTGATATGGCATATATTGTAGTGTATACTGTATTGTTATCCAGTGCTATTATGTGGGACCGATAACATCATCTATATTGTTTTCTCTCTCACCTATTATACAACCATGTGTTATTCCCTAGTCACCACCACACCTGGAAGCTAGATTCTCTCTCGAAATCAGCACAAACTTGTTGAGTTTCATTCAAATAATTAGATACCAGATAGATTTGAAATAGATTTTTTGATTTACATTCTGTTTGCACAAGTTTGCCTTTCCCACGAGATATGTAAAGCAAGACCAATATTCAAAATATTTTTAGAAATTAATTTTAAAACCAAAATACAATATCTTTTTACTATTAATAATGGAAATATTTTATATTTGTTTTCTCTAGAATAATCCTGATTCAGAGTGCAATATAATGTTTTGCAATGCTGCATACTTGTTTCATTCAAATTCAGTAATTTCATGTGAAAAAATCTGTAGTGTTTTATTATGTTCCACAAACACAATCATATTGTTTCACCCTGTCTCATCGTGTTCTGTAGTGTGCCATAATGTTATATCGTGTGCCGATGTGTATCAAATGGATCCATAGAAACCTTAATTAGAGTTTGTAAACATCAGTAGATTTTATTGCAACAAAGATTTCAACTTCATTTTAGACCGTCAATTTCCAGAACGCATTGTAGTGTTTCATCCTATGTTAGTTTGCTTTAAGCTGTTTTATACAGGTATGTAAAAGTTGGTAAATAAAAGTAGTTTATACCAACGTTCATTTGGAGGCATCCTGCCCCAGAGTGTACCATCATGTTCAGGGCACGAAACGGTTTAGCAAACTATATCATAGTTTTGTGTAGTTTCGTAGTGTTTCGCTAGGTTTCGGAATTTGAAATTTTAAACTTGTTAAAATATATTCGAAAGTGTCTTGTTTTAAATTCGTTGCCACAATAAATGCAAATAGCAAATGGATCCTAATGTAACATCCCGATTCTCTGAATGTTTAAGAAAAAGTTTTCCAAAAATCAGGGCGAGAAAATTTCGTTTGTTTTATTTGTTAACAAAGTTTAAATTGGACTTTTATAATTTGGAGTATTTAATTTCAACTAATGCCAATCTAAATTAAAATTTGCTTCTAACTCTTCTCTTTTAGTCAAGCTTTATTTTCTTTTCTTCGGCATAGTAAAATTTGCGCCTTGAATTTTCTTTGGGTTTCTGAAATTCGTTTGACTGCTCAAGCTTCTTTTCCTTCTCTAGATTTCCTAAAACGAAAATCACTTTCTTTTTCCTTTTCTAAATCTCGGCCAAATTTCATCGCACCATTAGATACGTTCTACCATTTGAATTGTTCACCTATCTTACTCATACTTTCATCCACACGTACATTGTTCTGAGACAAACCCACCAATACATGCATTTGTGCATCTCTCTTCTTTTCCTGGATTCATCCCATTGTGTTTTGTTTTCTTTCTCAGGTCACATGGGCCTAGCCCATCTATTTTTCTCACTCTTATTTTCCACCTCCCTCCTTCCTCATGGGCCTTGCCGATCTGGGCCATCTCACTCACCCGAGCGAGCGAGAGCCTCCTCTCTTTTGTACGTTCCCAATCTACAGAAGGGAAACAACCACCATAGGAAACGTTAAGCCATGATGGAAACCCCTCCTCCAACTCCTTTAATTGCTACCGTTTCCAAATCTATAGATAAATAAACTGGTCCATCTCTCCCACGAGCGAACGCCTCTTCTCCTCCTCTCGTCTGTACGCTCACAGAGACCAAACGACAACATCTTGAGCGCTTCATCTCCTGCCACCTCCTTTTAACTCCCCTCTCCCTTGGTTGTTTCCACAAACTGAGGACATCTTCATGTGCGCCTCCACCTCCTCTTACAATCCCCTACCACCTCCTGCCATCTTCCTTCTCTGTTCTTCCCAAATTCATCCACGAAGTGCTGCTGCTCCATGGACGCGAGTGCTCGTTCCCGGCAACTCAGAGCACCTCCATCCATTCCCTTGCACCAGGAACTTCCTCTCCTCACCATGGATCCATTCAGAGAAGAAAGAACACGATCCGTCGACCACACGCGAAGAATTTCACATGTGCGTGTACACTGTTCTTCAACTTCACCACACCGTTCCATCCAACTCCGTGAGTCTCTGCCTAATTCCTTTTATACGCGTACTATATCATACCCGTAGTATGCTGTAGACATCTCTTTACATCCTATGATGGAAGTTGGCCGCGCCAATTTCATCATGTCCATGAACCGGAGGCCATCCGATGCTATTCATATTTTTCTTTAATTTTCATTGGTCATATGACTTCTTACCCCATAGATGAAATATCCCCCAGGTCCTTCGTAACCCCGTGGAGGAGTTAGATTACTTATTTGGTCAATTGGATGTGGTGTAGATTTTATTGTTTGTTGATCGGGTGATATTTTTGTTTGTTTGTTAAAATACGTTATTTATCGTATGCTCATGACATGCTTAGGAGTCACTCCTAATTATTCCATAATTCTAGGAGTTAGATGTGATTGACTAGATTTATTGTAAGGATTTATTTTATTTATTTCTTATAGTTTTGTATGGTGTCTCATGTTGTTATTTTCTTTTTAGATAATGTAGTTTCTTTATGTTAGACGTCAAATGAAATGCTTTACTATGGGGAATTAGTATATTGTAGTTTGTTGTATAGCTCGTGATTGTCTAGTTGTTCCTCTAATTTTGAAGATGTTTGTTATTCAAGATTGTATGGATAGATGATTTATGTCATGGCTTGATCGCTTAGATTTGTATTGCTATGTATGGTTTATACTTCTAGCATATAACCTTGTTTAATATTTATTATTACCCTAGGAGTTTTGTTTATCTAGGGTGATAGTTATGCATGCTTAGTTGATTGCTAGGTTGTGTTAGTACTTACTCGAAGTAGAATGCATGTTTCCATGGTATGCCTACCATGTGTTACATGATTGCTACTTTATATCGTATGACCAATCATATGGTTAATAATTGCTTGGTAGAAGTACATGTTAGTAGTTTATGATCTCATATATTTTAATCAAGTAGGATTCTTGCTTCAATAATGTGCCATGATATTGTGATTGTATAACTAGATGGCATAGAATGTGTGTGTGTGTGTGTGTATGCATGTATTAGATCATGCCTAGTTGTCCACTACGCATTTGCAGGTGCAGGTTGTACAACATAGGAATGCATGTCATCTTGTTATTCATGCTTCTATAACACATGTTGATTTGGTTGATGAGATGATCTAGTTGTATACTTTCCTACGTGCTTAGTATGCTTCCATGTTCTCATTTATCATAACTAGCATGGTAGTGTTGTATGCTAACGTCGTGCTTGATCTTTAGGTCACTTGTTATCAACTAGGTTATCTCATAGTTACAAGTTGTATTCTGTTAGTAGCATATTTTGGCATCTCGTGTCATGATCATCCATGCTTAGCATCATATCTGGTTTAGCTTACTGTTGCATTTGCGGTATGCCTAAGTCTAGACATCAAGTCATGCTAGTTATCTTTCATGTGTTGTTATATTCCATGTGTTATAGTTGTACTTATGTTGCTCATATATGCTTGACTTGTCTCATGTTAGTGTTATGAGTGTTTGGCACATGTTGCATTAGCTCATCACATGATTAGGATAGTTTACCTTTCAATAATTGAGTTGTGTCTTTCTCATATGCTTAGTGCACATTGTTGCTTTGTTGTTAATAATTTTGTGGTAATCTTTTGCTATAGGTCATTTGGGTATTAGTTGTTTCCTTTATTATAAAGAGTGCCTAGTTTAGCATCTTCTCATGGTCACTCATATATTTAATGCTTGTGTTATTAGATAAGACCTCTTCACGATTCTATACTCACATGCCTTGTATGATGTGTTTAATTATTTAATTTTCCAATTAGTTTTGTGATAGCATTGGTTTGTCTTTTGTTATAGAAATGTTTGCTAATAGTTGTTATGATTGGTGTTTAGTCTTTGCTTATTGTGAACCATTATAAATATTTGGATACATCAAAATATTCACTTGTGGTTGATTATTAATCTTAATCATATCATGTCTAGGATAGTAGTTCATCCACTTGTTCCATGTGTTGTATAGTTTCTTGTTAATTGTTTGACAAAAGAATAGGTTTGATTTAATGGAGTGGAACCTATTTTATTTTAATAATGTTTTAGGACCAATCCTAGATCCAACTCAGTCCATGTTGTTGAATAATGTTTCATTGCTTAACTAGTATGGTTTGTAATGTTGGTATGTTTGTCTTATGGAACAATTGCTTCTGAATTATTATATAGTTGATGTATATGTTTGACTAATGTTGACCATTATAAATATTTAGATTATATCTAAATATTTATTTGTGGTTACCCTTTACCTTTATCATACCATGATGTGATTGTGTAGTTAAAATGCATACGCTGGTTTCATTCCATGTGTGTTGTTGCCATTGTTTTGGTTATACAGTAGTTTCCTATATTAGTTAGTTGAGATGTGTAGTGGGCACTACTGGTGTTTAGTATCATAGTTTCTATTAGAACGCTAGTCTTGATCGCCAAGCCTTCCTTAGTCGTGTCAACCTAACCATGTCATTTCACTGAATCATCTCCCTCACCTCCCGATCATGCTATCTCATTTCGAATCTCTAGTTGATCAATATCTTGTTGTCCATCCAGTCTTATTTTATTTTGGATGTTATTTGGATTTACTTTTGCTTTGGTATTTATTTGATTTTCATTGCTATCGTTACAACGAGTAGGAAGTGACGATGATGTTGGACAAGGACAGAACCAGGTTACCGAAGGACTCAACAATGAAGGCATGCCTCCTTCTTTGATCATACTTATCCTATGGTTTACAAAATTGCATTGAGTTTTATTGTTGCTATGTGCATGCTATTTTAATTCTCGTAGCTAGCGTGTCGATTGACACATTACCTTGATCCGCTTGTCGCCTTTTTACTTGACACCTGAGTAGAAGTATATAATTCCGGTAGAGTAGAAATGCTTAGCCATGCTTATCAACCTATAGGTGCTTTGTTGAATGACCTCTGAGTCATTGATATTTGAAACTTGACGCTGAGCTAGGCCAGTTGGCCCTTGTCGACCCTCTCTATCCACTTCTACTCTGGGTGAAACTTACCATCTGAATACTGGTGTGGGCGACAGCTGAATCAAGGATTGAAGGAGCGATTGGCCGCCCTTCACGAGTTGAAGGGGGCAATCAGTCGTCCGTGCCGCATGAGGCCTAATAAGTCTTGGATTTGAAGATTGTGATAACAGTACAGCCACATGCTATATGGGCACTGGCTTGGTTAATTAGTTAGTTCACTCTTGTTGTCGTCATCGCCGTACCGCAGATGTGATAGCTGCCTTGCGAGGAGTATCCTCGGCACAAAAGGGGGGCCCGGACTGTGAACTGCGGTTACTTCCGTGTTGAAACCTAGTGGGCTTGGCACAGTAAGTTTGGTCTAATGAAAGACCTCCTCACAATCTCCCTGCCGGTATGCCAAATGGTGTACTACGCTAGCGACGGCTAGTGGCAACAAGTCGGGATTGTGTCGTGTGGGTAAAGTGTACAACCTCTGCAGAGTGTAAAACTATTCGAATAGCCGTGTCCACGGTCATGGACGACACATGAATCTTTCTCGACATATAGGACTTGTCTTGCTTATTCCCTCTTTGCCCCTATTCTTGGAACCTATGAAGAGTGTGAGTTGATCAAGGATCCTCACTTTGATGAAAGTTATTCTGGAGATAAAACATGTTTTCATCAAAAACTGCTTTTATCCAACGGCTATATTTTTCAAACAAAATTAGCTTTTATGCAAATGAGCCATACAGCCTTCCTTTGAAGCCACATGTAGCTATTAGGTCCTTCCCCGTGGGAGGCATGTTGAGTACGTAATGTACTCATGGCAATAATTTTGTTGACAACAGAGTTCCATGAAGACGAAGGTGTTGGGGAACGTAGAAATTTCAAAAAATTTCCTACGCACACGCAAGATCATGGTGATGCATAGCAACGAGAGGGGAGAGTGTTGTCTACGTACCCTCGTAGACCGAAAGCGGAAGCGTTATATCAACGCGGTTGATGTAGTCGTACGTCTTCACGATCCGATCGATCCAAGCACCGTTACTGCGGCACCTCCGAGTTCTTGGCACACGTTCGGCTCGATGACGTTCCCCGGGCTCCGATCCAGCAAAGCTTCGGGGAAGAGTTCCGTCAGCACGACGGCGTGGTGACGATCTTGATGTTCTACTGTCGCAGGGCTTCGCCTAAGCACCGCTACAATATGATCGAGGTGGAATATGGTGGAGGGGGGCACCGCACACGGCTAAGGAACGATCTCAATGATTAACTTGTGTGTCTTGGGGTGCCCCCCTGCCCCCGTATATAAAGGAGCAAGGGGGAGGCTGGCCGGCCTAGAGAGGCGCGCCAAGGGAGGGGGAGTCCTCCTCCTAGTAGGAGTAGGACTCCCCTTTCCTAGTCCAACTAGGAGGGGGAAGGGGGGAAGGAACACTACAAGAAATATGTCAACTTATGACCTTCTGTCAGTGACCCTCGAAGAATTGGTCATAAATTTATGACCATTTCAGACCAATTGGTCAAAAGCTATTCGGGGGGCTCCAAACCCTAAACCATTGCGACCATTTTGGTCAGAAAGGTCGTAATTTCCTCACACGAAAAGGTCATAAAGCAAACATCGCTAGTCCGCTGCCTTATTTCTAGTTGTTAACGACCAATATAGATGGTCATAGCCTTGTAAATAGTGGTGGGTTGCTATGACTAGGCGCCACCTCATCAGTTTTGCCTATGTGGCATGTCCATGTGGCAGTTTTTGCCCTAGGTTGTGAAACAACCTATATTTCTGTCATTCCCAAAATTCCCAAAAAAATCTCATAAATTCTTTGGGTCATATCTTTGTCAAATATGTAAAAACCTTCCTTGCCTAGTTCAAAAATAATTCAAAAATATTCATTTTCCTATTCTGTTCAGAGTAACAGTTTGTGAAGGAAGTACCACTTTGGCATGTCCAAATAGTATCCATTTTCTACAGTGCTTTCCTATGCCCAAATAACCATCCTCCACCAAATGCCAGCTCAATCCATTCATTATTTTGAGCCGAGCTTCAACATTCGTATTTATGTCCAGTGTGGTGGTTTGCAAAGCAAGTACCAGCTAGGCTCCTCCTTTTGAGCTTAAAATTTGTGAAGACGGTCTTCTTAGTAACTGATCATCCTCAGCCAAAACTCACGCCCATTAGCCATGTACATTTCCTGTACCGCTAATCAAACACTTGGCTGCTAATTCATGTTTGAGCACCGATCGGTCTCCTCGTGAGAATCTTATGTTGTAATTTTCTTCCTATCACCTACATGGGGAGTGCCCAACCCACTAGACATGTCTAGGCCACCCAGAACACACGGCAACGCCACGGTCACGCGGTGACCACGCGGCGGGCATCCGAGCTTACGCGCTCTAGAGTTGGGGCCCTCGGCCACCGCCCAAACCTCGACGTATCGCCACCAAACCATGTATTTATGATTAAATAGGTACTTATGTAACTAGAAATGATTTTTGGAAAAAATAAATATCAAACTATGAGGCAGCTACAGTTCAAATCTGACCCGCTTCCAACTGAATCGGCGGGAATTTGTCTTTTTCACGAGAGGTGGATCAGAACTTTTTGCACCCAACCATTTTGTCAATTGTGCATTAAATATGTCCTAGTATTTTATAAAATTGATTTGGTCCAATTTTGCAACAATTATTTGGTAGTTCCTTCACAAAAAAGCCTCCTTTCGGGCACTCGAAAAATGGAAAATGGTTTTTTCGTCCAACGAAAATGAAAACTTCCTTAGACAACATTGTTTGCCATTCCAATATGCAACCTTGTGCACAATATGAGATCATTTGAACAAACTATGTCATGAATGTGGCCATAAGATTGATCATTTGGCTTGAAAGCCATTGATCTCCACACATGAAGCTCGTTTCTGAGAACACTTTTTTATAATAATTACCGTATTACAAGTTTGTTATTTTTCCTAGGAACTTGGCCACATATGATGACACAATGCGAAGGTTTCCCAATTTTTTGATTTTTTTTGAATTTTTTATGCCCGTTTCAAAATACGGTCAAAACGGCGGGAATGACCGTTCCTAGCTAGTGGTTGAATCTTGAATTTTTTTGGTGTTTCTATGATTAAATAGATACTTATGTACCTAGAAATGATTTTTGGAAAAAATAAAGAGCAAACTATGAGGTAGCTACAGTTCAAATCTGACCCGTTTCCAGCTGAATCGACGACAATTTGTCTTTTTCACCAGAGGTAGATCAAAACTTTTTTCACCCAACCATTTTGTCAATTGTGCATTATATATGTCCTAGTATTTTATAAAAATGATTTGGTCCAATTTTGCAACAATTATTTGGTAGTTCCTTCACAAAAAACCTCCTTTCGGGCACTCGAAAAATGGAAAATGGTTTTTTCGTCCAACGAAAATGAAAACTTCCTTAGACAACATTGTTTGCCATTCCAATATGCACCCTTGTGCACAATATGAGATCATTTGAACAAACTATGCCATGAATGTGGCCATAAGATTGATCATTTGGCTTGAAAGCCATTGATCTCCACACATGATAGGTCGTTTCTGAGAACACTTTTTTATAATAATTACCGTATTACAAGTTTGTTATTTTTACTAGGAACTTGGCCACATATGATGACACAATGCGAAGGTTTCCCAATTTTTTGATTTTTTTTTGAATTTTTTATGCCCGTTTCAAAATACGGTCAAAACGGCGGGAATGACCGTTCCTAGCTAGTGGTTGAATCTTGAATTTTTTTTGGTGTTTCTATGATTAAATAGATACTTATGTACCTAGAAATGATTTTTGGAAAAAATAAAGAGCAAACTATGAGGCAGCTACAGTTCAAATCTGACCCGTTTCCATCTGAATCGACGACAATTTGTCTTTTTCACCAGAGGTAGATCAAAACTTTTTTCACCCAACCATTTTGTCAGTTGTGCATTATATATGGCCTAGTATTTTATAAAAATGATTTGGTCCAATTTTGCAACAATTATTTGGTAGTTCCTTCACAAAAAACCCTCCTTTTGGGCCCTCGGAAAATGAAAAATGAATTTTCCGTGCAAAGAAAATGAAAACTTCCTTAGGCAACATTGTTTGGAATTCCAATATGCACCCTCGTGCACAATATGAGATCATTTGAACAAACTGTGCCATGAATGTGGCCATAAGATTGATCATTTGGCTTGAAAGCCATGAATCTTCACATATGATAGCTCATTTCTGAGAACACTTTTTTAAAATAATTGTCGTATTACAAGTTTGTTATTTTTCCTGGGAACTTGGCCACATATAATGACACAAAGTGAAGGTTTCCCAATATTTTGATTTTTTTTTAATTTTTTATGCCCGTTTCAAAATGCGGTCAAAATGGCATGAATGACCGTTCCTAGCTAGTGGTTGAATCTTGGACTTTTTTTTGGTGTTTCTCTGATTAAATAGATACTTTTGTACCTATAAATGATTTTTTTAAAAAATAAATAGCAAACTATGAGGCATCCGCAGTTCAAATCTGACCTGCTTCCAGCTGAATCGGCGAAAATTTGTCTTTTTCACCAGAGGTGGATCAAAACTGTTTACACCCAATAATTTGGTCAATTCTGAATTAAATATGGCCTAGTATTTTAGAAAAATGATTTGGTCCAATTTTGCAACAAATATATTATAGGTCCTTCACAAAAAAACTCAGTTTGGACACTAAAAAAATGATTAAAAATAGCTAGAAAGATCAGAAATGCATACAAATTGGTGCTCATCCATAAAATGTGGTCTAGCTTGAGTGAAAATTTGTATAATGCCATTTTGCAAAATATTTTTGATAGTTGCTTCACAAAATAGCTCTATCTTTAGTACTTGGAAATTATTTTAAATCACAGATTTCTCAGACCAATCAGAACACTTCTCACGGATCACCCCACTCTATGTGATCTGAACCGTCCATACCAGGCGAATCCAACGTCTCTCACTCCACTCCTCAGCGGGCCAACCCAAACCCTAACTCCACTCCTCTCCCCTCTCTCCCCCGATTCAGATCCACTCGCAGCCGCCACCTACCTCCTGCCCCCGATTCAGATCGACGCCGCCTCCCTCCCCCTCTCTCTCCTCGATCCAAATTGACGCCGCCTCCCTCTCTCTCTCTCTCGCTTCCCGTCGCCGGCGGCGGTGCCCTCCTTCCCCCACCCTCTCCTCTTCCCCACCTCACCCTGCAAATCCAGACCAGAGGACCAAACCCTAGCCAGCTCGCTCGCTCGCCCCCCGCCACGCGCCTCCCCAGATCTCGCCGTCGAGCCCCGACACCCGATGGCCGCTTCCCCGGCCGGCCGCCTCGCCGGCTTCTAGTTCGCCAGCCGCGAGCAGATCGGGCCGCGCACAGCAGGCACGGAGGAGGACGCGGCGGCTGCTGCTGCCGCGGCGCCAGACTCGTGGGAGACGGCCGACCTCGACGGGGCCATGAGCCGCCTCCACCACCTCCCCCTCGGCCTCCCCCGCCGTGCGCTGTGTCTCCTCCTCGCCTGACCTCGCCGACGACCGCGCCAGGCCACGGACACGCAGCAGGAGCAGGACCCCGCGCGCGGGGACGATCCGGTCGCGCAGGTCGACGAGTTCCTCCGCGAGGCCCTCGAGAAGCCCCGCGAGAGCCTCCAAGGTACGGCCTCGTCTCCGTGCTCCTCCTCTTCTTACTAGACACACGGCGTCTGCTCCCTAGTTTTGGTTGCTGCAAGTCGCGCTATCTAGCTTTCAGGTGGATTTGTAGCTACTCGTGTGCAGGACGAGGAATTTGGAAACCGTGCAAATTTCTCAATCAGGAGTATTATGCCTAGACAGAGCATGGTTTCTCAATCAAGTTACTTGCTGCACACACTACATTCTAAATAGATTTATTAACTTTTTCTTAGAGCTATTTATGCAACAATATCACAAAACTGACAGTGATGTGAATTTGTTAAGGGAGGTAGCTGCTTTTATGTGATCAGAGGCATAAACAATGCAGTTTTAATTTTCCAGTATGTCTTTGAGGTAATAATGTCATGGAAGTCCTTGGTAATACTCATAAAGTAGTTTAGCCAAAATATTTATTGTGGGCATTCTGTTAGCTAGTGTGCATTGCCAAGTACAACTATTCTACTTTGTATGGAATCATCTCACTATTCTGAACATCTGCTTGCTATGTGCAGGGTGAGGAGGCGGAGGAGTAGGGGCGCACCCAGCCGGCAGCCCTGTCCTGCTTGAGGGGGCTGGGGGGCAAGAGGCGTCTGCTCCTCTGCTTCCATTGCGACCGCGGTAGGTAGCTCCTCCATCTCCCTCCCCCTCTTCTCGTGCTCACTACTTCTGATGCTAAGTTGATGAATATGTGATGCACTTGTGCCAAGGAATTTTAGAGGGATCTGTACTCAATATTGAACTGGAACTCCAGTAACAAGTAGATGTTGCTGCTGTACTCAATATTTGAAGTTGCTTTTTTATTTTTTGAGAGAAGTGTATTAGGTTGATGAGATTAATTAGCTTAGTTGGCTAAAGTAGCAACAACAGCAGCCACACTTTGCCATCCACTTTATAGCTGCACTGTACTTACATGCTTAGTATAACCTTGTACGTGTAGCTGGACTGTACTTACATGCTTAGTATAACCTTGTACGTGGTCCGTTTAATTTATAAATGGTTATCTGTTGCTGCTGCAGGAGCAATGTTGCTGATGGCGACGGGTACGTGATGGTGGCTAGTGTGGAGGACGACCCGACCAAACCAATGATGCAAGGCTTCTCCTGCTGCTGCTGCATGTCTTGATCAACTTAGTTCTTCCACAGGGAGAGATAAATTCTTCACTTGTTCACTGTGTAATCTGCAGATTACTTTCATTAATCACCTAGTGCTCCTGTTAGTGAGATTCATCTAGTATTTCTTTTTGCAAAGCATGCAATGGTCTGGAGTACTTGATCATGTCCTGATGGAACATGTCATTACAGCAGCTAGAAGCAATCCATTTTATTAAATGCATTCTGGTTAGGATTTGGTCATGGTAGCACCTTGCTATTCTCTTTTCTTTAAATCTGGTTGCAAATTTACTATTTTTCCAGAACCATCATCTTACATTTTGGGCATCGGGCATTGAAATTTAGGCATTTATGTATAATTTTAGTTCTGGATGTGTCCTATGCAAACATTACTATCAATTGTCAAGTTGATTCTAAAATGTCTCATTAACTAAATTTTTTATGGTGATTTCTAGATTTAGTACCAATTTATTGTTGGCCTGGCCTATGCTCAGTACCTTGCTCTATACCAATTTATTGCATTATTCTGTTATTTACGGTTAAATATGCTATCATTAACTCCGAGAAAATGTTATGTCTTTGCTGATTAGTGGCAGTACATCTTTGCTTTACTATTCCTAGCAGCTGCAGTTCATCTACCATAAACATGCTGTGTACATTCTGAACCCCCAAACATGACACAAGTGATATGTATATGCAGCAGGGAATCGTCAACTTGTACAGTTTGTTTACTAGAATGTAACTTGTACAATTTTTTGCACAGGTGAAGTGTGAATCCATGTCCGAAGCTGTGAAGCATATCAGCAAAGAGTAGCATATTATGTGTTGTAGTTGTAGGCATATCTGGGTTGTAATATACATGTTGTAGTAGATTAATAGATTAATGCAGTATTGTTTTGGACCAACTTGTATGTGCTTTTTGCTCTTTGGTCTGTTCGAAACAAGGATTGTGTATGTGCTTTGAATACCCGTGAAATGGAAACCTGACAAGTTATAATGGTTGTTTGGCAGATTTTGAAATTTTTGATGTGTGGGATCAATTTTGTGATAAGCATGACAAGTGGGACCAATCTGATTGGTGGGACCAATGGCAAAAAAAGGACGAAAATAAAAAACCAGTAGACTGTAAAAGGCTGCATCTTAGAAAAAAAGGCCGAATTAATGGCCCAAGCCCATGTAGCTAGTGAAAATTAACAAAAATAAATATATGTTGAAAAGGCCGAATTGTTGGGCTAGGCCCATGTAGAAAATCGAATTGGACCGGGCTGAATCTTGTGCCACGTCAGATTGCCACGCTGGATGCCTACGTGGCCTGGGGAGGTTGCTAGTGACCAAAACGCCACAGTATACGTATTTTGGTCGTAAACGTCTTCGACCATTCCAGAAGAAAGGTCGCTATAGTCAGTTTATGACGGCCAGCTTTTGACCTTCTGTTTTTGGTCACAAAAAGGTCGCAAATGGAAATTTGTGACCTTTCAGTGACCAATAGTGGTGGTCACAAGTTGACATATTTCTTGTAGTGGAAGGAGAGGGAGAGGGAGAGGGAAAGGGGGGCCGCGCCCCCCCCCCCCTCCTTGTCCAATTCGGACTCCTCATGGGGGGGGCGCGCCACCTCCTGGCGCGGCCCTCTCTCTCCCCTCGCGGCCCAATAAGGCCCATACTTCCCCCGGGGGGTTCCGGTAACCCCTCCGGCACTCCGGTAATATCCGAAACCTCTCGGAACCATTCCGATGTCCGAACATAGCTGTCCAATATATCAATCTTTATGTCTCGACCATTCCGAGACTCCTCGTCATGTCCGTGATCACATCCGGGACTCCGAACTCCTTCGGTACATCAAAATGCATAAACTCATAATAACTGTCATCGTAACCTTAAGCGTGCGGACCCTACGGTTCGAGAACAATGTAGACATGACCGAGACACGTCTCCGGTCAATAACCAATAGCGGGACCTGGATGCCCATATTGGCTCCTACATATTCTACGAAGATCTTTATCGGTCAGACCGCATAGCAACATACGTTGTTCCCTTTGTCCATCGGTATGTTACTTGCCCGAGATTCGATCGTCGGTATCCAATACCTAATTCAATCTCGTTACCGGCAAGTCTCTTTACTCGTTCCGTAATACATCATCCCGCAACTAACTCATTAGTTGCAATGCTTGCAAGGCTTAAGTGATGTGCATTATCGAGAGGGCCCAGAGATACGTCTCCCATAATTGGAGTGACAAATCCTAATCTCGAAATACGCCAACCCAACATCTACCTTTGGTGACACCTGTAGTACTCCTTTATAATCACCCAGTTACGTTGTGACGTTTGGTAGCACCCAAAGTGTTTCTCCGGCAAACGGGAGTTGCATAATCTCATAGTCAAAGGAACATGTATAAGTCATGGATAAAAGCAATAGCAACATACTAAACGATCGGGTGCTATGCTAATGGAATGGGTCATGTCAATCAGATCATTCAACTAATGATGTGACCTTGTTAATCAAATGACAACTCCTTTTGTCTATGGTTAGGAAACTTAACCATCTTTGATTAACAAGCTAGTCAAGTAGAGGCATACTAGTGACACTCTGTTTGTCTATGTATCCACACATGTATTATGTTTCCGGTTAATACAATTCTAGCATGAATAATAAACATTTATCATGATATGTAAGGAAATAAATAATAACTTTATTATTGCCTCTAGGGCATATTTCCTTCAGTCTCCCACTTGCACTAGAGTCAATAATCTAGATTATACAGTAATGATTCTAACACCCATGGAGTCTTGGTGCTGATCATGTTTTGCCCGTGGAAGAGGCTTAGTCAACGGGTCTGCCACATTCAGATCCGTATGTATCTTGCAAATCTCTATGTCTCCCACCTGGACCAAGTCCCGGATGGAATTGAAGCGTCTCTTGATGTGCTTTGTTCTCTTGTGAAATCTGGATTCCTTCGCCAAGGCAATTGCTCCAGTATTGTCACAAAAGATTTTCATTGGACCCGATGCACTAGGTATGACACCTAGATCGGATATGAACTCCTTCATCCAGACTCCTTCATTTGCTGCTTCCGAAGCAGCTATGTACTCCGCTTCACATGTAGATCCCGCCACGACGCTTTGTTTAGAACTGCACCAACTGACAGCTCCACCGTTTAATGTAAATACGTATCCGGTTTGCGATTTCGAATCGTCCAGATCAGTGTCAAAACTTGCATCAACGTAACCCTTTACGATGAGCTCTTTATCACCTCCATACACGAGAAACATTTCCTTAGTCCTTTTCAGGTACTTCAGGATATTCTTGACCGCTGTCCAGTGATCCACTCCTGGATTACTTTGGTACCTCCCTGCTAAACTTATAGCAAGGCACACATCAGGTCTGGTACACAGCATTGCATACATGATAGAGCCTATGGCTGAAGCATAGGGAACATCTTTCATCTTCTCTCTATCTTCTGCAGTAGTCGGGCATTGAGTCTTACTCAACTTCACACCTTGCAATACAGGAAAGAACCCTTTCTTTGCTTGATCCATTTTGAACTTCTTCAAAATCTTGTCAAGGTATGTGCTTTGTGAAAGTCCAATTAAGCGTCTTGATCTATCTCTATAGATCTTAATGCCCAATATGTAAGCAGCTTCACCGAGGTCTTTCATTGAAAAACTCTTATTCAAATATCCCTTTATGCTATCCAGAAATTCTATATCATTTCCAATCAGTAATATGTCATCTACATATAATATCAGAAATGCTATAGAGCTCCCACTCACTTTCTTGTAAATACAGGCTTCTCCAAAAGTCTGTACAAACCCAAATGCTTTGATCACACTATCAAAACGTTTATTCCAACTCTGAGATGCTTGTACCAGTCCATAGATGGATCGCTGGAGCTTGCATACTTTGTTAGCTCCTTTTGGATCGATAAAACCTTCTGGTTGCATCATATACAACTCTTTTTCCAGAAACCCATTCAGGAATGCAGTCTGTACATCCATTTGCCAAATTTCATAATCATAAAATGCGGCAATTGCTAACATGATTCGGACAGACTTAAGCATCGCTACGGGTGAGAAGGTCTCATCGTAGTCAATCCCTTGAACTTGTCGAAAAACCTTTGCGACAAGTCGAGCTTTGTAGACAGTAACATTACCGTCGGCGTCAGTCTTCTTCTTAAAGATCCACTTGTTCTTTATTGCTTGCCGACCCTCGGGCAAGTCAACCAAAGTCCATACTTTGTTTTCATACATGGATTCCATCTCAGATTTCATGGCTTCCAGCCATTTTGCGGAATATGGGCTCACCATCGCTTCTTCATAGTTCGTAGGTTCGTCATGATCTAGTAGCATGATTTCCAGAATAGGACTGCCGTACCACTCTAGTGCGGATCTCACTCTGGTTGATCTACGAGGTTCAGCAGTTACTTGATCTGAAGTTTCATGATCATCATCACTAACTTATTCTCTGATTGGTGTGGATGTCACAGAAACCGGTTCCTGTGATGTACTACTTTCCAATAAGGGAGCAGGTACAGTTACCTCATCAAGTTCTACTTTCCTCCCACTCACTTCTTTCGAGAGAAACTCCTTCTCTAGAAAGGATCCATTTTTAGCAACAAATGTCTTGCCTTCGGATCTGTGATAGAAGGTGTACCCAACTGTTTCCTTTGGGTATCCTATGAAGACACATTTCTCCGATTTGGGTTCGATCTTATCAGGTTGAAGCTTTTTCACATAAGCATCGCAGCCCCAAACTTTAAGAAACGACAACTTTGGTTTCTTGCCAAACCATAGCTCATAAGGCGTCGTCTCAACGGATTTTGACGGTGTCCTATTTAACGTGAATGCGGCCGTCTCTAGAGCATAACCCCAAAACGATAGCGGTAAATCTGTAATAGACATCATAGATCGCACCATATCTAGTAAAGTGCGATTACGACGTTCGGACACACCATTGCGCTGTGGTGTTCCGGGTGGCGTGAGTTGCGAAACTATTCTGCATTGTTTCAAATGTAGACCAAACTCGTAACTCAAATATTCTCCTCCACGATCAGATCGTAGAAACTTTATTTTTCTTGTTACGATGATTTTCAACTTCACTCTGAAATTCTTTGAACTTTTCAAATGTTTCAGACTTGTGTTTCATTAAGTAGATATACCCATATCTGCTTAAATCATCTATGAAAGTGAGAAAATAACGATATCCGCCACGAGCTTCAATATTCATCGGACCACATACATCTGTATGTATGATTTCCAATAACTCTGTTGCTCTCTCCATAATACCGGAGAACGGTGTTTTAGTCATCTTGCCCATGAGGCACGGTTCGCAAGTACCAAGTGATTCATAATCAAGTGGTTCCAAAAGTCCATCAGTATGGAGTTTCTTCATGCGCTTTACACCGATATGACCTAAACGGCAGTGCCACAAATAAGTTGCACTATCATTATTAACTCTGCATCTTTTGGCTTCAACATTATGAATATGTGTATCACTACTATCGAGATTCATCAAAAATAGACCACTCTTCAAGGGTGCATGACCATAAAAGATATTATTCATATAAATAGAACAACCATTATTCTCTGATTTAAATGAATAACCGTCTCGCATCAAACAAGATCCAGATATAATGTTCATGCTCAACGCTGGCACCAAATAACAATTATTTAGGTCTAATACTAATCCCGAAGGTAGATGTAGAGGTAGCGTGCCGACCGCGATCACATCGACTTTGGAACCATTTCCCACGCGCATCGTCACCTCGTCCTTTGCCAGTGTTCGCTTAATCCGTAGTCCCTGTTTCGAGTTGCAAATATTAGCAACAGAACCAGTATCAAATACCTAGGTGCTACTGCAAGCTCTAGTAAGGTACACATCAATAACATGTATATCATATATACCTTTGTTCACCTTGCCATCCTTCTTGTCCGCCAGATACTTGGGGCAGTTCCGCTTCCAGTGACCAGTCTGCTTGCAGTAGAAGCACTCAGTTTCAGGCTTAGGTCCAGACTTGGGTTTCTTCGCTTGAGCAGCAACTTGTTTGCTGTTCTTCTTGAAGTTCCCCTTCTTTTTCCCTTTTCCCTTCTTCTTGAAACTGGTGGTCTTATTGACCATCAACACTTGATGCTCCTTCTTGATTTCTACCTCCGCAGCCTTTAGCATTGCGAAGAGCTCGGGCATCGTCTATCTATCCCTTGCATATTATAGTTCATCACGAAGCCTTTGTACCTTGGTGGTAGTGATTGAAGAATTCTGTCAATGACACAATCATCCGGAAGATTAACTCCCAGTTGACTCAAGTGATTGTAATACCCAGACATTCTGAGTATGTGCTCACTGACAGACCCATTCTCTTCCATCTTGCAGCTATAGAACTTATTGGAGACCTCATATCTCTCAATCCGGGCATTCTGTTTGAATATCAACTTCAACTCCTGGAACATCTCATATGCTCCATGGTTCTCAAACCGTCGTTGAAGTCCCGGTTCTAAGCCGTAAAGCATGGCACACTGAACTATCGAGTAGTCATCAGCTTTGCTCTGCCAGACATTCATAACATCTGGTGTTGCTCCAGCAGCAGGCCTGGCACCTAGCGGTGCATCCAGGACGTAATTCTTTTGTGCAGCAATGAGGATAATCCTCAAGTTACGGACCCAGTCCGTGTACTTGCTACCATCATCTTTCAACTTTGCTTTCTCAAGGAACGCATTAAAATTCAACGGAACAACAGCATGAGCCATCTATCTACAATTAACACAAACAAGCAAGATACTATCAGGGACTAAGTTCATGATAAATTTAAGTTCAATTAATCATATTACTTAAGAACTCCCACTTAGATAGACATCCCTCTAATCTTCTAAGTGATCACGTGATCCAAATCAAACTAAACCATAACCGATCATCACGTGAAATGGATTAGTTCTCAATGGTGAACATCATCATGTTGATCATATCTACTATATGATTCACGTTCGACCTTTCGGTCTCCGTGTTCCGAGGCCATATCTGCATATGCTAGGCTCGTCAAGTATAACCCGAGTATTCCGCGTGTGCAAAACTGGCTTGCACCCGTTGTAGATGGACGTAGAGCTTATCACACCCGATCATCACGTGGTGTCTGGGCACGACGAACTTTGGCAACGGTGCATACTCGGGGAGAACACTTCTTGATAATTTAGTGAGAGATCATCTTATAATGCTACCATCAATCAAAGCAAGATAAGATGCATAAAAGATAAACATCACATGCAAATCAATATAAGTGATATGATATGGCCATCATCATCTTGTGCTTCGTGATCTCCATCTCTGCAGCACCATCATGATCACCATCGTCACCGGCGCGACACCTTGATCTCCATCGTAGCATCGTTGTCGTCTCGCCAATCTTATGCTTCTACGACTATCGCTACCGCTTAGTGATAAAGTAAAGCATTACAGGGCGATTGCATTGCATACAATAAAGCGACAACCATACGGCTCCTGCCGGTTGCCGATAACTCGGTTACAAAACATGATCATCTCATACAATAAAATATAGCATCATGTCTTGACCATATCACATCACAACATGCCCTGCAAAAACAAGTTAGACGTCCTCTACTTTGTTTGTTGCAAGTTTTACGTGGCTGCTATGGGCTTTAAGCAAGAACTCATCTTACCTACGCATCAAAACCACAACGATAGTTTGTCAAATAGACTCCGTTTTAACCTTCTCAAGGACCGGGCGTAGCCACACTTGGTTCAACTAAAGTTGGTGAGACAGTCTCCCGCAAGCCATCTGTGTGCAAAGCACGTCGAGGGAACCGGTCTCGCGTAAGCGTACGCGTAAGGTTGGTCCGGGTCGTCTCATCCAACAATACCGCTGAACCAAAGTATGACATGCTGGTAGGCAGTATGACTTGTATCGTCCACAACTCACTTGTGTTCTACTCGTGCAAATAACATCAAACCATAAAAACCTAGGCTCGGATGCCACTGTTGGGGAACGTAGAAATTTCAAAAAAAATCCTACGCACACGCAAGATCATGGTGATGCATAGCAACGAGAGGGGAGAGTGTTGTCTACGTACCCTCGTAGACCGAAAGCGGAAGCGTTATATCAACGCGGTTGATGTAGTCGTACGTCTTCACGATCCGACCGATCCAAGCACCGTTACTCCGGCACCTCCGAGTTCTTGGCACACGTTCGGCTCGATGACGTTCCCCGGGCTCCGATCCAGCAAAGCTTCGGGGAAGAGTTCCGTCAGCACGACGGCGTGGTGACGATCTTGATGTTCTACTATCGCAGGGCTTCGCCTAAGCACCGCTACAATATGATCGAGGTGGAATATGGTGGAGGGGGGCACCGCACACGGCTAAGGAACGATCTCAATGATCAACTTGTGTGTCTTGGGGTGCCCCCCCTGCCCCCGTATATAAAGGAGCAAGGGGGAGGCCGGCCGGCCTAGAGAGGCGCGCCAAGGGAGGGGGGAGTCCTCCTCCTAGTAGGAGTAGGACTCCCCTTTCCTAGTCCAACTAGGAGGGGGAAGGGGGGAAGGAAGGAGAGGGAGAGGGAGAGGGAAAGGGGGGCCGCGCCCCCCCCCTCCTTGTCCAATTCGGACTCCTCATGGGGGGGCGCGCCACCTCCTGGCGCGGCCCTCTCTCTCCCCTCGCGGCCCAATAAGGCCCATACTTCCCCCGGGGGGTTCCGGTAACCCCTCCGGCACTCCGGTAATATTCGAAACCTCTCGGAACCATTCCGATGTCCGAACATAGCCGTCCAATATATCAATCTTTATGTCTCGACCATTCCGAGACTCCTCGTCATGTCCGTGATCACATCCGGGACTCCGAACTCCTTCGGTACATCAAAATGCATAAACTCATAATAACTGTCATCGTAACCTTAAGCGTGCGGACCCTATGGTTCGAGAACAATGTAGACATGACCGAGACACGTCTCCGGTCAATAACCAATAACGGGACCTGGATGCCCATATTGGCTCCTACATATTCTACGAAGATCTTTATCGGTCAGACCGCATAACAACATACGTTGTTCCCTTTGTCCATCGGTATGTTACTTGCCCGAGATTCGATCGTCGGTATCCAATACCTAATTCAATCTCGTTACCGGCAAGTCTCTTTACTCGTTCTGTAATACATCATCCCGCAACTAACTCATTAGTTGCAATGCTTGCAAGGCTTAAGTGATGTGCATTACCGAGAGGGCCCAGAGATACCTCTCCCATAATTGGAGTGACAAATCCTAATCTCGAAATACGCCAACCCAACATCTACCTTTGGTGACACCTGTAGTACTCCTTTATAATCACCCAGTTTCGTTGTGACGTTTGGTAGCACCCAAAGTGTTTCTCCGGCAAACGGGAGTTGCATAATCTCATAGTCAAAGGAACATGTATAAGTCATGGATAAAAGCAATAGCAACATACTAAATGATCGGGTGCTATGCTAATGGAATGGGTCATGTCAATCGGATCATTCAACTAATGATGTGACCTTGTTAATCAAATGACAACTCCTTTTGTCTATGGTTAGGAAACTTAACCATCTTTGATTAACAAGCTAGTCAAGTAGAGGCATACTAGTGACGCTCTGTTTGTCTATGTATCCACACATGTATTATGTTTCCGGTTAATACAATTCTAGCATGAATAATAAACATTTATCATGATATGTAAGGAAATAAATAATAACTTTATTATTGCCTCTAGGGCATATTTCCTTCAGAAGGTGATGGTTACAACTACTATGGCGATCCGTAGGAGTGAGGTCACGTGGACTACATCGACTGCCTGTGGCTGAGATGGAGTCATTACGCATTTTACTTTCCGCTGTTTTCTGATTGTAAATGTCATGAGACATCTCACTAGGTATGTCTTGTGACAAATATACTACTTGTAAAGTATTCTGCAATGATATCATTTCACTGTGTTGTCAACAATGATCCTGGGGTTGACAAATATTCACAGGAAGATCTGGAAGTTAATTCCAGGTTCTCACACCTAAATTGGACTTTCGGGCCAAAAGCTAAAATAAATTTAAAATTGGAAATAAGATGAAAATGCATGCGGTGGTGGAGCATAGCTGGCACAGTGTGCTTGCGGGTTGGAAAGAGTTAGTACGAGTGTGAATTTCAGCTGCATAACCAAATGGTTATTGAGCGGGTCTTTCTACCGCATGCTACTAACTTGATGTTTAAATTTTTGGACTTCTTGCAGCACTGCACCTGCTCTGTAGGTAGCGGGACAAGGATTGTCTAGGCGGCATGATTGATGATCTTCTATTGGCGGCCCGCCCTCTAGCTCCGCCCCTAGCCATGATTGTTGGCTCTACGGAAGATGTACCCCTTTTCTCTTTTCTTTTGTATTTGGGCATGTTTGTATTGTTGCCCCGGCCAACCTTATCTTTCCTTTTCTACACTTATAGTATACATTTGGTGGTTGCTTTATATATAAAGCAGGGCAAAAGACTAGTTCAAGAGAAATAAGCAGTTCCTATACATGATGTTTCATTATGTTTTGCCAAAAATAACCATGTTTAACTATGCCTCGCCGTGTTCCGTAGTGTACCATAATGTTATGTTGTGTGCTGATGTGTATCAAACGGATTCATAGAAAGCTCAGAGTATGTAAATATCAATAGATATTATTGCAACAAAGGTTTCACCTTCCTTGTAGTCCATCAATTTCCAGAATGCACCGTAGTGTTTCATTGTATGTTAGTTTGCTTTAAGCTGTTTTATACGGGTATGTGAAAGTTCGTAAATAAAAGTAGTTTATACTTTATACCGAGATTTCGTTTGGAGGCATCGTGCTCTGGAGTGTACCATCATCGTGCTCCGTTGATTGTTGGCTCTGTGGAGTCTGTACCCCTTTCTCTTTGCTTTTCTACTTGGTCATGTTTGCACTGTTGCCTGGGCGACCTTATCTTTCCTTTTCTGCACTTGCAGTATAAATTTGATGGTTGCTTTACATATAAAGCAGGGGACCAGTTCAAGAGAAATAAGCAATTCTCATGCATGGCTTCCAATCTCCAACCAAATCAAGGGCTGACACATGCATGCATGCATGGGAGAATTGTTTTTTCCCGAATGCAGTACGTACGTGTTCATATGCCAGAGAGGAGTACAGATCGTTTCCGGGTATGCGGGATGTAAGACTAGCTTGACTTTTGATCATCAGTATATATGTTGTCAGACGGTACAACCACTGCCTCTTCACAGTTGTACAATCGACTGAACGCCAAGTTACATTTTGAGAGACATATACAGCGGTAGAAACGGCACGGTATTAAAATGCAAACACGGCGTGGTGCTGTCCCATTCACGAAAGACGGCAATGGTTCTTGCGGTTGCAGCCGCGCGAGTACGGCCCTTCGGGATTGATTGCACTTATTATGCACGCAGAATGGCCTGTTGGCACTCTGGATTGATTGCTGAGGACGCGGCCGTCCACGTCCTGATCCACCGCGAGCTCCGGCGCCTCGCCGTCCTCCAGTCTCATTGACGATGACGATGTTGGCATCACCGCCTGGCCTAGATGGGCAACGGGAGAAAAAAGTCATAATCTTCAATGGGCATCATCATATTTTGCTACCTCATCGAGATACAATATCACTCTTAATTTCGCGAAATCATGAACATTTTTTTAAACTCGTGAAAATATTTAAAATTGTGAACATTTTTCATATTCATGAACACTACTATAAATTTTCGATTTTTTTTCAAAATCAAGTACATTTTTTGAGTTCATGTACATTTCATTCTATCTGCAAAAAAAAAATTGAACATTTTTAAGCAATTTTCTTGAACAAGCGAACATTTGTAAAATGGACGAATATTGTTTTGGAAATAGGTGGATCAATTTTTGAAATTCGTGAACATTTTTTGAAATGCGCGATCATTTTTTAAATCAGCAAACATTTTAAAAATAAATAAACTATTTTGTTAGCCACGAATAGTTTTTGAATTTTTAGGATATTTTCCCATTCATGAACATTTTTTAACTGGGAAAAATAAATTTCTTTAATATATTTTAATACACGAACTTTTTAAAAGGTAATGAACAACTTTTGATTTCCCGCACATTTGTTTAACAAATTTGAAACATTTTTCTAAAGCAAACATTTTTTATAAAATCGTGAATTTTTTTCAATCCACAAATATTTCGTGGTCTATTAAAAATTTTGCATCAAAATTCTCATTTTTTTAATTTTAAGAACTTTTTTAAGTCCTAAATTATATAAAGTTGAAAAATACGAAAAAAACGAAATTTAAAAAACAGGCCGCCCAGAAATGGGGCTGCCCGAACGGGCGTGCTGCGTCTTCTGCCAGCGTGCAGACCGTAGTATAGGAGGTCTCTACTGCACAGACCAGGCGGGGAATTCCCCTGTGTGAAACGTATTTTCCCTTTTATTTTAAATTTTCATTTTTCTTTTTCAAAAATTCACAAAATATTCAGAAAATGATCAATATCTTCAAAAAGTGTTCAAAATTTAAAGAATTTCTTCATGCTTCTAGAAAAAAATTGCATTTTCTAAAAATTGTTTGGGTTTCAAAATTATTCACATTTGTCAAAAAAATAATCCTACCATCTCCTAAAATCCTTTCAACGTTTCTCTAAAAATGGTGCATTAACTTTCATCAGTCCTCAGCAAAAATGCGAATCACCACTCTCTTAGTGAAGCTTGATAGAGTTTTAATTCTCAAATAGTTCGTGCTTAGGAGAGTTTGCCACATTCCTTCAGAGATTTCCGGAGTCCACAACCATTTCACCAAAAAAGGCTTTGATTTGTTGTTTGAAGATCAAGTAGTCCCAATCCTCCACGGTATTTAGACATACAAACTACATGCCAGTTGACCGCGTAACATTTGTTTTATCCCTGCTTTCTTGTCACACGATTCTTACTCTATGAGTGGTCATCCTTTTCAAAGGGCCTTTTGGAGTTTCAAGAAAAGAGAGCATATACAAAGTGACTCAAGCAGGCATTAGTCAAAGTCGTCGTGTCTCCGGTTAATAAGATATTCCCAATCCGACATCCATTCTTTTAGAAAAAAATCCCTCGACATATCCCAGTTAAGAATTCCCATTCTAACACGAAGTCGGCGGAGATTTCTTTGAGTTTCAAATTCATTTGGATTAAACATGGGCAAAAAAACTCTCCGAGTGCCTGGCTCAGATCAGAAGGATCGCCAAAGGGAGTCATCTCGTGTCAGTGGTCGGCATGGTTCTGAGTTGACAATCTCATACCTGAGGCGACACCTCTCAATAGTATTACGTCATGCTTGACCAATAGTCGTGATAGGACCAGTTAAAACACCTTTGCTCAATTGTTGCAACTATTTGTCGACCAGTGGTACGCTCGTCGTATACACCTACTGTATAGTTGACGACCATGACACTCGCTAGCATCGTATCTGATCAAGCCGATCAAAGACAAGTATCCACTGTTACCTTATATTTGAGATTCACCGCTCCGCCACTCATCCACTAAGAGCAAGAATAATATACTGCCAATTATTGGATGTAGCTTATTTTTATGTCATCTATAGCCAATATAGTGGGCATATATAGTACTCCCCGTGTCCCATAGTATAAGAGCGGTTTTTTACACCACAAATTTTTTATGATTTATTAAACATTTTATTTCAAAATTCTCATTTTCTTTTAAAAAAAGGAAATTTTTTTAAGTCCCAATTATTTCACGTAGAAATAACAGAAACAGAAAAGAAAAAGTGGAAAATAAAAACAAAATTTAAAACACAGGCCGCCCGGACATGGGCCGGCCCTATGGGTGCGCTGCGTGTTCTCCCAGCGTACAGAGCACGGTATAGTAGGTCTCTACTACATGGGCCGGCCAAGACGGGGGATTCTCCTGTGTGAAATATTTTTTATGATTATAGGTGGCATTGGTGGGTAATATTTTACAACTTTAGGGGCAATTTTTGTGACGTATCGCAAGAAGCCATAGCCCCTTTGTTATTAGGTATACATAAATCATTTTTCCAGTTTTATATGCGGTTTTCTTCATTTTGTAGTTTTAGTTTTATTATTTTTTATTGTTTTTCCTATTTCTTTAGTTTTCTATTTCTTTCTAAAAAATCACAAAAAATTAGAAAATGTTCAATATATTTAAAAATTGTTCAAAATTTCAGAAAATCGTCGAATTTCCAGAAAAAAATCGCATTTAAAAAAGTATTTGTATTTACAAATTGTTCACATTTGTCAAAAACAATTCCTACCATCTCCTAAAATCCCTTCCACGCTTCTCTGAAAATGGTGCATTAACTTTCATCAGTCCTCAGCAGAAATGTGAATCACCACTCTCCTTAGTTAAAGTTTTAATTATCAAATACTTCATGCTTAGGAGAGTCTGCCACATTCCTTCAGAGTTTTCCGGATTCCACAACCATTTCACCAAAAAAGGCTTTGATTTATTGCTTGAAGATCAAGTAGTCCCAATCCTCCACGGTCTTTAGACATACAAACTACATGCCAGTTGACTGGGTAATATTTGTTTTATCCCTGCTTTCTTGCCACACGATTCTTACTCTATGAGTGGTCATCCTTTTCAAAGAGCCTTTTGAAGTTTCAAGAAAAAAGAGCATATACAAAGTGACTCAAGCAGGCATTAGTCAAAGTCGACTTGTCTCCGGTTAACAAGATATTCCCAATCCAACATACCATTCTTTTAGCATTTTTTCCCTCAACAAATCCCCATTGAGAATTCTCATTCTGATACGAAGTCAGGTGGAGATTTCTTCGAGTTTCAAATTTCATTCGGAAAACTTGGGCAAAAGAACCCTCCCAGTGTCTGGCTCAGATCAGAAGGATCGCCAAAGTGAGACATCCCGTGTTAGTGGTCGGCATGGTTCTGAGTTGACAATCTCGTACCCGAGGCAACACCTCTCAACGGGATTACGTCATGCTTGACCAATAGTCATGGCAGGACCAGTTAAAACATCTTTGCTCAATTGTCGCAAGTATTTCTCGACCAGTGGTACGGTCGTCGCATACACCTACTTTATATTTGTCGACCATGACACTTGCTAGCATCGTATCCGGTCAACCCGATCAAAGACAAGTACCCACCGTTACCTTATATCTGAGACCGCTCCTCCACTCATCCACTAAGAGCAAGAATAATATATAGCCAATTATTGGATGTAGCTTATTTTCATGTCATCTATAGCCAATATAGTGAGCATATATAGGATTTAGCTAAAACTATATACTCTAAATTAATATATAGCCCACCACGCAATTTCAATGAGTTTTTTGGCTGCAGCTGACTCTTAATCTACAACTCGTCTCTCTTATCTATCATTTCCTCTCTTTCAACTCAGCAAAAATACAGTATTAAAATTCAAATGCTTACAACCTGCTTGTATTATCTTATCACAATTGCTCTAAGGTATTCCCGCCTCATAATACAGTCAATATACTCACATGTTCTATATTATGGGATGGACGGAGGGAGTAACAAATATGACTGATTACACCACAGCCTGTTTCTGAGCCCACTTCTACCCAAAAAAAAGGACACGTGAGGTCCCTTATTATTTCATACAGTATATTTTTGCAGCAAGCAAAGCGCCTAATTACTACACCAGTCCGTGAGCACATGAACATACTGTGTGCTGCGCCCGACATGTACAGTACAATCAATAAAGAGAGCATGGTAGCAGAACAGCAGCAGAGCTTGACACTTGCACCGATGAGGCCATCTTCTAAAAACACCCCTCGGAGATCCGCATCGTCAGCAGAAAGGCCTCTTGTCGCCGCCGGCCGCCGTGCCGTTCCGCCGTGACACCGGCGGGATCCTGAAGTGCCAGAGCCGGCCGGTCGCTCCCACCCGGAACCTCTCGCAGAGGAACTCCTCGGCGTACATCCTCTCCACCCTGCGGTCCACGTCGTGCAGGAACACGTCGGTGTCCCCCTCGCCGCGCCTGGCCCGCGCCATCGCCGCCGCCGTCCATATCGCCGCCATCCTGCCGGGCGCCGACGGGAAGTACCCCTTGGGCGCGTCCACCATGAGCATGTCCCACTCGTTCTGGTACACCTCCGGCGGCAGGTTGTGCAGCGCCAGCGGGCACTCGGCGTTGGCGCGGACCCGCAAGGCGGCGCCGTCGGCGTCGGCGCCGGGGAGGCAGGAGGGGAAGTTCTTGTAGGAGCGGAAGAGGACGTCGGCGTGGTCGAGGCGCGTGCGGTACCTGACGAGGTGCGCGCGGAGGAACGGCGACTGCGCGCGCACGATGCGGTACCACTCCGGGTCCTCCTCGAGGAAGACGGTGACGCCGCCGGGGTTGAGCGCGTGCCAGAGCGGCGAGTCGTGGCCGAGGCCGAACACCAGCAGCCGCAGCGGCGCGCGGCGGCGCAGCACGGCGAGGGAGAGCGAGATCTCGGCGTGCGACTGCTGCGGGACGTCGGGCGTGGTGGCGTAGTAGAGCGCGGCGTCGGCGAGCGCGGCGAGGCCGGGGGGCGCGTACCCGTCGCCCGAGGGCGCCGTGACGGCCGGCAGGCACGGGAGCAGCGGCAGCAGCGGCAGCGGCGAGGTGAGGAGGGTGGCGACCAGCAGCGACGCCGCGACGAGCAGCGCGGCGGCCGCGGCGGTGGCGAGGCGGCCGGGGGGCTTCATGGCGGTTTGCTGTTTGCGGTGGCGGTCGACGCGGTTTCCCCTCGCGCGCCCTGGACGATAATGCCGCGCGGCCCTCTCTTTTTCTGCCACCACGTCCCGTCCGGTGTCGGCCCGCCCAACGATGCGACGTCTCTTTCTCTCTGCCGATCGTTGATTGGCTGCGTCCTGCATGCATGCCCATGCGGACCCACCGACCACGTGGGGTTCCTCTGCTAGGATTATTCCAGTGCTCATGGAATAATTACTTTTCACAAAAATGCTGATGCCTTCGATGATCATTTCAAAAGCCAAACGCCAAAGGTTGTTAGTATTTTCCAAGGGAATTTTATACTTTTTAGTAAGCAAGCAGGAGGTGCGGTCATCTACTATGCGGAAAGGTAGTGTAGTTTCGAATAGAACTTTCACTGTTTTATGAGTTGAAAGTCTATATTATCCTACTACAAGGTTTCTAATCTATATTAGAGATGTACTATAATCGATAGTGTGTATACTCGGGGTGGAAAGTCTAGAGTTTAGAACTAGAAAGTCTATTGTACTTATCGAATATAAATGCACTATCTAAGTAAAAAAAATGGCATTTCTTGTATTTACTTTCATTCATAGATAGAAACATTTTGCCAGGCAAATAGAATGTCTTTGTTTCGAAGTAGAGAGTCTATATTGCCACCTAGTAGAAAGATATTCTCTACAACTAAAGTTTGTGAAATTCGATTAGAAAGCTTTTACCGTACAATGAGAATGTTTGTGTTTTCGAAGTAGGAAGTCTACATATGAAACAAGAAAAGTCTTCTATAAAAAATGATTAAAAATTCAAGTTTGTGGGTTATATATCGAAATTCCACATTGTCTAGTATGATGGCATTTTGTAAGTTGAAAGCTTGTGACTTTCGAATAGTAAGTGTGTGTTTTCCAAGTAGAAATTTACTATCACCCAGTCACTCCTTGAGGTAAATAGTGACAGGAATAGTTAATGTGTTTAACACAAAAACTAGCTTCAATTACCACGGGTCCATTTAATCAGGAGTGTCTAGAACGCGGGTGACTAAAAATTTCCGAAGCTCCAATCACTTGCACAAACAAAAATGGGATCGCGTGAAAGTTAAAGTGTAATTGCACACAAAAATGCAACTACGATAACCAAAAAACAAGATATTAACCAAAAGGTGAAAGTACAATTGTATTAAGGACAAGGTGCAATTACACATAATAAAAGTGTAACTTTTTGCAAAAGGGGGCAACTAAATACAAACTGAAAATGAACAGATATAAAAATAATCACGCCAGACCCATTTGAGCAGGGAGTCCACATGGATTTCGCTTAGCCAAAATGAGAAATCCACAGGGCTATATTAGGGATTGATTGCCCGACAAATCTTCAGGAGATCATTCGTATCTTTATAGGTGTTGTGAGGACCTTTAATCCTTATTAGCATAGCAGTTTGTTCCATTCCATAACCTTCTTTGAAGCAAGTACATGCACACTTGTTAGCTAGCCAAATTAAATTTCACAAACTAAATTTTAGGTGCCATTGATGATCAGCCCGACCAGATGTGATTCTCAATTTGATCTAACTCTATTAGGGTAGGGAATTGCATTGGCCTCCAAAGGATAGTGTGAGTTTCATAGATACGTTTCTTCTAGAGTACTTGTGTACATACTTGTACGGCCCTATAAGCTTAGATGGCAGGACGAACACCCACTTCTTAGAATAAATCAGAGGCGCACATTTGATCTACCAAGGACCAAGCAATCACACGAGCTCGACACCGAGATTTGTTAACGAGGTTCACCGATTGGCTACATCCTCGGGGCACGACTACGGACGCTCCTCCCCATGACACCGCTACAATACCACACCCCGGCCGCCCGGGCGCTGACATACGTCACCGGTTCTCCCGCGTGCATGTGTTATTATGTTGGCATTAGCATTTTATTCTAACAAGTGGTATCATGAGCAAGGTTTTGAGGAGGTTGTGGATCGTTGATCTAGAGGAAGCGACGAAGACCAGCGGATGGTCATGATGAACGTGCGGGTTCGCGCGATTTCAGAAGGACCTCGGCAACGATCGGAGATCGTCGGCTGGGAAGCAATCGGTAAGCATGGTAGCCATAACGGTGAGCCTCGTTAACAAATATCGTGCCTCGGTGTGTCGTCTATGATCTTGCATTAGTGTTTTATTCTAACAAGTATTAGCACATGTGGCCATGTATTCCTCAACTAAACTTAGCAGCCATGGGCCCATCAACTGATTGACCCTCAATCATAACACATAACCACTAGCTTGTAGCAAATAGTGTCACGCGGCCATGGGCTGATCAATTGATAGACCCTCAATCATATCACATAACTACTGGCTTGTAGCAAATAGTAGAAAATAGTGTGACACAACAACTAATTGCTCAGCCAAAAAAAACTAGTTGCTAATATCACACCCATTTTATCAGGGAGTGACAAAAGCGTAGGTCACTGAAAATTTCCAAATTTTTTAAAAAAAATTGGGCATCATCAATAAAATGCAATTACACACAATAAAATGATATGTGCGCAAAATAAAGTGTAGTTTCGTAGAAAAGTGCAATTGCAACAAATAAAAAATAACAAAATGTAAAACAAATGACTAAAACTTCATCAGAGTGACTAAAAATTTCATATGAGTGGATGAATGTCGCAAAAATGGTAGAAATTACATTAAATGCATTTTAAAAAGTAGAAACAAATTTAGAAAGGTGAAAGTGCAATTGCACTAGGTACAAAGGACAAGTACACAAAATAGAAGTTCAATTGCACAAAAAAGTCTAAGTGCAACAGATACAGAACTAACAAAAATGACTAAATTAAATAGGGATGACTAAAATTTCATATCATTGACAGAAACTTCAGAAAGTGACAAAAAATTCGTACAAGTGACAAAAATTTCGCACAAAGTGACTGAAACATTAAAAAAAACTACCACCTGCATTTTAGCAATATCAATTTAATTTATGTTAAGGTTAAAATTAATTGATGGTCCTTTGGTAAAAGAGCCTGACTCGTGTTTTTATTTCCTCGATCTCAATGCTGCCAAGAATATTGTTCAAACAGGACAATGTAAAAGGAAAAAACATTTGGTCAGTGTCTATGCGATATGCCAAAGCTTGGCATGCATTTCTTTATGTTTATGTTGGAATGCCATTTAATACTAGGGAGTGTTTAGTTTTATAAAATCAATCACTTTGGGCCCATGTTTAAAGTGCAAATCCACAGATAAACAATGCAATCGCAACAAACAAACAAAAAGAAAAAAACACAAGTGAGTAAAAATAAAAAGTGCAATTGCACTACGCAAATGAAAAAATTACTGCAGCGCAAGAAATAAAAACCAAAATATAAACAAAATCATATAACAGAAAAAAGTAACTAGAACTTCATATGGTGACTCAAATTTCACAACAAACATTAACAATAGCTATGTTTTAGCCATTTCGCTAAGGTTATCCTTTCGATTTAGCTCATATATCTTGGTATTGTCTATTTTCAAGTTGCATGAATTTTATTTCTCGAGTAACTTTATCTGATCCATGTGATCTGAATTGATGTTTTCTTTCTAGTTAGGGAAAAGTGATTGGGGCAAAAGAGTCTCTAGGAGATTTTACTTTGCATTACCGAAGACCACAAAATAGAAATAGCCTGGATATAAAACACTAAGAGATAAAAAAAAGGCATGAAGTACCCCACAACTGACAAAAACATAAGAAAATGCTTATAAAAACTAGATGTCGATGAAAGTTATTCTAAGGTAGAATTAATGGCGTCGCAATTACCCTGAAAGAAGAAATAAATGAAAAAGAAACCTTAAGTAAATAATGGCAAGACTCATCAAATTAATGAGAAAAGTGGTACTTGCTATCTCAGCTTGGGCTCATCTACTCTAAGTGAACAGTAAAATAAAAACAATAGCAGAGAAATTCAAAAAATTCTGAATTTTTTTCCATGTAAGATGCTTGAGTGTGTGATTCCCATGCCAAATTTGGTGATGTTTCAACATTCGAGGAGCTCGTGGAAAAAAGGACAAAACAAGCTCTGAATAGTGTTTTTTTTTTACTTTCTCCCCGATTTTTTGTGTGCAGACCTACTCAAATGTCAAAACACCACCAGATTTGGGACGACACGCATTCGAGCATCTTGCCTGCCAAAAAAGTCAGTTTTTTGCTTTTTTTATTTTTACCATTCATCCGCGGGAGAAGATGAGCCAGGGAGCCAAATCGCCGCGTCCTGAGAAAAGCAAATACATTAACTACAAAACTAAAAAATAAAAAATAATGTTGATAGTAGTTATTCTATAGTACAAAGAATTATGGTAATTTGTATTTCCCTTGATGAAGAAATAATCAAGGAAGAAGCCTAAAGCAATGGATGACAAGAAATAACTTAGGTGATTGATGATAAAAGGAAATGGGGAAACTACATGAAAAGTTCAAACAAATGTTTCCTGAAGTTATTCTAAGGCATAATGAATTAAGGGCATTAATATTACTCCCAAAGAAGATTTCAAATGAAGAAAGATACAAATGACATGTGACTATGCAAAATAATAATGAAATAGTAAAATAAAATTTTCCATGTACGATAGTGAAATTGCAACTTCAAGATAAACTAGAAGGAAGTTTATATTGAACATATATACTGCATTGTGCTCACGCATTACTAAAATTGTATATTGCAAAGAATACAAACTTACAAAAAAATTGCATGGAAACTAAGGTATCACAAGTAGGACAAAAATTATAGCAAAGGGTTATTTTTACATACGTGGGGCTATCAGTAAAGTTGCGTGAAACAGATAAGTGTAACTGATATTAACAAACAATATGAAACAAAGTCATGATAGGACGAGATGTTTTTCCTTTGAATGAGTAGACCGAGGAAGGCTACCCATGCCTTTTGATTATGGTTTATTTGCCCTTGTAGTCATAGTATTTAGATCGACAAATGAAACACAAAAGCTAAGATTGTTATTCACCCGCTAGGGTTTCGGTGTTGGTGAGGGTTTGCTCACTGGCGTGCTCCAGTGCCTTGCTCCGGCCATCCTTGTCACTGTTGGCTGGTGCTCCTGGTGTGGCGTTTATACGTACGGGTTCCCACTACGTCGGTGGGACAGCGTGTGGAGCAACCCCACCGTGGTGTGGCACCGGTGTGGTGTTGTGGGTCCTCTCGGTGATTCCTTTGTCGGTGGGACAATGGTGACGAGCTCTTCCACAATCGCGATAGGCTGTGCTCGGCATCGGCTACAATACCGTGCGGTGAGCTCATATTTAACTTTGTTGCAGGAGAACCAATGGATCGAGAGAATATAAACGAACAACATACAACCCTAGCATCAATGCCCCGCAATAAAAAACCATGACCAACAATATAAATCGACTGAAAATGTTGGGCCGGATAAACTAAAGGAGAAAGAAAAGGCATTAAGTGCTAGTCGCGACATAAATGGGCAAATCATATTTTAGACGCTCGTAAGCGTCGAATAGTTGTGCAAATGCACGCTGATTTTATTTCTAGTTTGTTGTATCCCAGCCCAACAGGGTTCAAGACTTGACATTGGCGCTCGCATTTTCCTAGATTTATTTCGGCTCTTCTGGCAATGTGTTGGGAAACGTTGCATGGAAAAACAAAAAAATCTACGCACACGCAATGATATATCCATGGAGATGCATAGTAACAAGGGGGAAGAGTGTGTCTACGTACCCTTGTAGACCATAAGCGGAAGCGTTTCACTACGCGGTTGATATAGTCAAACTTTCTTCGCGATCGAACCGATCGAGTACCGAACGTACGACACCTCTGCATTGAGCACACGTTCAGCTCGGTGACGTCCGCGCCTTCTTGATCCAGCAAGACGGCGAGGTAGTGGATGATTTCCGACAGCACGACAGCATGGTGACGGTGATGGTGAAGTGGTCTCCGCAGGGCTTCGTCTAAGCACTACGAAAATATGACCATGGGTGTAAACCGTGGAGGGGGACACCGCACACGGCTAAGTGATGTCTACTACGCAACCTTCTTCTTGTAGACGTTGTTGGGCCTCCAAGTGCAGAGGTTTGTAGGACAGTAGCAAATTTCCCTCAAGTGGATGACCTAAGGTTTATCAATCCGTGGGTGACGTAGGATGAAGATGGTTTCTATCAAACAACCCTGCAACCAAATAACAAAGAGTCTCTTTTGTCCCCAACACACCCAATACAATGATAAATTGTATAGGTGCACTAGTTCGGCGAAGAGATGGTGATACTAGTGCAATATGGATGGTAGATATAGGTTTTTGTAATCTGAAAATATAAAAACAGCAAGGTAACAAGTAATAAAAGTGAGGGAAAACGATATTGCAATGCTAGGAAACAAGGCCTAGGGTTCATACTTTCACTAGTGCAAGTTCTTCTCTCAACAATAATAACATAATTGGATCATATAACTATCCCTCAACATGCAACAAAGAGTCACTCCAAAGTCACTAATAGCGGAGAACAAACGAAGAGATTATGGTAGGGTACGAAACCACCTCAAAGTTATTCTTTTCAATCAATCCATTGGGCTATTCCTATAAGTGTCACAAAAAGCCCTAGAGTTCGTACTAGAATAACACCTTAAGATACAAATCAACCAAAACCCTAATGTCACCTAGATACTCCAATGTCACCTCAAGTATCCGTGGGTATGATTATATGATATGCATCACACAATCTCAGATTCATCTATTCAACCAACACATAGAACCTCAACGAGTGCCCCAGAGTTTCTACCGGAGAATCACGACGACAACGTGTGCCAACCCCTATGCATAGGTTCATGGGCGGAACCCACAAGTTGATCACCAAAACATACATCAAGTGAATCACGTGATATCCCATTGTCACCACAGATACGCACGGCAAGACATACATCAAGTGTTCTCAAATCTTTAAAGACTCAATCCGATAATATAACCTCAAAGGGAAAACTCAATCCAATACAAGAGAGTAGAGGGGGAGAAGAAACATAAGATCCAACTATAATAGCAAAGCTCGCGATACATCAAGATCGTGCCAAATTAAGAACACGATAGAGAGAGAGAGAGAGAGAGAGAGAGAGAGAGAGAGATCAAACGCATAGCTACTGGCACATACCCTCAGCCCCGAGGGTGAACTACTCCCTCCTCGTCATGGAGAGTGCCGGGATGATGAAGATGGCCACCGGTGAGGGATTCCCCCCTTCGGCAGGGTGCCGGAACGGGTCTAGATTGGTTTGCGGTGGTTGTGGAGGTTTGCCGCGGCGGAACTCCCGATCTAGGTTATTTTCTGGAGGTTTCAGTATTCATAGGATATTTTGGCGTAGGTCTCACGTCAGGGGGGTCTCCGGGTTGTCCACGAGGTAGGGGCCCACACCCAGGGGGTGGGCGCGCCCCCCACCCTCGTGGGCAGCCCAGGACTCTTCTGGCCCAACTCTTTTGCTCCGGGGTCTTCTTTTTGGTCCATAAAAAATCGTCAAAAATTGGCACGTCAATTGGACTCTGTTTGGTATTCCTTTTCTGTAAAACTCAAAAACAAGGAAAAAACAGAAACTGGCACTCGGCTCTAGGTTAATAGGTTAGTCCCAAAAATCATATAAAATATCATGTAAATGCATATAAAACATCTAAGATGGATAATATAATAGCATGAATACTTCATAAATTATAGATACGTTGGAGACGTATCACTAAGACAATGTTGTGTCCTTGCTAGGCGCCCCCCTAGCTCCCATATATATATATATATATATATATATATATATATATATATATATATATATATATATATATATATATATATATATATCCCATATATATATATATATATATATATATATATCGGTGGGGGTGGAGAGAGCAGCCAGAAGGGTGCCCCAAGTAGGCCGAATCCTACTTGGGGTCCTCCCCAAGTACCCCCCCCCTTCCTTATATAGGTGCAGGGGAAAGGTAGGGGAGCGAGCCCCCCCCTTTCCTTTCTCCCATGAGAGGGAAAGGCAGGAGGGGCTAGCCCTCCCCCCTTTCCTTCCCTAGGGCTGGCCAGCCAGGCAAAGGGGTGCACCAGCCCCATGTGGGCTGGTCTGTCCCTCCCTTGGCCCATTAAGCCCATATACCTACCGGGGGGTTGTCCAGAACCCCTTCCGGTGACCCGATGGCTACCCGGTGCATCCCGAAACCCTTCCGGTGTCCGAATACCATCGTCCTATATATCAATCTTTACCTCTTGACCATTTCGAGACTCCTCGTCATGTCCGTGATCTCATCCGGGACTCCGAACAACATTCGGTCACCAAATCATATAACTCATATAACACTATATCATCAACGAACGTTAAGCGTGCAGACCCTACGGGTTCGAGAACTATGTAGACATGACGGAGACACCTCTCTGGTCAATAACCAATAGCGGAACCTGGATGCCCATATTGGCTCCTACATATTCTACAAAGATCTTTATCAGCTGAACCGTTATGACAACATACGTAATTCCCTTTGTCCATCGGTATGTTACTTGCCCGAGATTCAATCGTCGGTATCTCTATACCTAGTTCAACCTCGTTACCGGCAAGTCTCTTTACTCGTTCCATAATACATCACCTCGTAACTAACTCCTTAGTCATTTGCTTGCAAGCTTATGATGTGTATTACCACGAGGGCCCAGAGATACCTCTCTGATACTCGGAGTGACAAATCCTAGTCTCGATCTATGCCAACTCAATAAACACCTTCGGAGATACCTGTAGAGCATCTTTATGATCACCCAGTTACGTTGTGACGTTTGATAGCACATAAGGTATTCCTCCGGTATTCGGGAGTTGCATAATCTCATAGTCGAAGGAATATGTATTTGACATGAAGAAAGCAATAGCAATAAACTGAACGATCAATATGCTAAGCTAACAGATGGGTCTTATCCATCACATCATTCTCCTAATGATATGATCCCGTTATCAAATGACAACACATATCCATGGTTAGGAAACCTTAACCATCTTTGATCAACGAGCTATTCTAGTAGAGGCTTACTAGGGACACAGTATTTGTTTATGTATTGACACATGTATTTAAGGTTCCGATCAATACAATTCTAGCATGAATAATAAACCTTATCATGAATAAGGAAATGTACAGTAACAACTTTATTATTGCCTCTAGGGCATATTTCCTTCACAATGTGGGTTCAATAGGAGGAGACATTCTCGCCAACTACGAAAGCGTCTGCGGTGACTTTGTCAATCTCAAGATGATGTGCCGGCTCAGTCTCTCACACATTCTCATAGGGGTAGGATGTGCGTGCGTGCATTCATAGGGATGAGTGTATATGCATTTCTATGAGTGTTTTTGTGTCTGTACCGTGCTAAAAGAATATTCAAATTCCATATTGTCTAGTATGATGGTATTTTCTAAGTTGAAATCGTGTGACATTCGAGTAGAAAGTTTGTATAGTACCGCACAATCAATACCTTCAAGTAAATAGTGACATGAATAGTTGGAAGTTTTTAGCACAAAAACTAGTTTCTATTACCATAGGTCCATTTAATCATGAGTGTGTAGAGCGCAGGTGACTAAAAATTCTGAAGTTTCAATCACCTTTCATGCCACGCCAAAAAAGTGCAAATACGCAAATAGAAATTGCATAAACAAAAATGAGATTGCACAAAACTTAAAGTTTACTTGCACAAAATATGCAACTATAACAAACAAAACATAACAGAATAACAAAAAGGTGAAAGTGTAGTTGCACTAAGGACAAGGTGCAGTTCGACAAAATAAAATGTAATTGTGCAAAAAGATGCAACTACAAAAAAACCCAAATGAAGGAATAAAAATAAAAATGCATGTCTAATGCATTTGAGTAGGGATTTCACATGGATTTTGCTTAGCCAAAAATAAAGTGCCATAACGCTAAATTAGCGGATTGGTTGTCCAATAAATCTTCAGGAGATCGATCATATCTATGTAGGTTATATGAGGACATTTAATTCTTTTCAGCATAGCACTTTGTTCCATTTCATAACCTACTTTGAAGCAAATACATGCATATACATTATCTAGCCAAATTAATTTTTAGGTGTCATTGATGATCGGCCTGGCCGGATGTAGTTCTTGGTCTGATCTAACTCTGCTAAGGTAAGGAATTGCACTACACTCCGTGGGACAGTGTGAATTTCATATATATGTCTCTTCAAGAGTACTAGTGTACATATCCGCAGGGCCCTATGAGTTTAGATGAAAAAACAAACACACAAGCTAATTTACAGGTGGCCATTTTTTCTTCAACTAAACTTTGCGGCCATGGGTCCATCAACTAATTGACCCTTAATTATGTCACATAACCATTGCCTTCTAGCAAGTAGTGTCATGTGTCTCACAAAAGTAGTTGTTGTATGCAACACAACAACTAGTTGCTCAGGTGACTCAAATTTGCAATAAAATTTGGGCCCCATCAATAAAATGCAATTACACAAATTAAAATAATATGTGCACAAGATAAAGTGTAGTTTGACCAAAAAAAGTGCAACTGCAAAAGGTAAATGAACTAATGAAATGTAAAACAAGTGACTACAACTTCATCGATGTGACTGAAAATTTCATACGAGTGTTGCCGAATCATCACCAAATTTATAAAAAATTCATTAAGGTGCAACATTTTTTAAATAAAACTAAATTAAAAATAGTAAAGTGCAATTGCCCTAAGTACAAAGGACAAGTACACAAAATAAAAGTTCAGTTGCACCAAAAAGTACAAGTGTGACATGTACAATTTTTTTAAATGACTAAGACTTGATAGAAGTGAGTGAAATTCCATATCACTGACTGGAACTTCACAAAAGTGACATAAATTTCATACAAGTGACAAACACAAAGTGGCTGAAACATGAAAGATTTCAGGCACGTGCATTTTAGCAATTCCAAATTAGTTAATGGTCCGTTTGATAAAAGAGCCCAACTCATGGTTTTCCCTCCTTAATCTCAACTATGCCTACAACGTTGTTCAAATGGAAAAACATGCAAAAAATTTGATCCATGTCCATGTGATCCGCCAAAGTTGGCATGTACTTCTTTGTGTTTATGTTGGAAAACCATTTAATGTTAGGGAGTTTTTAAGGTATATATGATTAATTGTTCTGGAAAAAAATCACTTTTGTGCCCCCATTAAAGTGTAATTCCACAAATAAAAAATGCAATCACAACGAATAACAAAAGGAAGTAAATAACACATGTGAGAAAAATAGAAGTGCAATTGCACTATGCAAATGCAAAAATTAGTGCAACTGAAAGAGATACAAAACTAAAATATAAACAAAACAATAACAAAAAAATGTAACTAGAACTTAAAAAAAAGTGCCTTAAAATTCCCAACAAAAGTGTCAAAATTCTATGTAGCAATTTGTTAAGCTTATTTTTTGGATTTCACACATATATCTTGGTATTGTCTATTGCCATGTTGCCTGAACATTTTTCTGCTCTAGTCACTTTCTGTGATCCATACATTGGAATTGTTATTTGCTTGTTTAGCAACAATTGTTGTTTTCTTTGTAGTTAAAAAGTAGTTAGAGAAAAAACAATGTCTCTAGGAGATTTTCATTTACATTATCAAAGGCTCACAAATAGATATATCCCACCTATAAAACACTAAGAGACAAAAAAGGCATAAAGGACGCCACAATTGTCAAAAACTTAAGAAACTGAATATATAAAAAACTAATGTTGATGGAAGTTATTCTAAGGTGGAATAAGTTAATGGCACTGGTATTATCCTAAAAGGAAATAAAACAAAGGAATAAACCTAAAGCAAATAATGATAAAGTTGAAGAAAATAATGCAAAAACAAATACAATAACATAATATATGTGGTTTGTAATTATCTAAAGTAGAATGAATTATGGGAATTTGTATTACCCTTTTGGAATAAGTAATTAAGAAACAAACCTAAAACAAAGGATGGCAACAACTTAGGAAATTGATGATAAAAACAAATGGAAAAGGTACATAAAAATAGATGTTCCCTGAAGTTATTCTAAGGCATGAATTGAGGGCAATAATATTACGCCAGAAGAAGATATAAAATGAAGAAAGATACAAATGAAATGTGACTATGCAAAAATTATAAATAAAAAATAAAGTAAAATTTCAGTGGCACAATACCGATATTGCAACTCTAGGAGAAACTAGAAGGAGGTTTTAATATGCATATTAAAATCAAGAGTATGAACCAGAATGGATATTGAACACGTATACTAAAATTGTGCACGTGCGTTACTAAATTGCAGTTGCAGAGAATGCAAACTTACAGAGAGACTGCATGGAAATTAAGGTAAGAGAAGTGGAACCAAAATTATAGCAAAGTGTTAGCTTTACATATACCAGACTACCACTAAAGTTGCATGATAGAGATAAGTGTAGCTGATTATAACAAACAAAATGAAATAAACTCACGATAGGATGAGATTTTTTTAATTTGAATGAGTAGATCGAGGAAGGGCGACTTGTGCCTGTTGATTAAAGCTGATATGCCCTTGTAGTCATAGTATTTAGGTCAGCAAAGTAATCGCACTAGCTAAGAATGTTGATGAACTTTGTTGCAGGAGATTTGACATACCAGGAGAACATAAATGAATGACATACGACCCTAGCCAAGAAAATAAAATCGACTGAAAATGCTCAGGGGCTAGCCGAAAATAAATAAGAAAGCAAAGGCACCAAGTGCTACTCGCAACGTAAGTGGGCAAATTATATTTTTCATGCTCATAAGCATCAAATACTCGCGCGAATGCACAACCAATTTTTTTCTAGTTTGATTTTCATCTTGTTTTTCTGTTCTGCTTCGATTTTCTTTTTCTTTTTCCCCTATTTTGGTTTTTTCTGTTGTGGTCATTTTCCGATTGTGGTTTTCATTGAGTTTTTGTGTCATTGTTTTTTTTCTTCATATTCTACTTTATGTTGTAACTTTTTCGGGGGTTTTCCTTTTTTCCTTTCCAATTTTCTACTAGTTTTGTTTTTTTATTTATAATTATTATTTACTTTCATTTTTTTTGTTTAATATTTATAAATATAATTATCCATACATTATTTTTTATAAATACATGATGAATATATATTTTCAATGTATGGTGAACTTTTTTGAAATACTTCATGATTTAAAAATAAATAAGGAAACACGTAAAGACCTGACGTAAAGTTAAAAGAAAAAGGAAATATTCTTACCAACCGTTCTTAGATTTTATCTGGAAATAAATAAGGAAACACGTAAAGACCTGACGTAAAGTTAAAAGAAAAAGGAATTATTCTTACCTTATCGGTCCGTGTTGTTGGATGCCCACATAAGGGCCCTATGGATATTCGGCTAGTTGCGTGGAGCAATGGGTGTCAAGTAGGATATGGCTCTAGTGGCCTTCTACCCCCGCTGGTCGTCTCGGCGTTGACGGTGATGGTCGGGCCGAGAGACTGCGCTAGGCAGGGCGAGGGCGCCCTAGCTTTGTGTCGTCGCTCAGTCAGACCTCACCGTCGACAACTTCAACAGCTTCAAGTTGTTGCTGGAGGTAAGGAGGCTCTCTGTCCCCTTAGTAGTTGGCTCCTGAGTTTATTTCATATTGTTTATTACAATCAGTTATACTTATCTATATCATGCAACTTTAGGGGTAGTCCAGTGTATGTAAAGCTACCCTTTGGTATAATTTTTGTTCTCCGCAATGTGCAATTAAGTAGCTCGCGTTCCACATAGTATAATTATGCTTCAATTTGATGAACTAACCCCATAGATTATTTCTACTATCTGACTTTATTGAGAAACTAACAAGAACATGAGATCGGAGAAAGAACACACACACAAATAATAAAGATCCTCGATAAAATAAAAAGTTACATCGAAGGCCTTCAAAATCATAATCTCTAAGAGTATCTACAACTAAACATGGAAAATCCCGCCCCTCAAACACCTGCGGACGCACCTGGCCGCATCCACGGGCACTGACCGAGCACTCCTCAAATATCTCCCTCAACATCCTAACACCTCATATCTTAAAACCATACAACCCATGCAAATAAAACATCTACGTACCACTGATTGTTGTCGGAGATGTCCAGTATCTCCGTTCAAGGCTCCGGGTACATGGTGCATGTACGATGCATATTTTAGTTGAGGGAGGCGCTGATGATGATTTATCTCCTATGTCCAGGAGAGCTGGCCAAACGGGCTGGCCCATGCTAATAATGCCAGGCATGGAACGGCCCACGGGGCACGTTTAGTAAGCAGGCCGTGCCATGCCGACCTGTGTGATGCGCCTCCAGCCCCCCCCCCCCCCCGACCCCCACCATCATCTCCGACAACAATCAGTGGTACGTAGATGTTTTATTTGCATGGTTTGTATGGTTTTAAGATTTCATATATGAGGTGTTCAGATGTTGAGGGAGATATTTGAGGAGTGCTCGGTCAGTGCCCGTGGACGCGCCCAGAGGCGTCCACGGGCGTTTGAGGGGCCGAATTTGCCATGTTCGGTTGTAGATACTCTTAATGATTGTGATTTTGAAGGCCTTCGATCTAACTTTTCATTTTATCGAGGATCTTTATTATTTGTGTGTGTGTTCTTTCTCCGGTCTCATGTTCTTGTTAGTTTATCAATAAAGTCGGACAGTAGAAATAATCTTTAGGGTTAGTTCATCAAATTGAAGCATAATTATACTACGTCGAGCACAATTTTCTCTTGTTAGCATTGTAGGTACATGTTTTGGTATAATTTTTTGTTGTTTTAGGCGTAGAGTGTTAATTTGTACCATCGATTAGAGAAACAATGGTGGACAAGTGGATTACAACATGTGGTGCTAACCTATCAGAGCATCTCTAGGTTTAGGGCTGCAGTAGCCACCGCCGCCGCCGCCAGAGAATTTTTGGTACCCTCGTCTCCGGCTGCCATCTTGGTGCTGAGAGGTGGGAGGACCTCGCATCTTCAAGAATTTTTTTGTTTTCGTCATCGTCTAGTGATCATTGTTTTTCGTGAAAATAAATTTACACTCGTTCTTTTGGCGGCAGCATGAGGTTAGAGAGTTTTTTGTTCTTGCAGATCCGTTTATTCAGATATCGGATCTGATGAGTTTATGTTGGTGTGTAAAACTTTTTTTGTTGGTTTAATTCTTTGTGGAGTTGAAATTTTTCATCGACATCATGGTGATGATATTGTGATCCGACAGCCTGCACTTCTAGGGGACCATCCCTGGCCCAAGTACGCTCATCGATCAAGGCTTCCCATCTTTTTGGATGGGTGACCCAAGGCGGTTTCAAAAAACCATTATTGATAATGTTCATGCGGGTGAAAGAGTGAAAACATCGTTGCACCAGTCCAATTGCAGCCTCTTTACCAAAGCCTTTGTGATATATTTTTTCTAGCAGAGATTGATACCCCGAAGGTGTTTCCAAGAGATTTCATTGTAATTCTTAATCATAGGAGTTACTTTGTATTTTCTTGGATTTTAGATCCAAATCGGTGTACCTGTAATTGTTATGAGTATGAATTAAATTACAGGTGATTCTAAAAAAAGTCAGAGCATCTCTATCAGATCCCTGAACACAGGCCATCCGGTAAAATAACGGCCGATTTAGCGGATGAGCGCATTTTTCCCGGTCCGATCAGATCCCGTAAAATCGGCCGTCCTGTAAAATTTTTTTGCGGGAACTTGCAATTCCAGGCCGATTCCGTCATAGCTGCGGGATCCTTCCATGTCAATTCCCCTGTTCTCCTGGTACTTGGCCCCAAGAAAGTTTCAGCTCCCACACCCTTCCTTGCGCCACCACATCTCCCTGCCATCTCTTGCTACCCCTGGCCATCCCGTGTCGTCCAGTAGCTCTGCCACCCCCCATCGCACCTATTCTACCAAGTTTGGAGGCCAGGGGTGCCCACTTTTCTCCGCGGACGAGTGGCCGGCACCGGCGCCATGGATCCGCCCTGGAGCTTGCTCGTGGCCTTGTAGCGGGCATATCCGAATGGTTTCGACACCAGTTGTTGGTGTACAAAAGTAAGGGCACTCTTTTGTACCCCTTTACTTGTGCACAGGCAGTCGGAGCCGCGCGCCGCGGCCACACTAAGCAGGGCAGAGGAGGGGAGCCGGAGAGAAACCAAAGCTCAAGAAGCCCAAGGCAGCGCCAAGACCAGAAACACCAAAGAGCAAGAGGGCGAGGTGGACTCCCCCGGCAAGGCCCTTGCTGGGGCGGCCCCCGCGGCCCTGGCAAGAGCCTTGCCGGGGCGACTTGCCCAACGCCAACAAAGTGAGCTACCCTTGAGCCCACGGGTTCCAACCCAACCAACTACATTGGAACTAGGGCTTGGGAGGCACCTCCGTGGTGGCATGCAGATCTTTGTCAAGACCATAGATATTTGAGATCAGATGAGAACCGGAAGACGGCGACCCTCGGCGGGATCCTTGCCGAGGAGATCCACAAGACCCCTAGCAAGCGCCTTGCCGGGGACGACTACAACGCCATGGCAAGACCCTTGCCGGGCCCCCGGCAAGGCCCTTGCCGAGGGCGTCGGAGGGGCCACAGCCAGGCCCGTGTCGACCAAAACTCCACCGCCGTCCCCAAGCAGCTGCTAGCTCAACCAGCTAGGCAGGCACCTACATGGCGACGGGCGGCCTCTACACCAACTCAGCAAGCACCTGTGTGGTGGCATGCAGATCTTCGTGAAGACCCTACCACCGTGCCACCTCAGCTGCCTGCCTGCCTACATGGCACCGCATGCATCACTGGCCTAGGCGCGTGTCGAAGCAAGGTGAGGCGGCGACGGACAGGACGGGCCTCGTTCCCGTCCCCGATGAAGCTAAGGGACACCTAAGCGACGCATTAAATGTGTCGTGTCCTGTAATACGGGCGATAAGCTCGCGCACTGTAGACCTTTCCACCTCCTGTGTGCCACTGTGGCAGCCCCTTTCGCTATAAACGGAGGCCCATGGCGTACTGGAGAGGGATTCGGCTCTTTTGAACTACGCAGCCACTGTAGCTAGTTCAGGATCTCAAGAACTCTCTCAAATACACACCAAAGCAGGACTAGGGTATTACGCATCCTCGTGGCCCGAACCTGGGTAAACGATCCTTGTGTTGACTGTTAATCCTGCTCTTCTCACAACCCCGCGCCCCGGCAACCGTAGTAGGGATTCTTGTGATCCCATAGGTGTCGTTTTCCACCGATACCAGTGATCCTCGGAATTGCCTGAGACAGCCGTGGCACGGATTTGGGCCATGGTGAAGAAGGGGTTTGGACGATTTGCATTAGCCGGCGTCAGAGAAGAAAGGGCGGCTCACTTGATTCCGGCCGGCGAAATTGCATCCGTGGAAGGTAAGTTCAATGCCCGTCGATTTGTTGATTCAATTTCGACCGGCGAGATTCCGGAAAAATCACCAGTGTGCAATTTTTTTTGTTAGATGGATTGGAGTTCGTCTTCGTCGGATGATTTCAACATAGGGAGATGATTTCGGACAACAATGTCGATAACCTGGTGTTGTTGCATCTCGTAGAGGAATGCCGCCAGTTTGCTTGGGTTTAGCAGATATAAAAAATATCGACGGCGATGAGAGTGATTACATATGGCGCTCCCACCGACTATACCGATGAATGTCTTCGCCTTGGAGAATATACAACCATCAAATGTGTGAGGGTGTTTGTGAAGACAATGATCCGGGTTTTTGGCCCGGAGTATTTTCTAGCTCCAAATTAGGAGGACACAAAGAAGTTTATGATGATGAACGAAGAAAGGGGACGATCGGGCGTACTTGGGAGTATTGATTGCATGCATTGGTGGTGGAAGAATGGCCCAGTGGCTTGGGCAGGAAAATACACCGGCCACAAATGTAAACCTACCATTAGTTCGTGGGCAGAGCTAAAAGCCCGTTTCATCCAGAACTTCAAGGACACTTGCAAGCAGTCTATGTCGATTGTGGATTTGACAAATTGCAAGCAGGAGGAGGGTGAATCCATGACTCATTAGGTGCGCCGGGTTAAACATATAATACATTCGTCTGACAAGATGGATGCCGGCTCAGCAGTTCTCATGCTAGAAAGAATTGCCGCTTTGAACCTCTGAGACAGAAGCTGGGGCGCCTTAAGCGTGATTGCAATGATATGGGGACGCTGATGGCGGCTTTAGTCAAATATGCCGATTCTGATAGTACCAAGGATCCCGCGTCTGATGAAGAAAAGACAGGGAAGGGAAAGAAGAGCGGTAATGGAAAGGGCCAGCAGCATAATCCGATGAATCAAGGAGGCAATAAGCGTAAGGCGGACGGTAACCCGGAATTTGTGGCCAATGCACAGGGTAACAATCAGAAACGCAAGGGAAAGCCACCCCGGTTTGGCGGGTCAGGTCCATCTCTTGAATAGTTACTCAATGAGCCTTGTCCAAAACACGGCACCCGGGAGCGGCCGGCGACTCACTTATGGAAGGATTGCACAATCATGAAGGCATTTAAGAATTCTAATACGTTTGATGGCAATCAAGGCCCAGGCGGCGGCTCAGGAGGTGGCGGCTTTCATGGCCCGGGCGGTGTTTCAGGGTCCGGTTTTCAGGGAAACCAGGGTGGTTATAACCAGCAGCAGTCTGGTCAAGGAGGTCAACAACAGCAGCAGTCGGGTTATCAGAGCCATCCAAAGCAGCTGAATAGTGGGCAGTATCACGTGTTCACCACCAGTTTGTGTAAACGTTATCAGAAAATTCATAAGAGGGCTGTGAACTCTATTGAGCCGGCGGTCCCTCGTTACTTAAGGTGGTCGGAACAGCCCATTATTTGGAGTAGGGAGGACCACCCTCCCCGGGTTGATAATTCGGGTCAACTGGCGCTGGTGGTGGCACCACAGGTCGGTGGTTATAAATTCACTAAGGTGCTTATGGACGGAGGTAGCAGCATCAACATCCTCTATTACGAGACCTTTCGGCGCATGGGCTTAACTGACAAGAATTTAAAGACATCCAATACCATGTTCCACGGAGTGGTGCCTGGTAAGTCAGCTTACCCTGTCGGTAAGATTGAGCTGGAGGTAGCCTTTGGAGACGAGCATGATTCTAGGGCTGAGAAGTTAACCTTTGAGTTGCTCAAAATCAAGAGCCCGTACCACGCTTTGTTTGGACGGCCGGCTTATGCCAAGTTTATGGCGCGGCCATGTTACGTTTACCTGCAACTCAAGATGCCCGGTTACAAGGGCACCATCACTGTGCATGGAAGTCGAAAGGTGGCCCTGGAATGCGAAGAAGGCGATGCGGCTTATGCCGAGTCTGTCTGTGCAGCAGAGGAGCTCATGTTTTATCAAGATAGCGTTGACCCGGCGGATATGACCTCCCTCAAGAAGCCGACTACGGAACATGACCCGACCATGAAGTTTAAGTCGGCTGCAGAGACTAAGCTTGTTGATTTTACTCCCGGCGATTCGTCTAAGCAGTTCAGCATCAGTGCTAACTTGGATCCTAAATAGGAAAGCGCGCTCATCGAGTTCATCCGTGAGAACTGGGACATCTTTGCACGGAAGCCTTCTGACATGCCGGGTGTACCGAGAGGACTCGCTGAGCACACTCTTAATATTGATCCGAAGTATAAGCCGGTCAGGCAGTTTCTGCGGCGATTCGATGAGGAATGACGAAAAGCTATAGGAGAGGAGGTCGCCCGGCTCTTGGCAGCTGGGTTCATTGTTGAAGTTTTTCACCCAGAGTGGTTGGCTAACCCGGTGCTCGTGCTCAAGAAAAACGGCACATGGTGAATGTGTGTGGATTACACGGACTTAAATAAGGCTTGTCCGGCTGATCCTTTCGCTCTCCCCCGCATTGATCAAATCATTGATGCTACGGCGGGTTGTGCGCGTTTGAGCTTTTTGGATGCTTACTCTGGTTATCATCAGATCAAGATGGCAGTTAAGGACCAGGAGAAGACGGCTTTCATCACTCCGTTTGGAGCCTTCTGCTATGTGTCTATGCCCTTTGGGCTCAAGAGTGCCCATGCGACTTATGAGCGGTGTGTACAGAATTGTCTCCACAATCAGATTGGGCGTAATGTTCATGCTTATGTGGATGACATAATGGTGAAGTCCAGAGAGACGGAAACCTTAATATCTGATCTTAGAGAAACCTTTGATAACCTCCGGGTTTACAAGATGATGCTTAACCCGGAGAAGTGTGTATTTGTTGTGCCTGCAGGCAAGCTTTTGGGATTCTTGGTCTCAAACAGGGGCATTGAAGCTAACCCAGAGAAGATCAAAGCAAGCACTTCTTTGGCTAAACCGGCTTGTATCAATGATGTTCAGTGATTGGCGGGTCGTGTTGCTGCTTTAAGCCGGTTCATAAGCCGGCTAGGTGAGAAGGCCCTACCGCTGTACGAACTGATGAAGAAGGCAGACACCTTTGTCTGGAGTGATGCTGCTAATACTGCTTTCAAGGATTTGAAGAGGCAGTTATCTGAACCGCCGGTTCTTGCAGCTCCCATCGACAAAGAGCCCTTGCTGTTATATGTGGCTACTAATTCACGGGCCGTCAGTGTTGCAATCGTGGTAGAGCGCAAGGAGGCTGGCAAGGAACATCCGGTTCAACGGCCGGTTTATTATGTCAGTGAGGTGCTCATCGAGTCAAAGCAAAGATATCCACATTGGCAAAAACTTGTTTACGGGGTGTTTATGGCAAGCCAGAAACTGAAGCAATACTTCCAAGGTCATCCTATCACTGTGGTGAGTTCTGCCCCCTTGGGAGACATTATTCAAAACAGAGAGGCTACAGGACGAGTCGCCAAGTGGGCTATCAAGCTCGGGCCTCATGGTCTGAAGTACGTACCACGCACTGCCATTAGATCTCAAGCCTTGGTGGATTTCATCAATGACTGAACAGAGCTACAGGCACCTGAGGAGAAACCCGATAACACATATTGGACTATTCACTTTGACGGGTCCAGACAGTTGGAAGGCTCGGGGGCTGGAGTTGTGTTAACTTCCCCTCGAGGTGACAAATTCTGTTATGTGCTCCTGCTTATGTTTCCTTGTACTAACAATGCAGCTGAGTACGAGGCCTTACTCCATGGTCTCCGGATGGCCAAAGAGATGAACTTGAGCCGGGTGCGATGCTTTGGAGACTCAGACCTTGTGGCTCAACAGGTGTCAGGCAAGTGGGACTCTAAAGATCCCCTTATGGCGGCTTACCTTCGTGAAGTTGATGTTGTGGCTGGACACTTCAAAGGCTATGTGGTGGAACACATTGATCGAAGGAAGAATGAGGCGGCTGATGCCTTAAGCCGGCTGGAATCTCAGCGTAAGCCGGTGCTGCCTAACACCTTTCTTGATGTTTTGCATAATCCTTCTGTTAAATTACCTATAGAGGAAGATCTGGCAATACCAGACCCGGAGGCACAGCTGGTGGCGGCTCTCCACGTTATCCCGGATTGGACAGTGCCTTATTTGGCTTACATGACCCGGGGAGAGTTGCCTGAAGATGAGACATTGGCAAGACAAATCGTCCGGCGGTCCAAGTCCATGACAATTGTTAATGGCGAGTTACATCACTGTAGCGTCACTGGAGCGCTTCAACGTTGCGTGTCACTTGTAGAGGGTCAGGAAATCCTTCATGAGATTCATGAAGGCGATTGTGGTCATCATGCCGGTTCAAAGTCTCTGATGGCCAAAGCTTTCCGTCATGGGTTTTATTGGCTGACGGCTCATGCTGATGCAGAGGATCTAGTCAGTAAATGTGACGGATGTCATAAGTTCTCACGACGAGCCCATGTGCCGGCTCAAGAGTTGCGGATGATCCCAATTACTTGGCCATTTGCAGTCTGGGGGCTTGATATGGTCGGGCCTTTCAAAAGGTCTAAGGACAAAAAGACGCGCCTCTTGGTGGCGGTTGACAAGTTTACAAAATGGGTTGAGGCGGAGCCGGTCAGTAAGTGTGATGCAGCCACGGCGGTCCAGTTTATGAAAAAGGTGATCTTTCGCTTTGGTTTTCCACACAGCATCATAACTGATAATGGCACAAACCTTTCTAAAGGAGCTATGGAAGAGTTCTGTCAGCAAGAGCATATCTGGCTTGACGTTTCGGCTGTGGCTCATCCTCAATCCAATGGTCAAGCAAAACGAGCTAACCAAGAAATCTTAAAGGGCATCAAGCCCCGGCTCTTGGTCCCTTGCAGCGGACGCCGGGTTGTTGGGTGGAGGAATTGCCTTCTGTACTTTGGAGCATCAATACTACACCTAACAGGTCTACGGGTTACACACCTTTCTTTATGGTGTATGGAGCAGAGGCAGTCCTGCCAAGTGACATACGTCATGACTCACCCCATGTGGCGGCTTATGTTGAGGCGGACAATGAAAAGGCGCGTCAAGATGCACTTGACCTGTGGATGAAGAGCGAGACTTGGCAATAGCCCGTTCGGCGATTTATCAGCAAGACCTGCGTCGCTACCACAGCCGCCGGGTTAGGTCCAGGACCTTTCAAGAAGGCGATTTAGTGCTCCGACTCATCCAGGATCAGTCTGACATGCACAAGTTATCCCCTCCTTGGGAAGGACCCTTTGTGGTCAGTAAGAATCTGAACAACGGGTCATATTACCTTATCGATGTTCAAAAGCACAAAGACTCACGAAAATCGGAGGAAGAGACCCGTCGGCCGTGGAATATCGCTCATCTTCGGCCTTACTATACTTGAGCCACCGGCTCTAATGTGTATATATTTATATTATGTATATATTACATAAAGCAATAAAGCAGGACCTCTGTCCTTTTTCCACCCCAAAAAAGGTTTTATGTGTTTTCTTTGTCAAGTGGTGGAAATAACCAAGAGGGAGCGGGTCACATCTGATTCCGGCTTTACTTTGGTCCGGCTTATGATCATATCTGAATCTAGCCATGATCACTTGGGGGCTAATGTATACTGAAGCTTTCTAGATTATTAAGCCGGTCCTGGATATTAAGTCCCAAATACTTTGCAAGCAAAGATACTTGGCACTTGGGGGCTAATGTGTATCGCAAGTTAAAGGTATTGTGTCACATCCGGTTTAAATATTTTACTCTTTAAGCCGGGCAAGTAGCTCTAACAATGTTTCTAAAGTCTACAGCATATTCACTAATAGGCAATAGACTTGGGGGCTGGTACAGTAAGTATGATTGACAATAAGAAAGCATAAGTCATACCTCAGATTTTTGCTGTATTTGTTTTACCATGTCAATTTCCAGGTCACGGCTGCTTTGCACTTGGTTGATGTAGCCCGAGACGATCTCTCCTATACTCAAATGAGTATAGTCGGTGATGTCCACCTTGGCCTTACGGTGTTCTAGCAGCTCCTCCTTAGCCAAACATTTGGCGAGAACGGTGGGCCGGGCCGGCTCAACGAATTGGGCCTTGAGAAATTCCACTTCTGGATCATCCGCCTTGACCGGGCTAGGCGCCTCCGGATTAGCAGAACTATCAAGAATGTCTTCAGAAGGTGGATCGGAAGTTGCTGCTACAATATCTTGAGCCGGTTCAAGTGGTGGCTGATGTATGGAAGAGTCGGGAGCAGTTACACCCTGTTCCGGTTCAGTCATCACAGGGTTTTGAGCCGGCTCCGCTTTCTTGGTTTTGTTCCTGGGCTTAACTTGCATGCTGTGGGCAAAGCAGAAAAATGAGTAAAGGAACATGATGAAGGAAAAACATAAGGTGAATAAATTGATATTACCCAGGGGCAGTCTTAAAAGCCGACATGTTTGACTGCATAGACTCGCTGGATGAAGGAGATGTATCCTGATAATTGGAGTCAGATGAATTGAGAGGTTTACGGATTAGACCCGCCAAATGTAAAAAACGGGATAGGTCGGAGATAACCTCAGTCCGACGCTTCCGGGTTACGTCAGGCAAACCGGAGGAGAGCTCTGCGTCTTTGCTGGTCCGGGTCTGCCTCCGGCTTTCAAATTGCTGTTGCTTCAAAAGAAAGTCAGGGTCTTGGTAAGCCAAAGGATGTGAAAATCTTACTTTCCGGGTTACTCTTCGAGTTTTCTGACGCGGCAGAGGCTCGGAGTCGGAGGATATTATAGTTACCTCTGCTTCGACGGGTTGGATGTTTCCCGTGTCCTCCTGAAAGAGAAATCATGTCAGTGAAATGACGATAAATAGTCAGGGAAGTTTAAAAGTTACCTCTTCTTCATTATCATCAGAGTCGGTAATTTGAAGCAACTCCGAGGTGCTTGTTTTTCTTTTCCTGGAGGTGGTAGGCTTGGCGGCTTTCCTCTCGGCTTTCTTAGCAGCCCTGGCTTGTTTGGCTGCTTCATGGTCATAATGAACCTTCCAGAAGTTGTCTTTCGCCTGAAGAGAAATTATAAAAGGTTGTAAGTAAAAGCAAGGTATAAGCATAGTCAAAGGTAAAAACTGGGACTTACTGCAGGGGTCGGGTTTTGTTTGCAGAAAGGCAGTAACCCGAAGGTGTTGCTGGTCACTGTGCCCTCTTTTAACAAAGACTGAATGGTAGCCTCCACTACATCATCCGGTAAGTCATCAGGGCTATGACGCTGAGGGTCATCTTTCTCGCCTGAGTAATCACACATTAATCCGGGGCGGCGGCTTAAGGGAATTATTCTCCAGGCAACCCAGACTCAGACCAGGTCAACACCATCCAAGCCGTTCCCTAAGAGAGCTTTAATCTTCTTGATCTTGGGGGTGAGTGGCAGACGTTCAGCGGCAGTCAGCTTATCCGGCAGCGGGTGAGTAGATTCAAGGCGTAATGCACGGAAGCCGGGCAGTGGGTTTTCACCAGCCGGAGAAGAATCCTGGCAATAGAACCACGTCTGGTTCCAGTCCTTTGAATGACTCGGCAATTCAGCGTAAGGAAATAAGCAGTCTCTCCGCCTTTGAATCGATATGCCGCCAAGTTCCAAACTGGGCCCGTTGGCGCGCTCATTCTGCCGGTTCAAATAGAACAATTCCCTGAACAAAAGTAAGATGGGCTCTTCTCCAAGATAGACCTCACAGAAAACTTGGAAGTTGCAGATGTTTGACACGGAATTGGGCCCGATGTCTTGAGGTCTTAAGTCAAAGAAATGCAAAACGTCTCTAAAGAATTTTGAACCGGGTGGAGGAAAGGCCCGGCTCATATGATCCGTAAAAACTATTACCTCCCCTTCCTTAGGATGAGGTTTCTCCTCGGACGGGCAGGAGCACGATAAGACATGATCTCTTTCTTGGGCAGATAGCCAGACTTCGCAAAATTGGACAATTTTCTTTCCGTGACAATGGATGGGATCCAATTACAGGTCACCAGAGGTTTTGGGGCTTTGAGTGCCATTGTGTAAATCGGAGCCTACAATGAGATAAAGAAATTTTCCGGTTCAACTCTAACCCGGAGGAAAGCATTATTGAGTTACTTAGGATGGTGATTTAAGAAGGGGCCTAATGGCACAGGTGATCATGCAAACAGGTTCTCTCAATTTATTGCGAAAATGAAAGACAATTGAAGTTTTCTTAAGTCGCCAGAGGCAAGCGGTGTCAACAGCCGGTATTATTTTGAACCGGTCATAAGAACTACAATGGCTAAAATAGAGTCAACAAACGCAATTTTTGGCTAAGTGTGGAACAAACAGGTTTCACAAGTTGAAGTTATTATTTTGGATCAAACGGTCGTTCAGAAAATAAAAAATTCTAGACCTAAAACTAGTACAGATGAGTTCATAAGTTCTAACAAAGCCTCTGTACAAATTAAAGGGATCTATTTGCATTCGAAATGGGTGCGAAACAGCTACCGCATCAGTTTTATACCACCTTAAGATCAAAAGAAGGCGGTGGTGGTGAAATCTATGAAGGGTTCATGACGAACAGTGAAGAACACCGAGGAACTTGAAAATCTTAATGTGGATCTGAGGTCTAGGAAGGAAGAAACTTACAGATGCAGACTTGCTGCGGAGGTTCATCGCGATTTTCTGGTCGATTCAGTTCGATGCAGCGGCCAAGGTCAACGAAGATACGGTGCTCGGTTGCGGCGGCGGCGGCGGCGGAGCTCGAGCAGCTGGGGAGTAGCGAGAGGAAGAAGACGCCAGAAGGGGGAGAATGGAAAAGACCTAGGGGTCGTGCCTATTTATAAGGAGAGGCCAACCAAGACGGCGCGAGAAACGAGGAGGCCAAACATCATTATCCAGCGGCCCCGACGCCTCGGTATTCGGGATGGTCAGTAAAGGCAAAAATCCGTTGAGGATATGGCGGAATAAAAAATGAAGTCAGTGGAAGATGACGTCACGGCGGGTTATCATGAATCCAGAAGATGACGTCACGGCGGGTTACGACCTTTGCACCGACAGAAGACATGAAGATGTATTCTTTAAGGTATTTTAAGATTGACATGAACCGGTTCAAATCAATCTGGAGCCTAATGTTGGGGATATAACTATTTGTGTAAGCCGCCCAGGAGGGGTCGGGTTACGCAAAGAGATGTTCATCGGAAGCCCAAGACCAAGCATGAAGAGGACGGGTCAATAAAGGGTCTAAAGGCCTGCGGGCGACTTAAGGCCCACAGCAACGAACCGCCATAATAGCATGACTTGTAACATAAGGTAGAAGTAAATAGTCACCGAGCCGGACACTATTTATGAGCCGGCCGGGACTCTGTAGGCCGCAGGGCGTCAACCCGTGTATATAAGGGACGACCCGCCAGCGGCTTAGGGCAAGAAACAACCCATCGAGAGCCGGGCATAGCGTATCTCGCTCCCTGGTCATCGAAACATCAAGCAATACCAACCCAACTAGACGTAGGCCTTACCTTCACCATAAGGGGCCGAACTAGTATAAACCTCTCGTGTCCTTTGTCCCGATTAACCCCTTTAAGCTTCCTAGTTGCGATGGCTCCACGACTAAGTCCTTTCAAGAGGACATCTGCCGTGACAATTCCACGACAGCATTGCTTCTTTAGTTTGCCGGGTTTTCTCAACGATATCAATGTCTTGCAGCGATGTCATCTTTTCGCTCAGCTAGCTAGTGGAAAAGCTCTGACTTGCAACTATACCGTCAATGGCCATGACTATACCATGGGGTACTATCTTGCCGGCAGTATTTATCCTCCATAGTCAACATTTATGAAGACTATTAGTAACCCTAAAACCAAGAAGCACAAAGTTTTTGCTGAAGCACAAGAAGCTTGCCGAAAGGATAAAGGGGGCATTTGGTCAGCTCGGTTTTCCATTGTTTGAGGTCCCGCTCATTTCTGGGATAAGAAATCGCTTAGAAACATCATGACTGCATGTGTAATTTTACACGACATGATCATCGAGGATGAGAGGGATTTGAACTTGGAGTTTTATATGATAATGTTGATAGCCGTGTGAAGTCTGCAAGGGACACAGATGAGATCACTGCAATTCTTGACACCTACCGGAAGATTGAGAACAGTGTTTCACAGTATCAGCTCCGTGATGATCTTATTGAGCATCAGTGGCAACTCTATGGAAGATATATTCTCATTTTTATTTAATAAAATGCATACTATTGGTGTGTCATTTGAACAATTTGTTATTGTAATAATATTCAAATATGAACATTTGTTGTAATGAAGATGATTGTTGTATTGTAAATTTCCTTTCGGATCATTTATATTCCTATGTTTAAATTATTTGTGCGGGACAAGTTCACGGGATCTATTCCGCCGGAGGTATTGCGGTACCATAAATTCTTTTACTGATGGCAGTCAATGAATTTTATGGGAATATACCGAAGCTGCTAGAGTTGCTCTCACACGGCTATTATTGATGCGTCCTCAATTTATTGTGTATGGTACACTGTGGACCAGCTTTTACACCACTGTCTCAGGTCTTGTCATGAAGATATACAAATCAATAAACTGCTCCTGTTTAATACTTCCTTCGTCTCAAAATAAGTGTCTGAAGCTTAATACAACTTTGTAGTAAGTTAGTATAAAGTTGATACGCTTATTTTGGGACGGAGGGAGTATGTCAACTACCACCATGGCAGAAATCAGTACATGCCACAAATGAACAAGATACGTAGTGGGTGGGAAAAAAGATTGAGAATCATAGAGAGAGAGAGAGAGAGGGAGAGAGATCTTTGTCGTTGAGTATGTGAGTAGGTTAGAGCATCTCTTGCTAGATCCTGTAAAAGCACCGGCCTTTATGTTTACAGTCATCTATAAAAATTACCGCAAGATCTTCAGCGGCACAGGTTCTCTAAACTCGTCTCGACTCGTCCGATAATTTTTTTTGTGAGACGAGTTTAGAGGATCTGTTTCGCACCGAAGGCCTCACGATACCGTAAAAAATTCATAGGGAAAATATTGACAGGGGCTTGAATTCATATAGATGCACAAAATTTATATATACATAGTCACAGTAGTTCATCACATCTAAAATCATGCGCAATATATGAGCCAGTAAGTTTAGCCTTATAAATATGCGACCAAATAAAATAAATGATTAAATGACCATCGATCATAAAGAAATCAAGCAACATCCTCATTGTTGCGAAGATCGTCGCCATCACCACCGACCCTTGCACCTCCATCACCATCACCCACATTCACCAGAGAATGAGCACCACCATCTTCAACAACTTGGACCGGAGAATGAGCACCACCGTCATCATGAACACCATTTGCGGAAGCACCACCATGTCCACCACCACTGCAAAAATCTTCACCACCACCACCACTCCCAATGCCGAAGCCAAACTCACCTCCACCAGACCACCATCATTGCCCAAGCCATCACCACCCCCAACCCCACCTCCACCACCATTTACCAAGCCAACACCACCCCCAAACCCTCCACCACCAATGCTGAAGCCACCAACACCTCCGAACCCACCACCACCAACATTGCCGAAAGCAAAACCCACTCCAAACCCCACACCAGTACCTACATTGCCCAACACATCGCCAATAAGATTTTGAAGCTCCATCTTTCTCCGGCACATAATCGTCATTCTTCTCAATTCCCAAAATTCTTTTGTCATTGCATCCATGCCCTCCGGATTCATTAACATGAACCGGTCCTCCTCAGCGGTCCTCTCGTCCCTCCTCTTTTGCTCTTCTAGGGCGATCTTGCGGTCCTCAAAGGCACACCTTTTCTTCCATTTCTCCTTTTGCTTCTCTTTCTTCTCGGCCATGGCCACTTTAGCATCTCAATGCTTGGTTAACATGGTTTCTTTCATCTTCACCATGTCACAATTTGATCTCTCAAAGTGGTTGCCTTAGCCGACCTCTTCACTCTGGCTTTCTCCTTCTTGTTTTCATCTGGTTTGCATTTGTTTCTCCCACCTCTTGGTGCATCATCACTATCATCATCCTCATCTTCCAATTTGACAAGAGAACCTTTGTTTGGGGGAGCTTCCTTGTCCCTCACACTCCACTTCTCACTATCCTTGAGCAAGCGACAACAATGATGAAGAGTGAACGACCGGCCCTTGAAACCCACGGTTTGCTTGAAATATTCATTGATGATGTGATCCTACACATGGACATTGAGGCAACTATGAACTCAAACTTTTATCAACTCAGCATGAGTCAACAAAATGAAGAAACACTCACATAATCATCAATAGTGATGCCACTTGGAGGTGCATTTCGCACTTGCTCCAAGCACCCACTCCAACGGCGACAAGTTTTCTTGATCACGTCCCAACGGCCTTGGGGTGACTTTAAGGACCGGCCGGAAGGGAACAGCAAGATCCAGTGGTACTTGTCCTTGATCCTTTGCCAATAATTCCCAAAGCTTTGAACCTTACCGATCACCGCGTCGAGTGACACACTCTCCCATGCTTGAATCAAGCATACATCCTCCACCTCCATATATTTCTTGGTCCTCCCCACTCTAGCATCGTAGTCGACCTCCTCGATCACTTCCACACTTCATCACCACCGTCATTTGCTTCATCCGTCTCCGCCTCGACCTTCACATGAGGTGTATCGAAATCGTCAAGGGGAGCACTCAAATCCATGGCATTCTCCTCCAAAATTTCGGTATATGTTGAGTGCATGTTTTGGCTACAAAATTCAACAGGCAATGTGTAAACAAGTGCAAGTCGAACCAAAGATCACTGGGACATTTCAAGCAAAATAAAAAAATTACCACGTAGTAGGCATAACTAGTAGAGTGGCCGTAATCGGATACAACATGGTCGGCCGGAGGCCGGAGAGGAGCCCGACCTCTTGTCGCGGGCACCTTCTTCCTCTGGGGCTTTGCCCATGCACCGACTAGGCCGATGGAGGTGGTCTTCTTCCTTGCGTCGGCAGCCGCGGGGGGAGGACCGGAGCGGGGGCGGAAAGAGGTGGTGCCGCGCTGGGCTCGTCTCCTTGTAGATGTGATTCCCCTACCTCTTCCACTTGGCGCCGGCGGCGGAAGTTGTTGGCGCTGCGCCAACATGCATGGCCGAGGAAGGCGCGCGAGGACGAAGCGGCATAGTTGGTGGCAGCAGAACATGAAATGCGGCGCCCGGTGGCTGCGGGTACCCCATAGGTGTGCTTGGCGGCGCAGCGAGGCCGGATGGCGAGGGGATGACAAGATTGGAGGCGGCGACGGCAAGTGAGGCGGGAATGGAAGGGCATGAAAGTTTCCTTCGCGCCAAAGATAGGGGAACCGGCGAAAAGAGGGAGGGAACCCCTAGATATGGCGGAATCGGCCCGGACATTGCAGGATCCAGCAAAAAAAAAGCGGGCGGCCGTTTTTCTTTAACACGGTACAGTCGAAGTCCCTCGTATACACGAGCATCCACTTACCCCTATGAATGCACGCACGCACACCCTACCCCTATGAGCACCTTCGAGAGACTGAGTCGGCATACCATCTTGGGATTTTAGGAAGTCACCATTTGCAGTCGACGGAAACGTCTCCTCCCACTGATGAGCATCGCCGAAAGCCTGAAATAAATCCAAAAATAATGCAAGCACCAATGTCGAATCTAGGGCTTGAACTCTGGTGCGTTGGAGACACCACTGTCCTCCTAACCATCCAACCACATGTTGGTTTGCGCGGACGGCCGATCCTACGGGATCTGTTCCGCACAGAAAAAAACGTCCCCACCCGCTATATCAGCGATTATTTTAGCGGATGGCCTGTTTTATATAATCTGCTAGAGATGCTCTTAGTAGGATAATTCGAAATTTCTAAGCCTCCGTGTGTAAAGCATCATAACACCTCATGTTAAACTGAAAGTATTGCTCGAAAAACTTCGTATGACATGCACATTTGGGATCTAAGGCTTAGAACTTCATCATCTAAGTTGGATGACATTTTCTTATGTGAAATCAGTTTCAATTTACCAACAAGCAGTACAACTTGCACTTTTCACTAAGTTATACTTCCTCCGTTTACATTTATGTAAGCTGTTTTGCATATTTACTTATGGACTTCATATGACTGAAATGTGTGAACAAATGCAGTAAAATGAGTGAATAAATGCACTAAAACAAGTCTATGTGCATCCAATTCAGCAAAAAAAAAGTTAGAACATCTTATATTTATGAACGGAGGGACACTATTTTGCATGTATTTTGTACTTTTCATCAATTGGAAGTTGTACTCTAGAAATCAGTTTATACATAAAAAGTATAAACTGTAAACCTAGAACTCTACAGTAGATTTGCTACTCCATGCTAAATTGGGGACATAAATTTCTGCTCTCCCAGCATGGGCACAGCATTGCACCAGCAATGCTTTGCAATTCAATTCGTTATGATTGTGCTTGCCCCACTCTTTATTTTTTACTCTCATGAAGAGCGCTCTGCTCCTTATATACGTGGCGTTGCCTCCTGCAACAAACATACGCATGCATTCCCTGTCCTTCGTCTTGCTCAGCTCACTGTGAGAGTGAGACGCGCGCAGGGATGGCTGAGACCGCGCCGCTGATGCTCCACGGGCGCGTGGCGATCGTGACGGGCGGCACCGGCGGCATCGGGTCGGATTTTTTTTGAAACTATGATGATTTTTATAGCAAATTCAAAAACTATACACTCTAATGCATAAAAATCAAAAGTATCACCCTATCGGCCTTTTATTGGCCGAAGAGGGACTTTTCGGTCTACTGGTGGCCGAGGACCACTTTTCGGCCAACCGTTGGCCAAAGATGACTTTTCGGCCAACCGTTGGCCAAAAAGTCCATCTTCGGCCAACAGTAGGCCGAAAAGTGGTCTTCGGCCAACACTTGCTCTCCTGTTTTAGAAAATTCATATCAATTAGGATTTTTAATATTTTAATTTGATTCTTTTTGCATTAGATTAGGAATTTTATGAAGTTTCTGTAAATATCAAGTTTGACTAGATTTAAAATTTTGAATTTGAATTTTCATGAATTTGCTCAAATCACTAGATTGCCTATAATTTGAGCTAGGAGTGTTTTTTAGATGATTCTTTTTTGCTACTGTTTCTTTGTGACTTTGTTTATGAGTAGTAATTAATTGGCAAATTTTAGGATTATTTAAAATTAGGTTTTTATGAAAACAATTCTGTTTTAGTGTTTTATAGGTTTTGTGCTATTTCTTTTAATTTTAATTACTCTAAATTGTTTTCTTTAGCTTTTTTTGACACATTCTTTTAGTTTCTGTTAATTTATCAGTAGCTATTTTATTTGTAGTATTTTTTGTATTTTATTTTCTTTATCCTACTAGAAAACTTTGAGCTTGATAGGAGTTTATATTTAAAAGTGCCTTATAAATCATGTACAACCATTGCCGTTTTATACATGAAAACTATACTTTCCCGCAATATATTTCCCTCGATTTTCTTTCCCGCCATTTTCTCTGCTGCCATTTTCTCTCGTCATTTTCTTTCCCGCCATTCTCTCCCGCCACACTAAGGAGGCCAGTGTAGTCTCGTCAAGATGTATCTACTGTTAACTTAACAGAAACTAAAAGAATATGTCAAAAAACTAAATAAAACAATTCAAAGCAAATAAAATAAAAAGAATATCTCAAAAAACTAAAGAAAACAATTCAAAAAAATAAAATACAAAAAAATACTACAAATAAAATATCTACTGTTAAATTAACAGAAACTAAAAGAATATGTCAAAAAAACTAAAGAAAACAATTAAAAGCAATTAAAATTAAAAGAAATAGCTCAAATTAAAAGAATCATCTAAAAAATACTCCTAGCTAAAATTATAGGCAATCTAGTGATTTGAGCAAATTCATGAAAATTCAAATTCAAAGTTTCAAATCTAGTCAAACTTGATATCTACAGAAACTTCATAAAATTTCTAATCTAATGCAAAAAGAATCAAATTAAAATATTAAAAATCCTAATTGATATGAATTTTCTAAAATAGGAGAGCATGTGTTGGCCGAAGAGGGACTTTTTGGCCAAAGGTTGGCCGAAAAGTCCTCTTTGGCCAACGGTTGGCCGAAAAGTCCCTCTTCGGCCAACAGGAGGCCGACGGGGTGATACTTTTGATTTTTATGCATTAGGGTGTATAGTTTCCAAATTTGCTATAAAAATCATCATAGTTTCAAAAAATCCCATCGGGTCGGCCTTGTCGAAGCACCTGGCGGCCCTGGGCGCGCGCGTGGCGGTGGCCTACGTGGGGACCCGGCGACGGCCAAGGAGGTCGTGTCCGGCATCAATGGGGCCCACGGCGACGGCCATGCCATCGCGGTGGAGGCGGACGTGTCGGACGCGGCGCAGGTGCGGGCGCTGTTCGACGCGGCGGCGGCGGCGGCGTTCGGCGGGGAGCTGCACGTGCTGGTGACGGCGGCGGCGGTGCTAGACTACACGTACCCGGCGCTGGCGGAGACGAGCGAGGTGACGTACGACGCCATGTTGGGCACCAACACGCGTGGCACCTTCCTGTCTGTGCCTCCGCGAGTCGGCCGGCGCGCGACGGGCGGGGCCGCATTATGACCTTCTCGTCGTCGGGCGTCGGGTCGCTGCGGCCCGGCTACGCGGCCAGCAAGGCGGCGGTGGAGACGATGACGAGGATCCTGGCCAAGGAGCTCACCGCCAACGCCGTGGCGCCGGGGTCCACGGCCACCCCGATGTTCTACAGCGGCAAGACGGAGGAGGAGGCCGAGCGGTACATCGCCGAGGCGCCGCTGGTGGACGGCTTCCTCGCCGGCGAACAAGATACACCTTATTTGAATTGACTGAATAATTATAATTCAGAAAAGAAAAATCTTTCTTTAGGATTCCTGACATTCTACGACTCTTTTCCAGACTAATTAGGAATTCTTTTTTTGGTCATTGAGATTTGTGGATAATTTAGAGTACTATTTAGGGATAGATCGTACCTCTTTTTTTATCCCCTCGAACAAATCGAAACGATTGAAGTTTTTCTATTTGGAATCGTCTTAGTCCTAATTCCTATTACTTTAGCGGGATTATTCGTGACTGCGTATTTGCAATACAGGCGTGGGGATCAGTTGGATCTTTGATTGAGTCTTTTTTTTTTATTGACCTCCTCCAGACCAGAGAGGAGGTCAAATTGAAATTGGAGTTACAATTCAATTTTGTTAAGTTATTTTACTCTGCTTCGACATAAAATAGATGGAATCACGCTCTGTAGGATTTGAACCTACGACATCGGGTTTTGAAGACCCGCGTTCTACCGAACTGAACTAAGAGCGCTTTCATTCATTCAAAAAGAAAATCTTTTTCTATTCCTAATGTATCTCACGTACGTATAGTCTCCACAAATTCAAGTTATACCCACTTTACTTTAATTGATCTCGTCGCTACTGCCTATAAAGAAGAAAGAAGTAATAGGTAGGGATGACAGGATTTGAACATGTGACATTTTGTACCCAAAACAAACGCGCTACCAAGCTACACTACATCCCTTTTCCAAATTAAATTGTTGTACAATGCCATTGTACACAATTCCTGTCTTCTTTTCCACATCATAATTTTCTTCTTCTTTCTATTTTCTTCTTCTTTCTTTCTCTATCTATATATAGAACCCTCGTGTCATTTCTTCTTTTTGGTCTCATATAATTAAGGAATTATATAGATATAAAATCCAATATAATTTCGCCTATAAAAGAAGGATTACCTTTCCTTGGTAATATATAGGAAGAAGGGGTCATCTTTTTCTTTTTTAGGGATAGGAAAATTTCGTCGATGTGGTTCGTTTTATATATAGCATAACAATCTTGGGCAAGAGTTTATGATCATATATGTATTCCAACAAGGAAGGAGGATTTTCAATGCGGGATATAAAAACATATCTCTCTGCAGCACCCGTGCTAAGTACTCTATGGTTTGTTGCTTTAGCAGGTTTATTGATAGAAATTAATCATTTATTCCCAGATGCTTTGTCATTCCCTTTTTTAATTCTAGTTATTGCTATGGGAGGGATAGATTTCTTCGTGATATGACAAAATTTGATCATTTTCAATCTTTTTTTAGTATCGGAAGGAAAAAGAAAGAAAATATGGATTGGGTTGAACCTCAGAGTCATTAAAAATTTGGTCAACCCCATTTTTGAAAATAGAAATTCCATTTAAAGGGGTACCCAAGCTAAATAAGGCCTCAGAAATCAGAGCATAGAAAAGGCGGGGCTGGCTAATTAAATGAAAGGATTTCGAACCAAAATCTTTGCTAATTCAACAAGGATTGTATTCTTTAATTATTTCTCTATTTTTTATTACTTAATTTAAGAATAAAAAATTATTCTAATGAATTTTATTCTTCTTCTTCGGATTCAAAATAGAAGAATAAAAGAATAAGTAGAAGAATTAAGATAAGTCAATCCAAAAAGAAAAGGAGGTTCATGGCCAAGGGAAAAGATGTTAGAATCAGAGTTATTTTGGAATGGATCAATTGTGTTCGAAAAGGTGCCAATGAGGAATCGACGGGGATTTCTAGATATTGTACTCAATAGAATCGCCACAATACATCCGGACAATTAGAATTCAAAAAATTTGTCGTTATTGTCGCAAGCATACGACTCATCACGAAATAAAGAAATATGAACATCGTGTGTTCGATCTTTCCAAACAACAGAAAGAATAAGAACTTCATATTTAATATATAAAGAAAACATAGTATAGAATACAAAATACAAATCAACTCATCTGATTTCCAGTAGATATTATTTCATATGTATAGAGGGTATTCATATACTATAATATGAATCAAATAAGATATGGATCAAAGAAAAACTACTTCTTCTGGATCCTAAATTAATAAAATAAAGAAGTGAATTTTCAAATTTTCAAATTTTAAATAAGGAATAAATCATGTATACATCTAAAGAACCTTTTCTTAAATCTAAGCAACCCTTTAGTAAATCCAAGCAAACTTTTAATAAATCCAAGCAACCCTTTCGTAAATCCAAGCAAACTTTTCATAAATTCAAGCAACCTTTTCGTAAATCTAAACAACCTTTTCGTAGGCGTCCCCGGATTGGCCCGGGAGATCGAATTGATTATAGAAACATGAGTTTAATTAATAGATTTATTAGTGAACAAGGAAAAATATTATCGAGATGAATAAATAGATTAACCTTGAAACAACAACGATTAATTACTCTTGCTATAAAACAGGCTCGTATTTTATCTTTCTTACGGTTTCGTAACTATGAGAACGAAAAGCAATTTCAAGCCCAGTCAATTTCAATAATTACAGGTTCTAGACCCAGAAAAAATAGACATATTCCTCAATTAACGCAAAAGTACAATTCCAATCGAAACTTAAGAAACAACAACCAAAATTTAAGAAACAACAACCGGAACTTAAGTTCTGATTGTTGATGTTATTCGAATTCGAAAGGGCCAGACCTATATATATTATAAAGAAAGTAACGCCGGCGGGTGGGTCAACGCCCAGGTGCTGCGCTGCAACGGCGGCACCATCTAAGCCTCCCTCCCTCCCTCGCTCGTCCTTGGCGAAATGAGCTAGTGGTATCTGGCTCCGTCAGCGTTTTCTCTTCTCTGCATGATCAAGG